>CM074722.1:416076702-416785324 GCA_037306005.1 Rhinophrynus dorsalis
ACCCGTATTAGGGTATGAGTCAGAAAAGATGACTGGCGAATTGGGGGAAGTTGGCAGGGGAAATAGAGACCTACCGTTCCAATATTGGAAAAAGGTAGACCACATTTTTAGGTTGGACTTGGCTGTAGGGCTTAATATTATAGGGGTAGATGAGTCTTGAGGGGCGGAAAGGAGAGCTAAAAGGTAGGAGATAAAGGATTTACCTTGGGGAATTATCCGAATGGCAAAATTTAGATAACCCAGGAGGGATTGAAGTTCTGTTTTTGTACATGAATCTCGGATGGAAAAGTCTAGGATTGTAGAGTGAATACGGCTGACTTTGTCGGGAGGAAGCCTGGCTTCCATTGACTGAGAGTCTAAGTTGATCCCTAAGAAGTCGAGTGTAGTGGTGGGGCCAATTGTTTTATGGGAGGCTACTGGAACTCTTAGGTCTTGGAATAATACCAAGAGTTTGGAGAGACTGGAAGGGGAGCTATCTGGTGGTTCAATTAAAAGAAAGTCGTCCAAGTAGTGCAATACTCGGGGACAGTGACAATGATTAAGTAGTAACCACGCTAGGGTATCTGCAAAAAGTTCGAAAATTTTTGGACTACTTTTACAGCCAAAAGATAAGCGAGTAGCAAAATAATACTTGTCCCTCCATTTAACCCCCTGTATGTGCCAAAGTGAGGGGTGTACTGGTAGCAATTTGAAAGCGTTTTCGATGTCAATTTTTGAGAGCCAACAATTCTGCCCTGCTAGTTGAATTTGAGATAAGGCGTGCTCTATGGAATGATATTCTAGTGAATATTCTTCTGATGGGATCAGGGAATTGATACTGGGGATAGGGGAGGAGTGTGGGGCAGAGAAGTCTATTATTAGCCGTTTCTTGAGGGAAAACTTCCTGGTGGCTACGCCTATAGGATTGGTGCGCCAGATGGGGAAAGGGGGGGACTCAAAAGGGCTTATCAGATGATTGTTACTGAGTTCGGAGGCTAGCAATGAATCTACGACCGAGGGTTCGGCCTGTGCAGTGAGCAAATTGGGACACTCTGTAGATTGACATGGAAGGGTGATGACGCCAGTGTGAAATCCTTCTTTAAAACCATTTATAAGAAATGAAACCAATTGACTATCCGGATGAGAAGAGAGCAGTAATTGAAATAAACTGTAGTTGAAGGTGCCTAGTCATTTATTGTGAGCTGGATTACGTGGACAAATAGGACGTGCATGCGACTTACGGCATAATGTACAAACATGTAACATTTGACATGGGTTAAAGAAACAACCTCTACCGTTATAATTGTTACATATAGGTGTGGAACCCATGTAGTGAATGGTACGTCCTAGTTTATCTTTGGTAGGTCGTGAGCTGGAAGCAGGAAGGGGGTTGTCTGGAAGAGATAAAGTGGCTGGAGAGCTGGCGCTATCTGATGTACTGGGAGATGAGATGGGGCAAAAGTTGAGAGTGTGACTGGCTGATTGGCAGGAAGGACAGACGGGAGCTTTTAGACCTGCAAAATGGCGGCAGAATAGTTCTTGGTCCAATAGGCTCCAGTCGGTGACAAACTGGAATTGTTCTAATGCTGCCGCTGCCTTGGCTGAGAAATCTCTATGATAGTCATAGAAAGTGAATCCACCGTAACGGTACCCTAAGTCAACTAGTGTATACAGATACTGGTCGAGTTCCTGCCTTCTGGAAGGGAAGGAGGAGCAAAGGATGTCTCTGAAGATACTGAAAGCCAGGACGAATTCTGGAATATTTAGCTTCTTAGAGAGTCTGGGGTCTCTAGATTTGAGGGTGACTGAAACGTCTCCATAATTAATGGTTCGGTTTTCAGTCATGTCCTGGGTTGCAATAAGCAGTGACACCAAATTGACATCCTTTCCTTCCAGAATTTCTTTGCGTAAGTGAGCTGGAACCATGTGTGCAGGAGTAATGCGAGGGGCAGGAACTGATAATGCATTACCTGGAGCTGACTGAATAGAGGAACTGGGAGCTGTTTGCGTAGAAGGCCTGTTGATGTGTTCTAAAGAGGTCAGTCTGGACTGCATGTCTGTCATAGCGGACGATACACTAGTGAGAAGCTGAGTAAGGTGTTGAAGTTGAGCAGATTGATCTGTCTGAAGAGTTGTCTGTAAGCGTCGTTTAGTAGGAGAGTCTGCCGGGTCTTAAGAACCCTTCAGCCCCTCCCACAAATACGGGCTCAGCCCGTACACTTGTCACAAGTTCCTGAATGCGCCACAGCCAGGGAGAAATCAAATGTGTTGCAAACAACCTCTCCTAGGCAGCATTTAAGAGGTTAAAAAGTCCTGTCCCATTTAATTCGGTTGCTTCTGACAGACTTAATTATCGACATTATCAAAGTTAGTTTAATTATAAATATTGTTTATGTTTACTTCTTCTTCCTCAGGTAGATCAGCAGGACAGGTCAGTGAGACTCACATCACACACACTCACAGATGGCATGGCTCTGAAACGAGGTAGTCTGATTTCTACCTGCACAGATATAACTGTTTATGTGCTTCAAATCAAAAAGTATATTCCAGATATTATTAGGGAGTTTATACATATGTATTTTTTGACAATAAATCTTTTAAATCTACTCATCGACTCCAAGACCTCTTGGGTTTTCCTGATAAGATCTATTCCAGATATTATTCCACACATTGTTTGATAAGAAAATAAGAAGATAAAAACGTGACTGAAGAATGGACGATAAGAGAGTACCTACTGGACATACAGTCGGCGGGTGAGATAAAATATATTATCTTCCATATGAACTGTTGTCTATATCATTGAGAATGTTTACAGGTGATTGATTGCCTGAAAGAAACAATAACATACTCGATCTGAATGTCTCTTAGCCCCCAGGTTCATCTCTCAGACCTTTATGGTTTGAGAGATAACCAAAGGCAAAGTTCTCACCCCGCTCCCCCTTCCCTGAAGTCAGCCTTGTACTGACTACAGGGAAAGTCTGTTGAACGACAGGCTTGTGGCTCTGCAGCTGAGCTGAGATTGCGTTAGTACAAAATAATTATTTCCCTGAAATGGTCTTCTAAATGTGCTTGGTTTGCAAGCACATGTAGAAGACCGTTTCAGTGAATTAATTCTTTTTCACTAACGCGATCGCGGTCCTGCTGCAGAGCCCCCTGGTGAAAGTCAGACCGGATATCTCTGCAGTCAGTACAAAGCTGACTTCAGGGAAGGGGGAGGGAAGGGAGAACTTTGCCTTCGGTTATCTCTCAAACCATAAAGATTTGAGAGATGAATCTGGGGGCTATTAAATTATTTTGCAAATAACTACAATATGGGGGATAGTAATAATAAAGTATTACTATCCCTTCTCGGGCATCCACCAGCCCACCCTAATGACAGGAAGTGTCCTGAGAACTGTGGCAGAATAGGAATTCCACTTACTTGCCCCAGTCATCTGTATTGGCTCCCTTGTCTTACAGTGCCAGACTGCCACTAAAAGTAAGAGGATCATGTACATGCATTATAACCAATAACCCTTTGAGTGCCAGAGGGTCTTGCAATGTATTGCTTTGTAATGAGTTGTAGACCCCTCTGGCACTCAAAGGCTTAAGGCACAGATGGAGGCTACTTGGATGCTTGGTGACAATTAAGCCTGCAACATCAGAAATGTCGACCTTTTCATGCAGGCAAAATTTTTAATACACCTTTTTGTTGGCCGCCAAATAGAGGTCAACATTTCAATAGGATAACCTTAAAAACCTATACATATTAAAGGAGACCTAACACTACTTGAGGATAACCCTCTACTTACCTTACAATGGCTAGAAAATCCTAATGACCCCTATGAATTTTGCCCTTGTGCCTTTGTTCAAAAGAAAAGCATCTTCAATTAGTCCTGGATGTCATATCCATGGAGGTAGACATGACAATTACTGGCAGTTTTTTCATATTGATGCAGACAGAGTGCATGAGCTTACTTTACTCTTTAACAACCAGTGGGATGTACAACAAATTACTCAATGCCACATGCAGTGAGTGAGCAAAGTTTGAATTCTTTGGTGCTGCAGTCTGCGTGCAACTGTCATGTCTGCCTCCATGGGCTGATAGAATATGTTGTCTCTTAAATCAAGACACAAGGGCAAAATTAATGGGGCCCATTCAAATTTAACAGCCAAAGGGTTAAGTTACCAGCAAACTGGTTCAGTACATAGTCGCACAGAGAAAGAACGAGGAACCGGGGAAGAAAAAATAAACACAAGAGAAGGGGAGAACGTGGAAAAATAACATGATCTATTATGCACATGTGTCATTTGTTAGTGAGTGTCAGTTCAGATTTGAGCAGACTCTCCTTCCAAAGGGGGCCTTTTATTCATCAAGCTAAAGAAGTGCAAATTCAGGAGCAAACCAAACTGTACCATGGGGAGGGGGGTGGGTTGAAAATTCCCATTGATTTTAAATGGAGCTTTTAACGTCATGTGTTCTAGATAAGCATTCAACACATTACGAACGAATGTTTGGAGAACTTTACTACTCAAGTGGTAAAAAGCCCCATTTAAATCAATGAGAATTTTTAGAATTTACATTTTGACTTTACAGTGTAGTTGGTTTGCGCCAGGATTGTAATAAATAAGGTCCTCTGTGCTTGATTCAGTCTCTGGGTTATTCACTGGCGGTGTGTCTGTCTCTAAACCAGAGGGGTGAATGTAAAAAAAAAGGTCTGTGCTAACAGGGTGCAGGAATCGTTTCTCAGACCCTACTGCTGCCTCAGTCCACACCTACTACAAACCCCCAAATTCCTCTCCTTTATGTTGCTTAAGTGATGGGAATGACAATTATGTCTTCTGTGAATCTTTTCTGGGCATTTCTTTGCTCTGTGCAAGGGTGTATCTACAGAGGGTGCTGAGGGTGTAGCTGTGATGGTGCCTGGTATCTAAGGGAAACCATTTAGCTCAGGGTCCAATAGGTTCTAATTATTCCCCTATGAAAATATTTTTGTGTTAGGAGGCCCAAACAAATTTCTGAACCAAGGTCCTAGTTACACTACTGGCTCTATAGAAGAAGAAAACAGGGGGAAAAAGGCCCCTAGTGTAGATATCAAAGGTTCTGGTACCATCACCACAATACGCCCTGTGAGAATATACTCACAAGATTGATGGCTGCAACATTACTTATGTAGCTCACAGCTGCTATGTTCTCGGGGAAATTAATCTACCCCAGCCATGGAAAACATGGAGTTGATGAATAAACAGGCAGCTTCTTATACAATATCTCCCCAAAGCAGATAACCACATGGAAAACACAAAACAACAAGGGTGCCCAATAGTGTAACACTGTAAATACATGCTATGTATATTGAAGTGCTATGTACTCACAAAATTCATGGTCAGGCTCTGAATAACCTGGCAAATATGAAGGCAGAGGATATTAACCTGTATCTGCTCGGGATAACACCAGGTTTTTTGATAGAAGATTAAGCTCAAATCCATAGATAGTGTGCCACAAACAAAAATACTAAAACACTGGAACAAAGGCTCAGGATATACTAAATTATTAGTTTATTAACTTATAAAAAATAGCTGTATCAACAAATATAGATATAGCTCAACATGCCAGACATGTATGTTTAAAATGTAAAATAGGAAACTCCAAAGCATTTCACTGTGCTGAACCATTGCTTTATCAAGGAGATAAACAAAGAAAAAATGTCTGTCTTGTTTAACACAATGTAGTAAAAAGGCATAGAGGAAATGATGTGATTTCCACCATTTTCCTGCACCTGCTGTAGGACAGGCATGAGGGGATTTCTGGCACCATCCCTTGGAACCTTCTTATCCATGAGAAACACACATGGCAACAGATAGGAGTGCCCAAATTATGCTATTTGAATCATAATGTACACAGGGTGTAAACAAGGTGACAAGATTTGGAGGGTTGAGAGGCGGGCTTTGCATTTAATGGGCAGGAAAATGGGAAGAAGAAGGTGATAATGGGCAGAATGGGTTGGCAATTGCCGGAACAGGTGGAAAAGTGGGCAACACTGGCGGACAATGTATGCCAGTATGTAGCGAACATGTGCTATAGTGTACACCCCAAAACAGAGACACTAGTATTAGACCAGTGGTTCTCAACCAGGGTGCCATGAAACTTTGGTGTGCCACAGAAATTCGCTTTGCCAACACTGACAAAAAAACTTAATTTTGAGTTTCAAATGTGTAATTAAGGACATTTTTATGCACACTATGTTCATTTTTAGTATTCTGATTGTGAGATTTAAGAATAAGTAGACATTTATGCAAAAGGCGCTCTCTGTGACAGCTAGGATTGCCACCTTTTCTTCAAAAAAATACCGGCCATGGCATTCTCTCCATAGACTTAACGTTGGACAGAAGCCAATTTTTTACCGGCCTGCCGGTAGAATACCGGCTCTGTGGCAACCCTAGTGACAGCCCATGCGTTCCTTGCTAAAGCAGAGCACCAGGATATGACCTAATATCCTGACGCCTGCACTCCCATGCCACAGAGGGACCACAAGGGGGCCTATGAGTGTAAAAAGTCAAAATCTATAATTTGTAATGTGGATAATGCTGACATCAGAGCCAAATGTGTGGCTAGTGATAGTACAGGACTTAATCAAGCCAAATGCAGAACAATCTATAAGAAAGGTCAAAAGCAAAACATTTAAGACAAAATGACAAGATGCTCCATTTGTATCACAAAAGAAAATCAGACATCTGTACCCATGAACAAGACAAGCAGATTAGTAGGTTAGGTGACTGGGTGTACACTGGGCCAGATTTTCCACAAGGCAGAGTAAGCAGTTGCCTCGAGTACCTTATTGTGAAGGACCTTTTGTTATTCTGGTCCCACCTACTATGCAGAGCTGTGGATGTGACTAGTGATGAGCGAGCGTGCTCGGCCGATGCTCGGATCGGCTCGAGCATCGCTCTGCTCGGCACATGGCGGTACTCGTCGAGTACCGCCATGTGCTCTCCCGCCATGTTCGGGTGGCGGGGATCTGTGCCGGAAGAGGCACAGATCCGAAGACGCTCCGCTGGACCACCAGGGACTGGAGGTACGGGGGCATTGCGGAGATGAAGGGGGCATTGCGGAGATGAAGGGGGACATTGTGGAAGAGGGGCATAGACTCTATGCCCCTCTTCCACAATGTCCCCCTTCATCTCCGCTATGCCCGTCTTCCACAATGTGCCCCTTCATCTCCGCTATGCCCCTCTTCCACAATGTGCCCCTTCATCTCCGCTATGCCCCTCTTCCACAATGTCCCCCTTCATCTCCTCTATGGCATAGAGGAGATGAAGGGGGACATTGTGGAAGAGGGGCATAGCGGAGATGAAGGGGCACATTGTGGAAGAGGGGCATAGCGGAGATGAAGGGGCACATTGTGGAAGAGGGGCATAGCGGAGCTGAAGGGGGACATTGCGGAGCTGAAGGGGGCATTCGGAGATGAAGGGGGCATAGCGGAGATGAAGGGGGCATTGACCAGGCACCCTCCCCTCATCAGAGCAGGGGGTGCCTGGTGTCGCCCCATTCAATTCAATGGGGCTCGGGTGCTCGGCCGAGCACTCGAGCCTCAGGGGGTGCTCGGTCAGAGCACCCGAGCACCCGAGCATCGGGGTGCTCGCTCAACACTAGATGTGACCAACATAATCACAATATTTCTGCTGATTAGCTCAAAACTAGTAGGGCTAGTGAATTTTAACCCAGCTACACCAATACCAGTAAGGAGATTAGCAACATTACTTGCTCCAAACTGGCAACAAGAGCAAGGGCTGTAAGCTTTGGGCTTAGAAACCTCAGCTTGTACCTAGGAATGGCCCTGCCTATTAACCACTTTATTTCCAAGTTGATACACCCTTGTTCATTGAATTTTTTGACTGTATTTTATTAGCTACTGGTGTTTTCTATGAAAGAAAAACAGTGTATGGGACTGGGGGAGTTATTTGGCCATTTGTGAAATAAGGGCCCCCAAAGTGTCTTGTGTTGGCATGTCTGAGAGTAGACAAAAGGAAACTTGCAATGGATAAAGGTCAGGAGTAGAGTGTCGTAATTTCTAAACAGAGGATGAAAAGGCCAGTAATCATATCCTTTCTTCTGAGGTGAATCCACTGCCACAGATGACTCAATATTGATACTGAAGAGTGTCATGAATTGTTTTGCTGCATGAAAATATTTTGATTGACAGGTGAACTATAGCAAGACATACTGAGGCTGGTGTACAATGAAGATTTGGAGCAATTATGGAGCAAACCAGCTGCACCGCAGGGGTCATGTAAACATTACCATTTATTTAAATGGGGTTTTCAACCTCTTGAGTGCTAATGAGGTCTCCACAGAATTGCAAATGCATTTAAAAACAATTAAATCAATGGAAAATGTGGGATTTTAACTGTGTCCTCATGGCACAGTTACTTCCGTTTATCTTAGTACATCAACCTTGGTGCATCACTGGTGATATAAAACTGTGAAGAAAGAAAACATAACAATAGCTGATCCTATATAATAATTTGCTAGGATGTTTGTCAGAAGCCGTCATGCGCAGTAAAGACTGCCTGAATGCACGGAATGCTGGGAGTTCTGTGCTAGGAGCATTCTGTGCTTTCGGGCAGTCTCTACAGTGCATGACTGTGTCGGCGGCAGGACGCAGAGCAGGACCGTCCTCTTAACCCTTTGAGTGCCACAGGGGTACGCAACACATTACAAAGCAATGCGTTGCTTACCCCTCTGGCACTCAAAGGGTTAACATCACCCGGACCTTGGCCCATGTACATGGGATTTTACACTAGTACTGTTATACAAAGCAAGTTAGTGGCAGTCTTTCCTTTCAAAGATTGAGTGCTAGAAGGTTACCTGGCCTTTTTTTCCCCTCATACATATTTTCCACTGCATTCTCATTATCAGTTATCCTGTAATTTTAATGTTGACCCTATGTTCTTCCTGTGCACTGGCCAGCTGTAGTCACATACCCCAATCCAATGTTTGCTATAAATTCCATTTCCTTTCTTCTAGTTATTTTTTTTTATTTTTAGCTACATTTTTCTTTTATTTCTTTTTATTATTAGTTGGTGTTCTGGTTGTAGACAAAATCAGCTGGTTTTAGTTATTGACACTTTTTTGGGGACTATCTTTATTTTTATGTCATAAATCATAGAACTTTTGAAACCGTAGAAGTTTCCTTCTTCGACTGTTAAGTAAGCAAAAGTCAACCTATAGCATTCTAGCTGTTATTGGGATACAACTCCCATCATCATTAGCCGGCATAGGATAATGGAAGTTGTTATATAAAGGGCTCAGGGGAGGGCTGGCAACATTTGGCCAGGGGGGGCAAATACAATTAAGTGACCCATTTCTATTATTGCTTGAGCCCACTGTCCCAGCCCACCCCCTTTTGTTAATTTTAAGATTAATTAATGTTGTGATGTAAAGCAAGTTATAACACATGGCTTACACTTGTAATTGGGCTACACTACTGATACTATAGAGCTTACAATATAAGTAAAGCTATACTAGTGATATTATAGAGCTTACAATGGAAATGGGTTATGCTACTAGTGTAGCTCCATTTGAATTGTATCTCTGAGGCATCATTTGTGTAGCTCCATTTCAGTTGTAAGCTCTGTGCAGAGCCGGCCCTTACATGGGTCCCAGTAGGTCCATGGGACCCAAGCAGCACTTTGACAGGGGCGGAAATTTGCCGCCCCAAGGCATGCTCTTTCAGGCACCCTACAGGCTTCCTCTTCAAATAGTTGCAAACTTTCTCTGATTTACACTGCAAACTGCACTTGCACACACGGAGGCTACGGCGAAGTTGACTGGCCGCATGTAGAGTAGACCACCCTTGCCCTCCTCAGTGGCAGCATTCCACAATGTGGTGGCCGCATTCCACAGGAAGAGTGGGAATGCAGAGCACGGCAATGGCAGAATCCCTCTCAGGCCATCACCAGGTACTCATGCAATGGGATATAATTTGCGTAAACGGCATCAAGAAAAGGGGTTACAGAGACAAGAGGATGTCAGCTAGAGCTTGGAGGGCTTACTCTTGGGGATTGCTCAGCGGGTCAGACCCATAGTATTATTACCCTGGCACCCAGTCAACTGTTCAGGAGAGAGGACTACATTTGCCATCATGCACAGCCAGCCTTTCGGCATTAGCTGGAAGCCTGGGCATGATGGGAATTGTAGCTCCTGAACAGCCGGTGGGCCTCAGATTGCACACTTGCCTTAAGGGTTGTTTCTGAATTTGTTAAGAAGCAATCTTCTTTGCATCGCAATATAATCTTCTGATGTTTTGAAAGTTGAAAGGATGAGGAGTCCCTGGCCTTACTGCAGCAACTTAAGGGCTAGGAGAGCTGGTATCATAGCCCCCTTAGCACCCAATATCAGACTGTGTGTTGTGTATATATATATATATATATATATATATATATATATATATATATATATATATAAGTGTATTATATTGCTCCACGCCAATAAAACTCACATTGATGTTTGTTGGAACTTCAGTATCTGTGTTTCTATATAAAATGCATTTGTTTTGCTATAAATCATTTATTCAGTTACACCAAGAGGTGTCAATAGGTCATGAAATAAACAAATTTTTTTTGGTAATGCCCCACCCACAAGCCACACTAGGTGGTCAGCATGGTACCGGGTAGTCAGACAAGCCAGGGTCATACACAGAGCGAATCCTCAGACAGGACCAGTGGTCAGCACGGTAGTGGGTAGTCAGACAAGCTGGGGTCATACACAGAGCGAATCCTCAGACAGGACCAGTGGTCAGCACGGTAGTGGGTAGTCAGACAAGCTGGGGTCATACACAGAGCGAATCCTCAGACAGGACCAGTGGTCAGCACGGTAGCGGGTAGTCAGACAAGCTGGGGTCATACACTGAGGAAAGCTAGACAGAACCAGAGGTCAGCACAGATCGGGTAGTCAGACAAGCCGGGTCATACACGGAGCGAATACTCAGAGAGGCACGGATCACAACGAGCAAGCAGAAGCTATCAGAAACACCACATAAGGGCAATGGCTCCCAGGCATACGAAGTTATATAAAAGAGCAAAAGGAGGCAAACCCAATTAGGGAAAGTAGCATAGGCCCATAAACAGGCGTCCAGGCCAGTGCCTGTCCATACTGAGAAAGAGGAAGTAGCCGCCACCATGCCTCCCGACACACCACCAGGGAAGGAAGCACAGGCTCACGCCAATGTGGGAGACTGTGATACCCTGACAGGGCTGCACGTTTTCTATCACTAGTTTAACCTTTGAGTGCCTGAGGGGTAAATATACATTACTTTGCAATGCATCAGACAACCTTCTGGCACTCAGATGGTTAATAGACCAGTAAACCTTCTATTATGAAAAATATTTTTCATAAGGCTTTACAGGGAACTCACCCTGCTGGGAGATTTTCATTCAAAAATTATTCCAGTCCAATATATGGACGATTAATTAAATTGCAATGTTCAATTCTCTTCACCAGATGGAGCTGTTCTTATAAATTACTATGGAGAGCTCAAGGCTATGATTCTGTTTATCCTACAGAATGTATTATAAAAACATGCCTTTTTGATAGCAGTTGGCTGTCTAACATTTTAATTAAAAGAAATGAATACTACTACATTTTGAATTGAAATTCACCCAGCACTCAAAGTTGTCATGTTTAAAGGGGAACTTTCACCCCCTACAAAAATGTTATGTAGATTGGTGTTTTTTTTTTTTTTTTTAAGTACATACTTTATTAGATATTCAATCTAACAGGACAATGTCAGAACAACTAAGCTGGACTTCCCAGTCCTCCAATTCTCCTCCCACCTCCCTCCCAGCTCTCCCTGGGAGCATGTTCACGCTTCCCTTCATAGTGATGTGCAGCATGTATATTGTAATAGCAATGACATACGGGACTTACTGTTACAATATACGGAGAGCTGGGAGTGAGGAGAATTTGAGGACTGGGAAGTCCAGCAGAGCTGTGCCGACGTTATCCTGAGCGAATATCTAATAAAGTATGCACTTAAAAAAAAAAAAGTCAATCTACATAACATTATAATAGATTAATCATATAAGATACAGTGTCTTGGGGGTGACAGTTCCCCTTTAACTAGATGGGAAAAGTCCTATAACATAATTTTTTTTCAACTGTTCCTTTAAAGGGATAGTAATACTCGAAAATCATTTTATTTTATATTGTAGCCCTTAAAAAAACATTAAAAATGATATAAATCTTATCTCCCAAACCTTTATGGTTTGGGAGATATTAGCAAGTAGAGTTCCCTTTTGCAATCCGGTCCACAGATCAGCCGACAGCTCTTTAGCACTGCTGAGATCACAATCTTTAAAAAGAACTACTTCATTGGAACTGTCTACAAAGTGTGCCTGGCTTGCAAGCACACTTTGAAGACCATTCCAATGAAGAAATTCTTTTTAAAGATCGTGATCTCGGCACTTCTGAAGAGCTGCGGCCGGTCTACGGACCGGATTTCAAATCTGACAGCTAGAGCAGTGACATCACGCTTGGGGAAACTTTACTTGCAAATATCTCCCAAACCATAAAGGAGATAAGACTTATATAATTTTTAATGTTTTTTAAGGGCTACAATATAAAATAAGACTATTTTCAAGTATTTCTATCCCTTTAAAGGGATAGTAATGTTTCATAATAAAAGCAGCTCTAAATAATCATCATAGTATTTGGACTTTGGAAAGTGTTATTTCAATTCTGTCAGAGTTGTAGTTCAAGAGTAATTCAGTGACAAAGTATCTCCCTCCCGCCCCTTTTACTGATGTAACACTGCTCAGCCAGAGCAGAAGGGAGGTGCCCAGGTAGCCTGCAGAGAGGGACAATTAAGATAAGGGAAAAACCTGAAAAACTTGTCAAGGAAGGCAGGGCTTTCATTGTTCTTATAGGAAGAAGACTGTCCCCTTCTGTTATCTGTCTGGTCTATGGACTGCAGTCCACATCTGAGAAGAGGTAGCTTACACTAGGTAAAAGGGGCGGGAGGGGAAACTTTTCTTGTGAATAACTCTCAAACCATAAAGGTTTGAGAGATAAGACTTATATCATTCTTCATGTTTTTTTAATGCTTACAAAATAAAATAAAGATAAAACGAAGTATTACTATCCCTTTAAGTAGACATCTTTGAGGTTGTGGAATCTCTTTACTTTATGAAAACGTATTAAATTGGTCTCAAAAACATTGCAGTAAAGAACCGTTTACTTTGCTATAATTTTAGTGGTTGATCTTGTTTCATATTTACAGCATTGTTGATGAGATGGTAAGAAGAGAATTCTTTCCATTGTAAATATTAATGTTATTGCCTTAAGACATAATAAATAAACCCAATTTGGAAAGAATTTCCTCCCAACTAAAGCCTTCAGTCTTATGTATTCATTGTGCTGTCTGGCTCTGAATTCTTTCTCGTTCCAGAATATCCTCTAATGGCTACATTTTAAAAGAAAAGGAGAAATATTCTGGAGCAAACCAACTGCACTTTTAGGGAGAAATTAAAATTATGAACACATTTCCATTAAGTTCAGTGAGTTTTTTTTTAACCTCTCATATGCTAGTAAGGTCTAAACACACTGTGAGGCAATATGTTGAAGACCTCTATTGAATTCAGGGGGTTAAAAGCCATATTTAAAGGGATAGTAATCTTTCAAAATAAAAGCAGCTCCAATTAAGCTTCAAAGTATTTGGACCGTGGAGTGTCATTACAATACTGTCAGAGTTGCAGTTCAAGAGTAATTGGAAGATAAAGTATCCCCCTCCTGTCCCTTTTACCTAGTGTAAGCCACCTCCCCTCAGATGTGGAATCTGGTCCACAGACCAGACAGCTCACAGTAAGGCACAATCTTCTTACTGTGAGAACAATGAAAACCCTGCCCCCATTGACAGGTTTTTCACATTTTTCCCTTATGCTAATTAAAGATTATCCCTCTCTGTAAGCCATCTGGACAACACTCCTCTGTTCTGAGGTGAGCAGTGTTACATCAGATTCCACATCTGAGGGAAGGTGGCTTACACTAGATAAAAGGGGCGAGAGGGGGATACTTTATCATTCAATTACTCCTGAACTACAACTCTGACAGTATTGAAATAACACTCTCCATGGCCCAAATACTATGAAGATTAAGATTTTATTTTGAAACATTACTATCCCTTTAAATCAATGGGAGCTTATAGTTTTCCCCTATAGTGCTGCTGGTTCATCCCAGAATTACTTTTCTTTTGAAAATATGGACTTTGTGTTGTTGTATCCAATGTCATGCTATTCCTGAAGTCCAGTGGCTTGTTACCTTTATGTCATGCAGAAATAAGTGCAAAGATCTGTGCTTTAGCACACAGTATCATCATGTGCTTGCCTTACATGTACGTATAAAGCTTTTTGCATGACAGAATGTTCACTTTGCTTCTACTACAACAAAGTTTAAGCATTTAGGGTGTGGCATTCCCAGGGCCGGATTTACAGCTTAGGAGCCTGTAGAAATCTGGAGCGCCCCCCCCCCCCCAAAAAAAAAAATAAAATAAAAAAATATGGACAATGTTAGGGAGCCAATGCTATGGCCCTACCCTGGTATGTGAGGTAGTGCCAGTTTGAGCTTGTCCTGATAAGTGACTGGCACTAGGCATGAACCTTCCCTGATTACTGATGCCACCTGTGTAAATAGTGCCAGTGTGAGCGGTGTTTACTAAGATACTACCAGAGTAGTAAGAGTAGTGACAGCACCAGTTTAAGCTGACATGGCAAATAAGGCAGCACTAGTGTGAATAGTGCCAGTGTGAGCCTGTGGTTGTTCATGGAGCAGTACCAGAGTGAGTAGTGCCGACAGTCTGCCCTGGTTAGTGAGTCAGTGACAGTGTGAGTAGTGCCAGTCTGTCCTGGTTATTGAGTCAGTGCCAGTGTTCCTGGCTATTTAGTAGTGCTATTCTGCCTTGATGAGTCAGTGCCAGTGTGTTCCAGTTAGTACGTCAGTCCCACTGTGTCCCGTGTAGTGTGCACAGTGTCAGTCTGCCCTGGTTAGTGAGTCAATGTGTCCCGTGTAGCTAATCAGTTCCATTGTGAGTGATGCTAGTTCGCCCCAGATAAAGAGTAGTGCCGGCCTGTCCTGGTTGGTGAGTCAGTTCTTGTATGTCCTGTTTAGTTAGCCATTATACATGCATATCAACAATCCACAGCATTTTTCTCATAATACTGTCCCCCTTTAAAAAAAAATGTTTAACCCCTTAATGACCCTTGACGACCATAGTACGCCATGGGTAAATCTGACTCAACGACCCATGACGTACTATGACTGTCATGGAATTCCGGGCTCCCCCTGTGGCTTCACGCCGTTCGGGGAGTCCGGAATCCAAATCAGAAAAAAAAAATGCTCCGTGGTCCTTTAGTGACTGCCTCGTGCCTGTGCGGCCAGTCGTTAAGGGGTTAAAAGTGTGACTCACCAAGGCCACCCTTGATATCCCACAAGGTCTGGTGCAGAAAGTGTTGAGCACTTGAGCTGGTGCTCCGCCCCCACTTTTCCCGCTGCTGAGACAGTCAGACTTCACCTCTTCAAACCCCCGTCAGCTGCAGAGACGTAGCTACTCATGCGCACACTGTTTCTGATCTCTCTGCTCACTCTCTCTGCCCACTTTATAAGAGAAACAGCTTGGGGCGGCACATTTCCCCTGTCAAAGTGCTGCCGTGGGCCAAGATATGGCAATACTCACCAGACATGAGACACGATGCATCAAAAAAGGCTGGCTTATTTAAAAAAAAAACAAAAAAACCCAATTCCAATGACAGGCGCCCCTCTGTGGGCTGCGCCTGTAGGCAGATGCCTACTCTGCCTAATTATAAATCCGGCCCTGGGCATTCCTTTACTGCCATTTCATACATAAAGTACACCTGGAAGGAGAGGAATGCTATACTTCAAAATGTTCATACGCTCCCAGACTTCTCTGTCCTGTGCACGAGTCTCAAAGCAGACTGTGTTTTGAAAATTATCATTAAAGGGATAGTAATACTTAAAATGTAAAAAAAATATGTTGTAGGGGTCATCCCCTGAGTAAAACAAGAGGACTCCCACTGCTGAAAGGTGTTTTATTCAACAATTATTACAGCTCAAACTTAATCATTTTTTTAGGTGCAGTGTCACAGTGGCAAGAAACTGTACAGTGGAGCTGTTGCTACACCATCCTATGGAGATTTATGGTTAACTGTCAACCATAGAATGGTGTAGCAACAGCTCCACTGTACAATGTCAGGCCACTGTGATACTGCACCTAAAAATTAATGTTTGAGTTGTAATAGCTTCTGAATAAAGTATCTCTCAGGAGTGGGAGTAGTCTTGATTTACTTATGGGGATAAACCTACAACATATATATTTTTTTTACATTTTAAGTATTACTATCTCTTTAATATGTGTCCAGGTGGCGTATGTATTGAAATGGGCACTGAGGAAATGAATGCAAAATTATTCATTTTCCTTAAATCTGCAATGGGGTTGTGATAACTCCTTGAGGATTAGGTCCAGAGGGTGAGCAGTACATCAAAAAACAATGTGCTACACACCCCTCTGTTCTTCAAGGGTTAAAGGAGTTGTTTGCATAGAGATATTTTTGTGAAAATGCAAGGGTAATTATTTTGACCTAAGAGACATATATCTGCTCTAATTGGTTTTAGTGGGGTGTAGAGGTACAACATCTACAGAGAGAACACATACGAAGGGGATTGTAGAGGCTATTCCTAAGAGGAGGCATACACTGTGAAATGCAGAGAAGCGGTCTCTCCAGAAACAATGGCAGAGAGATACTAGGACAGCGATAAGGGTATTAAGCAGATCCATCTTGCAGTAACAGTATGTGATTCCTTGCTGTGGCCAAAGCTGAGGTAAAGGTGTTGTCTGCAAAGACAGATGTCTGACCTAATTGAACCAGGGCCAGGACCAGGATAGAATCACCAGGTAGCCCTGAAATACTGCACCGTGAGTACAGGGAGTGATCAGAAGCAAATGAGTCTGTACTTTCTGGCAAGGCAAACAGGTCTGAGGTCAAGTGGGCGAAACTTTGTAATTGACTGACTGTACAATGAGCTGGGACTTGAAGGACGATAGTAGACTTGGCAAATGTGCAGTCTGTTGTAAGCAATGGAGCTCTGAGGTATGTGCACTGTTTAGTGAACAGCTGAATCCAGGCTTCACGAATGCACAGTTTGTTGATCTCACTGGAGCTCTGGTGTACGTGCAACCATTGACAGATGGAAGGAGCAGGGTTGGTGAATGCATGATCTGCCGAACACACTGGAGCTCTGGAATACATGTACCCCTTGGTGGACAGAGGGAACAGAGTTTGGCAAATGCACAATCTGTCAAACACTCTGGAGCTTCTGGCGTATGTGCACCCCCTGGCGGAAAGAAGGAGCAGGGTTTGGCAAATGCACAATCTGTCAAACACTCTGGAGCTTCTAGGGTATGTGCACCCCCTGGCCAAGAGAAGGAACAGGGTTTGGCGAATGTACATTCTGTCAAACACTCTGGAGCTCTAGCATACGTGCACCCCCTTGGCTGATGGAAGAAGCAAGGCTGGACAGATAAACAGTCTGTAGCAGGCTGGAGTCTCTGGGAACTAGGACATCTCAGCAGAACAAGGCATACATTCAGAATGGAAGCTGAGTCAGATTAATCCGAGGTTGAAGCCAGAAGTCAATCAAGGTCAAGGTAACACGGGAGACATAGAGACTATAGTCGTGAATCTCAGCCAGGTCAAACACAGGAGACTAGAAAATGGTAGCAATGGAGTCAAACAGAAGTGTGTTCAGGAGCAAGCAGGGTCAAACACAAAAGACTAGAAGATGTTACCAATGGAATCAAACAAAAGTGAGGTCAGGAGCAAGCCAGGTCAAAACAGGAGCAGCAGAAACAATCTCAAGAAATACACAACAGGAACTTGTAGGCACGCATCTGAGAGAAAGGCAGGTTTAAAAGGAACACTAGAAGAAGTCAGAGATGCACAACTAAGATCATGAGCCTGCAAGGGTATGCTCACTGGGACTGTGTCCTCACACCCAGGGTGCAATCTCTTTTAGCTCACAAATGCCATAAACAGAGAGGAAATAGTCTGAAGCGTGTCATACAGGTCCTACCAAAATGACAGTCCAGCCATGAAATGCCAGAAAATTCTTCTCTGAACAAAGGAAGCAGTTAACCCCAGATGTATGTTTCGGCCTTGTTGAGTAATGGGGGAATCCAGGCGTGGACCCCTTGCTCATAAGTGCCTAGAGAGATCAGCTGTACCTCACCGATGAGACCCAACAAGGCCGAAACGTACGTCTGGGAATAGCTGCTTCCCTTGTTCAGAGAAAAATTATCTGGCATATCATGGCTGGACTGCCATTTTGGCAGGACCTGTATGATATGCTTCAGAATATTTCTTCTCTGTGTGGCATTTGTGAGCTAAAAGATTGCACCCTGGGCGTGAGGACACAGTTACCATGAGCTTCTGCATACCCTTGCAAGCTCATGAGCCTAGTTGAGCATCTCTGATTTCTTCTATCTATATGCAAATTGCTCTTTGGGTTAGTCACCCTAAGAGAAATGAGGGAATCCAGACATGGACCCCTTGCTGACAAATGTATAGATGGATCAGTTGTACATCATTGATGAGATCCAACAAAGATGTAATGTATGTCTGAGGTTAGCTGCTTCACTTGTTCAGAGAACAATTTTGTGGCTGGACTGTTATTTTGGTGGGACCTGCATGATGCTTAGTGAGCAGGCTGAGCCTGCATTTGTGGGAGGGGTGAGAGGGCTTAAAACTGCATCCTCTCACCTCCTATTTGAGGAGTCAAGCAGTGGCGTCTCTCTCCTGCGCTCTCCTGTCGGAGACGTTGTCAACCCTCTAGTACCATGGCATTTTCTCTTCCTGTCGTCGCAGCGTAAGTACGTGTCAAGTGGTGTCGTAATTCTCACGCGCCGCCAGACCATCTCAGTCAGCAGCGTCCGCGCTGAACAGCCGCCCAGCTCAACGCAACGCTCCCAGGATCCGGTAAGGCGGTTTATGCCATAGGCAGCAGAATGTACCATTATAGAGTTCGCTATTTCGTTTGGGTAATTCTTCATTCATAGTTGCTCTTCATCATTCAGCTGGTTCCACCTTGTGTTAGGCTGGCGTGAGGTCCTACCATAGGTTATATGTTTAACTCACATTGCCTTTGCTTACAGCGTTGCACTCTATTGAGTACCCAGCTTTTGTTTACGATAGAGCTCTGATTACAATAGACTGCACTGGGGTTTTTAGTATTGGGATTCATATAAAAATAAACATTGTGGCATCAGGTCTAACCTAGGTCTTATTTTTAACCTTCATATCCTGGGTTGAGCTCACTCCTAGGGCTACCATTGAAAATAATTGCTTCATTGCACTCCGTGGGGCAATTTTGATGGCAATAATTGTGGCTAACTTGACTACAATGTCACCAAATCCCCTGGGAAAGCAATATGCTCCACCTTCATACAAGGAACCTACGATTCAACTTTCTCAATTTTAGAATTCACGGTTACAATTCAGTAGGCTAAATAAGTATTTCAGGTTCAGATTTTCAGATTTTCAACGTCAACAATCAGGTTCAAATACTAGAACTCATTCAATGTTGTCTCTAGATTTGGCATTGAAGCTTTAGTTATTTCAGCATGTTCTTTGGGCAATAAAAAGGATGTTTTCTATCTACTGTATTCATAAAAAAAAGAGAATTTTTCCACTGTTTCTTATGATTCTCCTTCTACATTATTTCAGTAACTTTCTTCTTGCAAGTAAAAGAATCAGAATTCAGTCACCACGGTCCAAGCAGTTTCTGCAGCTCATATACACCAGGTAAGAAGGCATCCTTCAGCTTTTTCTTATACTACACATTCAGGCTTCAAGTAATATTGAATTTTAATCCTTATTCATATCCTCAATCCTACAGCATATATTAGCAAGGCCCCCGCCTTACACATCCTTTCCACATACATGGATCCCAACCAAGGTAGGGGATGGTCAGTTACTCCCGGGATACCGTCATATCCTACGTAGTCTTTACTCTGACCCTCATCTTCCACGATCCCCTCTTCACTCTTCTCCATCTCTTTGTAAAATTTCCTCCCATCAGAGGAAACCGTAGCACACCCTCTTTTAGCGAGTCTCCCGTCAGAGACATCATGGTGACTACAGTCCCCCATCAGGGACTACATTTAATTAAGGTCCGACCCTCCCGTCAGAGGGTCACCTCTTCATTTTTATCACGTCAGCTTTTATCTCAATTCTGGGCCTCTCCTTCCTGGCGCGGTTTCCTTATTCATGTCCTACCTCCTTTCCCTCCTCACTTGTTTCCCTTCCCCCATCACCTTCCTCTCCCCCTGGCCACGATATCCATTTCTGCCTGGTGGTGAAACAGGTCAGTCGGATATCCAAACCGGTAGTATTACCAGTCATCCACTTGAACGACGAGTTCCGGGTCATCCGCCTCCACCTTCTCCCCGCCTCCTCAGGCTTCCAGCCGGGGAGCCACATGGGTCAAGGGGTCCGTGAGATCCATCCCGTCCGACAGGTCTGCACTCCTCCCAAGCTTTCATCTCCACTTCAATACTCCGCCCACATCTTTTTCTAACTGCTCTCATATTCTCCTCCATCAGCCATGGAGGAAGACCCGGCTAGACCAGAGGCTATCCAGGAAACTCCTCAGCAACATCCCCCAGCAACTCCGGAGTCCAGAAGCCAGTTATACAAAGAATGGACTGTCTCCAGAATTACCACAGAACTAACCCACCGTCACATCCCCTATCCATCATCCGCTAGGAAGCCGGAACTATTCCGCCTCCTATTTCCATCCCAAGCCCCTTCCCCCCTGCCCACACCTCAGGTTATTCATAATCAGCCCCCTTCTCCCAGCACTTCATGTCAAGAAAACCATTCTACTCAGTTGGGCAATATCATGCAACTTCTCACATCTATGTCCACAGCTATGTCAGACATGCAAAGTCGAATCATATCCCTCGAAAACACATCCAGAACCTCTTCTCACCTTGAAGGTTCTCCTACTCAGTCTCCAAATCTAGGTAACCCCAGTCAGTCACAACATCCACATATCACGCCAGCTCTCATGGTTCCGGACAGCCTTCGCCGGGATATCCTGGAGGGGAGGGTCGTTAACTTAGTATCCCTGCTTATCGCTACACAAGACCTAGCCGTAAACCGCACTATGCAATGTGGGGATGTAGCAGTTACCTTTAAGACCAAGGATCCAAGACTATCTAAAAAAACTCTTTATACCTGAATTTGTCTTGGCATTTAGTATTTTCAGGGATATTGTGTGCTCCTCCTTCCCATCCAGGAGACAGGAACTCAATCAATATTTATACATTCTTGTTGACCTGGGCTACCGCTATGGAGGATTCAGCTTTTATGACTACCATTTGGCATTTTCAGCCAAGGCAGCAGCCGCCTTAGAGCAATTTGGTTTCATGACAGACTGGGGTTCTCTAGATCACAAACTTTTCTGCCGCTACATTGTGGGTCTGAAAACCCCTGTTTGTCCATCCTGTCATTCAGCAAACCACAACCTAAGTTGGTGCCCCTCAGCATGGCCTAGCTCATCTGTCACTCCTTCAACTGCAACCCCCACCGAATTACCTCCCGTAACTCCTCTTACTAATAACAGGCCATCAGTCGACAAGCTTGGGTGCCCCATTCACTACATGGGTTCTTCCCCAATTTGTAATAAATTCAACGGCCATGGATGCTTTTTTCATAATTGCAGAATGCTACGTATGTGTTCAATTTGTCATGATTCACACTCCTGTATCATTTACCCTCGTCAGGGTCGCTCTAATAAATGACTAGGAAACATAAACACTGGCCTCCTTAAATCATTGCTGTCTAACCACCCCAACAAAAACGTCTCCTCATTTCTTATTAACGGCTTTCAAGAAAGTTTCCCTATAGGCACACTGGCTCTCCCCTCCCAAACATTAGAATGCCCCAATCTTCGTTCCGCCACCTCTGACCCTGCTTCGGTCAACTCCCTACTTCAGAAAGAAATTGCCAAAGATCACCTTATAGGCCCTTTCCAGTTCCCCCCGTTTCCTATTTGGCGATCTAACCCAATAGGCATTGCCACTAAAAAATGTTCTAATAAAAAAAAGACTCATAATAGATTTTTCCTCCCCTCACTCCTCCCCCATCCCCAGCAACAACTCACTAATCCCTTCATCAGAATTTTCCTTGGAATACCATAGTATTGAACACGCCATTTCGCTCATTCAACAAGCCGGGCCAAATTGTTGGTTGTCAAAGGTTGACTTGGAAAATGCTTTCAAAATAATACCCGTACACCCTACCCATTGGCACCTGCAGGGTATCAAGCGGCAGGACAATTACTTCTTTTTGACTCGCCTAATATTCGGCTCCAAAAGCAGCCCTAAGATTTTCAACCTTTTCGCTGAGGCCCTTTCTTGCCTCCTCCTGAACCACTGCAGGTGCCCAATGGTTTTACACTACTTAGATGACTTCCTTCTAATCAAACCTGATTATAGTCAACCTTCAGCCCTTCAATCCCTAATCAAATTGTTCACAGATCTCAATATTCCTCTTTCCTCAGAAAAAACTTTTGGCCCTTCCACAGAGATTGAATTTCTAGGAATCCATCTAAACTCTAACAATATGGAAGCTAGCCTACCATTAGAAAAAGTTTCCCGCATTCAAGGCATCGTTCACGATTTTTCTAACAATACTTCATGCTCTAGGCACGAGATTAAATCACTGCTAGGATTCCTTAACTTTGCCACCAGAATCATTCCCCAAGGCAGGTCATTCATTTCTTATCTCCTGTCACTCTTGTCCCATAGCAATGACTCAGATCCTATCATTTTAAATAGTGCAGCCCGTTCAGATTTGACCATGTGGGCAGGTTTCCTACGGCACTGGAACGGCATATCCATCCTTAGTAAGCCAATGTCCTCCCTCTCACCAGCAGTTTTCTCATCTGCATCCTCTGCAGCAGGTTACGCAGCTTACTTTAAGACAGAATGGATTCACGACTCATGGCCCCCTCAGCTCTTAGATAATCTAAAATTAGTAAATTTCTCTATCCACATGGAACTCGTTCCAGTGGTGGCTACAGCTATCAGCTGGGGGAATCATTGGTCATTTATATCAGTAACATTCTTTACCTCTGATCTTGACACAGCCAACATAATTAACAAAGGTAGATCATCTTCACCTCTCATTATGTCCTTCTTGAGGAAACTCACATGGCTTTCCCTGTATTTCAAATTTACCTTTTCTAGTAGCCAGGCGCCTCACTCTAGTTCCCAATCCATTAACCTCCTTCTTTCCGATTCACAGACATTTCTAGACCTCAACCCTCAAGTCAGCTGCATGCCGACACCCACGCCTCCATTCAACCTTCTTACCCTAGAATGAGTCAACACCTAACAGCCATGTCAATCATTGACCAGGCACTAGCCCACAATACAAAAAAGATCTATGCCAGGGCTTGAACCGCTTTTAACAAATTCCTACTATTAAATAAAACTCCTCTCAATTATTCCACGTACTCTATCTTGGACTATGCCGCTCACTGTCTCCTGGCCCTCCACCTATCCCCTCACTCCATCAGACTTCAACTCGCAGGCATACGCCATCATCTCTCTTTCATCCAACCAGAACGTCCCTCCTTATTCACAGAGTATCATGTCAAGCTATTTTTAAAAGGGCTGGAGAGGTTCCATAATAATAATCAAATCAAGAAGAGACTTCCGATCTTGGGGGCTCTCTTTTGTAAACTGTACGAAATCCTATCCACTAATCCCTTTGGTCAAAACACCAGTTTAGTGCTTCTTGCAGCTATCTGTCTGGGCTTTTTTTGATTCTTGAGACCAGGTGAGTTTCTCAAATCTCATGCAGCCCACTCAGATCATTTCATATTTCACCTCTCTAAATCCAAAACAGACCAAGCAGGTAAGGGTGCCCTGATACCAATATTTCCTACTCACGACAACTGGTGTCCCGTCAAGGCACTCTCTAAGTTGCAGGCACAACTGGATCCACTTCCAGACTCCAGCCCGCTTCTACCAATGCACAACGGTCCTCTGTCAACTTCCACATTCATCAAACTAGTCCGTATTCTACTATCTCGAGTGGGTGCCAACCCAAATCACTACTCAGGACACTCTTTATGTATTGGCGCAGCTTCAGCGGCCTCCAGCCACCATACGCCTCCACACATCATCCAAAGATTAGGAAGATGGAAGTCACAATGCTTTGCTAGGTACATTCCTGACCCTAAAGCCGAAATACATCTTGCTCTTTCAACTTTGACTTATTAATTGCTAATAAAGATTTCAAATCATTGGTTGGCTCTTTTTGGCCTCAAATCAGCCAGATCTCTCAATTCTAGGCGTAGGTCTTAGTTTAGATTACGCCACAGTCATCTAGTCATAGCTTCGAGGTTAGCCCCTACCACAAGGGAGCAGGCTGAGCCTGCATTTATGGGAGGGGCGAGAGGGCTTAAAACGGCATCCTCTCACCTCCTATTCGAGGCGTCAAGCAGTTCCCACCATCACCCTCCCTCAGGTTAACTAACCATCTTCAGTCAAGACCAGGCCTCAAATCAGCCAGGTCTCTCGATTCTAGGCGTAGGTCTTAGTTTAGATTACGCCACAGTCTTCTAGTCATAGCTTCGAGATTAGCCCCTACCACAAAGAATATTTCTTTTCTGTGTATGGCATTTGTGAGCTAAAAAAGATTGCACTCTGGGTGTGAGGATACAGTCCCAATGATCTTTTGTATACCATTGCAAGCTTATGAGCCTAGATGAGCATCTCTGACTTCTTCTATATCTATGCAAATGGCTCTTAGGGTCACTCACCCTAAGGGTAATGGGGGAATGCAGATGTGGACCCCTTGCTCACAAGTGCCTAGAGGAATCAGCTCCACCTCACTGATGAGACCCAACAAGGCCAAAATGAAAGTTTGAGTTTACTTGCTTATCTTGTTCAGAGAAGAATAATCTGGCATTTTGTGGCTAGACTGTCATTTTGGCAGGACTTGTATGATATGTTTCAGAATACTTTTTCTCTGTGTATGGTATTTGTGAGCTAAAAGAAATTGCACCTGCTCTTGATGACACAGATCCAATGAGCTTTTACATACCCTTGCAAGCTCATAAGCCTAGATAAGCATCTCTGACTTATTCTATCTATTTTCAAGTTGCTCTTAGGGTTAGTCACCCTAAAGGTAATGGGGGAATCCAGACGCGGACCCCTTGCTCACAAGTGCCTAGAAGGATCAGCTGCACTTCACCGAAGAGGCCTAACAAGGCTGCAACGTATGTCTGGGTTTAGTTGCTTCCCTTGTTCAGTGAAGAATTGATTGGCGTTTGGCAGCTGAACTGTCATTTTGGTAGAACCTGTGTGATATGCTTTAGAATATTTCTTCTCTGTGTATGGCATTTCTGAGTTAAAAGAGATTGCACCCTGCGCGTGAGGGTACAGTACCAATGAGCTTTTCCATGCCCTTGCAAGCTCATGAGCTTAGTTGAGTATCTCTGACTTCTTCTATCTCTATGCAAATTGCCCTTAGGTTAGTCACCCTAAGGTTATTGGAGGAATCCAGATGTGGACCCCTTGCTCACAAGTGCCTAGAGGGAACAGCTGCGCTGTACTTCACTGATGAGACCCAACAAGGAATAAAGTACTTCTGGGGTTAGCTGCTTCCCTTATTCAGAGGAGAATTGTCTGGCATTTTGTAGCTGGGCTGTTGTTATGAGAGGACCTGTATTATACACTACAGAATATTTCTTCCCTGTGTGTGACATTTGTGAGTTAAAAGAGATTATACCTTGGGAGAGAGGACACAGTCTCGTCACAGTTCCAATGAGCTTTTTCATACCCTTGCAAGCTCATGAGCCTAGTTGAGCATCTCTGACTTCTATCTCTATGCAAATTGCTCTTACTGTTAGTCACCCTAAGGGTAATGGGGGAATCCAGACATGGACCCCTTGCTCACATGTGCCTAGAGGGATCAGCTGCACCTCACCAATGAGGCCTAACAAGGCTGACATGTATGTTTGGATTTAGTTGCTTCCCTTGTTCAGGGAAAGACTGTCATTTTGGCAAGACTTGTATATTTCTTCTCTGTTTATGGAATTTGTGAGGTAAAAGAGATTGTACTTTGGGGGCGAGGACACAGTCCCAATGAGCCCTTGCAAGCTCATGAGTCTAGATAAGCATCTCTAACTTCTTCTATCTATATGCAAGTTGCTCCTAGGGTTAGTCACCCTAAGGGAAATGGGGGAATTCAAATGTGGACACCTTGCTCACAAGTGACTAGAGGGAACAGCTGCAGTTCACCGACAAGACCCAACAAGGCCAAAATGTACATTTGTGGTTTGCTGATTCCCTTGTTCAGAGAAGAATTGTCTGGCATTCGTTGCAGGACCTGTATGATGTGCTTCAGAATATTTTTTCTCTGTGTATGGCATTTGTAAGCTAAAAGAGATTGCACCCTGGGTGTAAGGACACAGTCCCAAAGAGCTTTTGCATATCCTTGCAAGCTCATGAGACTAGCTGAGCATCTCTGACTTCTTCTATCTATATGCAAATTGATCTTAGGGTTAGTCACCCTAACGGTAATGGGGAATCCAGACGTGGACCCCTTGCGCACAAGTGCCTAGAGAAATCAGCTGCATCACACTGACATGGCCCAACAAGACTGAAATGTACGTCTGGGGTTTGCTGCTTCTCTTGTTCAGAGAAGGATTGTCTGGCATTTCATGGCTGGACCATCATTTTGGTAGGACCTGTATGATATGCTTCAGAATATTTATTTTCTGTGTTTGGGATTTGTGATCGAAAAGAGATTGCACCCTGACAGAGAGGACACAGTCCCAATGAGCTTTTCATACCCTTGCAAGCATATGAGCCTAGTTAAGCATCCCTGACTTCTTCTATCAAATTGTTCTTAGGGTTAGTCACCCTAAAGGTAATGGGGGAATCCAGACGTGGACCCCTTGCTCACATGTGTCTAGAGGGATCAGCTGCATCTTACCGAAGAGTCTCAACAAGGCTGAAAGTATGTCTGGGGTTAGCTGCTTCCCTTTTTCAAAGGAGAATTGTCTGGCATTTTGAAGCTGGGCTGTCATTTTGAGAGGACACTTCAGAATATTTCTTCACTGCGTATGGCATTTGTGAGCTAAAAGAGATTTACCTTGGGCTTGAGGACACATTCCCAATGAGCTCTTGCTTACCCTTGCAAGCTCATGAGCCCAGTTGCGCATCTCTGACTTCTTTTATCTATATGCAAATTGCTCTTAGGATAAGTCACCCTAAGGGTAATGGAGAAATCCAGACGTAGACCCCTTGCTCATAAGTGCCTTGAGGGCTCAGTTACATCTCACCAATGAGGCATAACAAGGCTGAAACACAAATTTGGGTTTAGTTGCTTAATTTGTTCAGAGACGAATTGTCTTTTGTTCTGTGGCTGTACTGTCATTTTGACAGGACCTGTATGATATGCTTCAGAATATTTCTTCTCTGTGTATGGTATTTGCGAGCTAAGAGAGATTCCACCCTGGACTTAAGGACACAGTCCCAATGAGCTTTTGCATACATTTGCAAGCTCATGAGCCTTTTTGAGCATCTCTGATTTTTTCTATCTGAATGCAAATTGCTCTTAGGATAAGTCACCCTAAAGGTAATGGAGGAATCTAGATGTAGACCCCTTGCTCACAAATGCCTAGAGGAATAAGTTGTACCACACCAATGAGGCCCAACAAGGCCGAAATGTACGTTTGGGTTTAGTTGCTTCTCTTGTTCAGAGAGGAATTATCTGGCATTCTTTGGCTGGACTGTCATTTTGGCAGGACTTGTATGATATTCTTCAGAATATTTCTTCTCTGTGTATGGGATTTTGATCTAAAAGAGATTGCACCCTGGGTGTGAGGGCACAGTCCCAATGAGCCTTTGAATACTCCTGCAAGCTCATGAGCTTAGTCAAGCATCTCTGACTTCTTCTATCTATATGCAAATTGCTCTTAGGGTAGTCACCCTAAGGGTAATGGGGGAATCCAGACATGGTCCTCTTATTCACAAGTGCTTAGAAGAGTCACATGCACCTCACCAAGGAG
The DNA here is from genome assembly GCA_037306005.1 of Rhinophrynus dorsalis. NCBI lineage: Eukaryota > Metazoa > Chordata > Amphibia > Anura > Rhinophrynidae > Rhinophrynus > Rhinophrynus dorsalis. The sequence goes on from CM074722.1 coordinate 416,104,820, forward strand.
TCCCAACAAGGCTGAAATGTTTGTTTGGGGTTAGCTGCTTCTCTTGTTCAAAGAATAATTGTATGGGATTTTGTGACTAGACTGTGATTTTGTCATGACATGTATGAAATGCTTCAGAATATTTCTTCTCTTTGTATGGCATTTATGAGCTAAAAGAGATTGCACCCCAGACTTGAGGACACAGTCCCAATGAGCTTTTGCATACCTTGTAAGCTCATGAGCCTATTTGAGCATCTCTGACTTATTCTATATATATGCAAATTGCTGTTAGGGTTAGTCACCCTAAGGGTAATGGGGGAATCCAGACGTGGATACCTTGCTCACAAGTGCCCAAAGGGATCAGGTGTACCTCACTGATGAAGCTGAAATGTATGTTTGGATTTAGTTGCTTCCCTTGTTTGCTGAAGAATTGTCTGGCATTTCCTGGCTGCACTGCTATTTTAGCAGGGCCTGTATGATATGCTTCAGAATATTTCTTCTCTGTGTATGGTATTTGTGAACTAAAAGAGATTACACTCTGGGCACGAGGACACAGTCCAAGTGAGCTTTTGAATACCCTTGTAAGCTGTTGAGCATCTCTGACTTTCTCTGTGTATATGCAAATTACTCTTAGGGTTAGTCACCCTAACGGTAATGGGGGAGTCCAGATATGGACCCCTTGCTCACAAATGCTTAGAGAGATCAGCTGCATCTCTCCGACATGGCCCAACAAGGCTGAAATGTATGTCTAGGGTTATCTGCTTCCCTTGTTCGGAGAAGGATTGTCTGGCATTTTGTAGCTAGACTGTCATTTTGGCAGGACCTGTATGATATGCTACAGAATATTTCTTCTCTGTGTATGGCATTTGTGAGCTAAAAGAGATTGCACCATGGGTATGAGGACATAGTCCCAGTAAGCTTTTGCATACCTTTACAAGCTCATGAGCTTAGTTGAGCATTTCTGACTTCTTCCATCTATAGAAGGAAGAGTAGCCTAACATAAAAGAACCATAGTGGAATACAGTGGGGAGAACTGATGGTGTAATATGTTCACTTCTTTGGTTTGATGTACAAATAGATGGGTACTCACAATGCACATATGCTACCTAGTCCACTTTGGTAAAGAAGAATCTTGTGGAGGATACTTTACTGCCCCCAGATTGGGCTTCCTCCATCCAAGACTGTCCAATATACATATAGTTCTAGCTATATGTGTATTGGATGGTCTTGGAAGGCGGAAGTCTGATTGAAGAACTTAGCAATGCAACTACGTTATTACCTGTTTGGGGGCAGTAAAGTACCCTCCACAAGCTTTCTTTGATATCAAAGTGGACTAGGTAACATATCTATACTGTGAGTATCCAAAGGGAACAAAGTGAATTGATTAAAAAAAGTGAAAAACACCAGCACATACACTGGCAAGAAGGAAGGATCCTACTGCATTCAAGTAGCAAATCCTAGATTTAAAGAGCAAATCTACATTTAAAGGGATAGTAATACTTCAGTATTACAAATCCCTATATTAAAGCCCTTGTAAAAAGGAACATTTTGCCCCCAGTGTCATCTCTAAAACCTTTATGGTTTGAGAGATGAACACTTCTAAAGTTGCCCTCTCACTCCCCCTTCCCCATAGTCAGCATTTTAGCTGACTGCAGGGAAGAGAGTCGTACGACTTTCAGGCGGCTCTCCAGCACAGCCTGATCGCGTTAACTAAAAAAAAAAAACTTTCACTGAAATGGTCTTCTACGTGTGCTTGGCTTGCAAGCACACGTAGAAGACTGTTTTAGTGAAAGTTTTATTTTTAGTTAACGAGATTGCAGCTCTGCTGCAGAGCCGCCTGATGATCTCTGACCGGATTTCCCTGAGTCAGCTAAAATGCTGACTACGGGGAAAGGGGAGGGAGAGGGCAACTTTAGAAGCGTTCAACTTTCAAACCATAAAGGTTTGAGAGATGACACTGGGGGCAAAACATTTCTTTTTACAAGGGCTTTAATATAGGGATTTGTAATAATGAAGTATTACTATCCCTTTAAACCAGAAGAGTTTGATTTGATGACATCAAAGTACATAGTCCCTGGTTTATAAACCAGGTAGTGCAAGTGACAAGAGGAAAAGTAACAAGAGAAGCTGCAATGTGTAATGATGAGCTTGATGGCTTCAGCAAGAACATGTTTGATAATATCTTTATTTAACTTTTGAATCCCTTGAGCAGTGTTGTATTTAAGCCTAGGCTGAGTAAGCATAGGGCAGTAGATTGTGCAGCTTTTGCCGCTGTGTGCCTATATAGTTTTTCAAATGAAGATGCACTTTTACAAAAAAGTTGAATTCTGTGGCTGTGGGCTCACAGTTATACCTGGGAACTCTCAAGGTTTGACCCTGAGGCTCAGGGTTTTGAACCAGATCTCAGGGTCTCCGGGTGAAGGGCAAAATTGTCAGGGTGAGATAGTCCGTTGTTAACTACTACATGATCTGCACCAATTAACTGGTGAGTGAGAAATACTGTTCATCTTGTGTGATGTCTCTAAATTTTATCATGTTAAAGATTCCTTGAGGACGGATTGGAGAACATCTGGGTTAGAATCAACATTAAGGGGAAACTTTAAGGGTTGATATTTCAAAGAACACAGGATCAGCTGATTTTGAAAATTCACAGGGATATTCTTAGCCTCCTCATAGGCACCTCTTTCCCAAACTGAACATATCCAATTGTCTTTCTTCATAATAAAAATGTATCTTTCGTCCATTGGGGAGCAGAAAGAACAGGGACTATGTAAAAGTTTTAGTCAAAAGTAAAAAAATGCTGTAAAGTATGAATGCTTTCAAAAATAGACATGTTAATAGTTTATTTTTATCAAGTAATAAAATGCATGGTGAGAGAACAGAAGAAAATCATAATCAAATCAATATTTGGTGTGACTGCTCTTTGCCTTCAAAAAAGCATCAATTCTTCTAGGAACATGTGCACACAGTTTTTTAAGGAAATTGACAGGTAGGTTGTCCCATACATCTTGGAGAACCAACCAGTTCTTCTGTTGATTTAGGCAGCCTAAGCTTCTCTCTCTTCATGTAATCCCAGACAGATTTGATGATGTTAAAATCAGGGCTCTATGGGGGCCATACCTTCAATTCCAAGACTCCTTCTTAACACTGAAGATAGTTCTTAATGACTTTGGCTGTATGTTTGGGGTAGTTGTCATGCTGCAGAATAAATTTGAGGCCAATCAGATGCCTCCCTGATGATATTGAATGATGGATAAGTATCTTCCTGTACTCAGCATTAAGGAGACCATTAATTCTGACCAAATAATGCCCAACTCCTTTTGAAGAAATGCAGCCCCAAACATCCACCATGGTTCACTGTTGTTTGCAGTCACTCATTCTTGTACCGCTCTACAGCCCTTGGTGAACAAATTGCCTTCTGCTACAGCCAAATATTTAAAATTTTGACTTATCAGTCCAGAGCACCTGCTGCCATTTTTCTGCATCCCAGTTCTTGTGATTTTGTGCATAGTTGAGTCGCTTGGCCTTGGTTCCATGTCAGATCAATGGCTTTTTGGAAACAAGTCTTCCATGAAGACCGCTTCTGACCACACTACTGCGGAGAGTAGATGGGGTACCAGGGTCCCATTGATTTCTGCCAATTCTGAGACGATGACACTGCTGGACATCTTTCGATTGTGAAGGGAAGTAAGCATGATGTGTCTTTCACCTGCTGCACTAAGTTTCCTTTGCCGACCGCTGTGTCTACGGTCCTCAACGCTGCCTGTTTCTTTGTGCTTCTTCAAAAGAGCTTGGACAGCACATCTGGAAACCCCTGTCTGCCTTGAAATTTCTGCCTGGGAGAGACCTTGCTGATGCAGTATAACTACCTGTGCTCACTGCCATGGTATAAGACTTTTGACTTTAAATTGTCTTCAACAACCTCACCTTGTTATCTGAGTTTGGCTGTTCATCACCCAGTTTTATTTCTCCTACACAGCTGTCTCTGTTTCAGTTAATGATTGTGTTTCAACCTACATATTAAATTGATGGTGTAATTTTTTAATCATACACCTGACTGTATGCCTGCAAAATCCCTGACTTTGTGCAAGTGTACCTAGAAGAATTGATGCTGTTTTGAAGGCAAAGGGTGGTCACACCAAATATTGATTTGCATTAGAGTTTTCTTCTGTTCCCTCCCTATTTATTTTGTTACTTGCTAAAAATAAACTATTAACATGTCTATTTTGAAAGTATTGTTACTGTACAGCATTTTTTCACACCTGCCTAAAACGTTTGCACAGTACTGTATGTATGAAATGAAAAAAAGTGATAAATGTATATATTTTCAAGATGCTCTTCCCTCATGAATGTTATTTAGTAATCCTCCGCAGTGTTCGTCCCTCTATATTATTTATAACTAGTTGAAGAGCCCATTACACGGGCCACAGTGCCACTGCCAGCCGGTCACGGGGCAGTCATGCACAGTAGAGATTGCCCGCGCCTCAGCTGATACAGAGCTGAACGCTCCGAAGGAGCATCCAGCTCTGTATCAGCCGTGGAATGGGCAGTCTCTACTGCACATGACTGCAGCACGCGCAGCAGTCTCTACTGCACATGACTGCAGCACGCGCAGCAGTCTCTACTGCACATGACTGCAGCACGCGCAGCAGTCTCTACTGCGCATGACTTTGTCGTTACACACGTTTTATCAAATTATTATATAGGATAGTTGAGTGTTCAATAAAATAAAATTGACGTCTGGAAAAAATACCAAACAGCATATAAAAAGAGATATTATTCAGATGTTTCTATAATCCAGTAACACTATAGCAGTTCATGCAGCTATCTCAAATCAGGATAGGGAAACTGGACAAGTGAAACACACAAAAGAAGTAAGGGAAAAAATAGTGCACACAGTTAACACCACTACAAGCACTAAATAAAATCTCTAAAATTGAATGTCATTTGACACAGATAACTTCTCCAAATGTCAGGGTTAGACTAAATAGAAAGGCAAAGGGCATGAAATGTATAATACAAAACCCTAAAAAATATATCATGACAAATAATACATTAATCAGTAGAGCAGCCATGGATGGAGATGACCAAGGTGTAAAAACACTAGCTGAAAAAGAAAGTGGATCCAATATAAAAAAAATAGTGATGTGCAATAATAAAATTGTAAGCATGAATGAGAGGCTGCAACAGACTCTCATTAGATACAGAGGTATAAAAGGATCCCCTGTGTGATCTGCATGAACAGTGTCTGTGTGTCTCCTTGCCTCAAGTAGCTCTGTCCAAACCCATACTCACATCTACAGCCCAGCTGTACACACCAGCTGAGATCACATCTGTAAGACTAGGGGAGATCATCTGGTAAAAGAGGAACAGCTACTGTATGAGTGGCACAGTGCCCCTTACCAATAGTTCCATTGTGGTAGTGTTTGGGAAACAGAAAGGACCCAATACAGAGGAAGTAGAAGGTTACTTTAATAAAACAAAGCAGATAGATAAAGTCCATGCATGTACAGAGGCTGGGAAACAGGAAACTGAACAAAACAAGGGGGTAGGACAACGCGTTTTGTGATATCCACTCTTACTTCCTCAGGGTTGCTTTCTGTGTTTCTCGTTAGTTTAACTTTGCCATTTTGAGAAATATTATTATATCTGTGTTACAGTACATTATATTTTATGGATTTGATTTAGTGCTTGTAGTGGTGCTTACTGTGTGGCTGTGGTCCTTTCTCTATGAGTGCCTACCGCCATGAAACTAGGCAGGTTGCATTACCCATTCATGCCCTATTCCTATAAGCAGGAAAGCACTTTCTGAATGGTACCATTTTCTAGTTATGCTGCTGCACAAGTTTATCTCTGCCAACAGGGTTCTCCAAGGATTATGGGGGATATCTAGATTTCTCAACAAGGCCCAGTGATGGCTGGGAATCTTGGAAGTCAAACAGTCCTTTTCTGTGTTCCTACATCACATGGCCTGCACAGCCAGCATATTGACCCTACCCACATAATCAACCTTTTAATCTGCTTGGCATAGGAATAAACAGTTTGCAATCTTATGCTATTGTGTAATGGGGATAAAAGTGTTACTCTCTTAACCATAGTATCGGTACTGGGCAGGTTACCTCTTTCTTCTATTGGGCATGGTACACTAAGGGTTAATGTTTTCCCACTTATGTAAGGGCTCTGAGATTTGCTTTCATAGAAATGGTTCTCATAGGGTGAATATTTTATTATATGTAGTAATATTGTCTTACCATTTTTGGTTAGATCACTGCAGGGCTGCTTTAACCAATGGGCAAAGTGGAATTTGCCCAGGGCACACCATCAAAGGGCCCCCCCAACAGAGTACCCATTACACATTGGCATAGGAAGCAGGGGGGAGGAACATGCATAGATGTAGCAAAGCACACACAGTGCAGTGGGTCTTTTGAAATGTCTTCTAACTTGCAGGAGGACTTGCTGAGTTCACATCCAATAAGACTCATAGTCCTCGTTCTTTTTGGAGTAGCAGATGTTGGCTCCTTTTAGTTAAAGGGTCAATTAACTGTTTTATGAAAACCTATGTGTAATAGGGATTTTCCTGCTGTGTAAAACAAGGGTGCTCCCATCGCTCTCAGTTGTTTTATTCAAATGGTATAACTGTTCAAATGATCAGGAATTAAATTTATAGTGTGTTTACTTCCTGAAATTTCTAACTGACTGGAAGTGATTCATTGTTTTCTATCACATTCTATGGAGAACTGTTTGTCAGTGACTTTCCTTTCAAATAAAATATAACAGAATAACTAATTGGAATCTGACCACCAGAAGGCACTGTTAATGTAAAAAAGTGTGAGTTTAAACCTGAATAACTATGAAAATATGCATCTCTTTGCAGTAAGAGTACCCTTGTTTTATTCAGTAAGAAAAGCCCTATAATACACATCTTTTCCATAACAAAGTTTACAAAGATAGGTGATAGCTGCACCATGGTCAGGCAACTTGCCAGCCTCCTCTTAAGCTTATTGGACTGCCTAGTTCCAGGGCACCCCAGACATGGGGCTGTGGAACTCAGCCACCAATCACAGGAACAGGAAACAGGGAGATCTGGGCAGAGCTTCCTTCTGGCTGTAGTGCATGCTGGAAGGGCAATTGTGGGCAGTTGCTAGGTAAACATCGGATTGAGGACATGATCTAGAACACCACAGGCATGTGATAAATGCCCCCAACCCTGTTCAGTGGAGCAAGGCTATGGTGTTATTTGTATTTTACACAATGGGATTGTAAGTGTTGCCCACTAGCATGTGTTTTGCCCAGGGCTCACAAGAGTCTTAAAGCAGCCCTGGGCCACTGAAAAGTTACCTTTGTCATCTTTTCCTCTCTACTTACCAAGAAGTTGCCAGTTTAGACCTTTAAGTATTGTTGTTGAGAGGCTTACCATCTGAACCTTTTTAACTGGGCAGTATAGAGTCCATACAATATACTTTTAAATGCTAAACTGTCCCCAGGAGCTATGGCAATTGAGTTCCCATAGCTCTTAAATTCTGTGTTGCTCTCGGATAAGACATGCAGATCTCAGTGATCTGTAAGGCTTACCAGAGGGCAACAAAAGAGTATTAAGCTATGAGAACTCTGTTCCTATAGCTCCTGGGAAGAACTTAGCATTTAAAAGGGACTTGTATGGATCCTGTACTGCACCTTTAACTAGGGATCCTGACAATTTTAACATGTTAACCTACTGACAGATCTGACCTTCTTCACACATTACCATGTTTACCTATTTTGTATTGGTGCTACAAGGGTTACCATCTTGCCAACCCACTCCCATTTTCTTATTTACAACTGTTTTATGACAAGGCCCAGATTTTCATGGCCTTCCAAGACATCTGCCCTGAAGTCACACATAAATAAGGCCACCACTATGTTGGTGGCGCAGCCTTCTATTTGAGAGTGCAGGAAAACTATTATTATTAATCTTTATTTATATAGCGCCAACAAATTCTGCAGAGCTTTACAGTAGGGAATAGACATACACAGGTATTAAATAGTACAATCAAATGTGCAGAACAGAAGGATCAGAGGACCCTGCCCGTGAGAGCTTACAGTCTAGAGGAAGGTAGGTTTGACACAGAAGGAGTAAGTGCTATTGGGTGTAAGTGCCTCCTGCCACATGAACTGCCAGTTAGTGGGTGGGAGTAAGAAGTGTTGTTGAGTGCAGAGGTCCAGGCAAGGAGTGATTCTTAGTGATAATGTTTATGGAGGCAGTTGATAGGCTTCCCTGAAGAGGTGAGTTTTCAGGGAGCGTCTGAAGATCTGAAGGCTGGGGGAGAGTCTGATTGGGCGGGGGAGGGAGTTGCAGAGTTGAGGTGCAGCACGGGAGAAGACCTGTAGGCATGAGTGGGAGGATGTGATAAGAGCTGTGGAGAGCAGAAGGTCGTGTGCAGAGTGAAGATTGCGAGAGGGAGTGTATTTGAAAATGAGAGATGAAATATAGGGTGGTGTGGTGTTAGTAAGGGCTCTATAAGTAAGCACTAGAATTTTTAATTTAATTCTGTATGCTAATGGGAGCCAGTGTAGGGAATGACAGAAGGGTTTGGTGTCAGAGAATCGATGAGTGAGATTAGTCTTGCAGCAGAGTTCATTATGGAGTGTAGTGGGGTTAGTCGGGTGAGAGGAAGGCCAATTAGTATTGAGTAACAGTAGTCAAGACGGGACATGATGAGTGTTTGGATTAGAATTTTGGTAGTGTCTTGTGTGAGAAAGGGTCGGATTCTAGAGATGTTGCGGAGGTGGAGGCGGCATGATTTGGAGATTAACTGGATGTGAGGAATGAAGGATAGGGCAGAGTCAAATATCACCCCCAGGCAGCGAGCTGTAGGGGTCGGTGTGATGGTAGCGTTGTTAATGGTGAGGGTAATATCTGGGGTAAGCAGACAGACAGTCAGATACTAGGGACAAGAGGGAAGGGGAGAGGTCAGGGGAGGAAATATATATTTGAGTGTTATCAGCATAGAGATGATGGTGAAACCCAAGGGAGTTGATTAGTTTTCTGAGGGACACGGTGTAGATTGAGAAGAGCAAGGGTCCCATGACTGATCCTTGAGTCAATCCAACAGACAGTGGGATGGGTGGAGAAGTGGAGCCAGAGTAGGAAACGCTGAAGGAGCGGTTGCAGAGATAAGATGAAAACCAGGAGAGTGCAGTGTCACAGAGACCTAGGGAGTGGAGAGCTTGGAGGAGGAGTGGGTGATCTACTGTGTCAAAGGCAGCTGACAGGTCCAAAAGAATGAGTATGGAGTAGTGGCCTTTTGACTTGGTGGAGAGCAAGTCATTGGCCACTTTAGTGACAGCAGTCTCAGTGGAATAATGATGGTGGAATCCAGATTGCAAGGGATCTAGCAGGAAGTCAGAGCATAGGAATCTAATGAGCTGATTATATGTGAGACGCTCAAGGAGCTTGGAGGCAAATTGGAGCAGAGAAATTGGTCGGTAATTTGACATTGTGTTTGGGTTCAGGGAGGGTTTCTTTAGGATGGGTGTGATTAGTGCTCGTTTGAAAGAGGATGGGAAGGTGCCGGTTGAGAGAGAGAGAGGTTGAATGCATGAGTAAGGATTGGAGTTAGCAGAGAGGAGAGTATCACAGTGCCTGTGATTCCTGTCACTCTCATTTGTGGCAGACACTGATTTGCCGAGTTGGTTTGGCCCGCCCCCTGGTGACCTTTTTATACCTGTCTATCACATCTGTCAGATGCCCTTTCATGGTGTTTCTGAGCCAGTAGTGCTGTTGCTGTGTTCCTGTGTTCTGAGTTCCTGTGTACCGATTCGGCTTGTCCTGACTATTCTCCAGTGTTCCTGCTTGTGTATGACCCGGCTCGTCTGCGTACCACCCTTGGATCCTGACCCGGCTAGGCTGACGTTCCTGCTTGTGTATGACCCGGCTTGTATGACTACCTCCTACGTGCTCCGATTCGGCCCGGCTGACTTCCTGCTCCGAAGATCGACTTCCAGCCTGTTCCAGTGACCTGCGTTCCAGTTGTCGCCGCCGCTACATTATCTGCCTCTGTTGCCAGCTTCAGTGTGACTACCTTGCCTGGTGTTACCCACGATTAGTGCAGTGCCTCGCTACGCGTGCAGAGCTGTGTCTGTATCTGTATACCTTCCTCTCATTGCAGAGCCTTCCAGTAGCGCTGAAGCCTCGAGTAAACGTGCTTTTTAACTCTAGCAGTGCTGCCTCGATCTCACTCTCTCTACCTCCAGTACGAGCCTCGTTACCCGTGATACTGCTGCTGAGTTGGCCGCTCACCGTCGGCAACTCTAGTCCTCCATTGCAGAGTAGTCACATTGTTTGGGCCGTTTGGGCTCCTAAGGCTCTCCGGTGTTGATTAACCGGGCGATATCCGTTATACAGAGTGGTGGCAGTTTAAGGCTTCAGTGTTAGCTTATCCGGTACTATGCCCGAGGGGGCTAGTGGCTCTTGCATTCATATTCCAGCATTCAGCGAAGTCTGAGGAGGCTGATAAGCTCTTGCATTGCCGGCCGGTTCCCGTTACGCCCGTGGGGGCTATTTGCACTTGCACAAACCTAAGCAGTTCCAGTAGCTACGCCTGTGGGGGCTAAGTTGATTCCTATTCTGCTTAATATCCAAACACTTTGGCGAGGCAGTTCGGTCTTCAGTACTTGATGAACTTTGTCTATCCAGCACAGCCTTTTAACACCCAGGGCGTGCCAAACCTCCACATCTGAGACGGACTGTTATCAAGTCTTTAACCCCTTGGGGGTTCATACCACCCTATTGCCTATTGTCTTGCATGTATATCCATTGTGCTATTACTATTGTAATATCTCAGTTTACACGATCTGTGTATTACCTACCGCCACTAGAGGGTGAACCTGTGCATTATTTTACTTTAAAATAAAGTGTGTTTTATTTTCACCTATTGGTCTGAGTGTCCAAAAAAACCGTTACAGAGAGTTCTTGAGTGAGCTGAGATGGGATTGGGTCAAGAGGGCATGTGGTTAGATTTGAGCGAGTGAGGAGAAGGGAAACTTCATCCTCGGTGATGGGTGAGAAGGAACTTAGTGTGTATGTGGGAGAGGTGACAGGGCTGGGCTGGCTGGGTGGGGGTGGGAGTGATGAAATGTCATGTCTGATAGATTCGATCTTGTCCTTGAAGTGGGTGGCAAGATCTTTGGCAGAGAAGTTAGTGGAAGGTGTTTGTGTTGGTGGCTGTAGAAGAGATTTGAAGGTTGAAAAAAGGCTTTTTAGGTTAGAGGAGAGATTAAAAATTAGAGAGGAAAAGTATGACTGTTTGGCCAAGAAGAGGGCAGAGCTATATGAACGGAGAATTAATTTGTAGTGTATGAAGTCAGCTGTGGAGCGCGATTTCCTCCAGTGCCTTTCGGCATTGCGTGAGCACCTTTGGAGGTATCACGTTTGTCTTGTGTGCCAGGGTTGCAGTGGGGTGGGGTGGAGTTGCAGGTGCCTCTGTGTCGATGGCTGTTGTGAGAGTGCTGTTGTACAGAGCAGTAGTTTTGTCAGGGCAAGTAAGTGTGAGGATGGGGTTGAGAAGAGGTTGAAGGGATGTGGAGAATTGTTGAAGATCAAGAGTATGTAGATTTCTCCGGATGCTCTTGGACACGGTGGGGGGGATGGGTTTGCATGGTATGATGAGGTTACTAGCGAGGAGGTGGTGGTGGTAAGAGAGGGGAAAGGGGATATTAGAGAAGTTCGAGACCGAGCAGAGGTTAGTGAAGACCAAGTCAAGGGAATGGAGGCGAAGTGTGTGAACTTCGAATGTAGGGAAGGAGAGAGAGGGAGCAGTGGGAATTACCTGAAATATATGGCTAGGGGACAGCAGGATGCCTATTCCACCCCCTTGCCTGTTGCCAGGCCTGGGTGTATGTGTGAATGAAGGCTTCCATGTGACAGTGCAGCAGTGGAGACAGTGTCTGACGATGTGAGCCAAGTTTCTATGATGGCCAGGAGGTTTAGGGAGTGGGAAATGAACAGATCGTGAACAGCTGTTAATTTGTTACACACAGAGAGGGAGTTCCAGGGACCAAAGGAAAAGGGTGGGAGGAGGTTAGGTGACGTGGAATGGCTAATACATTGTGGATGTTGCGTGTGTGAGTGGGTTTTGCGGTACAGGAGAGAATGGAAGGGGGGCCTGGGTAAGGTGAGATGTCACCTGCAGCAAGCAGGAGGAGAAGGGACAGAGACATAAGGTGGGAGTGAGATTTGAAGCAGTGGGGCTTTTTTGCAGGGGTAGAAGGAGAAGGTGGTGATAGGGAGTGGAGGAATGAGAAAAGTTTGTGGGAGCAGAAAAGTGGTGGGGGAAGAATTGAGGGTGCAATGAAAATGGAGTGACTCTTAATGTGCATACAGGAGGAGGGGAGTCTTACGCAGGTGAGAACGGTGATGAGAAGGAGTGGGGTTAATGCATGGGGCAGTAGAATTTGTGCAACAGTCTGTAATTCAGGAGAGTACTGGATTACTTGGCAAACAAGGGTCAGTCCAGGTGCAGAGGGTGTAGGTGCCAGGGAGGGTGAGGAGAGTCTGTTGCAGGAGTGTAAAGTATTTGGTGAGGGTAGGAGTCAGTTCAGGGTTAGATGAAGCAATCCATTGTTGATCAGTAGCGGTAGATGTTGTAATGGTTAATGGTAGTGGGAGAAGAAATCAGGATCAGGTTTTTTTTCCATCAGCTGTTAAGTGGTTAATTGTGCAGTTTGTGAATTCAGTCCTGGTAAACCTGGTTTCTTTGCATCAGGTGTTCAGCAGGTTTGATAGAAAATGCAAATGGCAGTGCTTGGTGAAAATAGATGTTTCTTTGGTCTGAATACAGCAAGGGTAGTTCTTTAGTTGATAGTGGTCTGTCCTCAGTCCAGCCTCTGTCCAACTCTATCTAACTCACTGTTATATTGACAATGCCCTAACTTTAGGACCTATACACTGCAAGCTAGTAACCTTATATAGGGAGGTCTAGGGCCTGGGATACAACACAGCTGATTCCAGTCAAGGAGATCTGCACATCAGTGAGAGAGACAGGGCATTGGAGGTGTGAGTTTAGACAGACAGAGAGCAGCAGGAAGAGAAAACTATAATTACCTGTATTGAGAGACAGACAGGAGGAAGTTACAATCCACTAGAGATGAGATTCCAAATAGCAAAAGACAGCTTGCAATCAATAAATGATATTTATAACTCACTGTTATATTGACTTAATGCCCTGACTGTAGAACCTGATATACTTCATAGGGAGGCGTGGGTCTCCGATACAGGAGTTCTAGGGCCCCTGTCCAGGGAATAAAATATTGATTTCATAGATTTATTGCCCACTCTCATTTTTTGTTCTTAGCAGGAGGTTACCAGACTTCAGGAGGGCCAGAGCCTTCAAAAGCAAAAGTGGATGCTGTGTCTGGGATTGATTTCACTGTTGTACTAGGAGTAAATAGTGCTAGGGGATTGACAATAAAAAGGTTTTCTATTCCAACCTACTTGACGGGGTGAAGCAGGCTGGTGAGGGAAGAATGCATCAGTTTGTTACAGAGCTGACTCTGAAGCCAAGACACGAGCTAGGAAGCAGAGAATCTCTGGCTTGATTCCCACGCAGTGTATGATTGATACTGAATCTGTAGGCACAAAACATTCTTCTGCACATCCAATTCTAGAAAGAGTTTATCCACAGGTTTGTGTTACACTTCAGATATTTCAGATATTTACTACCTTCCTCTTTCAATCTTTTCCCTTTATTTTTACATGTTTGTCTTCCAGCTCATCCTTCCATCTATTTCCTCCCTCCATCCATTGCCTGCTCCTTCCAACCTCGATTTCCTCCCTCCATCTTCTTCCTCTCTTCATCTGTCCATCTTCTTCCTCCCTCTATCCTCTATCTACTTCCCCCCTCTATACCTCCATCTTCCATCCTCCAGCTTTGCTTCCTCTAATTCTTCCCCCCAGTCTTAATTATTCCCTTCAATCTCCACTTCTCCTTCTCTCCATCTTCGTCTTAATGCCTGCTTCATCCTTTATCCCTCCCTTCTTTCTCTTCCACCCTGCAGTGTCATTTTCCATAATCTTTGTTCATCATCCCTCTATTTTTCTTCCCTTCCACCCTCCATCTATCCTTTCTGTATTTTTCTCCCCTCCCTCCTTCTAATTCCTACTTTACTTATTACCCCACCTTCTTCCTTTACCTTCTTCCTTCCTTATCTCTACATCTTGCTTCATTTCCCTCTTTAACTGCTTCTACCTCACACACTCCATGCCTTCCTTAATTTTTTTATGAAAGTATTTTCAAGGAAGGATACATTGAGATTGTCTCTCTTTTTCAAGTATGTTCTGGATACTCATTATGTCTACCTCAGAAGGGTGAAAGGCTGAATTGGCCTTGCTAGAACCAGCAACCTTGAGGCTTGAACAGATCTTACACCTGGTGCATTAACCAACTGAGCTATCTCACCATCTTCCTTTCTTCCACTCTATCCATCTTCTTCCTTCTTCCCTCCATTCCTCCATACTGTCAATATCTTCCTCCCTTCATACCATAAGATGTTTCCTCCCTCAAGCTTTTTCATCCCTTCCTCTTTGAGACTGGTATCTGCAGGGTCCACCACACCATATGACTCACTCACTGCCTCCTTCCCTCCCATCTGAATTGTTAGCTGCTATGCTTCAGGTGTGCATTCATTGATACTGCTTTGTGGTGCATCAGGAGGATATTTTAATACAGGAGACTTTGGGGTACTGAGGAATTAGCTACGTTATTACATGACTGTGAGATGCCATTTTGTTATGGCCTTGAATATGTTTTATTATAGGAGCTGTGGAGTGCTGTGGAATGATGTGTTGTATTGTTATTATTGTACTTTGTTGGGGTGTTAAGGTAGGGGGGGGCGCATAATTATAGGGGTAGGAATGGTGCCCCTCAGTTTGGAGGGGGGCCCAAAAAATTTGTTTTACATCAGTGTAAACTGCAGATATAAATATATAAATATACTTATTTATTTAATATACTTTTTTTTCTAGAGGAATGTTCCACTTTAAAAGAAACCTATTTACTTTAACATTGCAAAATAATTGAATGCTAATTAGGCATAATTATAATCTAATTTACACTGCAGCCTTGTTTGCTATGTTCTACCCCTTGGCCCCTTCGAAGCTGCTGCTCCATGCAGAATATCAGCTGAGGAATGCAGGGACTTATTGTTAATCACTGCATTACCTATGCTATTACATTTGATGACCGGATGGAAACTCCATTACCCATTGTTCAGTGCAATGTTATCCAGCAATATCAGTCAATGCATTATAGAGGAGTCAGAAGCCAAGTTGGTGATTTAGATTATTGAGTGCAATCATTATGGATAAGGGTCATATTCTGCAGCCAAACTGGAACTTAGGGCTTGATTCAATTGTGCACGGTAAAACAGCCAAAAGGGCAAAAATGGCTACCGACAAGTACACATGGCGTACAACCAGAGGTATTCAATTGCCCTATCAACAGAAACCACAACGAATGTTGGGCCAAAGAACCTGACTTTTGGCCAAACTTCCATAGTGTATTTTTAGTTCCCAAAACCCACACTAAATAGAGTGAGAAATGGTAACATCAATGGAAAACTGCTAACGCTTGGTGCTTGACACTCTGTCAAGCACCGAGCGTGAGCTCAAATACAGTCACCCTCCCAAACACTAACCCTATACTACCCCTAACAAGAAAGTGAACCAGTACTAGCCCTAACACTATCTTAACACCCATAAACCACAGCGATAAAATTTACCTGCCATCCACTATCAGTCTTCTTCTGTCATCTTCCATCTTCCTCTTCATCTTATTTTCTGTCTTCTAATCTTCTTTGTTCAAAAGATGTCCCTGAAAGGAATAAAAAATATCCAAGTTAAATATGCCCCCAAAAAGTATGAATGAAAGATATGCTGGCCTAAACCCTTTGAGTGCTGGAGGGGTATGCAACAACTTGCAGATCAATGTATTGCATACCTCCCTGGCACTCAAATTGTTGCTGGCAGTCCAAATAGAAAATATATGCTGGCATTTTTAAGGGTTAAATTGTTGTTGGCAGTCCAATTGTAAAAGATATAGTGCCAGTTCAATTGTAAACGATATGGTGCCAGTCCACCTGTAATAGAAATGTGGCGGTTAAAGTACGCTGCCGGTGGTGGCAGCAGGAATGCGGGCAAAAAATCCCCCAAAAGTGAAATGTGCTTTTATATTGCCAGTCTCTGGTTCCCATGCTGCAACTGGCTGGGAGGTGTGTTTACACACCTCCCAGCCAATCAACTTCTAGCGGGAGGATGACAAAACCCAGTTTAAACAGAGATTGGCCATATAAAAACCAGTCTCTGTTCAAATTACACTCAGAATGGCTTGTGCAACAGCCCGAGAGGTAACGAGGGGGAGCAGATATTTCATGCCTGCATTACTGACGCCAGTGACAGTGGCAGCATACTTTAACCCTTTGACTACCACCATATCTATTACAATTGGACTGCCACCATATCTACTACAAGCGGACTGGCACCATATATTTTACAATTGGACTGGCACCAAATCTATTACAAGTGGACTGGCACCATATATTTTACAACTGGACTGCCAACAACAATTTAACCCTTTGACTAACAGCATATATTTTCTAATTGGACTCTCAGTAACAATATAAACCTTTGAGTGCCAGAGAGGTACGCAATGCATTGCTCTGCAATACGTTGCGTACCTCTCCAGCACTCAAAGGGTTTAGGACAGCATATCTTTGATTCATATATTTTGGGAGAATATTTAATTTTGACTCTTTTTTCTTCTTTGCAGTGACATCTTTGGGACACAGAAGAAGTAGAGAAGACAGAAGAGAAAAAAGACTCGGAAGATAGAAGATGACAGAAGACTGACAGTAAATGACTAGGATGCTGAAGGCCTTGCTGGACATCAGTACTAGGTAAGTGTTAATTGCATGTGATGGCATTATTCAGATTAATCCTGTGAGTGCAAGTGGGGCATGCAACACTGTGCAATGTGTTGCATTTTTTAAGTAGTTTGGATTATTATTTTTAATATGTATACAACAGATGATTATTCTTCTCTCTGAGGTTAATTTTATATTAGCATTCTTTTAATAAGTGTTGCTCAAAAACGTATGGTGGTTTATTAGCTATACTATCCTGGTAAGGTGAGAGTATTCTATATTGTGTTCTTTTGGGAAATCATGAGAACACAGCTTATGCATTAAGAAAATGGAGCAATTGTCAGGTAAAGCAACTGCACCAATTCCTTACTCTTCATTGCACCCAGAGAGAGATAACAGTGCTAAATCATAGGGATAGAATTAAGAAATTGAATCTTGAAGAATATTTAGCTAAACATAGCTTCCCCATATGTTTGAATGTTTTTCATAGTTATAGCTCTACAAATTTTCACTCCGTCAAGCTGCAATAGCTTTGGTAGAATGAACATAGAAGTGGGTGTTTCTTTTCCTTGGGAAGTATTGGCTTCTGAGACAGCTGAAAGTAAACATTTGGCTATGATAGGCTTTGATGCTTTCAACCCTCTGAAGGAAAGGCACTAATGAATGAAGAGTGTGGACTTTTCCTGAAGGAGCTTGTTCTGTTCAGATAACATCTAAGAAATCTTTTGACATTCAGTTTGTTTAATTCCCATTCTGCAGCACTTTGTGAAGTAAGACACAAAACAGGTATATAGCTTTCTTGATCTCTGTAGAAGGATGAGCAAGATTTTGGGATTATTAAGTGAGGATGTTTCAAGGAAACTAGCTTCAGAACTGTTGATTGTCCTATGAGTCTTGGGATCTCCCTTGGGAGATGGGGACCCTTTTGTTTGAATAAGATCTTGAAGAAGAATTCCTGTTTTTTTAGTTTTTTCCTATAGGAACAAGTTTTTCCTTCTAGGGACAAAAAAAAATGGTTTCATGAAGATTAAACCATATCCCGATGAAGATGCTTTTCTCTTGCGCAATTTTTTTCATTAGCGTATACAGCTCCTTTCTAAATAAATATGTACCTTCAAAAGGCATGGAACACAGTTTGTTTTTCTGCCACGCCCTACTTAGACCAAAATGCTCTACATCCTGCTGTGACAAGGACAGAGGTTCTGGCAGCCGTTCGTACGCTTTCCATTAAAACATCCAAGTTTAAATCTCTTGTAAGTTTAATCATAGACATATATTTTACAAGTTCTTCTCTGAAGACCTTTATAAAGATATCTTTCTCCAGCTAAAACTGCTCTTCTTTTAATTCTAGCTACAGAAGTAGTGGCCATAGTAGATCTGAAAGAAGTTAGCACTGTTTCATATCACCTGTGTAACATCTCTAGGATTCAACTTTTCTTACCCAAGAGACTGTTAAAAATTCTAATCCAAACACTCATCAGGTCCTGTCTTGACTACTGCAAATCATTCCTTATTGGACTTCCTCTCACCCTACTAACCCCTTTACAGTCCATAAGGAACTCTGCTGCCAGACTAATGTACCTCATACATTGCTCCTCTAATATTGCTCCTCTTTGCCAGTCCCTACACTGGCTCCACCTAGCATTTAGACTTATGTTAAAAATACTGGTGCTAACTTACAGATCCCTTACTAACACTGCACCCCTCCCTACATTTCACCTCTAGTTTCCAAACACACTCCCACTCCCCATCTTTGCTCCACACAATATAATTTTCTCTCTGCAGCTCTTAATACATTCTCGTTTTCACACCTAGAGGACTTCTCCCTGACTCTGAAATTCTCTCCACCTCCCCATCAGACTTTCCTCAGCCTTTACATATTCAGATGCCCCTGAAAACTGACCTTTTCTGGGAAGCCTATCAAATGCCCCATGAGCATTATGAGTCAGGTCAGGTCAACAACATTTAGACCCTCTACTCACACTCATTCCCTGCTACAATCCCTCTCTCACCTAAAACCCCATCATCACCACATTGTTCACAAAGAGTATTTTTCTACCAAACATACCCACTAATTGACTGGACCCTTGCACTGAAAAGCACTTTTTTCCCCTACCCACTGAATCAGCAGTTCATTTGTCAAGAGGCACTTACACCCCATAGCATTTACTCCTTCTGTGTCCCACCTACATTCTCCTAGACCAGTGGTTCTCAACCCGTGCCCTCAGTGGCTACTAACAGGCCAGGATTTGAGAATTTCCTTTTAAGAGCACAGGTGAGTTAATCAATATGACTGAGCCTCTGATCAACACACTTGTGTTCTAGCAGGGAAATTCCTAAGTCCTGGCCTGTTAGTGGCCACTGAGGGCACGGGTTGATAACCTCTGCCCTAGACTGTAAGCTCTCACAAGCTGGGCCTCCTGGTCCTTTTGTTTTCAGTCTTCCATTTATACTGTTTTAAGTCTCTGTATCTCTATTCCCTATTGTACACTTCTGTAGATTAAGTGGGCTCTATATAAATAAAGGATATTAATAATAGCAACCTGCAAAAGGCCATCTCCCCCTTCTTTTCCATGGGGTCTCATAAACTCAAAATATTTTTCTCAGAAATGGTAGCTTTCTTACATAGTCTGGATATATAAACATCTGTCTTGGGAATATTGTCCCAAAAGGCAGTAATCTTGGAATCTAATGGAAAAATTGATTTTAGCCCCTTTATTTCTTAATCACTGCATGAATTACTTTGTAATTGAACAGAGAAGATTGTATGGGTCTTCTAATAACTCAAAAATATAGAATCCTGTTTAGGACTTGGAAGAGAAAAATCTTCCAACTCTATAGAAGTTCACAAATATTTAACTAGAAAATCAGTATTATCAGCAGCAAATGCATATGAATCTTCCCTGCTACCATCCTCATTAAACTCCACCCTCCTTGTTATACTCCTCAAAATCTGATCTAGACACTGAGGGTAGGCTATGTCTTCTGTGGTCTGAGGAGGTGGAGAAACCTGTCTGTGACTGGCTAGCTTCTGATACCATTCAAACTCTCTTGTGTCAGGTTTCAAAACCACAAAAACATGGTAGACATCTCCTCATACATATTACTTTTTATTAAATTATAACAAATTACTTTGGTTTCACACAGAACACATCTTCTGGCAGAGTGAGAGGAATCTGAAGGCCCAGAAGTTTAGAGAGAAATATTAAAGAAAATAAATCTCATGTACTTACAAACTGGAAAAAAAACGTGAATCATAGATTAACTCCTACTTACGGTCTTTGAGACAAGAAAGAGGTGCCTTATGAACTGCTGCTGTGGAGAAGGGGCAAAAAGCTGCCAGGTGGGAAGATCAGCTGGCCCTTAAATGATCAATGGTTCTGTCACCTACTGGAATGAAGCCCACTCTATCATGTAACACCATTGTGTCGCTTCTGACACACTCACATGAAAACCAGAAGTTTGTCACTCTTAATAGTAAAAATTATATAACATATATCATGTCCATGTATGAGTGCACTATTGCTTGAATGACAAAGATTTCCTTAACAGATGAGAGTTGAAATACAGGAGGCAAATATAGTCAAGTTGATACCTTTATTGTCTAACTAAGCTTATTTAGGATGCAAGCTTTCAAGACCTCTTACACTCCTCTGCCACTGACTGATCAAAAAACCTGGGTCTGGACTGGACTTTCTTATCTGATTTCCATTCTAAACAATGCAATGCGTACTTGTATATAAGAGAGATGTTTTCATATTTATCTGTATAACATGCCTGAGGAAGAGACCTAAGAGCTCTTGAAAGCTTGCATTCTAAATCTGCTTAGTTAGCCAATGAAGGTATCAACTTGACTCTATTTGCCTCAAATATTTCATTAAAAAGCAACTTTGTAATATATGCTCTGTTCTATTCCCTGACTCTCTTGTTTCGATTCAAATTTTATCACATGACAGGAGGCTTCATATTTTGCATAAAACTTCCTTTACTGAACACCATAGCAGCACAGATTTACATAACCAATCAAAAAGAAGAAAACAGATTCTATATAAGACCCTTACAGACTAACCCCTCCCTCTTTCTTTGCTGCTCCAGTCCAAGTGCACAGGTCAGAGTTTTACGTGTAATGCTTGTCATTATTTGTCTATGGTATACTGTTTATTATTCTACTGTTTTATGGTTTAATTGGATGTTTTATCATACTCTTTGATTATCAGTGGTGCAATTGATTTACTCCAGAATTAATTCTGGGTAGATGCACCAACTTTGATGAAATAGCAAATTTCATCTGGTTATGTGTGCAGATCACTTTGCCATGGAGAATATGACACTGTTCGCCATATTCACTAGGAATTAAGAATGCAAGGGGAGGGTAAGAGACTTTCATCATTAGTTTATGAGGTTGGCGTAAAGATGGTAATGTGTTAAGGAAGGCAAGTGGAGGAGGGGAAAGGATGCACTCAGATTTCAGCACTAAAAAAAGCACCAGCCATCCCTTTACCCTTTGCTTTGCAATGTGTTGCACACCTCTGGGGCATTATAGGGGTAATACATGTATGATCCCCTGTCCTGCTTAACAGCTGATTCACATACACACAGACTCTGCAGATCAGCTGTTACACGTTCTAGTGCTCAGAGACTTAATGAAGAATAGGGAAGGGACTCTAACACCTTATGTTATGTGACTAGCATAAACCATGTGTGATGAGGTCAACAGCTCCAACAACTCTGATTGGTCACAGGTTAGTGCAGAGCCAGTGGCCCCCCTTTGTTGATGGGGCCCATCACAATGAGACCCTTTGCACCCCTTGTAGTTACACCCCTGTGGAAGACTAATATTTGGGTGAGCCCAAGCCTAAAGTCTTTTTCAAGCTTGGCATGTCTCAAGCAGAGAATTATGTCCTATTGCTATGTGAGAAGAAAAGCAGAACTGGCTTGACAGCCTTGATCTTACCTTGGAACTTTCAAAATGAGCTGATACTGATACATTTCAAATCTTAACCCATAAAGTTCCCCATAAAATAGATCTAAGTGATGTTTCTGTTTGCTCTAATCCAGAGATTATCCAATCAGTCCTCAAGTGACCTTTAATGTAATAGTTTAGAGATATCACTGCTTGACAAGCAGGATTACTCACTCTGCCTTTCTGGTAAAAATTACACCAAGTTAAAGACTAGGGGAGAAAGGTTTTTAAAGGTATAGTAATGGATGAAAAACAGTGCTGCTCCGTTTAAGCCTCATATGCCGTGGGCCAAGTAGAGCAGGATTTCAATATTAAAGGGATAGTAATGGATGAAAAAAAAATACTGCTCTGATTAAGCCTCATGCCATGGGCCGGGAAGAGTGGTATTTCAATATTTTCAGATTTGTAGTTCAAGAATAATTCAATTCTAAAGTATCCCCCTCCCTTCCCCTTACACCTACATCACGCTGCCTCTCTGAGCTGGTTGGATAGAGCACAGTGAGGGACAATCTTCTCTGAGCATAAGGAAAATCCTGCCCTCCTTATTCCTTATTCTTAGTGGATGAAGATTGTCCCTTGCTGTGCATTGTCCGGTCCCAGGACTGAATTCCACAACTGAGGGGAGGAGGCTAAGAGTATGTAAAAGGGGCAGGAGGGGATACTTTAGAATTGAATTGCTCTTGAACTACAAATCTGAAAATATTGAAATACCACTCTTCCCGGCCCATGGCATGAGGCTTAATTGGGGCAGCATTTTTTTTCATCCATTACTATCCCTTTAAAGGGATAGTAATGTTCCTCAAAAACAACAGCTCCAATTAATCTTCATAGCATTTGAGCCATAGGGAGTGTTATTTCAATACTGTCAGAGTTGTAGTTCAAGAGTAATTGAATGATAAAGTATCCCCCTTCCGCCCCTTTTATCTAGTGTAAGCCACCTCCCCTCAGATGTGGAATCCGATCCATAGACCAGACAGCTCTTAGCAAGGGACAATCTTCTTATTGTGAGAACAATGAAAACCCTGGCCTCCTTGACAGGTTTTTCAGTTTTTTCCCTTATGTTAATTCAAGATTGTCCTTCTCTGCGATCCATCTGGACAGTCTTGCTGCTCTGAGGTGAGCAGAGTTACATCAGTAAAAGGGGCGGGAGGGGGATACTTTATCATTCAATTACTCTTGAACTACAACTCTGACAGTATTGAAATAACACTCTCCATGGCCCACATACTACAAAGATTAATTGGAGCTACTTTTATTATGAAACATTACTATCCCTTTAAATGGTGCTTTTAACTTACTGAATGCGGACAAATAGCTTCTGTGGAATACAGGGGTAAGTCCAATTTAAATTAATGGGAATTTGGGGGTCTTGTATTTATCCCCCATGGTGCAGATGGTTTACCCTAGAATTGCTCCTTTCTGGCCTATTGAATACAGCCCTAGAGGTGAAAAGTTATAGAGGTGCAATTCTGGAGCAAACCATTGGATACCTCCCTGGCACTCAAAGGGTTAAACCAATGAATGTTAGAGCGGTATCCAACCTATTGCAAAGTAATGCGTTGGAGACCTTTCCAGAATTTGAGGGGTTAAAAAAAACATTGAAATCAATGGAAATTTTAGGAATGTTTATTTGTCCCCATGATGCTGTTAATTTGAGCCAGAATTGCACCTCTTCTGCTTGCACCTTAATTGGTGCAAATCATGTAGTAAAAAACACTGGCCTCTCTCACCCTGGGAATTTAGCCATTCACCCTGGGACCCTAAGATTTTGTGAAAACCCACAGCGTTCCCAGGTATGGCAATAAGAGCTACCAGGATAAATCTGCCAGATCAGCTTGTTTACTCATAAATGGGTTACTACTGAAATGTCGCCAACTATTTGGTGACCATGAAAAGGGCGACATCAGAATGTTGCCCACATCAAAAGGGCGACATTCTGATGTCGCGCGCTTAAGGGTCACCAAATAGAGGGCAACATTTCAATAGAACTTGACTATTTGTCTCCCCGGGTGGAAGTGGAGTTGGTGCTGGGAGAGAAGAGTCCTGGTGGAGGAGGTCCCAGCCAGCACACAGCCCCACAGGAGGAACAAGATCCACTTTTTTGCTACCTAAGTGCCTTAAAATCAGCTGTTAACCCCGTTGATGCTACACTCTGCCTGCAGCCGGTTCTGGTCTTGGCTCATCCTGGATTGCCCAAACCCGCAGCCGGAGTGTAGCATCAAAGGGGTTAATAGCTGATTTTAAAGCATTTCTAAAGTGGATCTTGTCCCTCCTGTGGGGCTATGTGCTGGCTGAGACCTCCTAAACTGGGACTTTTCTCTCCTAGCACCAACTTCACTTCCACCCGGGGAGACGAATACTAATTACATAGTAACATAGTAACATAGTAGATAAGGCTGAAAAAAGACATGCGTCCATCAAGTCCAGCCCATGCCAATAACACCCCTGTTGATCCAGAGGAAGGCAACAAAAAAGCCCTCTGGAGCAATTTCCAATGTAGGTGTGTGTGTGAGTGTGTCAAATAGTTCCCCGGCTCAGTATCCTATTTGCTTTGAAGCCATCTGTCATAACTGTCAATATTGTTCTGTGCTAGATAGGCATCCATTGCTTTTTTGAATGCAGTTACATTATCTGCAAGCACAGCATCCCGAGGCAAAGAATTCCATAGCCTTACCGCCCTTACTGTAAAGAATCCCTGCCTGTGTTTTAGTCGAAAGCGCCTTTCCTCAAGTCTTAATGGATGACCTCTTGTTCTTAGCTCAGCTCTTTGCATAAATAATTCATTGGATAGTTCTTTGTATTGGCCTTGAATGTATTTGTAAATGGTAATCATATCACCCCTTAGACGTCTCTTTTCTAATGTAAACAAACCCAGTTTGGCTAGTCTCTCTTTGTAACTCAGATCCTCCAATCCCTTTATCAGTTTTGTTGCACGTCTCTGCACCTTTTCCAGTTCAGTAATGTCTTTTTTTAGAACAGGCGCCCAAAATTGTACTCCATATTCTAGATGAGGCCTAACCAAGGATTTATACAGAGGTAGGATAATGTTAGCATCCCTTGCTTCTACACCTCTTTTTATGCAGGCTAGTACTCTGTTTGCTCTTGCAGCAGCTGAGTGACTCTGCACACTGCTGTGAAGACTATTGTCTATCAGTACTCCTAAATCTTTCTCTAATGAGGATTTCCCAAGATGTTTCCCATTTAGAGTATATGTAGCAAGTTTGTTTCTACAACCCAAATGCATAACCTTACATTTATCTACATTAAATGACATCTGCCACTTTTCTGCCCATTCACTTAGTTTATCTAAATCCTTCTGTAGGGAAAAAACATCGAGCTCTGTATGTATTTCCTTACATAGCTTAGTGTCATCAGCAAAGATTGAGATGCTACTTTCAATTCCAACTTCTAGATCATTAATAAACAAATTAAAAAGCATTGGGCCCAGGACTGAACCCTGCGGTACCCCACTTATAACCCTAGACCAATTTGAAAAAGTTCCATTTACAACAACTCTCTGCCATCTATCATTTAACCAGTTCTCAATCCATGTACAGATACCACCACCCAAACCGAAGCCTTTTAATTTATGCAGTAACCTGTTGTGAGGCACTGTGTCAAAGGCTTTTGCAAAATCCAAGTATACTACATCAACAGCAATTCCCCTGTCCAAATTACTACTCACTCTTTCATAAAATGCAAGTAAATTAGTCTGACATGATCTGTTCTTCATGAAACCATGCTGATTCCTACTAATGATATTGTTTGTCTTCACATAGTTCTGAATACTATCAGTTAATAACCCTTCTAGTATCTTACCCACTATGGAAGTCAAGCTCACAGGTCTATAATTTCCTGGTTTGGATCTTGCTCCCTTTTTAAACAATGGAACTACATCAGCTTTCCTCCAATCACAGGGCACTATGCCTGATGAAAGCGAATCAATAAATATTAAGTATAATGGTTTTGCTATTACTGAACTAAGTTCCTTAAGTACCCTTGGGTGTATACCGTCCGGTCCAGGCGCTTTATTCACTATAACCCTTTCCAGTCTCTTTTGGACCTTGTCCTCAGTAAGCCATGTAGATGTTGGAGGAAATTCCATGGTTTTGTCTGTTTGCCCATAGCTTGTCATTTCTGCTTCCTTTGTATATACTGAAGCAAAGAACGTATTTAGGGTCTCAGCCATAGCTTTATCCTCACTAATCAATTCACCTGTTTCAGTCCTAAGAGGACCAATATCAACCTTAACTTTTTTGTTGTTAATATACTTGTAGAATTGTTTAGGGTTTTTCTTGCTCTCGTTTGCAATGTTTCGCTCATTTTCTATTTTAGCTAGCTTAATTGCTTGTTTGCAGATTTTATTACATTCTTTATATTTTTTAAATGATGCATCTGACCCAATTGACTTAAACACCTTAAAAGCCTGCTTTTTATTTCTCATTTCCCTGCTAACCACATTATTAATCCACATTGGTTTTGCTTTACTTCTCTTGTGCTTATTCCCCAATGGTATATATTGACGTGTATATTTGCCCAAGAGCATTTTAAATACATTCCATGACTCTTGTGCATTTTTATCTTTGAAAATTACATCCCACTGGATATCCTTTAAAGCTTCTTTTAACTTTGTAAAATTAGCCTTTTTGAAATTGAATGTTTTGGTTAAACTCTTGCTATTGGGTTTCTCATAACAAACTTCAAAGGATACAATATTATGGTCACTGCTGCCCAAATGTTCCCTTACCTGTACACTGTTTACAATGTCAGAATCGTTTCAATGTATTATATTGTATTGAAATATCAGACTCTATTTGGCGACCCTTAAGCGTGCAACATCAGAATGTCATCCTTTTGATGCGGGTGATATTCTGATGTCGCCGATTTAATGGTCATCAAATAGAGGGTGACATTTCAATAGGATACCCTTATAAACACAGAAGCTCATGCACTAAATAAGAATGCAGACATTCTGGGGCGGTTCAACTATACCATAGTGCAGTGATTTTCATGCATGTGCTGACCTCTAACAGGAAGTGTCTTGAGGATCTCCCAGCTTGAGCACGGGTTGGTTAACCAGAGGTTCCGTCATCTGGATTAACCCAGTTATGCTCAGACAGAGAGATCCTCAAGCCATGATCCCTGAGGATAGGTTTATAACTCACCGCCTTTGGGAACAAAGATATGTTGTTAATATGGGAATGCTACTAGCCATGTACAATGTAACAATCAAATGCTGAATTTCGCTCACCAAATGAAAAGCTGATTGCGGGTCCGGAGCACTCCCCAAAACCCCAGACCAGGGCTTCGACAGACGTGACGACCGCTGGAAGGGAGTGCTTCGAACGGACCGCCCGACATAAGAACAGCCTTTGGAACTTCGGTGGTTAAAGGCTATATGAAACAAAAACACAGCTACTACTAACACATAGGACTATAAGAAAGTGACCTAAGCATGAAACGCGTTAGGTGTTAGTAGTAGCTGTGTTTTTGTTTCATATAGCCTGATGGCTGCTAGATATTGCTGTGAATGTTTTTAACTTTTTGGAATAAAAGAGATTTTTAACCACCAAACTTCCAAAGGCTGTCGGGCGGGTCCATCTGAAGCAATCCCTTCCAGATGTCGTCATGCCTTTGGGAACAAATGCAATTTCCCCAAATACCTACTGACTTAACCCTCTGAGTGCCAGAGAGGTACGCAAAGCATTGCGTACCCCTCTGGCACTCAAAGGGTTAATCCTTTGTGTGTCAGAAGGGTGTTCAACCCGTTGCTTTGCAATGCGTTGGACTCTCTTCTGGCACTCAAATGGTTTAACCC
The DNA here is from genome assembly GCA_037306005.1 of Rhinophrynus dorsalis. Taxonomy (NCBI): domain Eukaryota; kingdom Metazoa; phylum Chordata; class Amphibia; order Anura; family Rhinophrynidae; genus Rhinophrynus; species Rhinophrynus dorsalis. The sequence goes on from CM074722.1 coordinate 416,132,476, forward strand.
CTTTAATAGTAGAGAGGTCTCTAACTAATTGCTTTGCAATGCGTTGGAAACCTGTCTAACACTAAAGGGGGTAACAGCCCCATTTAGATAAACGAGAAATTGTATACTAGTCCTTTATGGCTCAGTTGGTTTTCTGCAAGATCTGATTCTTTTTAGTAGATCAAATTCAGAGTTTTCTGTAGAGCAGTATGCCTCAGATCTCTGCTGCCTGTTTAATTCTGCAGGATGCCATTCCAGCTGTCTACAGGGTAACCCTCTTTGGAAAGAAAGGTAGATTTGTATATATTGCACAACATAAACTCTTTTGAATCACTACATTTCCTCTGTCATTACAGCACATATCTCAAACACATCTGTGTCTCTTCAGCATCTGGTCTTTTCCTGTAGAAGTGTGGCACAAATTATTAAATATAAACAATAATTAATCAGATGACAGGAAATAAGAAATTCAAATTAGAAACTGTTTTATCCCAAATATGATAAAAAGTTGTGCAAAAGATAAAATAAAAATACACAGTGTTTCATATAATCTCTTCAATGCTACAGATATCTTCAACACATTGCTTTGAAATGCACTGCAGATGTCTTTAGCATTCAAAAGGTTTAACCCCTTAAGTAGGCTGACCAGACCTCACCTTTCACCGGGGACGCATAGGAAAAATGCATACTGCAGGACTGCTTTGATTTTAGTGGAGTACTGAAAAATGGCTATTTCCTATGTGCATACCTGGGAACTCTCCGGATTTGCCCCGGAGACTCCGGTTCTGACAGAGCTTTACCGGGTCTCCGGGGCAGAGGCAGATTCCTCCGGATGTGGAGAGTTTCTATTGAAACTCTGCCACATCTGTTTTTTCTCCCGTTGTGCCTCTGTCCCCAGCCTTCTGTGTGACACCTTTAACCCTCTGAGTGCCAGAGTGGTACGGAATGCATTGCTTTGCAATGCATTCTGTACCACTCTGGCACTCAAAGGGTTAAATCCCCCCAACACTCTAGTTAAGCCCCGCCCCTTTTGACGCGATTAGCATCAATTTTGTTACCCCCTGCTGAACAGAGGACTACCCTCCGGGTAGCCCTCAACTGAAAGTTCCCAGGTATGCCTATGTGTCCCTGGTTAAAGTTGAGCCTACCCTTAAGGGGTTTGTACCGATGCATCCTGGGATGCCTTCCTAGAATTCCATGACATGCCAGGACCGCCACTGGTCCTTAATGTCCTGGTCCTTAATGTCCAGATACTCTTGAGGATCAGGCACGCCACACATCATTAAGGGGTTAAAGAATCATGGACTCAAATGATCTAGGTTAGGATGGCCAGGCCTACTCTATAATCCCTTGAGTACCAGACAGGTAAATAATGCATTGCAAATCAATGTGTTTTACTCCCCTCTGAACCTCAAGTGTTAAAGCAGGACATTCCGCCCTGGAATCAAAGCAACCCTGCAGTGCATATTTTCTATACATGCCCTGCTTTGAAGGTGAGATCTACAACAGGGGCACTCACACTTGTTCTCAGTGCATGTTTTCAGAATATCCTCAGTTGAACATAAGTGAATGTCGTTAACACAGGCAGATCTTTCAAAATGACTGAATCACTGATTGATTAACCTGTGATCATTTAAAGGAGCAGTAAACATTTTATGAAAACATATATGTAATAGAGCTTTTTCTGCTGAGTAAAACAAGATCACGCCCACTGCTATCTGTTTTTTTTTTCTTCAAATGATATAACAGTTAAAATACTCGAGAAGTGAATTTCTGCCTGTTTACTTCCTGAAACTTCTGACAGGAAGTGACCTGGCAGTTTCCATCACATTCTGTGGAGAACTGTATGTCACAGACTTTCCTCTCCATTAGAGTAGGAATTTCACCACTAGAAGGCACTGCTAATTTTACAAAAAAAAACCACAGGTTCAGGGGAGGGCTGGCCTGGGGGGCAGGGGGGCAATTGCCCCTGGGCCAGTCATATGTTTGGGCTGGTGGGCCACTGCTCCTCACTAAATCTCCCAGTTGCTGCTGTAAATGAAGCTACACTAGTAATAACATAGAGCTTACAACTGAAATGGAGCTACGCAAACAACACCACAGAGGAACAATCCAAATGGAGCTACACTAGTAGCATAACCCATTCCCTTGTAAGCTCTATAGTATAACTAGTGTAGCATTACTTAAAGTGTAAGCTTTGTAGGAGCGCACTAGTGTAGCCTCATTTCAGCCATAAGCTATGTGGTATCACTTGCCTTACTTCACAACATTAATGCCAATTTTAAAATTAACAAAAGGGGGTGGGCTGGGACAGTGGGCTTGAGCGATATAGAAATGGGCCACTTGACTGAATTTGCCCCCTGGGCCACAAGTTGCCAGCCCTCCCCTGCACAGGTTTAAATGGTAATAACTCTAGAAATATATATCTCTCAGCAGTAAGAATACCCTTATTTTACTCAACAGGAAATGCCCTACAATATAGATTCTTTTTTCATAAAAAAAAGTTTATTGCTTCTTTAAGGAGATCTGAAAACCCGCACCATTGGGGAGGCTGAGGACAGGCCCGAGCACCTCTAAACACCATAACTAAACTGCCTTAATCATAGCTGGGATTTTTTTAAATGAGCCACACAGATATTTGAAATATTAACCCTTACCACTCCCAGAAAGTAGATTTTCGGTGCTATGTCAATGTTTGCTCTAACCCAGAGATGATCCAGTCAGTCCTAAAGGAACATTTAACATGCTGCAGTTCAGAAATATCATGTCTTTTACACTTACAAGACAAGAAGGACTTCTCCCCCTGACTTCTCATATAAATGTCACTAATTTGGTCGCTGAAGGAACAGTAAATTGGTGTAAGTCATATAGGAGGTAACAGAGGACTTTCTCACACTGACAATGTGGCCCTTCACCATGAGATTTCCCAGGTATTGCCATCATTTGTATTATTATGAAAATATATGAACATATAAAAGTTTAAGAGCTACTACTAATCAGAAAGGTAACTGACAGATGAGTGCATTAAATGCAGGCACATCACAAAATAGTACAGGCTCACACCTCAAAATGATCTGGGGGTTATATATACATAAATATAAGGTGACCAGATTTTGATTTTTCTCCACACCCTATCTACCTCTGCACCCTGTCCATCTCCACACACTGTCCACACACTGCCCACACTGTGTCCACCCTCACACCCTGTCCACACACTGCCCACACTTTATCCACCCTCAACCCTGTCCAACCTCACCACAACACTGCCCACACCCTGCCCACCCTCACCGCAACATTGCCCACACCCTGTCCACCCTCACCACACACACTGCCCACACACTGTCCACCCTCATATCCTGTCTTCACACCTCCACACACACTGTCCACACTGCCCACCTCCACACTGACCACCCCATTCTCCTCCACAAACTGTCCACCCTGTCCTCCTCCACACACTGCCCAGCCTGACCACCTCCACAATGCACACATTTTCCACCTCAAAACTGTCAACCCCACTATGCCTACACTGTCCAACTCCACATTACCCACCTCCACACTGCCCACATTGTCCACCTCCACACTGCCCACCCCATCCTCCTACACAAACTATCCACCTTGTCAACCTTCACATTGCCCACACTGTCCAGCTCCACATTGTCCACCTCCACATTATGAACACTGCCCACTCTCTATACTGCCCACCCCAACCTCCTCCACAAAGTGTCCACCCTGTCCTCCTCCACATACTGCCCACCCTGTCCACTTACACACTGCCCACCTCAACACAATTCATCCCACATTGCCCACACTGTACAACTCCACATTGTCCACCTCCACACTGCCCTATCCACCCTGTCCTCCTCCCAACACTGCCCACCTCCACATTGTCCACACTGCCCACCTCCACACACATTGTCCACACTTCTCACCTCCACTCTGCACACCCCATCCTCCTCCAAAAACTGTCCACTCTGTCCTCTTCCACATACTGCCCACATTGTCCACCTCCACACTACCCACCCCATTCTCCTCCACAATCTACCCACCTTGTCGTCCTCCACATCGATCACACCGTCCATCTCTACATTGCCCACCTCCACATTGTCCACACTGCCCATCTCCACACTGCCCAACCCCATCTTCCTCAACAAACTGTCCACCCTGTCCTCCTCCACACAGTTCCCACCCTGTCCACTTCCACACTGCCCACACTGTCCACCTCAGCAGTGTTCACCCCATATTGCCCACACAGTCCAGTTCCACATTGCCCACCTACACACTGCCCACATTGTCCACCTCCAAACTGCCCACCCCATCCTCCTCCGCAAACTGTCCACCTCCACATTGCCCACACTATCCAACTCTACATTGCCCACCTCCACGTTGTCCACACTGCCCACCTCCACACTGCCCACCCCATCCTCCTCCAAAAACTGTCCACCCTGTTCTCCTCCACACAGTTCCCACCCTGTCCACCTCCACACTGCCCACATTGTCCACCTCAACACTGTTCACACCATATTGCCCACACTGTCCAATTCCACATTTCCCACCTACACACTGCCCACATTGTCCACCTCCACACTGCCCACCCCATCCTCCTCCACAAACTGTCCACCCTGTCCTCCTCCACACACTGCCCACCTTGTCCACCTCCACAATGCCCGCACTGTCCACCTCCACACTGCCCACACTGCCCACCTCCACACACTGTCCATGCTGCCCACCTCCACACATTGTCCACCTCCACACTGCCCACATTGTCCACCTCCACACTGCCCACCCCAAACAGGCACAAGTTTGACAAGTCATGCTGGAGAGGTGCCCTGCTGCTACCTGCATTCCTGCTCCATTTTCTCTGGGTGTCGCGCCACTGTCTTACGCACTACAGCCAATGAGAGAGGTGTATCCTGGTAAAATTCTCCTCTTTCATTGGTTGCCATTTCAACTTGTTGGGAAGGCACTGGACGGCATATAATGCCATCCATGCCTTCCTATTGATGCGGCTGTATTAGATAGATCTGGAGACACATTCTAGCCGGGGACAGTGCCCTCAATCTGGGGACTATCCTCGGAAACCGGGAACATCTGGTCACCCTACTTAAATACCCAGTACTTCATGCTAGCATCTGTAAACATTTTGCATTTGTTTTCTGAGACCAAAAATATATTCTTACATATACTCAGTGAGGTCTTCCATTCCTACCTTTTGGAGGGCTCCAACTCCCATTACCACAGCAACAATGATACTTGTCTCAGATGTGATAGTGCTGTTTTATCTGTAAATTGGGTTGATATAAGGTGGCAGCCCTTCTGAGTGGTGGGCACTAATCTAACTAAATTAGCCTTATCTCTGGTCTCTCATTACAAACAGTGCATGATTACAAATGGTGACTATAATAGGACAGTTGATAAATGAATTAAAATTGCAAGTTAAGGATTATATTTTAGGGATCTAACATAAAATCACTAATTTTTACTGCTGCTAGATGAAAATACATATTTTAAATAATATAGACCAATATAATTTTTTTTGTTTTTAGGTATTAATAATCATGTTTTACTGCACCTATGAGAGCTGACTTGGTAAATAGGCCTAGGGCTGTACTCTGCACACTATCAGCTGTTTTGGGGGTAAGAAAACTGACCCACTAGGCCTAAATGCAAATTATAAGTATATCTATAACTCTAAACCACAACTTCCTGCTTTGAATGACCATCCTCCATAGACCTTTTGTGCCTGGCATTCAAATAAAATACAGATGGTCTATGTGGAATGCATCCTGCAGTACATAAGTCTGAACTTGTGGTTCAGTCTCTTCTGATGGAACCAATGAAGGGGTGCACTTGGAATCTCTATTTAGACCTCCATTCTGTTCCGCTATCTTTATCAGCAGGTCAGCTCCCATGAGAACTGATCTGTGATGGGGATAAATGGCATTAAGGAGTGAAGATGGGCACAGAGGCTGTTATCACGTCTCTTCTCTTCCAGCAACAGAGAGGTTAATGATTAAGAGTGGGAAGCATATTTGGGAACTCTCTGGACTTCCTGGGAGAATCCAGTTTTATGACTTAATAACCAGGTCTCTGGGGACGGTGGATGAGTCACCTGGTAAACTAGATCTGTGGTAGATATAGTCAAACCTCAGCAATCAGGAACCACATCAACAGTACATAGACTCCACTACATCTTACATGTTTCTCATGAAATTCTGGATCAAATCATCTGCACTATAGTGGAGAAAAATACCAACATTCAACTTGATTTATATAGGGCTTTTTAACACAATGCTCTATTTTAGCAAATACCAAGCTGCTATGACAGCTTACCTACTATCCATGTTCCTAGAGGGAATCAGCTGCTTCCCACTGATGAGGCCCATATAGGCTGAAACGTAAGTCTGCAATTTTATTTGTGCAGAAAGGATTTGCCTGACATTTTAGAGCTGAACTGTTTGAGGACGGGACCAGTCTGATATGGATATGGAAATTTCCTCTTTGCAATGGCACATGGGAGTGAAAAATATGACTTGAGTAACATCTGAGAGGCTACCATGCCCTGAACAAAACACTTATTTTTGTTCTGTCTCTGTGTTAGTTCGTCACACTCTTTTTTTTCGTAGTCTCCCTAAGTGGAAGAGTATCCCAGGCATGGCACCTTACTTTCTATGTGCCTAGAAGGAATCAACTGAGCCCTACTGACAAGGCCCACGTAGGCTGAAACATATGTCTGGAGTTGTGTTGTTTCTCTCCTGCAGAGAGGATTTGCCTGATATTTTGGATCTGCACTGTCTGAGTGCAGGACCAGTCTGATATGGATATGGAAATTTCCTTTCAGCAATGGCACATGTGAGTGAAAAATGTGACTTGACTAGCACCTGACAGGCTACCGTGCCTTGAATAAAACACTTATTTTTGTTCTGTTTCAGTGTGCGTTCATCACACTTTTTGTTTTTTAGTTTCCCTAAGTGGAAGGGTAGCCAAGGAACAGGCCCTTGCCCTCCATGTCCCCAGAGGGAATCAGCAGTCCACTTTATCACCTGAATTCTCACACAGACACCCCAATTGATAGACATGGTTCAGGCAGATAATCACATCCCCTCATCTCAGTGTTGACTGCATCAAATTCGTAGCAATAGTTAGTCATGCTGCTATGCATATATTATTAACCAGGGGATATTCATGTTTCACCAGCTAATCCGTGGATCTTTTCAGCAATGCTACCCATGGACTGAGTGAGAACTGTGGAATATGTAGAACCTGTTTTATCAACTGTTTACCTTTTCAACATAGGACCTGACCTTGACAACAGTACCACAAAGTGTTCATGAAGGTCCCTTTACCCTGGCAGTGTTGAAGGCACATGTCAGTGTTGTTGCTTTTAATGCGGTGTAGACATGTGAGTATCAAGTAGGTAGCATGGAGAACATTCTATATCTGTTTCCTCAAATTAACTGTTTTATAGTTTCAGGTTAACTGTGCTATAATTCTTGTGAACAGTAACATAAATGTCTCCCCATTCTTCCATGACCAAGATCTCCACCAGCTCGAATTGCCAAAATCTAATACAAGCTGGGAGATGAGAAGAGTCATTGTTGAGAAGGAATGTTGTAGATAATGGATGTAGCACCTCAGTCTTTTGGACTTAGTAGGTCTTGCTGTAGGTTTTTATTTAGATAGCAGCCATCAGAGCTTGATATTTCAAGGCCTCAGAGGATCAGGTCAGCTTCATTTGTCGGAGACAGGCCTCCCATAATATTTGGAAAGTTCTGTACAAAATTGCACATGTGAAGCTGGCAGACCAAGATAGGATCCTCCTCAAACTAAGCAGACACAAGGCTTTTGACTTACTCGTATGGTCCTACCTCTTTGCTTCCCTGAGATCCTTCTTCAATAATGGGAATTCGACTTCCTGTCTATGGACCACCTACGATTCTCTGACCACATCAGTTAGGCTCATGGGAATCTCTTCAGGTTCAGTACCTATCTGGAGAGATAACTGGCAGGGCTGCCCTCTTTTGCCATTCCTATTCTCCCTGTCTATCAAGCCACTGGCAATCATGATAAGTAGAATATTAATGTCCATGTAGTACAATGGCCTATGATAATTGCAAAATTAGCTTTGATGCAGACAATTTGCTACTTAGGTTTACCCAACCACATATATCACTGGCAAAGCTGATCAATATTCTGGACCATTTCATACATATTCCGGTCTCCAGATCAATTAATCTAAATCTGAAACAAGAAACATCAATTCTTCACCCCATATCCTGCAATTGCTTCACATTAACTTCCAATTACAGAGGCACTGGGAGTATCTTGACTATCCGGTAGTCAAGATAAAGAGTGAGTATGGCAACCATAACAGTTTCAGAGAAAGGATTAAGTGCATTAAGTGTTTTTTTTAGTGCAGCTACCATTTAGAAGATACTTTTTTGGGGACTTTACTATCCCTTTAACAATGTGTTGAGCCCCTCCCTAGCACTCAAATGTAGCCTGGACAAAGTTTTCATGATAGAATGAAATATTATAATGGAGAAAACAATGGTACTCCCTCTGCTGGAGATGCAGCGTTTTAAGTTATTACAGCTGTTTTTTTCACTTAACAGTGCCATCTGGTGTTCAGAAAGTTTACCTACCATTCACTTTCTAAGCATTTTATGGGCAAGGTGAGTTATTAACAAAAGTTCTCCATAAAATGTGACAGTAGCAGCTTCTTCAGTTTGTAGCAGTTTAAACACGCATAGCATTTGTATAAAGCAACAGTCAGCATGAAAGTAAGGGGTACTTTTGCAGAAAAAAACAAAAGTGTAGTTTTTCATTAAAAAGCATACATGTCCTTCAAACCTTTGAATGCTACATAGGTGTCCAATGCATTGCACTCAAAGGGTTATTGTGGAATACTTATAAAATACACTGACTGCAGAGTGCCACTGGTTCATGTGCAGAAGGAAAATGTTATAAACATCTGGAATTAAAGTGGAACTAACACATTATAATTACTTGGGTGATTGTGAAATAGTTTCAAAAATCACCTGTATGTATGTTAGTCATTCTTTATTTAAAACTATAGTTTAAGATATATTAGCTTCATTTTTCAAATTTTGCAAATGAACAGCTTGGTATTTCGAATACTAACGTTCCATACTCTTTCCCAGCTGCCACTTCCTACAAGGAGCTACTGGCTGATATGCATAAACTGATAAATTACAAAAGCTACATATCTCACAAACTATAGTTTTAAATGAAGAATGGGTAACATAAATCATAAAAAAATCTATGGTATTCTGCATAACTCCAAACACACACACACACACACACACACACACACACACACACACACATGCCCTAACTCCAAACACACACACACACACACACACAAATGCCTTGCTACTGTCCCAGTGTTGGTTACAGAATCTGTTCCTCTGCCACTGGTAGCCACAAAACCACACACACACACACACATACACTGTCCGACACCCAAGCCTTTTTCCACTGTCCACTTATGCACAGATAGTCACAGACCCACACATATACTGTCTGAGACCCTACCTTGCTTCAGTGCTCACTAGAGGCCACATAACCACACATACACTGTATGACACCGCAGCATTGCACCCCTCTCCACTGGTAGCTGCAGAGGCACACATACACTGTCTGACACCACAGCCTTGTGTCACTGTCCACTGTAGTCCCAGAACCACACATACACTGTCTGAGACATTGCCTTTTTCCACAGGTCATCCCAGAGCCACACTTACACTGTATGAGACCCTGCCTTGGTTGCCTGTAGTCACAAAACCACACATACACTCTCTGATACCCCAGCCTTGTTCCATTGTTCATTGGTAGTCACAGAACCAGACACACTGCCTGAGACCCTTCTTTAACTGGCAGTAACAGAACCACACATACAATGTCTGATACCACAGTCTTGTGCCATTCTCCACTGGTAGTCACAGAACCACACATAAAATGTCTGACAGTCATTTAAGCACACTAGCAGCCTTTTTTAATGCTATTATTAACACACACACATATGGCCTTTTGTATAAAACGCAATTCAGGAGCAAACCAACTGCACCAGATGGGGGGGGGGGGTAAATAAATAAATAAATAAAAATATAAAAAAGCCTATTTTAACTTTGAATGTTGGAGAGGTTCCCAACACATTGCAAGGCAATGTATAGGAGACATCTAGCATTCAATGGGTTAAAAGACTAATTTAAATTAATGGGAGTTCTGGGAATGTCTACGTTTTCCTCAGTGCTCTGGTTGCTATGCAAATAAACACCGTAATAAATTAGGACGATACATTGTTCATTCAAACATTGTTCCATAGATGTAAATGTTAGTGGAGTAACAGTGTGAGTTTGGCTGCTGGGTGTTGTTCTTAAGACAGCATATTTCCTCCACAGGGGATGTAGAACAGAGGTTGTAGTGATACAATTGTGTGTGGTCTGTACAGGAATGTAAGAAAGACTTTGGTGAATAGCTATGAAAGGACTCTGTACAGGAATATTATTAAGAATGAATAAAGCCAGAAAATGAAAACCAGGTCTCAGTACGATTGGGGTACCAGCAGAACAGCTTGGATTGATTTAGTGTGGAAGGTATTGAAACATTTTATTCATGGATCTTGCCTGCTTGGCCTCTCTAACCCCTTAACCCCCTAAGGACCAGAGTGGTGTGGAATGAATTGCTTTTCAATGTGTTGCACACCACTCTGGTCTTTTGAATGGCAGAGGTGTACGCAATGCACCCCTATGGCACGTATAGGGTTAAAGGGTTAGTAATGTTTTAATGATATAAAAAGTAATATTGTAGTGCAGAAAATAAGAAATCCATCAGTGCTATTACTAAATCTCAAACCTTTATGGTTTGATAGATAGAGAGTTCTAAAGTTTCCCACTCCCTCCCCTTCTCCTGACATCAGCTGTAAGCTGACAGCAGGAGATCCTGATTCGGGGACTGATAGGTTGCTCTTCAGTAGAGCCAAAATAGCGTGAATGAAAAAGAAATACTTCACTGGAACAGTCTACAAAGTGTGCTTACAAACCAAACACACTTTGTAGACTGTTCCAAAGAAGTATTTCTTTTTCATTCACGCTATTTCGGCTCTGCTGAAGAGCCTTCTCGAGTCGGCCTACTCGGATCTCCATCTGTCAGCTTTACAGCTGACATCAAGGAGGGGGAAACTTTTAGAACGCTCTATCTCTCAAACCATGAAGGACTGAGAGATAGAAATAGCACCCATGGATTTCTTAACTTCTGCACTACAATCTTATTTTTTACTTAATTAAGACATTACTATCACTTTAAGTGGTAATGGGATAATAACCATCAAAGCAAGATGGTGATACAATGAAACACTGGGGTGGGTGTACATTGGGGATCCCGCACTAAATAAAGTACTGGAATCAGGGACGGATTTACATCTCAGGAGCCTGTAGGCACAGAAATCTGAAGACCCCCCCCCCACCATTGGCCATCTCCACTGGACACCTCCACAATGCTCCTAACCTCCACATTGCCCCCCATCATCTCCATATTGCCCCCATCAGCTGCAACTTACCCTCACATTGCCCCCATCAGCTCCAACTTGCCCCCATCAGCTCCAACTTACTCTCACATTGCCCCCATCATGTCCACATTGCCATCATCTCCATATTGCCCCCATCATCTTCATATTGCCCCCATCAGCTCCAACTTATCCTCACATTGCCCCCATCATCTCCAACTTGCCCCCATCAAATCCATATTGCCCCATCAGATCCAGCTTACCCACACACTGCCCCCATCAGCTCCAACGTGCCCCCATCAGCTTCAACTTGCCCTCACATTTCCCCTATCCTCTCCACATTGCCTCCATCACCTCCATATTGCCCTCACATTGCCCCCTATCAGCTCCAACTTGCCCCCCATCAGCTCCAACTTACCCTCACATTGCCCCCATCATTTCCACATTGCCATCAGCTCCATAAATGCCCCCATCAGCTCCAACTTACCCTCACATTGCCCCCATAATTTCCACATTGCCATCATCTCCATATTGCCCCCCATCAGCTCCCTATTGCCCCCATCAGCTCCAACTTGCCCCCCATCAGCTCCATATTGCCCTCACATTTCCCCATCATTTCCACATTGCCCCCCCAGTATCTGTTTCCTACCACTTCCCTGGTGGTCCAGCCGCATAAGAGGTCTGTCTATGCCTCTTTGGCACAGACCTGTAGCTGCTGGAGCTCCCTCGTGGTCTTCTCTTCAGTAATGCAGAGACCTGGGAGATGATGTCATATTCCAGCACTCTGTATTACTAAAGAGCCGACAAGGGAGCGTCGCAGCTATAGGTCTGTGCCGAAGGAGGCACAGACCTCACTGGTCGGTGGGGGGTTAGTGCAAGCGGCGAGGCTACTGTTTTTTTAAAAAAAAGGGTCCCAATGACAGACGCCCCTCTTTGGGGTGCACCTGTAGGCAGATGCCTACTCTGCCTTATCGTAAATCCGGCCCTTGCTGGGATCCATTGTTATGTCCCTATGCCTTTCTAACATCAATTTACTAAGTAACATAAAGCAGATAGGGTGACCACATTTCCATTCTGCCATTCAGGGACATTGTGGTGACCAGAGTACTTCTCTTCAGCTTTAGGGCAGCAATGTGGGAGGGGTCAGTATACATCACTGGATACACAAATTGCTCTTTCTCTGGCACACCACAGAGTACTAAACACTATAGAGAGAACTGCCCATTTATTGCTGTGACAGAAAGTGGTGCCTGTGGTGGTCTACAAGGTAACATACCTCAGGCCCAAAGCCTTAGATTAGCATTACACTGTGACAAAATTGCACTGCAGCACTTTTCTGAGGTCAGGATCAAGACTCCGTTCTCTAGTGCCTAGAGCTATGTCTGGAAGCCATTTTCTTGTAGCACAGCAGAGGCATCACTTTGTGCCACAGTAGACAATGGGCAGTTATCCTTCTGTTTAGATTCTTTATTCATGTACTTTGTATTGTCCCTGAAGGGGGCTACCCAGGATATGAGACACACATATAAATTCCGGTACTGAGCTGGGCAATCCGGGACATGTGGTCACCCTTAGGCAGAATTCTTCCGCTAACACACTTGTGTCTAGTGCTGCCATCAGATATCGTGGGCCCAGTACACACATAAAGTCAGGGCCCTGGTACCCCACTCATCTGCACTCTAATCTGGAAGTAAATGCAAAGACAGATATTGTGGAACTGCTCCACTATGCAGAGTGATATGAAACGGAGAACAGAGAGAGAATCAGAGATGTTCCCCAGTTCTCTGCTATGCTACCTTCAGAATATATTTAAAAAGGGGCACCTCCAGGAGATCCTCCAAAATCCCAGTGAGTCAGTCTGGTCAACTAGGGTCCCCTTCTGATACAACCCCCCGCATCACTGGTCTGCAGAGTCCTCCTTGTTTTATCTGGGCCCCATACACAGGTTATGCCTGTAAGCCCCTGATAGCAGCCGTGCTTGCACCAAGTAGAATACAATGGGCAGTATGCAGCAGGCCAGGACTGGCCATCGGGAATACCGGGCATTTGCCTGGTGGGCCGGTCCGGCGACCCAGGCTCTGTAGCAATACAGAGCACTGGGAGATGACATCATCTCCCAGCGCTCTGTATTACTGAGAACTGAGCACGGGAGCTTCAGCTCTGTGCCGAAGGAGGCACAGATCTTTTCTATAGCACGCCGCTAGACTACCAGGGACTCAAGGTAGGGGATCAAGGGGAAATGTGGAGATGAAGGGGCTTTATGGGGCATTGATGAAGGGAATTGTGGAAAGAGCAATGTGGAGATGAAGGGGCTTTATGGGGCATTGATGAAGGGGCAATGTGGAGATGAAGGGGAATTGTGGAAGGGGCAATGTGGAGATGAAAGGGGCATTGTGTAAGAGGCAATGTGGAGATGAAGGGGGCATTGTGGAAGGGGCAATGTGGAGATGAAGGGGCATTGTGGAAGGGGCATTGTGGAGATGAAGGGGGCATTGTGGAAGGGGCAATGTGGAGATGAAGGGGGCATTGTGGAAGGGGCATTGTGGAGATGAAGGGGCATTGTGGAGGTGGACAGTGTGGGCAATGTGGAGGTGGGGAGGAGTATGGGGTGGGCAGTGTGGCGGTGGGCAGAGTGTGGAGGTGATTATGTTGGCGGGGCAGGGGATTGTGGCAAGGGGGGGCATAGGATTGTGTCTGGGTTGGAGGGGGGTTGGGGCATCAAAATGCACCTTCGCCTGTATATACCAAAAATCTTGCACAAGCCCTGGGTCCGGGGCTGGTCCGGGCATTTAAAAAAAAATAGCGGAGGGAGGGACGCTGTTCCTTCTTGACCACTGTTACCCTGCCTTAAGTAACCTTAAGCCAGCCCCCATCACTGCCCCCACCCAGTACAGGCCAATCCCACATTCTCTTGTTGTTGTACCCCATCCCAAATGTGTTTCCCCTCCCTAATGCTCCATGTCTGGGGAATTATTGAGTGTATGGCATTTCACTGCTCATGCTATGGGGTTGGGATATTGAGCTTGCTGGTGTTAAAGTCACAGATTTATTCCAGTATGCACTACAAGGCGCAGCCACTGATGTTAGAGGCTAGTGCAGCTGTACTGGCATATTTGTACAATACCCAATTATCCCTATACCATTGAGTAGTCCGAATACTATTTTTTCTACATTGTATCTTTTTTTTTTTTTTTTTACATTGTTTACTATACCATCTTGCACAGTCCCTAGAAGAAAGTTCTCTGGAGATCAATGCCAGACATATAAAAGTGTAAAAATATAGGTGAAAATTAAAAAATAATAATAAAAAAGTATAAGCAATTTGACTTAACATATTATGCACTTGCAAAAAAAAAGCATTACTATTCCTTTAAATTTCACATGGATGAACAACACATGGGAGGAGATTCAGTAAGCGGTGATAAAGAGGAGATAACACTGAGATAACTTCTCCAGTGAAAACACTTCTCCAGTTTCTATGTTATTCTAAGGAGCTTTTTCACTAAGATCTCCAAAGTTGAAGAAATCATAATGAATAGGCTCCATAGAATAGCATAGGACCTGGAGAAGTGATATCACTGGAGAAGTCATCTCCACTTTATCACCTCTTTATCATTGCTTAGTGAATCTCCCCCATTGGATTGGAAGCTCTGTAGCACTAGGAACATTAAACGTTTATTGAAGATATATAGGCTAAATGGCTTCTTCTACTGAGTAAATCTATGGTAGTCCCTGAGGGGTTTTTCATTCATAAGTTATTATCCACAAGTTAAGAAATGCGTAAGTTAGGAAATGTACTATTCATAAGTTAAGAAACATATTTTTTAGCAAAAGTTCCAAGTGGTGTCCACAAAGAGTTTTTTGTTCATGGTGAACTCTATATGGGAGTTTGCAGGGATAGTGCAAGGATTTTTGCCACCCTAGGCAAAACCTAATTTTGCCGCCCCTTTATACCCCGCCTACTTATACCCCACCTCTTTTCTTGCCCCATCAGCTCCAACTTGCCCCCACCAGCTCTACTTTGCCCCCTATCAGCTCCAACTTGCCCCACCAGCTCCACTTTGCCCCCACCAGCTCCATTTTGCCCTCCACCAGCTCCAACTTGCCCCACCAGCTCTAACTTGCCCCCACCAGCTCCAACTTGCCCCCCACTAGCTCCACTTTGCCCCCTATCAGCTCCAACTTGTCCCCACCAGCTCCACTTTGCCCCCCACCAGCTCCATTTTGCCCTCCACCAGCTCTAACTTGCCCCTACCAGCTCTAACTTGCCACCACCAGCTCCAACTTACCACCCACTAGCTCTACTTTGCCCCCTATCAGCTCTAACTTGCCCCTACCAGCTCCACTTTGCCCCACCAGCTCCACTTTGCCCCCCACCAGCTCCAGTTTGCCCTCCACCAGCTCCAACTTGCCCCCACCAGCTCCAACATGCCCCCTCAGCCCCAACTTGCCCCCCATCACAGACCTGTAGCTGGAGCTCCCGCGCGGTCTTCGCTTCAGTAATGCAGAGCGCGCTGGGAGATGTTGACTCCCAGTGCGCTCTGCATTACAAAAAGAGCCGAACTCTACGGGGGAGCGCAGCAGCTAGGGCAGAGCAAGACGCGGCTGTACACACCTAGCGGGCAGACCTCAATTGGATACCAAAGCCGATAGGATACGACACCGACCCTGGGTGCAGCTCTTCTCTGCTGCATGCCTGCGCCCCCAGTACATGTGCGCCCTAGGCCGGCGCCTACTTCGCCTATAGGTGGCACCGGCCCTGGGAGTTTGAATCATAGACTACTGTTCTCCATAGAAAGATACAGAAACTGTACTATCCTGCTTGGACTACTGTAACCTTCTTATCTGTGGTCTTCTTGTCTCCCAACACCATATACTTAAATCCTTATTTAATGCTGCAGCACGAGTTACCTTACTGTTACCTAGGTTTGTCCCTGGACCCCTCCATCACCAATCACTCTAATGACTGCCTATCAAACCCCAAATATCTTATAAAATACAGTTTCTCTCATTCAAGACCCTTTTCTCTTCTACTCCTTTCTATATTTCCATTCTAATCTCCTGCTATACCCCATCCCGCTACTTATGATCCACCAACGACATTTTTCTCTCAGCTGCTTTTGTGTCTACAACTCTCTCTTGTATCAGCCCCATTTTACTTCATTGCTCCTTATACTCTTCACCTGGGCCACTGAACTTTTTGTGTGGTCTTCAAATCTTGCTTAAAATTACACCTCTTCAACAAGGCTTCAACAAGCTAGAAGGCACTGACTTCATATATACTAGGCTCCTATAATTTACTTACTTTATTTATGTCCCCCTATGCTGAGCAGAACTCTAGCACTACATTGTGCCCTTAACCTTAACCTCACACAGTACCTTTAAGTACCTCACACAGTACCTTTAAGTGTCCTTCTTGGTCTCTCTGCAAATCCTGCTCAACCATTCCCTCATTTCTTTCACTTTGTGCACATCTGTATCAGTATACCTGGGAACTTTGAAATGTTGTCTCCCCGGAGGGGAGTCCTGTGGTGTGGAAGGGGGTGAAAAAGGTGAAGTGAATTGTGTCAAAAAGGAGTGATGCTTAATGTGAGTGGGGGGCAGGGCTTAAAAGGGGTGACAAATAGTAAAAAAGGCTGAGGAAGGAGGAACACAATGGGAAAAAGCAGAAGTGGTCAGAGTTTCAATAGAAACCCCCTCACATCTGGATCCTCTGCCCAGGAGACGTGGGAAAGCAGTGTGAAAACCAGAGTCTCTGGGGCAAATCCAGAGAGTTCCTATTTATGTATATCACTACAGGCCCTCTGCTAACCCTCCACAGACTCCTCACACATCTGAATTACTGCACCTTCTCTGATATTCCTGCACAGAATCCTCACACATTGGTATCACTACAGTCTATCTGCTGTTCCTGCATAGACTCCTCACATATTTGTATCACTACAGCCTCTCTGCTATTCCTACACAGACTCCTCACACACCAGTATCACTACAGTATATCTGCTGTTCCTGAATAGACACCTCACACTGTTTTCTTCAGCATCTCTACTATTCTTGCACAGACTCCTTATACTCACACATCTGTATCACTACAGCCTCTTAGCTATTCCTGCATAGACTCCTCTCATATTTGTATCGTTACACCCTCTCTGCTATCCCTGTATGGACCCCTCCTAAATCTGTATCACTACAGCCTCTCCACTACCCCTGTATGGACTCCTCATAAACCTGTATCACTACAGCCTCTCTGCTGTCTCTGCATACACCTCTAACATATCTGTATCACTACAACCATTTTGTTACCCCAATATATACTGTTTACCCATCTGTATCACTTCAGTCTTTTAGCTATTCCTGCATAGACTCCTCTCATATTTGTATCGCTACAGCCTCTCTGCTAATCACTACAGCCTCTCCACTACCCCTGTATGGGCTCCTCATAAACCTGTATCTCTACAGCCTCTCTGCTATCCCTGCATACACCTCTAACATAGCTGTATCACTACAACCATTCTGTTATCCCTGTGTATACAGTTTACCCATCTGTATCACTTCAGTCTTTTAGCTATTCCTGCATAGACTCTCATATTTGTATCACTACACCCTCTCTGCTATCCCTGTATGGACCCCTCCTAAATCTGTATCACTACAGCCTCTCCGCTACCCCTGTATGGACCCCTCCTAAATCTGTATTACTACAGCCTCTCCGCTACTCCTGTATGGACTCCTCATAAACCTGTATCTCTACAGCCTCTCTGCTATCCCTGTATGGACCCCTCCTAAATCTGTATCACTATAGCCTCTCCACTACCCCTGTATGGGCTCCTCATAAACCTGTATCACTACAGCCTCTCTGCTATCCCTGCATACACCTCTAACATATCTGTATCACTACAACCATTCTGCTACCCCAATATACACTGTTTACCCATCTGTATTACTTCAGTCTTTTAGCTATTCATTCATAGACTCCTCACATATACCAAAACAGCCTCTCTGCTATCCCTGTATGAACTCCTCACAAATCTATACCACTACAGCCTCTTAACTATTCTAGCATACACTCCACATATATCTGCATCACCACAGACTCTTTGGTATTGTTGCATAGACTCCTCACATATCTGTATCACTTCTGCCTCTCTGCTATCCCAATATAGACTGTTCACATATCTCTATCACTTCAGTAACCCTCAGAGCCAGGGTGCAGCTAGGCGGAGAGGGACCTGACTGGGCTAGCCACGCAGAGGAAGTGCGTAGGGTAAGTTAGTCGGGGGGGAGGGGGGGGCTATAGGGGGAGAGTATTTAAGTTGACTCACCTTCCGCTTCCTCCTATTGGCTGCTGACCAGCGAAAGGTTGTCCCTCCCTCCCCTTTCCTTCTTTGGTGCTAGGGGTCTCTTTTCGGGGGCAGGGTAGAGGGGTCTTGTGGTGTTTGGTGTTGGATTGTCACAGCGGGCGGCGGAGGGGGGGATCCTTGGCACTTTAAGTTGGGGGATGGGACGCCTAACTTCTGCAAGGGCATGGGGTCCCTGGGAAGTGCATAGAGGCGTGTGAGTACGGATACCCACTGTGCTGGTGAGGTGGCTAGTGGGATACACCCATGGAGTGATTGCTGGTGGTGTTAAGGATCCTCCCCCTCTATCAATGGTTAAGGGGTTAAAGTTTTGTAAAGTTTGTAAAATTTTGTGAATGTTATTTCGTAAAATGTTATATATATGATATTATTATTATTATTATTATTATTATGTAAAATGGTAACATGTGGTTATGAGAATATTCTACAGGTTTTTTCCATATTAATAAACGCTGTGGCCTATTTTATCCAAGTCACGCGTTAGTGTGATTATTTAAGGTGGGTGAGAACTAGGGTATCCTTAGAGTTGGCGCTGTCTCAGTCAAGTTCTATCTACTATTCTTGCATAGATTTCTCACATTCAAAATACTACAGCCTCTCTGCTTTCTCTGAATAGTCTCCCCACACATCTGTGTCACTACATCCTCTTTGCTGTCCCTGTATAGAATGCTAACACATCTGTATCACTACAATGTCTCTTTGCTAGCCCTGCATAGACTCCACACAGCTGTATCACTACAGTATCACTGTATAGACTTCTCACACATCTGTATCACTACAGTATCTCTGTATAGACTCCTCACACATCTGTATCACTACAGTATCACTGTATAGACTTCTCACACATCTGTATCACTACAGTATCTCTGTATAGACTCCTCACACATCTGTATCACTACAGCCTCTCTGTATAGACTTCTCACACATCTATGTCCCTACAGCCTCTCTGGTCTCTCTGTATAGACTCCTCAAACATTTGTATATCTACAGATTCTCTCTGCTGTCCCTGCATAGACTCCTCACACATTTATTTCACTACAGCCTCTCTACTATCTCCATATCGACTCTTCAAACATCTGGTGCACTGCAGTTTCTCTCTGCTGCCTCTATATAGATTCCTCACATCCGTATCACCCCATAAACTGAACTGTCACTGCATATACTCCTCACAATTCAGTTATCGCTACAAGCTCTCTGCTATTCCTGCAAATCCTTATCCATCTCCTGCATCACTTCAGATTCTCTGTTATTCTTCCAAACAGCAGTTAAGTCCTACAGAGCCCTCTTATGAAAAGGGTGATCATCCTGCAACCCTCCAACTGTGGTTGGACTACAACTGAAAATCCTGACATCATCCTCAGCTATCATTTAGACAGCTGTACATGATGGGTGTTATAGTTTAGCAATGGCTGGAGAGCCTTAGGTTGCCCACCCCTGTCTTGCACGTTGGCATCACCAGTCCCTCTTCTACATCTAAATATTCCTTCAAAGACTCTCCCCATGCTTATCACTACCTGCTCTCTATGTTATTCCTTTCTCAGTCTCTATCACTGAATCTCCACTATTATTCTTGGACAGAACATTCACCCACACATCTGCATCAATACAACCTCTCTGCTAAACTTGCATGGAAAATCACACACACACACCCCCCTAACATTCACACTGTATACTGAAACAAACACACATGCACATATTACGTATACAGACAGATACACACAAACACTCATACAGGCACACACATACATACAGACATGCTGATACAGACACACACACACACACTGATACAGACACACACACATACATACAGACATACACACGCACACACACACTGATACAGACACACGTACAGACACAGAGTACAATGCACATCTGTAAGGCTCTCTGCTGTTCTCCCACATCCCTCCTCCCCCATATGTCCCAGGTTCCCAGCGCTGGGGGGTAGTGGGAACATCTGGATGTGATTTGGGGAGAGGGGGATGAGAACAGTATTTGCTGACATAGCAGGGGTAGGGGTGAGAGTCTACTACCGCTCTTTGTTAACTCAGAAAAAGGGAGCAATTGTTTCTCTTTATTTACATTGTATATACAGATTTATGTGTATAGATGGATTTGTGCGTCGTGCACATGTCTATATATAAATGTATGTTTATGCCAATATTTGTTATATATATATATATACATATAGATAGATATAGATATATAGATATATATGTGTGTGTTTCTTATTAAATGAATGAAATACATGCCCTATTTTGAATAATTGTATTTGTAAAATTCGGCTTCCGAACTCTGAAGTAACATGCTTTTGCATAGGCAAGGGTTGTACACCCTGTTGATTCCTTTCTAGTTGTTGTTGAACTACAAGTGCTATTATGTTCAGGATAATGAGAATAATAGTCAAACAAGAGCTGGAGGGCTGCAGGTTTGTACCTTTGGTCAGTACTGGAATACTAAGGTTCTGTCTTCCTGTGATCTCATAGGGGGCAGTAGAGTGCAAGAAGGGGCTGTTCTTAGCAACTGGAAACCCCCTCTATGTTCTCTCTTGATTTGCCAACACAAACACACTGGGGTCCATGTATGAAGAAAAGTGGTACAATCCTAGAGCAAAGAAGAAAAAACACCATAGGGAACACATAAAATTTTCCATTGACTTAAATGGGGTTTGTGTTGGAGACCACTCTGGGTTGCAAGGGTTTAACCCTTTGAATGCCAGAGGAGTATGCAACGTGTTGCTTTGCAATGTGTTGCGCAGCCCTCTGGCACTCAAAAGGTTAAAAGCCCTATTTAATGAATGGAGATTGGAATTATTTTTATTTGCCTATAGTGCAGCTGGTTTGCACCAGTTGCACCACTTTCTTTAGTACATAAGCCTCAGTATATATATATATTATATATATCTACTATTATAATTTGCAAGGATGCGTCGCTCCCTGTGTGCATAACACACATGGACACATACCATGCACGGACCCAGACAGCACTAATTAACACGCACGACATGGACTACGCACGGACATGGACTACGCACGGACTCAGACAGCACTAATTAACACGCACAGACATGGACTATGCACAGACTCAGACAGCACTAATTAACACGCACGGACATGGACTACGCACGGACTCAGACAGCACTAATTAACACGAACGGACATGGACTACGCACGGACTCAGACAGCACTAATTAACACGCACGGTCATGGACTATGCACAGACTCAGACAGCACTAATTAACATGCACGGACATGGACTATGCACGGACTCAGACAGCACTAATTAACATGCACGGACATGGACTACGCACGGACATGGACTACGCACGGACTCAGACAGCACTAATTAACATGCACGGACATGGACTACGCACGGACATGGACTACGCACGGACTCAGACAGCACTAATTAACATGCACGGACACGGACTCAGACAGCACTAATTAACACGCACGGACATGGACTACGCACGGACTCAGACAGCACTAATTAACACGCACGGACATGGACTACGCACGGACATGGACTACGCACGGACTCAGAAAGCACTAATTAACATGCACGGACACGGACTCAGACAGCACTAATTAACACGCACGGACACGGATTCAGACAGCGCTAATTGACACTCACGGACATGGACTACACACGGACTCAGACAGCACTAATTAACACGCATGGACACAGACCACACATGGACTACGTATGGACACAGACCATGCACGGACTATGCATGGACACAGACCAGTACGGCTGCGGTGGAGGGGAAAGCAGTGAGCTGAGCTCCTGAGCTCCTCATCTGACAGGCACTCAGGCACCAGCCCTCACACCTAGACCCTGTCGAATGATGGGCTTTAACCTAGTGTATATATATATATATAGATATAGATATATGCATACAGTGAAGGAAAAAATTATTTGATACCCTGCTGATTTTGTACGTTTGCCCACTGACAAAAAAATGATCAGTCTATAATTTTAATGAACAGTGAGAGACAGAATAACAACAAAAAAATCCTGAAAAATGCATTTCAAAAAAGTTATAAATTGATTTGCATTTTACTGAGTGAAATAAGTATTTGACACCTTTGCAAAACATGACTTAGTACTTGGTGGCAAAACCCTTGCTGGCAATCACAGAGGTCAAACATTTCTTGTAGTTGGCCAGCAGGTTTGCACACATCTCAGGAGGGATTTCGTCCCACTCCTCTTTGCAGATCCTCTACAAGTCATTAAAGGGATAGTAATGTTTAATTTTTCAAGTAAAATTGAGTATTCTCTATTCTTTTTTATAACGATGTGTAGCAAGAAAACGTTATTAAACGCTGCCGTTTTTCATTTACAGTCTAATAAAGTTTCCCCCTCCCGCCCCTTCCACTTCCCTCAGCAGCCTCAGCAAGCCAGCCTGGACAGAATGCGACGAGTGACAATCTTCTTCCAGCATAAGGAAAAACCTGCCCTCCTTCATCAATGGGGCAGGCTTTCCTTTATACTGAAAGGGGAAAGATTGTCCCTCGATGCAGCATGTCTGGTCCGCGGACCGGATTCCAAATCTGAGTGGAGGCTGCGGAAGTAAGTGGAAGGGGCGGGAGGGGGAAACTTTATTAGAGTGTAAATGAAAAACGGCAGTGTTTAATTACGTTTTCTTGCTACACATCGTTATAAAAAAGAATAGAGAATACTCGATTTTACTCGAAAAATTAAACATTACTATCCCTTTAAGGTTTCGAGGGTGACGTTTGGCAACTCGAGCCTTCAGCTCCCTCCACAGATTTTCTATGGGATTAAGGTCTGGAGACTGGCTAGGCCACTTC
This sequence comes from Rhinophrynus dorsalis, assembly GCA_037306005.1. Classification (NCBI taxonomy): domain Eukaryota; kingdom Metazoa; phylum Chordata; class Amphibia; order Anura; family Rhinophrynidae; genus Rhinophrynus; species Rhinophrynus dorsalis. The sequence continues at coordinate 416,156,145 of CM074722.1, forward strand.
AGGACCTTAATGTGCTTCTTCTTGAGCCACTCCTTTGTTGCCTTGGCCGTGTGTTTTGGGTCATTGTCATGCTGGAATACCCATCCACGACCCATTTTCAATGCCCTGGCTGAGGGAAGGAGGTTCTCACCCAAGATTTGACGATACATGGCCCTGCAATATGAGTGCAATATGGGTGCAATAAGGACACAATATGGGTGTAATATGAATGCAATAAGGATGCAATATGGATGCAATATGAGTGCAATCAGGATACAATAAGGGTGCAATAAGGACACAATATGGGTGTAAGATGGGCAATATGAGTACAATAAGGAAGCAACATTGGTGCAATATGGGTGCAATAAGGACGCAATATGGGTGCAATATCAGTGCAACATGGGTGCAATAAGGAGCCCATATGGGTGCAATATGGGTGCAATAAGGATGCAATATTGGTGCAATATGGGTGCAATAAGGATGCGATATGGGTGCATTATGGGTGCAATATGAGTGCAATAAGGACGCAATATAAGTGCAATATGGCTGCAATATGGCTGCAATAAGGACGCAATATGGGTGCAATATGGGCAATATGAGTGCAATATGGGTGCAATAAGGACAATATTGGTGCAATATGAGTGCAATATGGGCAATATGAGTGCAATATGGGTGCAATAAGGAAGCAGTATGGGTGCAATATGAGTGCAATAAGGATGCAATATGGGTGCAATATCAGTGCAATGAGTTCAATATGGGTATAAGGACACAATATGGGTGCAATATGAGTGTAATATGGGTGCAATATGAGTTCAATAAGCAAGCGATATGGGTGCAATAAGGACGCAATATGGGTGCAATATGAGTGCAATATGGGTGCAATAAGGATGCAATATGGGTGCAATATGAGTTCAATAAGGACGCAATATGGGTGCAATATGGGTGCAATATGAGTGCAATATGGGAGCAATATGAGTGCAATATGGGTGCAATTAGACACAATATGGGTGCAATATGAGAGCAATATGGGTGCAATTAGGACTCAATATGGGTGCAATATGAGTGCAATATGGGTTCAATATGGGTGCAATATTGGTGCAATAAGGACACAATATGGGTGCAATATGAGTGCAATATGGGTGCAATATGAGTTCAATAAGGACGCAATATGGGTGCAATATGGGAGAAATAAGGACTCAATATGGGTGCAATATGAGTGTAATATGGGTTCAATATGGGTGCAAAATGGGTACAATATGAGTGCAATAAGGATGCAATATGGGTTCAATATGAATGCAATATGGGTGTAATAAGGACGCAATATGCGTGCAATAAGAACGCAATATGTGTGCATTATGAGTGCAATATGGGTGCAATGAGTGCAATATGGGTGCAATTAGGACCCAATATGGGTTCAATATCGGTGCAATATGGGTGCAATAAGGACACAATATGGGTGCAATATGAGTGTAATATGGGTGCAATATGATTTCAATAAGGACGCAATATGGGTGCAATATGGACGCAATATGGGTGCAATATGAGTGCAATATGGGTGCAATAAGGATGCAATATGGGTGCAATATGGGTTCAATACGGGTGCAATATGAGTTCAATAAGGACACAATATGGGTGCAATATAAGTGCAATAAGGATGCAATATGGGTGCAATATGAGTGCAATATGGGTGCAATAAGGATGCAATATGGGTGCAATATGGGAGCAATATGAGTGCAATATGGGTGCAATGAGTGCAATATGGGTGCAATTAGGACGCAATATGGGTCCAATATGGTGCAATATGGGTGCAATAAGGACACAATATGGGTGCAACATGAGTTCAATAAGGACGCAATATGGGTGCAATACGGGCGCAATAAGGACACAATATGGGTGCAATATGAGTGCAATATGGGTGCAATATGGGTGCAATATGAGTGCAATAAGGACACAATATGGCTGCAATATGGGGGCAGTATGGGTGCAAAAAGGACACAATATGGGTGCAATATGTACAATATGGGCAGTACGAATGCAATCGGAGTGCAATAAGGACGCAATATGGCTGCAATATGGGTGCAATATGAGTGCAATATGGGTGCAATAAGGATACAATATGGGTGTAATGAGTGCAATATGTGCCATATGGGTGGAATAAGGACAGAATATGGGTGCAATATGAGTGCAATATGGGTGCAAGAAGGACGCAATACGGGTGCAAATTGAGTGCAATATGGGAGCAATATGGGTGCAATACCCATATTGCGTCCTTATTGCACCCATATTATGTTTTTATTGCACCCATATTGCACCCATATTGCACTCGGGTTGTACTCATGTTACACCCATATTGCACTCATTGCACCCATATTGCGTCCATATTGCACCCAAATTGCACCCATATTGTGTCCTTATTGCACTCAATGTGCCACTCTTTAACAGTGAATGCGCCATTCGGAATGATGCAACGTGTACAATTTGTGACTCTTTAAGGTGCAACATGGTGAATGCGCCATTCAGAGTGATGCGGCCAAACAAATGCAACACTTTAAGACGCGACATTTTAAGTATGCCAGTTCAAAAGTAAACTCTCTGTCCTCTTCTCCATCATGTATCTCTCTCTCCTCCCTTCTCCATCATGTCTCTCTCTCTCTCCCCCCTTCTCCATCATGTGTCTCTCTTCCCCTTCTCCATCATTTCTCTCTATCTCCCCCTTCTCCATCATGTCTCTCTCTCTCCCCTTCTCCATTATGTGTCTCTATCATGGTGCCCGTGCTTTCGCTGGTGACATTGTTATGTCAGGGCTACTTCCTGATTCTCTTTTATTGGCTACTGAGGGTTGTCTCCGCCCAGTTCTAGCCTTTTTATACTGAGCCCTGTCACTTCAGCACTGCCCTTTCGTGGTGTTCCAGTTGCCAGTGCTTGTTCCTGTTATTCGTGTGAATCCTGTGTATGACTCGGACTGCTTGACTACTCTGCCTGATACGTTCCCGCTCTGTGTATCGACCCGGCCTGACTGGCGTTCCTGCTCTGTGTACCGACCAGGCTTGGCTGACGTCCCTGGTCTGTGTACCAACCCGGATTTGCTGACATTCCTGCTCTGTGTACCGACCCAGCCTGGCTGACGTTCCTGCTCTGTGTACCTCCCGGTACTATTATCCACCCAGTTGCCTTCCATTCGGAGGTCCTTCCTCCGTTACCGTTACTGTCTCTGACAGTCACTGTTGCCTCCATCTAGAACTACGTGCAGCACTGCTCCGTGACCCTGCTTCACTACCTTGCGATGTTATCCTTTCATTTCAGTGTTAGGAGTTGTTGGTTGCACCTGGTACGCTTGACCTGTATGTTCTTATCACCGAGGTTGGGTTGTATCACAGTGCCTGTGATCCTCCTCTGTCACTCTCGCTTGTGGTTTACGCTGATTTGCTGTACTGGTTTGGCCCGCCCCTGGTGACCTTTTTATGCCTGGCCGTGACACCTGTCTGGTGCCCTTTCGTGGTGTTTCAGAGCCAGTGTTGCTGTTGCTGAGTTCCTGTGTTCCGGATTCCTGTGTACCGAATTGGCCTGTCCTAACTACGTTCCTGTGTTCCTGCTCGTGATTGACCCGGCTTGTCTGAGAACCCTCTCCGTGATCCGAACCGGCTTGGCTGACGTTCCTGTTCGTGATTGACCCGGCTTATCTGAGTATCACCCTCCGTGATCCGACCCTGCTTGGCTGACTTCCTGCTATGTGACCAGTATCGGCCTGCTCCAGTGACCTGCTAGTTCCTGCTCTCCTCTCCGGTTGTCGCCATAGTGACATTCTGACTTCCGCTACTGCCGCTTGCCAGCCTGGCCATGTGACCTACTCCTGCCCTGTGTTGCTTGTTCCCAGTGCTGAGTATCCGTGCTTAATTGCAGAGCTGTGCTGCTGTCTATGAGCCTCCGTGTTACTTGCAGAGCTATCGCACTTCTCTGAGCCTCCGATCCGTAAAGCTGCTTTTTAACCCTATCTGTGCCGCATTATCGTTTGCTGAGCCTCCTCTCTCTGGTATAGAGCCTAGCCTTATTGCACTACATCTGCTGAGTCGGACGCTTATGCTCTGGTTGGTCGGCGGCTCATTCTACCTAACTGCAGAGTAGCGCTGTTCGGTAACGATCCCGGTAGGGCGCCATTTGGCTCTGGCTCATACGTTCACGCCGTTGGGGCTGAAGGCTCAAGCTACTATAGCTAAGGGAAGATTTCAGTGGAAGGCTATTGGCTTCTCCGCTTGCAGCATAGTATGGTCTCCGTTGTTACGCCCGTGGGGGCTACTGGCTCAAAGCTCTTGCAGGTTGGCTTAGGTATACGCCCGTGGGGGCTATTGGCTTACTACCTCTGTTCCGTTGGTCTCCGTTAGTACGCCCGTGGGGGCTATTAGCCAGCTCTTGCAGTCCAAGCTGTACCGTGGTAACGCCCGTGGAGGCTAACTACTCAGGCACTTGCAGATCCAGTTGTATCCTTGGTTACGCCCGTGGGGGCTATTCTGGGTAACTGTTCTGCTGATTTTACCTCTGGTCACACAGGGCCTAGCAGCATTCCTGTCTCAAGAACTCTAAGTGTGATTCCAGCTACACTTACTACTCCCAATCAACACCTTGGGCGTGCCAAACTCCACAACAGAGACTGACTGTCTATGCATTTAACCCTTATATGTATCTCTACTATGTGCCTGTCCTGAGACAGTATATGTGATACTCTGATTCTGTATACTGGGCCTGTGGGGGCATATCTGTCCATATTTTGCTATTACTTTGTGCTGCCTGTAGAGGGTGATCGTTTACCTTATTTTTCTTTTAATAAAACTGTGTTTTATTTTACCACTGGTCTGAGTGTCTTAAAAAACCGTTACAGGTTGTCTCTGGGCGCCTCGGTTAGTCTCCTATGCTAGGCAGTTTTGTCCAGGTCTGAGCGTCCGTTCACCCTTTACGGTTTGGTGCTACAGAGCTTCAGGGTCACAGCTCTGCTCCGACGTCCGGGATATTTCCATGGTACTCAGTCTGTCAATACCGTTTGTCCTCACTACCCGGCAGTCCGCCTTTGTTGCCAACAGTAACCTACAGTCTGTAGCCTTCCTTAAGACTGTTAAGGCATTTGTCCACTGGTCTCCTGTTCTGAGCCTTCATTTGTTCCGCTTGCCTAGTCTCTCTCTTACTGTCCTGTGGGATAGTAGTGGCCTCCTCTCAGTCACCTATTGGTGGCTTACCGTTTGGGCTCACTCCCTGCGTAGGGAGTCTCCGCTGTCCGTTCCACTACTAGGGCCTGCTGGCATCCCTGGCCTAGTAGTGTCATTGCTCGTCTGCTTAACCAGATTCACACGAACTGTAACCGGACCTGTGTCAGTATTGTACCTTTGGTACCTGCTGGGCCTGAGTGGGTTACTGTGTTCCTTGTGACCTGACCTGTGTCAGTATTGTACCTTTGGTACCTGCTGGGCCTGAGTGGGTTACTGTTATCCTTGTGACCTGACCTGTGTCAGTATTATAACATCTGTATCTACTGGACCTGTGTGGGTTACTATTCATTCCTGTAGCCTGACCTGTGACAGTATTGTGTCGTGTATGTACTGGACCCACGTGGGTCACATTATCCTTGTGCTATTAATAAAACTGTGTTTTACCAAACCTTCCGTGTCTGAGTCTCCTTAAAACCGTTACAGTCTCTCCCCCCTTCTCCATCATGTGTCTCTCTCTCCCCCTTCTCCATCATGTGTCTCTCTACCTCCCTTCTCCATCATGTCTCTCTCCCCCTTCACCATCATGTGTCTCTCCCTCCCCTTCTCCATCATGTGTGTGTGTCTCTCTCTCCCCCTTCCCATCATGTGTCTCTCTCCCCCTTCACCATCATGTGTGTCTCTCTCTCTCCCCCTTCTCCATCATGTGTCTCTCTACCTCCCTTCTCCATCATGTCTCTCTCCCCCTTCACCATCATGTGTCTCTCCCTCCCCTTCTCCATCATGTGTGTGTCTCTCTCTCTCCCCCTTCCCATCATGTGTCTCTCTCCCCCTTCACCATCATGTGTGTCTCTCTCTCTCCCCCCTTCTCCATCATGTCTCTCTCTCCCCCCCTTCTCCATCATGTGTCTCTCTCCCCCTTCTCCATCATGTGTCTCCCCCCCTTCTCCATCATGTGTGTGTGTGTGTGTCTCTCTCTCCCCCCTTCTCCATCATGTGTGTGTGTGTCTCTCTCTCCCCCCTTCACCATCATGTGTGTCTCTCTCTCCCCCCCTTCTGTATCATGTGTGTGTGTGTCTCTCTCCCCCTTCTCCATCATGTGTCTCTCTCCCCCTTCACCATCATGTGTCTCTCTCTCTCCCCCATTCTCCATCATGTGTGTGTCTCTCTCTCCCCCCTTCTCCATCATGTGTCTCTCTCTCCCCCTTCTCCATCATGTGTGTGTCTCTCTCTCTCTCTCCCCTTCTCCATCATGTCTTTCTCTCTCTCCCCTTATTCAGCAGGTGTGTGACATACCCAAACCCTGAAGCACTCAAAGGACTTAATTCCCATGGGCAGTGCCGTGCCCCTTTTGCTATTATATATATATATCCTATATACAGATGTTTAGTGTGTAACACGGCCAGACACACTACATTATAGGTGGCCTATGTGAATCACATTGCTAGACAATATAAACACAATTCCAGCCTGTGTAATTGGTTTCTAATCTGTGTGATTAGCTGGGAAAAAAGACAGATCTTTTAGATAGTGCTGCACTGTGCTCTTTCCCACTGTATATATAAGTTTTTTTTACCCTTTACCTAATTCTCCCAAATATTTTCTTCACCTTTTTAATTTCTCTCTGTTCAGCCCCCCCCCCCACCTCCCATGTTTATTTTTTTTAATTCGTCTGTTCCTGTCTCTCTCTATGGGGCCATATACTAAACCAGTTCAGTTCTATTTTATTTGAGTCTTAGTGATTGTTTTTTCATCTGCTTATGCACTAAAGAGACTGTGGGTCGTATTTATGGAGCTAAGGGACTACAGTTATGCAGCAAACCAACTGTGCTGAAGGGGATCAGGGGAAACACAGGATTTAAAGAGAAGGTGTTTCCAAAAAATGAAATGTTTGCAATAACAGCACCTACAATTAATTTTGTGTGATTCTCCTAACTCTCAAATGTCCCTCTTTAGGAGGGACAGTCCCTCTTTGTGACCCAAATCCCTCTGTCCCTCTCTCCCACCCTGGTGTCCCTCTATTTAGATCAGACTATGTTGTGTGTGTATATAAGTGTATCACATTGCTCCACAGCCATGAACTCACATTAATGATTGTTTAAACATCATTATATGTGTTTACAAATTAGTCTGTGTAAATAAAATACTATGGTGTTGCTCTAGATCATTTATCCTCACCAACAGAAAGGCAGAAATAAAGACTACAACTAAATTTAAAGGGATAGTAATGTCAGAAAAAAGTATTAACTATATGGTAGATACAATTAAAAGAGAGTACTTGCACTTATTCGTATCTCTCAAACTGTTATGGTTGGAGAAATATAGGAAAATAAAGTTCTCCAGTCCCTCCCCTTTCTGCTTGATGAGCTGTAAAGCTGTCAGAAGCAGATTCTGGTCGCTTGACCAGACGTGGCACTTCAGCAGCGCCAATATAACAATATCTAAAGAGAATTACTTCATCGGAATGGTCTACAGCGTGTGCTTGAACACCAGGCACATGTTTTAGACCGTTCCGATTAAGTATTTATTTTTAGGTATCGCTATGTCGGTGCTGCTGAAGAGCCGCCGTCTGATCCAGGAACCAGAATCTGCTTCTGACAGCTTTACAGCTCGTCAAGCAGAAAGAGGAGGGAGCAGAAAACTTTATTTTCCTATATCTCTCAAACCATAATGGTTTGAGAGATATGAATGAATGCAAGTACTCTCTTTTAATTGTATCTACCATATAGTTAATACTTTACTATCCCTTTAAGAGAGGTCTAAAATATTTGGAGGCCTTCAGGTCTCCCAAGGGTCCTGAATACTGCACTGAAAAGTGGGCATGGGGCAGATCTCCTCCAGCTATTGTTGGGTTACAATACCCATCATACTCAGCTGGCCTTTTGCTGGCTGACAATTATAACACTTTTAGACCAACAACATCTGGAGGCCTGCAGTCTGGCAAAGTAATACAATCAGCAGCATCAAAAATGTCACACTAGTGGGGAAATTTTTGCTTCTCTTGTATCTGAAAGAGGGCAAGGGGGTTTCTGAGCAACTGGAAAACCCCATGTTGATTTGCCCTCAGAAGTAAACAAAAATCACCACTGGATTTAAATGGGGTGTTTAACCCTTTGAATTCTAAAGAGCTCTCCAATGCATCGCGAAGCATTCAGTAGGTTATATTCCCCATTTAAATCATTGGGAATCTGAAGAATTATTATGTGTCTCCTGTGATGCAGTTAGTTTGCCCCAGAACTGCACCTCTTTGACTTCCCGAATAGGACATCCACTAGTGCCAGCTGCGTTGTGGCACGGGGTTATGGTGCTTATTGAAGGAATTAGCCTTTTTTCATGTTAACATCGGCCACTTGTTGATATACCTGACAACATTTCAAATGGCCAAAGACAGACACTTTAGTAGTTTTAAAGAGGTGTTGCTGGCTTGGGGGGGGGGGGGCATTACTGAGAATTTTTAGGTTATTTCATGACTTACTGACTCCTCTTTGTGTAACTAAATAAATAATTTAATACAAGACCAAAGCATACCTCCCAAGTGTCCCTCTTTAGGAGGGACAGTCCCTCTTTGAGACCCAAATCCCTCTATCCCTCTTTCCCATCCAGATGTCCCTCTTTTTAGGAGATCAGACTGTGAGATGTGTATACAAGTGTATCACATTGCTCCACAGTAATAAAATGCACATTAATGTTTGTTTAAACTTCAGTATATGTCTTTATATATTAGTCTGTGTAAATAAAATGCTTTGTTCTTGCTCTAAATCATTTATTCAGTTACACAATGAGGTATCAGAAGGTCATGAAATGACAAAAAAATTATTGTCAATTCTCCACCCTCCAGCCACGCCCCCAACACCACCACCTAAAATGAAACTGTCCCTCTTTGGCCATTTGAAATGTTGGGAGGTATGCCAAAGTATTTTATTGACTAATTTATAAACACATATTCTGATGATTAAACAAACATTAATTCCTTAAAGGAGCAGTAAACTTTTTTTATGAAAACACATATTTTACAGAGCATTTCCTGCTGAATAAAACAAGGTCACTCCCATCACTGTCAGATGTTTTATTCAAATATTAGTTGAACAGCCCGTGTACACTGGTCACATTGCCAGGCAGCAACGGCCTCGGTGCAGTCATGCACAGTAGAGAGTGTCTGTGACTAGGGTTGCCACCCAGCTGGTATTTTACCGGAAGGCCGGTAAAAAATTGGCTTCTGTCCAATGTTAAGTCTATGGAGGGAATGCCATGGCCGGTATTTTTTTTTAAGAAAAGGTGGCAACTCTATCTGCGACGCAGCTGATAACGGAGAAGAGTGCTCCGAATTCAGACTGTAGTCCTCTCTGCGCACCAAACAGGACTACGGTCTGAATTTGGAGCACTCTGCTCCGTTATTAGCTGCGGAGCAGGCAGTCTGTAATGCGCATGACTGCAGCACGCGCAGCCATCTGTACTGTGCATGACAGCTTCTGACAAACATACATTAGCAAATTATTGTATAGGATTATAGCAGTTTAAATAATCAGGAAGTGAATTTACTGTGTTTACTTCCTGATAGTTCTAACTGACAGGAAGTGACAGGCCATTTCTATCACATTCTATGGAGAACTGTATGTCTCTGACTTTTCTGACTTTCCTCTCCATTAGAATCTAACAGGAAATCTAATTAGAATTTGACCACTAGAGGGCACTGCTAATGTAAAAAAACATGGGTTTAAACTGTAATAATTCTGGAAATATAAATCTCTCGGCAGTGGGTGTTCCCTTATTTTACTCAATAGGAAAATCCCTACAATATATTTTTTCATAAAAAAACTTTACTGCTCCTTTAAGGACTCATGACGTGCCAGGACCGTGCCAGGACCATCATGGGTCCAACCTGCAATAAGGACCCATGACGCCTGGCACGTCATGGATTTCAGGGCACCCCACATGGCTGCACACCGTTCTGGAAGCCCTGAATCGGTTAGGCAAAAAAAAAAAAAAAAAAAAATGCTCCGTGGTCCTTAAGTGCCGGTCCTTTTAAATCATTAGCAATGTTTACCTGTCCCCTGTGGTGCAAATGGTTTGCTTCAGAACTGGAATTTTCCTTTGTAAATACGGCCCTATGATGTTGCATCAGTCTCTTACACATTACAAAGTAATGTGTTGAAGAACTCTCTTGCATCAAAGTTGTTATATAAACAGTAAACCATTGTACAATAAACCAATTAAAATGCTGCCCATGTGACCCTGACTACTGCTAACTTGCTCCTGTAGCTCAGGAGTTAATACTTTCTGAGTCACATGTCCAATCCACGGTGATTTCCTGAGAGTATGGAGAAGGAGCTTTCACTTCCTGTCCCAATCGATGACGGGTGCTCTGGGAGTTGGAACGGATTTATGAAACCATTATTGAACCATTGTACTTGTGCAGAGCTGAAATCCCCACTGGATTACTGTTCCATTAATAGTTAAAAGCAAGTCACTTTTATGTTTAAAAATATATTTTTATTATTGCTTATTTTTAAAGGAATGGTATATTTATATAGAAAGGTATATCCTGCTGAGGCAAAAAGGAGCTCCCACTACTGAGAGGTTTTATTCAAACTTTATTGCACTTCAAACCTGCATTTTTAGGGTGCAGTACTCCTACGGCACTGGCCACTTGATCATTAATTTCCATAGGTTTCTAGAGCAAGACACTCAACTGTAAAACTTCAGGCCATGAAGGCCTAGCACCCAAAAATGCAAGTCTGACCTGCAATGGAGTATCCTTATTTAACTTAGCAGGATAAACCCTGCAATAATGTTTTTGTCCATATTAAGATTTACTGTCCCTTTAAAGACCCAACAGATTTAGCAGCAATGTATTGTACGTTGACAAGACTTAAACCCTGTATAATTGGGGGACATAAGATACAAGGGGTGTGACCCAACAGGGAGAGGAAATTGACAGGTGATGTAGTGTTCTGTAGGGACCGGACATTAATCTGGTAGAGTCATGGTGGTTGTAGGTCTGGTCCATAACCTAATTATAGGACCAGTGTGACTGGCAGGGTAAGAGGAACTAGAGGGGTTGGGTAGGAAGTGAAGTTGGGGTTTGGAAGCAGTTTGGATGGGCTAAGGTTGGCTGGGGGCCATACTGCCTCTTTGCCCTCCAGCTGTGGAAGAAACCAGTCATCTCGTCCCATGTTAACACTCCTTACGGGCCTGTTTTTGTTTTTCTTTCTTTCCTTTCCTTTAAGTCTCTCATTCATCTAGGTCTGTATATTTACCTTGCCTCATTCCTTTCATAGGTCCTCCATCTCTCCTCCCACTCTTGCTCGATTCCTCACATGGCTGAACTGTCTGTGGTGGCTTTATGGCCATTAGTAAAGCAGTGCCTCTCTGTGAAGATTTGTTAGAAATTGCTTCAATATTATATTTTTTTGTTGTCCTCTGGATCAAGAGGGGTAATATGGTATGGCCTGAACACATCTGATTTTCAGCTTCATCAACTACAGTATGTTAGTTACTACAAAATCTCATCATTTCCAAACAATCAACAGCTGGTTGAGGATGATGGGAGTTGTAGTCTCCATCAGCTGGAGTGCCAAATGTTGCCTGTCCCTGAGTGTAAGGGAAGGCTGAGTAGAAGTTTGTGAGCTGGGGGAGGGTTGTAAAGAGAATGTTATATGAGAGGATAGACTTCCCTGAAGAGGTGATCTTCCAGGGACCTTTTTAAGGTGTGGAGGCTTTGGCAGAGTCTGACGAGGTGACCTAGGAAGTTCCATAGACTGAGAGCAGACCTAGAAAAACCTTGTAGATGGGAGTGGGAGGTCATGATTAGAGGTGAGATGAGGAGAAACATGAATCACAGCCTGAGAGGAGAAAGTGCCTGGGCAAAAAAACTATAAAGAGGAGTAGCATTGTTCAAGGCTTTGTAGGTTAAAATGTGGATTTTGCATTTAATTCAAGATTAAACAGTCATCCAGTGTAGTGATTGAGAAAGGAATGTGGTATTAACAAAGTGAGAAGTGAGAAGGATTAACCTGGTGGAAGCATTCAAAATGGATTGAAGTAGGGACAAAAGGGGAAGAGGAAGGCCGGGTAGAAGTGGGTTGTGGTAATCAAGATGGATGATGATGGTATTGAAGTATTATGAAGAACCAAAGCAGTTCTGGAGCAAACCCACTGCACCATAGGGACATATAAAAAATTCCATTCAGTTAAAAGGGGATTTTAACCCCTTGAGTTTTGATACCTCTGTGGAATTCAAGTGATTAAAATACAGTGCCAGATCATCCCCTTAACGCTTTGAGTGCCAGAGAGGTAGGCAACTCATGATGTAGAGCGCTCCCTTCCAGTCATCTTCCTGGAGGGATGTTGTCCCCTGTGGTCTTCAAGAATGTGGCCAAGATGGCTGACCACCCAGCACTTTTGATTTGCCAAAGCTCCTCCCCTAGTCACCACCACCCATTCTCCATTCTCCAGTTTTCATATCATAGGTTCCACGACTCCACATACCACCCCCACCCCAACATACTTGCCCTCGGCTGACTGTTCTGTCTGGCAGAGGGAACTCTTACTCTGAGTGCAGATTTTGGTGTTGGAGACTAATGCCAGTGGAGCTGCACTGCCGGATTCATACACTCTTCCAGGGTCCCTAGTCCTCAACCTCTCATGTGCACTGAATATGCATATACCTAGGAACAGAGGTGGATCAGCACTCTAATTCCTTGGGGGTGGATTAGTCCTTTTCTAGCATTTAGGGTTGGGGCTTAATCTAGGTGAGGGAAGAATGGTCCAGGAAGAGAGCATAGCTGTGAACTCTCTGGATTTGCCCCGGAGACTCCGGTTTTGACTCTGCATTACCAGGTCTCCATGGCAGAGTCTGATTCTCCAGGGTGTGGGCAGTTTCTTAAGAAACTCTGCCCATTGGTGCTCCTTCCACCCACTCCCCACCCACTTCTCCTCCTTCCCTAGTCTATTGCCTATATATTGAACACAATTCTGAAGCCCCGCCCCCAGTTGTGATTAAGCCCTGCCCCTTTGATGCAAATTGCATCATTTGTTTGCCTCAATGGCACCCTCCGGGGAGGCCAGAAGAAAAAGTTCCCAGATGTGAAAATGAGTGGACGGGGCCAACAAGAACGCTCCATTTTAAAGGGATAGTAAAACTTAAAATGTAAAAAAAAATATGTTGTAGGGTTTATCCCCCTGAGTAAAACAAGAGTACTCCCACTGCTGAAAGGTGTTTCATTCAAAAGTTATTAATTTTCAAAGTTGAATTTTCTAGGTGCAATATAACAGTGGCCTGAAATTGTAGAGTGGTGCTGTTGCTACACCATCCTATGAAGATTTATGGTCCTGGGACCAGAGCTGTCCATAGGATCGTGTAGCAACATCGCCACTGTACAATTTCAGGCCACTGTGATATTGCACCTAAAAAATTCAACTTAGAAAATTAATAACTTTTGAATGAAACACCGTTCAGCAGTGGGAGTACCCTTGTTTTACTCAGGGGGATAAACTCTACAACATATATTTTTTTACATTTTAAGTATTATTATCCCTTTAAAGAAAGAAGCTAATTTCAATAAATATCTAATTCCTTGTGCAGATGCCAGAATGACCAATCCTGCAGTGTTTCCCTAAGACTAGGGAGAAGGTACCTCTGCTTCTTGTCCACAATCGCTGGCTGGTGCTATGGTTGCTGTGCCTCCTCCATAGTGCCAGTGCACTTATGCAGTGCCAAAATCCAATGAGATTACTGTTCCTTTAAAGAGATATTAATACTTAAATACAAGTCACCTTTATGTTTAACCCCTTAGTGACAGACGACTTACCTGGTAAGTCCATGAAGTCATTCGCTATAATGAAAAAAAAAAAAACCTGTCATTAAGGGATTAAGAAATAGTTATTATTGTCATTTATTTTTAAAGGATTTGTAATGTCTAATATGAAAATATTTATTATAAGGTTTATTAAAACAAGGGTACTCCCACAGCTGAAAGGACTTATTCAGAAGTTATTAAGTTCAAACCTGCATTTTCATGGTACAGTACTCCTATGATCTGAAACGTTATGGTGGCGTTGTTGCTACCATAGTCAATGGGCAGCTCTGGTCGGTTGACCAAACCCTTCCATAGGGTGCTGTAGGGTGAGAGCCACTGTAAAACTTGAGTGCAAACGGTTCAAGCAAAACAGGGTGTCCCAGTATAGGAACAAAGTAAGGGTACAGTGAGGATTAGTGATGAGCGAGCATGCTCAGCCGAAGCTCGGTTCGGCTCGAGCATCGCTCTGCTCGGCACATGGCGGTACTCATACGAGTACCGCATGTGCTTGCCCACCATGTTCGGGTCTCCTCCCCGCACGTTTCGCGGCTGCTGCGCAGCCAATAAACATGCGGGGAGGCTCTGACATCAGTGTAATGCCAGCAGCCATGTTGGCTGCTGGCATTACACTGATTGGCTGGCCAGAACCCGTGATCGGGTGCTGTATAGCACCCAACGCGCGAGTTCGACTCATTCTTAGCCAGGGAGAGATGCGCTTAGGCATGGAAAGTCAGTGTAGGGAGAATAAAATTGTTGAAACTCTTTCAAGACCCAAAAGTCCTTTTTAGGACTGTTGTGTGTGGGGGCAGCATTTATATTTTGTTTGGGGGGGCACAATTTCCTTTTTTTTGTGGGGGGGATATTTGAAAGGTGACATATAATACTAGATGCACAGGAAGTCAGTGTAGGGAGAATAAAATTGTTGAAACTCTTTCAAGACCCAAAAGTCCTTTTTAGGACTGTTGTGTGTGGGGGCAGCATTTATATTTTGTTTGGGGGGGCACAATTTCCTTTTTTTTGTGGGGGGGATATTTGAAAGGTGACATATAATACTAGATGCACAGGAAGTCAGTGTAGGGAGAATAAAATTGTTGAAACTCTTTCAAGACCCAAAAGTCCTTTTTAGGACTGTTGTGTGTGGGGGCAGCATTTATATTTTGTTTGGGGGGGCACAATTTCCTTTTTTTGTGGGGGGGATATATGTAAGGTGACATATAATACTAGATGCACAGGAAGTCAGTGTAGGGAGAATAAAATTGTTGAAACTCTTTCAAGACCCAAAAGTCCTTTTTAGGACTGTTGTGTGTGGGGGCAGCATTTAATTTTTTTTGGGGGTGGCAGAATTTCATTTTTTTGTGGGGGGGGACATGTTCTAAGGTGACATTGTACTAGGTGCACAGGGACAAATATTTCACAGTGCAGTGACAAGCTGACATATTCTGTTAGGTGCACAGGGCCAATGATTTTACAACGCAGCGACAAAAAGGGCCATTTTAAACGTGTGCCTAGCCATAGATTATTGTCACATTCTGTTTAGTGTGCAAATTCACAAATTAACGTCACATATTCCGTTCACTGTGCCTAGCCGCAGATTAGCGTCACATTCTGTTTCGTGTGCCTAGCCGCAGATTAGCGTTACATTCTGTTTCGTGTGCCTAGCCGCAGATTAGCGTCACATATTGTTTAGTGTGCCTAGCCGCAGATTAGTTTTTATCTTCCTTTTTGTGTGTTTTATGGTCAGTCTGTAAAAATGGCGTACTACGGGCGAAACATCATTCCCAGCAGCGACGTTGGAGTCCAAGATGCATCCAGACATCCTCCCTATGCTGTCCCTGAACCATTTCTGTGGTGTTTCCATCATTTTCTGACCTTTTCCTATGAACCAGGCACCCTCCCTTCATCAGAGCAGGGGGTGCCTGGTGTAATGCTCGAGTCCTCCCATTGACTTCAATGGGGCTCGGGTGCTCGGCCGAGCACTAGAGCCTCCGGGGGCGCTCGGCCAGAGCACCCAAACACCCGAGCATCGGGGTGCTCGATCATCACTAGTGAGGATACACAGTTAGAGAGAGATGACGTTACAGCAGGGATAGGCAGCCTGTACCACTCTGGCTCTTGGAGACTACAAATTCCATCATTCCCAACCAGTGAACAGCTAGTTGAGGATGATGGCAATTGTAGTCTCCAACAGCTGAAGTGCCAAAGGTTGATTACTCCTGAGTTAAAAATAAAGCTTGAGTATAAGCTTGTGAGCTAGTGGGGCAGTGAATGTTATGTGAGAAGATGAGCCTCCCTGAAGAGGTGCTGTTCCAGTGACCTTTTAAAGGAGTGGAGACTTGGGAAGAGTCTGATGGTTCGCGTTAGGGATTACCAAAGAATGGGAGCACACCTAGAAAAACCTTGTAGATGGGAGTGAGAGGTAGTGATTAGACATGAGGGGAGGTGTGAATCATGGCTTGAGCAGAGAAAGGGACTGGAAAGTATCTAGACACAGAACAACTTTGTAGGTTTTATATGGCCAGTCTCTGTTCAAAATGGATTCCAGCCGACCACTGGCTGGGATGTGTGCTGACACACCTCACAGCCAATCAGTTTCTAATGGGGGGGGATGACGAAACCAATTAGAAGCTGATTGGCTGGGAGGTGTGTAAGCTGGACTCCATTTTGAACAGAGACTGACCATATAAAAACCAGTCTGTGATCAAATTTTCAAAACACTGGATTCGGCATCGGCCTGACAGGTACCAAGGGGGGAGATTTTTGCTATGCAATCCTGCTGCCACTGCTGGCGACAGTGGCGGTAGCATCTTTAACATTTAATATTTGGTAGTCATATTTAATACAATGCGTTGCATACCCTACTGGCACTCAAAGGGTTAACAAATACATTACTGTTTGACATATGTTTAGTGTGGACTTTATTTCTTTTTACAAGTACCTCTTTACCAAAGAATGGAAGAAGAGGGAAAGAAAGATAGAAGATGATAGTAGAAGATGGACAGTGCATGACAGGTAAGTGTTACACAGATCTGGGTGTTAGGCTAGTGCTAGGGGTAGTCTTGTTGCACTTCACAGTAGTAGGGGTAGTGTAAAGGTAATGTTTGGGAGGGTGGCTGTGTTTGAGCTCACAATTGTTACCGATCATTAGCCCTTTTACTTTGATGTTCCCATCACTCACAACAGATGTTTGGTCACAAGTCAGTTTCTGTGGCCCAGTGTTCATTGAGAAACATTGTTGTATGCTATATTTCTACATTTTATTTTTACATTGTATCACTATCACTATTTATTACTATCACTATTTATTTTTTAATATGTGTATGCAAGTGTATGATTTGAAAAAAATACATAAGAAATGGGTTTAAGTCCTAATAACTCAATTGAGAAAAAATGCACATATGCAGTTTGCTTTTGAGTACAGTGTTCCTCATAGACTAACACTGTGTCTCCTCAGGCCACATGATGGCTTTTTTTATGAATAAATGTGGTGGCTCACTCACTGTATTTGTTAATTAATAAACTTGAGAATTAGAAACACAAGAGAAATGCTGCATTTCCGTATATGCTTTTAATTTGCCATTTACTAAATGAATCACCACAAGGTAAAACATTAGTACAAAATTAAATTCATCCTTAGACAAGCATGCCTTTAGCACTTGTGTATTCTTATTAGTGTGGGAACGTAGAAGCCAAAGGGGTACATACAAGAGGTGCGGTTTTGACGGGAACCGGCAATCAAGTGGGCCCATTGACTCTGTGCTATCCTGCAACATCTTACTATAAGGTCAGTGTCCGATCATGGCTGATGGCCGCTGACATCATCATACAGAGCCACTGCCAACCAGTAAGATTAGAATAGTGTTGGCGAGACCCTGCTCTTTTCTTCATAAACCCTTTGTGTACCAAATAGGTGTCCAATGTACTGCAAAAACAGTAGGTTGCACACCCTCTGACATTAAAAGGATAACTGAAAGGACAGGGGTCATGAATTGTAATGAAAAAGCTTACCGGCACTGTAAAGAAAATTTCCCCTTTCTTTCCCTTTAAGGGAAGACCTTCTGAGCTTCTCCAGGGCTGAGTTGCACTTTGGGTCTGTGTTGGACCATGATTCAAATTTGTTCGGGAACATTTTATAAGGTCTGTGTCTTGCCTGCATTATCTAAACTTGCTCCACTCTCAAATTTTGTCCCAGGGCCCAATAGGTTCTGGTTATGCCCCTCTAGAAAGCTGTGGGGGTAGGCACCAATCAGAGTGTAGAAGGGGATCCCATAGTTATAAAGCTCCGTTCACATGTAAGTCAGACTTGAACGGAGCTTTATAACTATGGGATCACCTGATAACACATTTATTGAATTCTGTTAAATGTCTACTAGAGTAAGGTACTATTTTGGGCAGAACCTGTTTAAGTTATATAAAATAGCTATTCGCCTGTCACATAGCGCTGGTAGTTCTATATTATATAGAGTGTAGAAGGGTTATATATAGGATTTATGTACTTATAGTTTGGAACAGTCTTGATCTGACCTGGAAATCGTGTTTTCACTGTTTACTACTGGGTCTTCTGGGACTGAGCCTCTTCAGCTCTCCGAGAGTTCCCAGACAGCTCCACCATCTTCCTTCTCATTCCACTCACTGCTCATCTGTTCCACCCACTTTTTTGTTAACCCACCTTCCTAGCTCCCACCTTGCCCACCAACTTAAAGGAGCAGTAAACTTTTTTTATGAAAAAATACATATTGTAGAGATTTTCCTATTGAGTAAAATAAGGGTACTCCCACTGCATAGAGATTTATATTTCCAGAGTTATTACAGTTTAAACCCATGTTTTTTTTACATTAGCAGTGCCCTCTAGTGGTCAAATTCTAATTAGATTTCCTGCTAGATTCTAATGGAGAGGAAAGTCCGGAAAGTCAGAGAGATACAGTTCTCCACAGAATGTGATAGAAACTGTCTGTCACTTCCTGTCAGTTAGAACTATCAGGAAGTAAACACAGTAAATTCACTTCCTGATTTTGAATAAAACATCTGACAGCAATGGGAGTGACCTTGTTTTATTCAGCAGGAAATGCTCTATAAAATATGTGTTTTCATAAAAAAAGTTTACTGCTCCTTTAAGTCTCTCCTCATTATGCTACAACTTATATGATTACAACACTCCTACTCCTGCACACCATTGCTCTCTGGGGGCACGGCATTAAGATGTTCTCAGGTACATAACTAATAAATGGAAAATTTGAAACATACCAGGAAATAAGCAAATGTATGGTGCATTTCCAGATTATTGATTAATCAATGAACAATAGTAAACTTATATTTACTTGTTGAACAGTGAATGATTAAAAGGATGCAGCACTCAAAAACAACAGTTGTACTAGGTTGGATCCAGGCTGGTGTGATCCATGTAATTCAATATGAAAAAAACATTTACCTATACACATAATATGTCTATGCCCATAATTTTGTCAGTGATGGACAGCTGGACTTTTAGTCCTGTTTAAACTAATTTTCTTTTCTATTACTTGATCTAGAGTACTAAAGTGTACTCTATGCCAGGGAAGGAACTCACTCACTGATAAATATCCAAAGGGTTTTGTCAATAAGAGAGCAGGACAACAGTGTAGAACAATATACAACAGTATGCTGCTTAGTAAGCATACCTGGGAACCTTCTTATCCCATGTCCCTGGAGAAACTCTGTAGAGCTAAGGATGGAAGTGTTCAAATGATGAATTTTGTATTATATATATTGAATGTGGCTTTATCGGCAGGTGTGGATGGTGGTTGAAAGGATGAGTTTGCCATGAAATGCAAAGGAAAGTGGGAGGAATGGGTGAGTAGTGGGCTGAAGGACTGGAATGTGGGTGGGTGATAGCTGAACTCAACAGTTGTCAAGGTCTGTTTCTATTTGCTCTGGCCATCAAGTCCCTATACTGCTCTTTGTTTCCTACTGGCTATCTGCCCTAAAGGCTAGTATGATCTCTTCCCTTCATCTCATCCAACAAGATTCTGCCTGCTGTGTTCCTGTTTGCCTCCTTACCTCCTTCCAGGGAGTGCACTTGTCAGACTTCACCTTACCCTTCTGCAATCCACTTACTCTAGTCTCCTCTCTGGTCCATCTAGGCCATTCACCTCTTCCTTTTCCACTTTGCCTTCACCTTACCCTGCTCTCTACTCTTGGCTGCCATCTAACTGTCCGCCACTACTCTGCAATTCGACTAGTCTTCCTCTATCTCCTCTCAGGTAACTCTTAAGCAATTTGCTTCTTCCTTTTACACTTCACCTTCACCCTATCTTGCTCTTTGCTCTTGTCTGTCCTCTAGCGGTCCGCTGCTACTCTGCATTCACCTATTCCTTCTCCACTTCGTCTTTGCCTAATCTTGCCTCTGACTTTTTTTCTCTCTTCTTCCTCCTCGGGGGTTCGACAATATGTCTCTGGGTCATTAACCTGGTTGGACTTCCTATCCCTTGATCAGTCCTCAAAAGTAACTGGTCCTCCCATCCTGGTTGCTCCCTGGCTCAACTGGGGAGGAACAAACTGATTTAGCAACCAGCACCTTTATACTGCCTAGGGCGCAGCAAGAGAGGTTCAGTTGACTCCTCTCTCAAAACCGCACTTCAGCTTTGCTCCCCGACTACAATTTCTGAGCTGGGGGGAACATGACACTAAGCAGGAAAATAAGCCTCTCTTCCGAAGGCCTTGTAATTCAGTTTGAAAACCAGAGTATCTGTGACAGGCCCAGAGAGTTCCCAGGAATGTCACTGAGGGACTTATGCAGAAAACAAAATATGAGTAATTCTGTAGCAAATCAGCTGCTCTATTGAGAAGAAAGTAAAATTCCCATTGATTTAAATTTAGATATTTAGTACCTGATTGCTAGAGATGGTTTAAACTAATTTGGGGAATTCATATTTGTCCTCTGTGGTGCAGTTAGTATGCTGCAGAATTGCTCATCTTTGGATTTCTTCATAAGGCCTTAAATCTATAGATTTAAAAATCTAAGTGGCTCTGGTTCTCTGTCGGGGGTGTGGCTTAAAAACACGATTGGTTGAGGAGGAGGCAGGGGGTGTAGCCCCCTGCCTCTTCTACCAAGCACTGCCTCTGCCACCAAGCACTGTTGCCACTGGTAGCCCCCTGCCTCCTTAAACAACAGCTTATAAAATGAAAAGTCAGACCTCGTGTTGGGGCATCAGGACCATATGCCCCCCAGCTACTGATCTCCCAGCTGATTCAGCTGGGATGTCAACAGAGGCGACGCAGGGGAGCAAGAGAGCTCCCCTGCTTTCATCATACCCCGACTTTGGGTAGAAGTGGGGGGAGGAGATTGGGAGGCTTTCCATCATTGACGTGAGAGGGTTTCCCACTCCTATGCGGTGCTCCTGGTAGAATGGAATGAAAGCAGGGGAGCTCTTTTGCTCCTCTGCAACACCTGTATTGAGATCAGTAGCTGGGGGTATAAGGAGCAGTCCTCCTGATGCCCCACCACGAGGTCTGACATTTAATATAAGTTAGCTCTTCAGTGCCACAAAGGTATCCAACGCAATTTAATGCAATGGATTGGATTCCTCTCTGGTACTCAAAGGTTTAAAAAAAAAAAAAAAACACAACAAGGTCACTGCACAGACAAAGCCATGCCACACACCTGCTAGTAAGGTATAAAAACATTCATAAATCTCACATAAACTCCTGCATACCTTAAGGACCCATGATGTGCTAGGACCTTCATGGCTAAACTTGCGTTAAGGACCCATGACGGTCCTGGCACATCATGGAATTCTGGGGTCCCCACATGGCTGCACACCTCTCAATGATCCCTGATTCCATTTTGCAAAAAAACAAAAAAAAAGCTCCATGGTCCTTAACTGCCGCCCACACGGCCTGTCGGTAATGTGGGAGAAAATTCTCATGACTGCTATTAATCATGTTGATGTGGATTGGTTGTCTAAAATGAATATTAGTTCTGGATAACATGTCCATGGAGGCAGACATGATTCTATTTGCAGGTCTCCAGGACTCTAAACGGTTCCCGCAGAATTCTTGAGGCCTGCAACAAAAAATATACAAGCATATGAGCGGCCAATACAAGGATATCTCTGGGGAGCTTTTTATTCCAAGGCCTGATCAAATAACCAGAGGCCACCCCCTTAAGATCAGACAAAATGAGGTTTCAACTAGAGCAGAGGAAGGTTTTTTTTTTTTTACAGTAAGGTTAAGTTGTGGAATTCCTTGCCCAATTATGTGGTAATGGCAGATACAATGGATACATTTAAGAGATTATATACATTTTTTTTAAGAGGGAACATACTGGGTTATACTTTGTATTAGTAGGCAAAACAGGAAGTTAAGATAAAGACTAACTTATCATTATTCTGTGTTATGAGGCAAAGATTGAACTTGATGGACTTGTATCTTTTTTCAACATAATTTACTATGTAAATATTAACGTAAGCGTGGAGTTATTATTATGTGGTATTAATGTTCCTTTAATAGGACATATGTATAAAGATAAAAATGGAGTATTTTATAAAACAAATCCCTTGTATATTAATAATCATTAAAGGGATAGTAATGTTTCACAATAAAAGCAAGTCAAATTAATCTTCATAGTATTTGGGCCATGGAGAGTGTTATTTCAATATATCAGAGTTGTAGTTCAAGAGAAATTGAATGATAACGTATCCCCCACCCGCCCCTTTTACTGATGTAACACTGCTCACCTCAGAGCAGCAAGACTGTCCAGATGGATCTCAGAGAGGGACAATCTTCAATTAGCATAAGGGAAAAACCTGTCAACGGGGCTGGGATTTCCTAATGCTCACAGTAAGAAGATTGTCCCTTGCTGTGAGATGTATGGTCTCAAGACCAGATTCCACATCTGAGGGGAGGTGGCTTACACTAGGTAAAAGGGGTGGAAAGGGGCTACTTTATCATTCAATTACTCTTGAACTACAACTCTGACAGTATTGAAATAACACTCTCTATGGCTCAAATACTATGAAGATTAATTGGAGCTGCTGTTTTTGTGAAACATTACTATCAGAGGGCTGTGCAGCTTATTGCGGGCCATGATGCAGAATTTTTTGCCCAGACCAGCTACACTTTTGTCTTTACAAGTATGTCTGTAATGTGTCAAATAGCTGTTCTTTTTAGTTTCTCCTGTTTAGTTGAAAAAGAGAAATTACAAACAAAGAAACAAAGAGAATTATGATCGTTGAGTCAAGTTTTCCACAAGCCTCTATTTTTTTGTAAGTGATCACAGTAACACAAGTTAATTGTTTTATTTTTAAGATGTAGTGCCCATGAATGCAATGGTACCAGTGAGCAATTAACAGACGGATGTATCACAACTCACTCTCCAATTGTTTATATTAGTTATTAATGAACAATGCATGTGTATGAGTTTCTTATGCATGTTTCTATGTTAGACCAATAGTTACATATCAGAACCACCCCCAAACTACACCACAGGAATGGTGGAGGAGAAAAATACATGAGAAAACAAAATAACCAAAGGTTGCTATTGGCAATATAATAATATATCATGCACACAGAGATTAATATTTGGCACCAACAGGGCTGTATTTCCTATTAGGTACACTAGGCAACTGCCTTGCATGAAACATTTGAGGGCAAGGCTGACATTAGTACAGGCAGTGCCCGTGCATGAGGCCTCGAAAAGCAGGGGGCCCGTCTCCCTGGTAAGGCCCACCAGCCACCACTATGTGTGGGGATGCTTTGTCTCAAAAGGAGCCCCCAATGACCGATTGGCCCATGGGGATTCTGGAGGATCTCCTGGTGGGTGCCATGTTTAAGTTCATTCTGTAATTAATATACCAGAGAACTGAAACGCGCCTCTATCTATTGCAGGTTGAAGTGCAGATCCATGGGATGTGGACCCTGGCTTCATGTATATACTGGGCACCAAGATCGATGATGGCAGCTGTGTTTGAGGGGTGCCTCAGCTGTGCTGGTGTGGGTGTGGCCAGAGCAATCCTAGAGCCTCTGGCTTATGGTTGCCAGTTTATTTACCAGTTTACCCCTATTCTGGCCATTATTTAATCATGTGAACACTAAAGGAGCATTTCTGTGGAGACCACCATAGAAGGAAAAGCTTTTTATGTTCTTTTATGTTATATCATAAGAGTATTTTCTGTGCCAAGTAACAGTGTGTAGGGCTAAGGGTGGAGTCATGTGATGAGTGAGAGAGGACATATGTGGGATTGTGGGTGCCTTTGGCTAGGGGTCCCTGAGGTATAAATCTGACCTTGTGCTCCACCAACCAATGCCACCACATTTCCACTCTACAGCACAAATGACTAGAATGGTCACACTTCAACAATGCAAAGTACAATGCAGAGAAGTAGGTTCAAAGGTGCAACATTTTTTGCACCATATTCATACATTGTGTGCCAGCAACTTACAATCATTCATGCCCATCTTAACCTGCAAATAAAAACGTGCCTTTTTGTTTATAATGTACACATTCATGTATATACTCTACTGTTACAAATCAATAGCTACATAACTAGTTTTTGTGAGCCTTTTGCATGAAGGAAAATATATATTGCTTTTCCAGTGTGTTCAACTGCCAAGTAAATTCTCCCCATGTGTCATTTCCTCTATCATGATTCTTTTGCTGCATTGTCTCTTTTCCACATATATTCTGTTTTTCTCTGTCCCTCTCTCCATTTTTCACTTCCTTCTCTCTTTTCTCTCCCCCACTTCCCCATTGAGAGGTCACTTGTAGAGCTCATACACAGCTCAGTCTCTTCACCCACTCACCTCACACTCATACACCCTCTATAACACATACTGACATTAAAACCGCAATGTCAAATATTTCCAAGATTGAGGTATGTGTCACTGTGACCCCATTCCTGCCCTCACACTGCTTAGCTTCATCGTGGGAATATCCTGCCTCACAGCAATGTACTGGAGTTTGATTGGTTGGTTTCTAGTGACATCGTAAACACCTGTGATTAGGGTGCCACCCCATCCCTTTAATACTGACCATTAATGAAATATGTATACTGCAAGGCTACCAAGGAACCATTGCAGCCCTAGAGCACTGGAAGGCTATTTTAACGGTGTGTTTGACTACAATTCCAATCAGCCTCAGCTGGCCAGTCGTGATATGAATTGTAGTCTAATGAAAGCTGGAAGTGGGTTGAGGATGATGGGAGATTTACTGCAACAACATTCCTTCCTTTGCATCCCTGCAGTGTGTATATTTCATAAGAGTCTGGTATTAAAGGGGTGAATTAGATATCTTATAGGAGGCAACATAAATGTCTCATTGTGGTATGATCGAAGCCTCACGAAGCTCATCTATCTCTCAATCAATCACCTGTTATGAAAGATACAGATTCATAGCTCCGCTCTGTCTGTGTCACCTTGGATTGGATGGTAACCTGCAGTGGGAAGGGAAAAACTGCTGGCTCCCTCCTGCCTATGTCAATATGTCACTCCCTTATCACTATGTTTCTGACAGCCTAAATTATGTCAATAATTTCGCCCTAATGCAGATGTTTCTGTGACCCAGATATGAACTCAGATTCTTAATAAACTCCCCTGAGCCATAAGTCCAAGAGGTTCTACATCCCAAATCTCACATTCTTATGTACTAGAAGTGACAGTCAGTGCATTCCTGTGACATCTCCTGAGGTACCAGGTTCTGAATATACCTGAGTTGAACACCAACCTCCTCTGCTATTCCTTTACTGTCCTAACACCTTTTACAGCATGTCATACAGTGTTGTGGTCTCTCTCCTATTCCACTAACTGACAGTGCATTCTAACGTGCAGTTTTCCTGCTATTCCTAAATTCACCCTTTACTAATCCTACATACACAGAGAGGCTGATGCACTAAGATTATGGAGCAATTCTGGGGCAACCCAACAGCATCACATAAAACAAATACACATGGCCATTATATTAAATGGGGATGTTTAACCCCTTGGATGTTAGAAAGGCCTCCAGTGCATTGAACTGTGTGTACCCCCTCCCCCCAACACTGCACACATACTTACACACACACATACACATACCAGTGTGCACATACACACATATATACTAACATCCTCACACACATACCTTATTGCACACAAACACACATATGCACACACACAGAGCTATCTGTGTAACACCATCCAGTCCTGCTCCTCCTCTTGCAATTCCTTTATTACACTACACACACACACACACACACACACACACACACACACACACAGCAGCAGGTACACTTTTATACACACTCACACTGGTACACACATAGGCATGCGCGCACACATACACACACACACTGCTACACAAACACATAGAGACACTCACACACACACACCAATACAACAGTATGCACACTTTTACACACACACACACACACACACCAGCATGCACCCTTTTATACACACGCACACACACACACACACAGACTCTCAGCAATCCATATACCCCACACACATACACTAGTACACAAACACATAGATGTGAACACACACACACATACATACACACACACACACAGACTCTCAGCAATCCATATACCACCCACACACACATTCACTAGTACATAAACACATAGACGTGAACACACACACACATACACAAACACACATACATACACACACATACACACACACACACACACAGCAATCTGTATATTCCCATGCAGTCCTGTTCCTCTTCCTGTTATTCCTGTACTGATCCCCCAATCAGCTGCTATTTCACCTCTGGTCTGCTATTCCTGTGTTAACTCACCTCACCCCTAGCTCTATAACTGCACATCCATTCTGTCCTACTGACACTTACAGTATCCCTGCAGTCTGACAGAACAATCTCAGTACACTAATGCTCAGATCACCTTCTCTGATATTCTGTAAAGAGTTAAATGAATTGTCATGGTTTTACAGTGGCACCACCCAGACATCTGGGGTCATCCGCCCCCTCCTCCCTCCAGGCAGGGTGGGACACAAAATCTGGTTTAGATTTGGGTGTGGACAGCTCAGTCTGGGTGTTGTGGGAGCAGAGTTGAGGCTTTGTTACTAACACACTGTATTTTGGGATATATACAAACATGCATGCAAAACATTATATATATCCAAAAGTATATATGTGTATACATACACACACAAATATATATACTAGTTGAAGAGCCCGTTACACAGGCCACAGTGCCACTGCCAGCCGGTTGTGGGGCAGTCATTCGCAGTAGAGATTGCCCGCACCGCGGCTGATACAGAGCATGACTGCAGCACGCACAGCAGTCTCTACTGCGCATGACTGTGGCGTTACACACGTTTTAGCGAATTATATATATATATATATATATATATATATATATATATATATAAATAATATATGTATACATATATATATATATATATATGTATATATACACACATATATACATACACATATTTATTTAACCCCTTGGATGCTAGATGTGTCACCACCACAATGTAAAGCATAGATCGCCTGATTTCCCAGCACCTGTATGTAGCAGTAGCATTTCTCCTATGCAAGCTACTGATGTAATTTTACCTTAGTGCGCACACCTCCACCTACAGTTCAGATCATACCTGGGAACTCTCAGGGTTTGACCCTGAGACTCAGGATTTTGACCCAAATCTCAGGGTCTCAGGGTGAAGGGCCAAATTCTCAGGGTGAGAGAGGTCTGTGTCACCTACTATATGAATTTCCCCAATTAAATGTTTCCTTGACCTCTAAACTGGTGCCATTAGTACCAGAAAGACAGTGGGAGATGTCCTGCTTGTCTTTTTTGTGTCCAGGCAGTGAGTTATCCAAACTTAACATGTTAAAGGTTCCCAGCACACGGACCGGAGCACCTCTGTGTTAGAGCAAGCAGGCACATATTGCATAAAATCTACATTATGGGAAGCTAGATATCGATCTCTGCCAATGAGATCTCTCTCCAGCTTACTAACAGAACGCCTCCGTCATCGGAGGATGCTGGGGCAAGTTAAAGGAGCTGAGGCTGTGGGAGTGTCTTTTGCACCATACGGTGCGCGGCTGTGCGGCTGTTAACGTCATCAGGTACACAATTCAAGTATCTTTTTGCTTCATTTCAACAGATTTGTAGGCAAAAAGAAACACCGCAATGTACAGAGGGGACACAAAGGAAGGGATACAATAATGATAATGAGGAGGTGAAAGTTCCCCTTTAAGGGTTAATATTTCAAAATTCTCAGGGTCAGCTCATCTTGAAAGTTCCCAGGTATGGTTCAGATAGATGCAAAGCCAGTGGAGACACTATTTTCCAGTGGATTCGCTTTGGTAATAGGTGTAAAGTGGACTGTGGGAGCGATCTGTATACAGTACAGACCCTAATAATAACCCTAAACAGTGGGACATTTAAAATAAATAGTGAGGCAAAATAAAAAGCTAGCATGTACAAGACACTCAAGCCTATCTAGAAAATGCATAAAAGATTATTTATAATAAAAATAGACAAGTACGAAAAATATAAGCACAATCCCTGAATCAGTGAGCTATTTATATATAGAAATTCTGAATAAAAACAAAAAAAGATGAACCAAGTAGTTCAAAAGAAAAAGAGGAAACAACAGAAGAAAAAAATCAATAAGTAAATCAATGCAAAAGTAAAATGCTGCCACATGACAATAAGGAATGCATACAAGTATACATAAAATTATACAGAACTCATTGAGGACCAAATAGATAGTACAGGAGTACATTAGAACTGTCCCAATGCGTTTTACTTTCTTCCAAATGGAGTATGGAGAGGACAGGACTACATTAAAGCAGCCTCCACACTTTAACCTCCTATATCAAATAGATAGAGAACACAGTACTGCAATAGAACAACCTATACACCAGTGTTAGTCAATTGTCAGCCCTTCATCTGCTGGGGACTACAACTACCAAATGGCGTATGGAGGGTACAGGAGTTCATTAGAGCGGCCTCTATGATTTTCATCTTTTACTAAATGGAGCATTGTGACAGAACCGTCACAGAGCTCTGGACTCCGCATTGTAAAGTGGCCCTGGACAGATACTTTTTCCCCGCTAAGGAGTGAAATTCACGGGGCAGAGGACGGCCAGCAGAAATATGACAAACCACCATTGACACAACATGGGAAAAGTAGGCAGCTTCCGGACTGGCCGAAGCCCTGGATTAGGATTAGAGGTCCCCCATAGAGTTAACATGGGGGAAAATAGGCCACCCAGGGATTGGTCAGTCAACTGCCTGCCCAAAGGTTCTGATTGGCCGAGACAGCCATGACGAGCTTGGCCAGGACTGGTCAGCCAATTCTAGGCACCAGATTGGCCAGGGGTTGAAGCGGAATATTCAAAGATGCTTCAACCCCCTGGCCATTGTTTAGGAGTGTGTATCCGAGCCCTTCAACCTTTTCTCCCAGTGTTTATCCATTGTTACATCCTTTGTCTAGATAACCTAATCGTGTCTGACCATCTGTATTGTGCATTTCACATATGTCTCAGTCTTTTGTATGCTTTGCTGGTTCTTGTGAGTAACTGTGTATATAAGCCCAAAGAGTTGTTCAATAAAGAGTTCTACGTTTTACCCTCCAAACTGGTCCTGTCTGGTTCTTGGAGGGGTTATGCTGAACGAATGATGGAGACTGGGATGTCGGTGCAGCAGAAGCAAAGAAGTGACGGTGGTACTGACCTCTAGTACCAGGAGTTACGTCACAAGCATGAAGGGTATCGGCCTGTATTAGAGCAGCCTCTATAAAAACTGACTTTCTATCAGATGAAGTATAGAGGGAATAGGTTTCTTTTACAGCAGACTCTACATGTTTCGTTATCCACCAAAGGAAGTATGGAGGGTACTTCAATAGAGTAGCCCCTTTGCTTTGCACCTCCGATAGCAAATGGATTGTAGAGGGTACCTTCTACCAAATGGAGTATGGAGGATGCAGAACTATAATAGACCATGCACTATGCATTTCACATTCAGCCAAATGGCATATGATGTTACAGGACTGCATTAGTGCTGCCTCTATGTACTTCACCATCTACCAAATAGAGTATGGAGGATACTAGGGTGCATTACAGCACCCTGTACATGTTTCAAATTATGTACCAAATGGAGTAAGGAGGGTAAAGGAGTGCACTAAAATGGCCACTGTACATTTCTCCATCCATTATGCATGGTATCAGCCAGGTGTAGGCAGACTTTGGCTCCTATAATTTCTAGATGGTGGGAGGAACAATGGAGCCTTTAGGCTCCAAAATGAACATGTGCATTGAGGATTCAAATGGAACAGACGTCAGCAGGTACAATTGTATTGTGTAGTTTATGCATTTTTAATGCATTTAAAAAAAACATACACAGCGCTTATGAATGTTGGAAGGAGATGTGATACAGGCTTATTCATGTTGGGGTGGTAGTTCCCCTTTAAACTTAAATTAGAACCTTACATTTGGAGAGTGGGTTCTTTCTCCATCTGGTACATCCAATACTGCACTTTACATACACACGAGCGGAGATAGTAGATACCCTCCTCATACCTTTTGGAATAGTCCTGTGCTGACCATCATTCCATGTAGGTGTAATTTTTATTTTCATTATTGGTGCAATATAACACTATTGTGCCCCCCCTTTTTCTGTTGTATGGTTGATTGCTATTGGTTGAGGATGGGGTGAGGAGGAGCTGCCTTGAAATTAAAGTTGGACAATATACAGTATATTGTTCTAGGTCAGTCCTATTACCCAGATTTGCATGTTTGCTGCTAATCATATTATTGATTGACAGACATTTCCATTGTGAGTACCCACTGTGTGGGGTGTTTTGTTGGTGGAACAAACTGAAAGATTCACTGCTCTAGGGGTGCCCCCTGGTTTACTCTTCTGTTTGCTTCTAGGAGTATCACTAAGAATGGAGGTTCCACAAATAGTCTTATCATGCAGCCTTTCTCTGAGTTAAAAACAAACCTTTGTCTCCTGAAAGCTTGAAGCTTTCACAGAAAGAATGAAAACATATGGCTATACAGCTGCTGTAGACTACATGTCCCGGCATCCAACCAATAAACAGTATGATGTGAACTGTAGTTCTGTAACAGCTGGATGATCACAGATGGTCCAGCCCTGCTACGGAGTCTTCAAACAGTAAAAGCATTTATTTGTTAGGATGGGGGAGGGTAAAAAATAAATAAATAACCCTTGCTCTTAAGATTTCCTGTGCTTTTAATAAAGGTGATTTCACTGTAGATGATAAGATCCTTCATTCAGCAGTGACACTCAGAGCTCACATTCCATGTATGAAATCATCCAAGGTTTACACTGTAAATTCTGTTGGTAAGCTCTCTCCTATAGATTGCAAGCTCTAAAAGTCAGTTTAACTGTAGATTTTAAGTTCTTTACTTATGTCCATATCTGATATCTTTACTGTACACCTTGTCAGTCTTTTATGTAGACTGCATACTCTGAAGGTTCAGTTTACTCAGGGGCTGGAAGCTATCATTTCCATGAGGCGGGCATGCCCTACCCCCCTTTCCAAGTCCTGCTTACCCCCCCTTGACACCAACACAACAATGAGCCCCACACACCAACATCCTGCCTAAGTAAAGCTTTTTACACTCTAATGAAAATAAAGACACGACACAGTAATTGTGGGATAAATGGAGGTCACGGTTTATTTAAGGCCTATTTAACTATTTAAACCCTTGGACCCACCCTCATAATGTGGAGCTCCTGGGCCATGGTGTCCTGGCATGGGATCGGCCAGGCCTGCACCCCCGCCACGGCAGCTACCTAGATGGGGAGGCTTTATCAGACATTCTTAGCCCCACCTCCCCACCTTCTCGCGGCAGCTCACCACTTTGTGCCATTGGTGTTGGTACTTGGCAAAACCTTTTCCCCTCAGGCCACACCAGCCGCACAACCGGTGTCCTGACTTAAACGTAACCTTCAGGTATGCCCCACCGACACAGTGCCCAGGAGAGACACATTATTGGACCTTTGTAATCTACATCTCCAGGAAAGCTTCTTATGACCTATCCGCGACCTCCGGCTAGCAATGAAGTTTTCTTGCCATTTAGTCTGGGTGGGTGGGAGGAAAAATCAAAATTAGTTAATGGCTACAGTAACATTGGACACCTTTTTAAGCACATATCCCCCCGCCCCCTCTCACACCATTACCTGGGGAAGGTGAGGTGGTAACACACCACCTCTCCCAGATCTAATTAAACCCCCCCCCGGGCTAGAGCGGCCAGCCCCCATTGTCTAGGAGCTGACCACCCCAACCCAGCAGGGGGGGAATACGCATCCCATTGTCACAGGGGAGAGGGCAGCCGCCTCCTTGTGCTCCAGGCGGACCAGCCGCCCTCCACCCTTGATTTACAACTTCGGCACATGAATAACTAATAAATGAAAAATTGGCAATTGTATATTTATATGCAATATGAGAGGGTGGCGATAAAAATGTGCCGCTTCTTTCTCTTTATCCAATATTTTCTTTATGTATG
This sequence comes from Rhinophrynus dorsalis, assembly GCA_037306005.1. Lineage (NCBI taxonomy): Eukaryota > Metazoa > Chordata > Amphibia > Anura > Rhinophrynidae > Rhinophrynus > Rhinophrynus dorsalis. The sequence continues at coordinate 416,188,577 of CM074722.1, forward strand.
ATTCTGTTTATATATCCTCTCCCATGTCTTCTTTAGATTCCTGTCCACCTCTACATTGGTCACACTGTCCACACTGCCCACCTCCATGCTGCCTACATTGTACACACTGCCCGCCTCCATGCTGCCAACACTGTCCACTTACACACTGCCCACATTGTCCACCCTGCCCACCTCCACACACTGTTCACCCTGCCCACCTCCACACTGCCCAAATTGTCTACCTCCACACTTCTCACATTGTCCACTTCCACACTGCTTACATTGTCCACACTGTCCACCTCCATACATTGCCCACATACACACACTGCCAACATCCACACCCTGTCCACCTCCACAAACTGTCCACCCTGTCCTCCTCCTCCACAAACTGTCCACCCTGTCCTCCTCCACACACTGCCCACCTCCACACTGCACACACTGTCCACCTCCACCTCAAAACTGTCCTACCTTGTTGATGGCATGGTGAGCCACGTAAGATGGAGGCAAATTGCTGTGATCTGGAGACTGGCGCTTTCTGCACTCACGATGAACCTATTTATTGGTGCCCCCATGGTTTGTCTCACGTGCATGGTGCGCAGACCTGAAGGCCATGTACTTATGCGCAGTCATCAGCTAGCTTCCCTTCATTGAGTCTCAAAAGACTGAGTGGAAGAGAAGCTTAATGTCAGTGCCAAGCACTGACAGTGGCAATGTTATCCAGGGACATATCCGGGGACAGTGCACTCAATCTGGGGACTGTCCCCGGATACCAGGGATGCCTGGTCACCCCACCTTATGAATAAAGAAGAAATTGAGCAAACCAACTGCATCACAGACAGGGGAGGGCTGGCAACATACGGTCCAGGGGGCAAATACTATTAAGTGGCCCATGTCTACTATCGTCCAAGCCCATTGTCCCAGCCCACCCATTTCCTTAATTTTAAAATTGTCATTAATGCTGTGAATTAAAGCAAGTGATGCCACAGAGCTTACTGCTGAAATGGGGCTACATTAGTGATACTACAGTGCTTACAATTTAAGTAAAGATACAATAGTGATGCCATATAGCTTGTAAAGGAAATGGATTATGCTACTAGTGCAGCTATGTTTGGATTGTAGCCCTGTAGATTCATTTCATAGCTTCTGTGGTACCACTAGTGTAACTCCATTTACAGCAGCAAGTGGGAGATTGAGTGAGGCACTGGCCCACCAGCCCAGACACATGCCAGCCCAGGGGGCAATTGCCCCCTGCCCTCCAGGCCAGCCCTCCCCTGATCACAGAGGACAAATAGAAATACCCCAAATACATATTCATCTATATACATCTTTTAACCCCTTGAATGCTAGAGAGATCTCAGCGCATATAACATTCAAGGGGTTAAAACCCCCATTTAAATCAATGTGAATGTTTACTTGTCCCCTATAGTGCACTTGGATTGCCTCAGAAGTGCTCCATTTTGCCTTTATACATAAGGCTCCAGTGTGTCTATTGCTTTGCCCTCCGACTCCCACAAATGTACCTTCTCAAATGTGCTCCTCATTTTGCTTTGCACAGCATGATGACATGCAAATGGTTGAGTCATGCGTTGAATAAAGTATTATAATGCTATAAAAATGCTTTGTGTGTCTTATTATTTTTAAGGCCATTTATCATGTTTTAACAAGTCTGCTTCTTTGGGAGTAGACTTAGTAACTAGCCAAGGGCTGTGCTGTGCATCCCCAAAGCCGATCCTATCAGCCACTACCAGGGTCAGAAAACTGATCCTTGCGGCTGGTGGGAAGGCTGAGCCACACAAGTGAAGTTCAAGACTGCAGCCTTCAGCTTAAAGGGCAAATATCATGTTTTACTAAGTCTGCTCCTATGGGAGCAGACTTAGATAAAAGCCCAGAGTTCATATCCACCATTAGGGGTGGCGGGTAAAGAACTAACCCTCTCTCAGTGGGCTGGAATGTAACCCTGACATATGTGGCTCTCAGCTACAAACCTAACATGTTGCATGCCCAGCCTCCAGCCTCCAGGTTTGAAAACCAAATACAGTGGGTCTATGACATACCTGGGAACCTCGATGTCCACAGCCCCCGACCTACCATAAAGTGTACAGGGCTCAATAGGAGTGGGCAGCATTGGATTGAGAAAAGGCAGGGCTTGTCCTGAAAAAGAGCCAGAATGGGTCAGGGAGGGTGGGGTTACCAAGGAACTCACTTACCCAAATAATCATCCCCATCCCAGAGATCTAGTAATTAGCACAGGAAACTAGAGTCAGTGGGGCAAATACAGAGAGTTTCCAGGTATGGTTTGTGGCAGTGGTTCCCAACCTTATCTGCAGGGGTGCATAACAGTCCATGTTTTTTAGGATTTCTCTGTTGAATTAATTTAGTGACTGAGCCTCTGATTATCTACATGGTCTGTTAGGCATCCCTGAACGCAGGGCTGTAAATAACTTGTCTATGGGCAATGCATAGGCAGATGATGTAACAGCCTAGAGATCCAAATTCTGAGGAGTGCCTCAGCTGTGCTGGCCACACCAATATTCTCTGTTGTTGGTATGATCAGAGCAATTTCATTGTCCCTGTACCAGCTTTATACACTATTATAGGTTATTATAATAAGGGATAGTAATACTGAAAATGCAAAAAAAGTATTTTGTAGGGTTTATCCCCCGAGTAAAACAAGGGTACTCCCACTGCTGAAAGGTGTTTTATTCAAAAGTTATTAAAGCTCAAAGTTGAATTTTTTAATTGCAATATCACAGTGGCCTGAAATTGTACAGTGGCGCTGTTGCTACACCATCCTATGGACAGCTCTGGTCCCGGGAGGGGAGTCGGAGACCTCACTAACTTGGAGACCAATGTGTTGGAAACATTGCTAACATTCAAGTGGTTAAAAACCCACATAAAATGATAGTAATGTTTCAAAACAAAAGCGGCTCCAATTAATCTTCATAGTATTTGGGCCATGGAGAGTGTTATTTCAATACTGTCAGAGTTGTAGTTCAGGAGTAATCAAATGATAAAGTTTCTCCCTCCCGCCCCTTTTACCTAGTGTATGCCACCTCCACTCTGATGTGGAATCTGGTCCTGGGACCAGACAGCTCACAGCAAGGAACAATCTTCTTTCTGTGAGAGCAAAGAAAACCCTGCCCCCCTTGACAGGGTTTCCCTTATGCTCACTTAAGATTGTTCCTCTCTGCGATCCATCCGGATAGTCTTGCTGCTCTGAGGTGAGCAGTGTTACATCAGTAAAAGGGGTGGAAAGGGGCTACTTTATCATTCAATTACTCTTTAACTACAACTCTGACAGTATTGAAATAATACTCTCCATGGCCCAAATACTATGAAGATTAATTGGAGCTGCTATTATTTTGAAACATTACTATCCCTTTAAGTCAATGAAAAATTGTATGTGTTCCCTATGGTCAGCTGGATTGCTACAGATATGCATCAGTTTTATTTCCTACATATGGCCGTGCAGTGGAATCCAGGAACAACTGACCCATATTTATAAAAGCTGGAGTAAACCAACTGCAGCAGATTGGAAAAATTAAAATTCCTGTTATATTAAATTGATTTTTTAATGGGACTGGTTCCCTTAAAGGGACTGTAATGTCCCATAAAAACTTTTTATAGTTTTATAGAGCCTTAGAAAATAAGCAGAATGGTGCAAACCCTATCTCTCAAACCGCTATGTTTTAGAGATATAGGCATTGAAAGTTTGCCCCTCTCTCTCCTCCTGACGTCAGCGGCTCTGCAGCAGAGCCGAGATTGCATTATCTATAAAGAATTTACAGCTGACATCAGGAGAAGGGGAGGGAGGGGGGAACTTTGAATCCCTATATCTCTCAAACCATAGCGGTTTGAGAGATAGGGTTTGCACCATTCTGCTTATTTTCTATGGCTCTATAAAACTATAAAAAGTTTTTATGGGACATTACTGTCCCTATAAGAACCCTTGATGTGCCAAGACCATCACACCGGTCCCGACACTTAAGGACTGGTGATGGTCACTGCACGTTATGGAATTCTGGGTAGGAAGAATGGCTGCACGCTGCTGTCCCATCCCAGAATTCAAATTGCAAAAAAAACAAAACTCTGTGGTCCTTAGCGGCCGCCTGTGACCTGGATCAGGTGGTCATTAAGGGGTTAAACTAGGCATGAGAACTTATTTCTCTATGGAGAGAGCAATGTTGCGTCTTCTCCCATGAGTACGGAGTGAAACATGACATCAGCTGTGATAACACTGCCAATAGTTTAAAAGGGTTTTAGATTGACCCTTTACTGCCCCTTTAATGATGATGTAATGTGTCTATGAGTATGTACTAAAGTGGTCATATGCTCTAATACATACCCTGAAGTTCAGGCACGTAAGTAGGAAGCCAGCATCTTAATGCAGATAATGAGCTACACCAGTGGACTTGTACATGCCCCCTTTCCTATTCGGCAGAGACGGAGTAAGGCTCCATCCAGTTAGCTGACCAGACCGCCCCTTTAACTGGGAACACAGAAGTGGGATCAACTGGATGATGCTGGTCTCTTTAAAAAAAAAAAAAAAAAAAAAAAAAAAAAAAAAAGGGGAGTCTAACAAAATATGTTAGTGGCAGCAACAGCAGGAACTCTTTCTGGCTTTCTCATACCCATCACTTGCACTGAGTGATCCTCATATTGCCATGGGCCCTAGGCAGTAGCCTAGATTACCTTAAAGGGATAGTAATGTTTCACAATAAAAGCAGCTCAAATTAATTTTCATAGTATTTGGGCCATGGAGAGTGTTATTTCAATACTGTCAGAGTTGTAGTTCAAGAGTAATTGAATGATAAAGTATCCCCCTCCCGCCCCTTTTACTGATGTAACACTGCTCACCTCAGAACAGAAAGGTGGTGCCCAGATGGCTTTCAGAGAGGGACAATCTTCAATTAACATAAGGGAAAAACCTGTCAAAGGGGGAAGGGTTTTAATTGTTCTCACAGTCAGAAGATTGTCCCTTGCTGTGAGCTGTCTGGTCTGTGGACCGGATTCCACATCCGAGGGGAAGTGGCTTAAACTACGTAAAAGGGGCGGGAGGGAGAAACTTTATCATTCAATTACTCTTGAACTACAGCTCTGACAGTATTGAAATAACACTCTCTATGGCTCAAATACTATGAAGATTAATTGGAGCTGCTGTTTTTGTGAAACATTACTATCCCTTTAATGGATGATCTGGCTCTGCTGTTAGGTTTACTTCTGTTAGTTTATCATTGTGCAGTGGTGTAACAACAGGGGTCGCACCTGCGACTGGGCCCATCCCCTGCGACCTCTCCCCCGCACGGCGCCTGCAACATGCTGAGGTCTGGGGGGCAATATGGAGATGATGGGGGGGGCAATGTGGAGATGATAGGGGGCAATGTGGAGGTGTCCAGTGGAAATGGTCAATGGGGGGGGGCAGTGTGGTCGAGGGAGTCCATGGTAACCTTTGCACCAGAGCCCAGTGGCTTCTAGTTACTAGTGTTGAGCGAGCGTGCTCGGCCGATGCTCGGATCGGCTCGAGCATCGCTCTGCTCTGCACATGGCGGTACTCGTACGAGTACCGCCATGTGCTCGCCCGACATGCTCGGGTGAAGAGGATCTGTGCCGGAAGAGGCACAGATCCGAAGACGCTCCGCTGGACCACCAGGGAATGGAGGTACGGGGGCATTGCGGAGATGAAGGGGGCATTGCGGAGATGAAGGGGGACATTATGGAAGAGGGGCATAGACTCTATGCCCCTCTTCCACAATGTCCCCCTTCATCTCCGCTATGCCCGTCTTCCACAATGTGCCCCTTCATCTCCGCTATGCCCCTCTTCCACAATGTCCCCCTTCATCTCCTATGCCATAGAGGAGATGAAGGGGGACATTGTGGAAGAGGGGCATAGCGGAGATGAAGGGGGACATTGTGGAAGAGGGGCATAGAGTCTATGCCCCTCTTCCACAATGTCCCCCTTCATCTCCGCTATGCCCCTCTTCCACAATGTCCCCCTTCATCTCCGCTATGGCATAGGAGATGAAGGGGGACATTGTGGAAGAGGGGCATAGCGGAGATGAAGGGGGACATTGACCAGGCACCCTCCGCTCATCAGAGCAGGGGGTGCCTGGTTTAATGCTCGAGTGCTCCCATTCATTTGAATGGGGCTCGGGTGCTCGGCCGAGCACTCGAGCATCAGGGGGTGCTCGGTCAGAGCACCCGAGCACCCGAGCATCGGGGTGCTCGCTCATCTTTACTAGTTACGCCTCTGTCATCATGTGACTTGTATCTCTTTTGTTCTAATAAGAAAACAACAGTTTTTATGACAGAGCAGTTCAGTCCTTTCACCATATAATTCCAATTATCTCCGGCTCAGTTTTCGAACTAGACAATTGTCAAAATAATAGCAGTTTGTTTTGTAGCAATGGCATTCATTAGTGAATTCAAATAAAAATAGCACGTTGCAACATCCTGTAGTTAGCTATTTCCTTGCATCCCAACAGCAATTTTCATATGTATTTGGTTTTAAAGGGATGATCTGGCAACCCTGTGCTGTTGGAAATGTACAAATGTGAGAGCGAGTATTTCTGCTCAAAGTGGAATTGATATGTACTAAACAGGCCCTGTACTTACTGCTTGTATATAGATCTTCCATTCAGAAAGACTAATCTATCTCAGGCTCATTAACATAAAATAAAGCAGTCACTTCTGGGACACTTATTAACCCCTTAAGGACTACGTGACGTACTATGACCGTCACGGTCCTTATATCGGGAGCGCTGTAAGTAAAAACGGGGCCTAAAATTGACCGCTCCAAGACCGGAGCGATCTCTCTTAGGCCTCAAAGCGGCACGCCGGTACACGTAACAGGTCACGTGTACAGGCGCGTTGGCATGGATCAAATTGGTCCTTAAGGGAAGGTAACTGGGGGGGGGGGTTAAGATTGCTATTGTAATGGGAATAAGGTTACCAAATATTCTGTTAAATCAGGGACTCTTAGGAATTACACACACTGCAGGGTTGCACTGATTCTTGTGCAGTCCTGCAGAATGACATTTTCATAATTGATTTAAAAGCATGGTCACCTTAAATGGGAGCCCTAGAAAAGGCAGGAATGGTAGCTCCTAGAGTAAGCTGTCCAGGCCTCATATTAAACTGGGGACATATAGGAAATATGCAAATTTCAGGGCTGCACTGAAATCAAAGCAAGCCTGCGGTATGCATTGTTCATATGTGTCCCCAGTTAAAGCTCAGGTCTGGTCTGCCTAACCCAGAGACCATATAGAATTGGAAACCTAGATCTGAGACCTCAGAATACAAATTTTTACTAATACTAGCATGAATTACATGGTATTTAAGTGTACATAACTCCAGTTCATTTTTAGGTGTTAGTGTTCATTTAAGAAGAATATAAATATCTAAAATAAGTTAGCAAGTTAGCCTAGACTAATTTGAATTTGCCAGTTCATCCCTTTAAATGAGGACATAAGAAATTGCCTGCCGCATTGATAAATGAGAATCATAATGAACTAATTATTGACCAGTGGAGCCCTGCAGTATGCATTTTACATATATCCTTTATTAAGGGATGATCTGGCAACCCTACCTAATTAACTTAAAAAAATGTCTAGACTTTCATTTCAACATTCTATTTGATGTGTGCTGTTGCAATCAACTGATTTTTTTAAGCGTGGTCACTAATTCCAGCAACACTGGCCCTTTAACACAAGAAACTCTACTTAAAGAGAAGAGGTTAACATGCTGAAAAATGCTTCCCCCACCCCTTCCCCGTAAGTGATTTATTACTTGAGATAGGATTCCTGTGATCAGCTCTCCCCTTTGAATTACTAAAGAATTTTAGGAACCCAAATGGTTGACTCCAGGTGGTTACTTAACCAAGACAAAAAAGGAACATTGCAATTCTGCAGTTCAAAAATAGAAAAAATATAGTCATTTAGTCCAAGTTAATGAAACAAATGTATATTTTGATGACTGATGAAACTTTCCCTTTAAGGCACTGATTAAAGATCTGCAGGACAATGAAAGATGTAAGTATTCTGTCTTTAAGCTACATCCCTACACCATTTGCCATATTCAATTTCCCTTTTCTCTATTCCCAACTTTACAATGATCAGCTTTTAGAAGCGATCTGGGACTTGAACCCACATTATGTATTATTGAGGTACCACGAAGTTCATTTTTCTCATTAGCTTTAGTGAATTCATCACAGTAATACACCACTAGTATTAGGAAGATCAGTGTTACACTATCAAATATCCCAACAGGCTGACAACAAAAGAGGAGGCTTTAGTGGATCAATAGTTTTATTATGATAAGTAAATTATGTATGTTTTTACCTGCTGAATAAAACAGTGGTTTTGCTAGAGTTGAGATATGCTTCCTTCAAAAGTTATAACAGCTCATTTTAATCAAACCATTAGCAACAGCAACATCTAGTGTCCAGAATGTACTTTTTTATAGAATGCACACCAGGTTATGTGTGGTCTATATGTGGTGGGAACAGTGTCACCTGGTGACCAGAACAGGAAATGACAGTTTATTAAAAGCACACATGTTAAGACTAAAGGAGCTTTCAACTAAAATAAAGGCAGGGATTTTTTTACATTAAGGACAGTAAAGTTATGGAATTCTTTACTGGGGATGCTGTATAGTTGATTTAATAATGTAATGGATACCTTTCTAGCTCAGAGCAATATTGAGAATTATAAAAATTGGCTTCAATGCAGATAGGATATTGATCCAGGGAAATATCTTACTGTCACTTGGAGTCAGGAAGGAATTTGTTTATCCACTTGGGGCTTAACTGGAAATGTCTTCAATGTTTCTTTGTTGTTTTTTTTCCCTTATCTCTGGATCAACGGGGTGATGTCTCATGGGTTGAACTTGATGGACACTGTCATTTTTCAGCCTCATCAACTATATAACTATGAGCATTAATACATTTTTAATAAAGCGTCTCCAAGCAATGCGAGGAACAAGTTTTACTTAACAGGAATAGCTCTACAGTATATATTTTCATAATGGAACATTACTGCTCCTTTAACCGTTTAAAGACCAATGTGATGTGCAAATGTGTTGCACACCTCTGGTCTTTAAAGAGTTAAACATGAGATTGGTACCTAGTAATGCCCCTGCCATCTTCCCTCCTTCCCATTAGTCTACTCTTCTACAGTTGTACAGTTTCTGTCCATTTCAAACCCCTATTCTACATTTACAATTCACGTTCTATTTGTTTCCCCTTTTCAGTCACTTTCCTGTTTAACCCCTTAAAAGAATGGTAATGTTTCAAAATAAAAGAATCTCCAATTAATCCTCATAGTATTTGGGCCACGGAGAGTGTTATTTCAATACTGTCAGAGTTGTAGTTCAAAAGTAATTGAATGATAAAATATGCCCCTCCCTCCCTTTCTACTGATGTAACACTGCTCAGCTCAGAGCAGCAGGGTGGTGTCCAAGTGGATTGCAGATAGGGACAATCTTCAATTAACATAAGGGAAAACCTGTCAATGGGGGCAGGGCTTTCATTGTTCTCAGAGTAAGACTATAGTTCCTTGCTGTGCTGTCTGGTCTGTGGACCAGATTCCACATCTGAGGTGAGCAGTGTTACTCTAGGTAGAAGGGGCAGGAGGGGGATACTTTATCATTCAATTACTCTTGAACTACAGCTCTGACAGTATTGAAATAACACTCTCTATGACTAAAATACTATGCATAATAATTGGAGCTGCTGTTTTTGTGAAACATTAATATCTCTTTAAGGACCAGTGAGCATTTTTATTTTTAATGCGATCTGAAACAAGGCTCCCTGAATGCTGTGCAGCCTCACGGGAGAGCCCAGAAATCCACGACGCGCCAGGACTGGCACTGGTCGTTTAGGGACATTTTCCTATGATGGTCCTGGCATGTCATGGGTCCTTGAGGGGTTAATTATGCCTCATGTCTCCGTAGGGCTTGATTTACATCACTGGCATTCTTGGCCCCACCCATGACTCCACCCCACATGCCCCCGACAACTTACCCATCCACTGATACAGACAATATCCATAGCCTATAATACACAACTGCAAAATGGCTTTTAACTAATTTGTGCTAAAGAGTTCTCAAATGCATTGCTTTGGAATGCAGTACAGACGTTTTCCAGAATTCAAGGGGTGAAATAATGGCCAGTAAAGGGGTATATAAACTGTTTAAAAAAAAACAACAACTAGTCATTATTAAGCATTAGTGGATGTCTGGTACAAGAACAATAATGTTGCTCTGGCCACTCCCACAATTCAGAATGTAGACCTATCCAACACAGTCACCCCTCAAAATGTGTGTCTCTAGGCCAGGGCTGGGGAACCTGAGGCCAAGCAGCTATTGTGAACTAAATATCCCATTACCTCCAGCCAGCCATTGATGGGAGTTGTACGACACAACAGCTGGAGGGCCTCAACTTTCTATAGCCTGCTGTAGGCGGTTGTCTGTTCTTCCTAATGAGAAATCCAGCCCTGTTGGTCTCCTCTGCTCATTTCTCCCATTTACATTCTTAATGGATATTCTCTTTCTGCCATTTCCAGTCTCTTTGTGTCTGACTCTATATTTCCATTCCCTTTTGCCTGTTTATTTCCATAATCCCATTCTCATTTGGAATTGTCACTATTAATTTGTCTTCCTTGCTCATCCTCTTTCCTATTCCCAATCTCCTGTGACCACGTTTCAGTTGTTACTCATTTCTCTCCTTCCATTCTTCCCCTGCACCTGATTTACAATTCCCTCCTTTCCTTTCTCACTTTTTCTAAAGCCAATTCACACACCTGGGAACTTTCGAAATGAGCTGACTTTGAGATATTGACTCTTAAAGGGATAGTAATACTTATTATTACTATCCCCCATATTGTACATATTTGCAAAATAATTTAATAGCCCCCAGGTTCATCTCTCATACCTTTATGGTTTGAGAGATAACTGAAGACAAAGTTCCACCCTCCCTCCCACTTCCCTGAAGTCAGCGTTGTGCTGACTGCAGGGATATCCGGTCTGACTTTCATCAGGCGGCTCTGCAGCAGAGCCGCGATCACGCTAGTGAAAAAGAATTATTTCACTGAAACAGTCTTCTACTTTTGCTTGCAAACCAAGCACATGTAGACGACCGTTTCAATGAAATAATAATTTTTCACTAACGGGATCTCGGCTCAGCTGCAGAGCTGCAAGCCTGTCGTACGACAGACTTCCCCTGCAGACAGTGCAACGCTGACTTCAGGGAAGGGGAAGGGAGGGGGTAAGTTTGCCTTTGGTTATCTCTCAAACCATAAAGTTTTGAAAGATGAACCTGGGGGCTATTAAATTATTTTACAAATATCTAAAATATGGGGGATAGTTATAATAAAGTATTACTATCCCTTTAAAGTTGCCTTATATAGATTGTCTGCAATATGTGTCTGCTTGACTTAATCAAAGGGTGCTCCAGACAGCCCTCAAGGAACCATTAAAATCCAACAACTTAGAGATCACTGCTTCAACACATACAAGACACACTGGACTTCTCAATCCTGGTATAAATGGCACCAATTTAGAAGCTAAAGAAACAGTTAATTGGGGTAGATCATATAGTAGGTACCACTGAACTCTCTCACCTTGAGAATTTAGACCTTCACCCTGAGACCATGAGATTTGGGTCAAAACCCTGAGAGTTCCCAGGTTTGCCAATTCACCTTCTCCTCTTCTCTCTTTAACCAAAGATAGTTCCTTCATCATTCTATCTTTACTCAAAGACAATTACGCTTACTCTCCTGTCTCTCATTAAAGGGATAGTAATATTTTTCATAATGAAAGCAGCTCTAATTAATCATCATATTATTTGGACTTTGGAGAGTGTTATTTCAATTCTGTCAGAGTTTAGTTCAAGAGTAATTCAATGACAAAGTATCCCCCTCCCGCCCCTTTTACTGATGTAACCCTGTTCAGCCAGAGCAGAAGGGAGGTGCCCAGGTAGACTGCAGAGAGGGACAATCTTCAATTAAGATAAGGGAAAAACCTGAAAAACTTGTCAAGGGGGGCAGGGCCATCATTGTTCTCATAGGAATAAGATTGTCCCCTTCTGTTATCTGTCTGGTCTATGGACTGCATTCCACATCTGAGAAGAGATGGCTTACACTACGTAAAGGGGGGGGGCTTTGCTTGTGAATATCTCTCAAACCATAAAGGTTTGAGAGATCATACTTATATCATTCTTCATGTTTTTTTAATGCCTACAAAATAAAATAAAGAGAAAACGAAGTATTACTGTCCCTTTAACCAAAGAGTTCTACTTCATCCCTATCTCTCTTTAACCAAAGACAATTTTACCTTCTACTCTGCCTCTCTTTAACCAAAGACAACATTACTTCATCCCTGTCTTTCATTAATCAAAGACAATTATTTCTCTCAGTCTCTCTTTAACCAAAGCCTTCCCCACTCCTCTCTTTTTCTATCACCAATTCACCTTCTTCCCTGCATCTTCTTAAAGGAGAAGTAAAATATCCTAATAATAACCCTCCAGCTACCTTACTATGGCCAGAAAGTCCCAATGGCTTCTATGAATTTTGCCCTTGTGCATATGTTTAACCCTTTGAGTGCCAGAGGGGTACGCGACCCCTCTGGCACACAAAGGGTTAAGCGATAACATTGCCAATCAGTCCTGGATGTCATGCCCTTTGAGGCGGATGTGATAGTCACTGGCAGCCTTTTCAGCAGATACAGAAAGAGGACATGAGCCCACGTGACCCCTTTTGCAATCCCTCCAGTTCTTAAAAGGTTAACCCCTTAATGACCAGCTCGCACGCACGTGGCCGGTACTTATGGACCACGGAGCATTTAAAAAAAAAAAAAATACAATTCAGGGCTCCCCGAACGGCGTGCAGAAGTGCAGGGAGCCCTGAAATCAATGATGTTCATGTATGTCATGGGTCCTTTAGGGACATCCACCCATGACATACATGTACGTCCTGCGTCCTTAAGGTGTTATGATTGCCACGTGCGGGGTGAGGAGTTTGTGTCCCGTGGTATCTCCCTCCATGTATATGACATTCAGGACTGACTGGCAATTTTCTGTTTTGAACAAAGATAGAAAGGCACAATTCATAGGAGGAATTAGGATTTTTTTGGCCATAATAAGTTAAGTTAGAGGTTATTATTAAGTATTACTTTTTTGTCAACCAATGCTCTTTCAGATGACAGTTGGTACCATGTTAGCAGTAGAAATACAGGAGACAATTATAGTCAAGTTGATACCTTTATTGGTTAAAGGGATAGTAATACTTCGTTTTAACTTTATTTTATTTTGTAGGCATTAAAAAAACATGAAGAACTATGTAAGTCTTATCTCTCAAACCTTTATGGTTTATGAGATATTCACAAGCAAAGTTTCCCCCTCCCGCCCCTTTTACCTAGTGTAAACAATCTCTTCTCAGATGTGGAATGCAGTCCATAGACCAGACAGATAACAGAAGGGGACAATCTTATTCCTATGAAAACAATGAAATCCCTGCCCCCCTTGACAAGCTTTTCAGGTTTTTCCCTTATCTTAATTGAAGGTTGTCCGTCTCTGCAATCTACCTGGGCGACTCGCTTCTGCTCTGGCTGAACAGTGTTACATCAGTAAAAGGGGCGGGAAGGGGACACTTTGTCATTGAATTACTCTTGAACTACAACTCTGACAGAATTGAAATAACACTCTCCAAAGTCCAAATACTATGATGATTAATTAGAGCTGCTTTTATTATGAAACATTACTATCCCTTTAACTAAGCAGATTTAGGATGCAAGTTTATAAGACCTCTTAGGTCTCTTCCTCAGACATGTTACATGCCTGAGGAAGAGACCTAAGAGGTCTTGAACGCTTGCATCCTAAATCTGCTTAGTTAGCCAATAAAGGTATTAACTTGACTATAATTGCCTCCTGAATGCTCTTTCACTTTCTCTCACTTTCTCTCTTTTTCTAAAGCCTATTCCCCTTCTCCCCTGTCTAATGTAATTCTCCCCTTTCTCTCCTGTTTCATCCAGCTCCTCTTTCCTCCCTGCAAAACCCATCACACAGCCAATTTCTCGTCTGCCTCCCACCTTCCAGTTTCTCTGAAGGATGCTGTGACGGGGACATATGTAGAAATTCAAAGCCAGTCTACTCCCTGCGGGGGTTAAATCATTACCAGCGGAAGTTTAACATTCCTTCCATATCAAGCTCAAATCTTCTCCTGGGTCAGACTGGTTCCCAGGCCTCTAGTCTAGCCCTTTAACCCTTTCACCATATAGAATATTAGCTTCATCATGTGGAATGCATACAAATAAGTGCAAAGTAAAAATAACTTTTGGATAATGTCTTTATTTGCATTGTGCTCATGACTATTTGACTATATTAGGGGTAGGCAACATTTGACTCACAACTGTTGAGGATGGCAACTCCCATCACCACTGGGTAGGTGGGGATCATGGGAGTTGTAGTCTCTAACAGCTGTAGAGGCAAAGGTTGCATGCCCCTGGTCTAGATATTACATACCTCCCACGTGTCCCTCTTTTAGACCTAAATCCCTCTGTCCCTCTTTCCCACCCTGATGTCCCTCTTTTTAGGAGATCAGATTGTGTGGTGTGTATATGTGTTTAATATTGCTCTACAGCAATAAAACTCACATTATTATTTATTTAAATGTCAGTATATGTGTTCATAAATTAGTGTGTGTAAATAAAATACTTTGTTCTAAATCATTTATTAGGTTACCATACCTCCCAAGTGTCCCTCTTTTAGACCCAAATCCCTCTGTCCCTCTTTCCCACCCTGATGTCCCTCTTTCTAGGAGATCAGACTGTGTGGTGTTTATATACATGTATCATATTACTCTACAGCAATAACACTCATGTTATTGTTAGTTTAAACATCAGAATATGTGTTTATAAATTGATCTGTGTAAATAAAACACATTGGTCTTGTTATAAATCATTTATTAGGTTACACAAAGAGGTGTCAATAGGTTGTGAAATAGCAAAAAAAGGCCTGGTAATGCCCTGCCCACTAGCCACACCCCTTAAAACACAAGTGTCCCTCTTTGGCAATTTGAAATGTTGGGAGGTATGGGTTACACAAAGAGGTGTCAATAGGTCATGAAATAGCTTAAAAATTCCTGGTAATGCCCCGCCCACCAGCCACACCTCCAGAAACACCCCCTAAAACAGAAGTGTCCCTCTTTGGCAATTTGAAATGTTGGGAGGTTTGATATTATGGAGTCATACACGCATTGATAGGGTTGTCACATTATCCCGTTAATACTGGCTTATTAATTATGCATAATGCAAAGGTTCATTGCATCAGTTGCAGCCCTAGAGAAGGAGTGGGGAATCTTTACCTCACCAGTTGTTGTTAGATTACAACTATCACAATGTTCAGCCAGCCAAAAGCTGACTTAGTTTGATGGGAATTGTAGTTAAAAAACAGCTGGACGCCAGACGTTCTGCATCTCCTTCTCTATTGCTTCAATGGTTCTTATGCAGCCCTGCAGTTTGCATATTCATAAATTCATAATATTTCATTCTAAAGCTCAGCTATAACATGGATAGTGTTCTATCAGCAGACCTATTTATAAAGCGGGGGCTGCATTGTGAGCCCCAGGGCATAGGGAGATGAACACAAGTCTAAAAAAAGAGACCCCCTTTGCTCCCTCACTGTTCCCACTGGGTAGATTAAATTTCAAGACTTTGAACTCTCTCAGTTCAATCTCACTGGAC
This sequence comes from Rhinophrynus dorsalis, assembly GCA_037306005.1. NCBI lineage: Eukaryota > Metazoa > Chordata > Amphibia > Anura > Rhinophrynidae > Rhinophrynus > Rhinophrynus dorsalis. The sequence continues at coordinate 416,204,288 of CM074722.1, forward strand.
TGTGTGCACAGACACTAGTGAAGGGCTTTCTAGCCAGACAGCAGCTATTTAATATGCTTGCATGTATAATCTGCAACATTTGAGACCTCAGCCACAGACTTCTGTGTTGCATTCCGCATAACGCCAGCTGAGGAGGTTGGTTTCCTGACCCACATGAATGGCTTACAGGAGCCTCTTTGGGGCTGCAAATGCAGCCCTGAGGGTTTTACTAAGTAGGATCTCATAGGAGTAGACCTAGAAAAACATGATAATTGTCCTTTAAAGGGATGAGGCGGCAACCCTAAATGCAGTCACTAATCTGATTGATGTTCTGTACATTTTGTCCAAAAAGTGGCACCATCTACTTAAATTTTATACTTTGCCTCTAAGTACATCTACTGTATATCTACTGAAGATTCTACAACTCGATATATTCATAGTCATCTTTAGCTATTCAGTATCATAATGCACTAGCATGGCCATTATCAGTCTATAGATAAAAGGGAGGTTATACACTAAAGTGTGATAAAGAGGAGATAACCTCTCCAGTGTTATACTCTACAATTCATATGTTATTCTGTGGAGCCAATCTCTCCAGTTTTAAAGGTGTTAATGCTTAAACTCAATAGAAAGATGGTAGAGAGTGCTGAATGGCGCCTGAAGATAAAAAGGCCCAGGGAACCTTCTCCCTTCTCCTCTTGCTTGGTTTTGTTGTGGGGAGAAGGAGCCCTGGAAAACAATGAAAGGGGCTGTCCCCCCCACCCCTGGGATGAGCAGGGTGGTGGAGACCAGGTACGATCTGGAAAAAAGGGGCAGGGGTAGAGTTTAAAAGGGTTTACATGTAGCCAGATAAGCTGACAGTATTTTGTTTTATTTGATTTGCAGGTCGCCGGATGTAAGGCCATTGCACTGTGGAGAGGATGCATGGAAGTAGTGTCATGGAGGATCGACACTGGGGCCTTTTCTTTTCCCCTGGTACAGTTTTGTATTGGAGGTCATGGAGAGGGACCAGAGGTGGGGAGGCTGTGATTGCCTGAATGGACTCGCCCTTTACTTCCCATGGCCGCAGGCTGGATGCAGGAGTGGCCCAAGTTGGCAGGGGCACTGGGGGCACCACATAGTAGTGAGGAGGATACTCCAGGGCTTCCCTTAAATAGATCAAAACCCAATTCATTAAAACTCTTAACAATTTCTACTATACTTCTATACCTCCCAACATTTCAAATTGCCAAAGATGGACACTTGTGTTTCAGGGGGTGCTGCTCGGGGTGTGGCTGGTGGGCGGGGCATTACCAAGAATTCTTAGGCTACTTTATGACCTTTTGACATCTCCTTGTGTAGCCTAATAAATGATTTACAACAAGACCAAAGTATTTTATTTACACATACTAATTTATAAACAAGTATACTGACATTTAAACAAACAAACATTAATATGAGTTTTATTGCTGTAGAGCAATGTGATATACTTATATACACACCTCTCCTAAAAAGAGGGACATCAGGATGGGAAACAGGGACAGAGGGATTTGGGTCTAAAAGAGGGCTGTCCCTCCTAAAGAGGGACACTTGGGAGGTATGTACTTCTGTTGTCCGTGTGTTTATTTCAATATTGGGCGTGATGTTTTTGTATGCTATGTAATGATGGTGGCTGGGAGGAGAGGAATTGGAAATGATGAGTATGGACCTTATAGCATAGGAATTGGAGTGTTTACCCCACTGGAAAAGTTATCTTCTCTTTCTCACATCATTATCACCATAGTGAATTTCCCCCTTAGGTATCACTATATAGTGAGGAGATCATGGTCAGTAGAGTCAGCTTTAGGGAATTTGAGGGCAGCTTTTAAACACAAGTTATTTTTCTTGAGGAACGTCCCTAAAGCACAAATAAACAGATTGTGCATTGACTTCCACAGATGGAATCACAGCTAGTGAAGATATAATTGCTAAATATAACCCACCCCCATCCTCGATTATAAAGTTATAGATACTCTGCAACATTATATACTGCAAAGTGTTTGTTGTTAGTGGTATATTCTTGCCATGCTGACTTCCTTATATGTCGAACAGAAGCTTCCAGATAAGTTGCCCTGGGCCTCACAAAATGACATAACATGAGAGTCAAGACACAACCCAGACGGCAACAGTGCCAGCCTCCCCCTCATACAGTGACTTGTATACACATTACAGGTACAATGCAGGCAGAGGGGCCAGCCTTCCCTGCTCCTACAGTCTGCTACACAAAGACTTGTATATGCAGCACAAACACCAGCAGTGTCAGTCTTGCCTATATGCTTCATAAAAATATGTAAATAAACATGATTTTAAATACTCAAGGTTTGGCTGTTTGGATTGCCACTTTGTCACTTTAAAGAGAACTAACACCTCCTAATATTAACCCTTCGAGTGTGTCTGGCACTCAGTGGGTTAAGTCCCAGAGTTCATTACTATGGCCAGAAAACACTAATGCCCCACTTGAATTTTGCCCTTATGCTTTTGTCTACAATCCAATTAGTCCTGAATGCCATAGACACAAAGGTGGACATGACGTTGCTGGCAGTTTTTTCTGACTTAATCAAGTAGAGATCATGAGCCTACTTAACTCTTTAAAGGGATATGAACACTTAGTACATGAAAAAATATATATTGTAGGGTTTATCCTTCTGTGTAAACAAGGTCACACTCACTGATGAGAGGTGTTTTATCAAAAGTTATTACAGCTCAAATTTGGACTTTTTTTAGGGCAGTATCTCAGTGGACTGAAAAGTTACAGTGGCACTGTTGCGACACCATCCTATGGATAGCCCTGGTCATTTGATCATAAACCTCCACTGGATGGTGTAGCAACAGCACCACTGTACAATTTCAGGCCATAGAGATACTGCACCTAAAAAAATCACGTTTGAACTGCAATAACTTTTGCATAAACACCTCTCAGCAGTAGGAGTGTCCCTGTTTTACTCATGGGGTAAACCCTACTATATATATATATATATATATATATATATATATATATATATATATATATAATTTTTTTTTTTTTAAACCTATTGTGTTAGTCTCCCTTTAAGGAGCAGAATGGTGCATAACACATTGAGAAGTAATATGTTGCACACCTTCTCTGGCTATAAGAGTGTTAAGATTACAATGTGTAGTGAGCAGAGTGAAGAGGTCATGTGATCATGCTGAGATGTCTGCCTCCATGGACATGACATCCAGCACTGATTGTAGACATTATGGCCTTGATCCTATTGAGGCCTTTAAAACAAACTGGGTGCAGGTTTTCACCCGGTAAAGTGGGTCCCTTATAGATCTTAGTGCCTAACGTAAGGAGTTGAAGTTGTTTGTCAATGGGTGAAAACGCCCGCACAATTATTGACTGCGGTGGGGGGTTTTTAGACTGTATTTTTTCAAACAAAGGTAATTGCATGTCTTACCATGCTTGAAAAACTACCGTTGGGTGTTTTTTTTTTTTTGCACTGGGGGTAATAGTAACTAAGAAATTTCTTAAACAAAGACACAACGCCTACATTCACAGGGGCTATTAAGACTTTCTGGCCCTTCAGTGGGTTGTTATTAGGAGCTGTTCATTCTTCGTAAGGCAGATCACCTATGAAATATTCAAAATGCAGGGGGGAGTCATTTACTCTCCAGTTGTTGTTGAACTACAGCTCTCATCGTTTCAGCCACCTGTTGGAGTCCTCTCTAACAGATATTGGGTTAAAACCCTCATTTATATCAATAAGAATTTGGGGAATTTTCATCTGCCCTTTATGGTGCAATTGGTTTGTTACAGAATTGCTTGTCTTTTTTGGGGGATGCTGCCTCTTCAGTGGGACAACCTTCCAGTCCAGGATTCAGTTGCATTCAAAAATCCGGAATGTCTAAATCTTTCCCAGACCTGGGGCGATTCTCAATCCAGTCTTCACTTTAGCTCAGTAGTGTAGAGTTGTTAAAACTTGGAACACCTTCATAAGAAGTTGTTCTGCTTCATTTATTACCTACTAGTTGAAGAGCCCGTTACACGGGCCACAGTACCACTGCCAGCCGGTAGCGGGGCAGTCATGCGAAGTAGAGACTGCTCGAGCCACGGCTGATAAAGAGCTGGACGCTCCTTCGGAGCATTCAGCTCTGTATCAGCCGTGGCACGAGCAGTCTCTACTGTGCATGATTGCAGCACACACAGCAGTCTCTACTGCACACAACTGCGTCCTTACACACGTTTTAGCTAATTATTATATAGGATATAGCAGAATACAGAACTTTAGGGTTAATGACATGTGGGAATACTCATCCTCAAGAAATTTCCTCTCATTTCGATTTTTAGGGAAAGTTCTCAGACAGTCTTCTTCCTCAAATTGTACTGTCCCTAGATTTACCAGTACACTAAAGCCAAGCTGTCAAACAAAGAATCAGATAAACAATTATGCTTCCACAAATCCTTCCTCAGCATGAATGTTAGGCATGAGTCCCAGCTGAGACCAGCTCCTAGAAGAAAGACCCCTGACAATGGAGAGACATGATGTGAGATGGCAAGTGGTATCTCCCATTACTCAGATTAATTTCCATGAACATTTTTTTCTTAATTATGGAGTCATCACCATTGTTAACAATAATCAAATATTATAGTCAATCATTACATTATAGTCCAATCATTTTGGGGTTCCCCAGAAAGATGATGGCTTCAGACCAGTAATAGATCTCAATGCTCTGTGCATCTAACCGGGAGAATTCCTTTCTTCTTCTTTTATAAAAGATGCATATCTTTATATTCAGATATTATCAGGTCACCATCAGTACCCGAAGTTTGCATTCCACAACCATTACTGACCAGTTTGTAGCTCTTCCCTTTGAGAATGTGGCTGCTTGCAGAGTGTTCACAAATGACACAGATCACAGATGATCAACATCGCAAATAAACTCAAAGATCAAGGCAATGTCTCCTTACTGATTACATATCTGTAACTGACATCAAACATTCTCAATCACTGATGGATAATCAACTTAACCAATTAACCAACCCTGAAAGACCTTCCAGTTCCAAATTCAGCACCTCACAACAGCAGGTGTTTCTATGTCTGGGAAAGATGTCAACAATACTGAGCAGAGGGTGAGCCCTACTGAGTGCCCAAAAGTCTACAATTTGAGATTGCATGAAGTAAAGGGAACCTTTGTCAACTCTGAAATTGATTCCATTCTTAGCTCCACTCATACAATTACATCTGACATGTCTTCAGTGCCGAAAAAAGTCCACAACTTTCAACAGTCATATCTACTTGTAACCAGCAATGAGGAAGTAATTCCTTTTTTGGTTAAACCAGCAGAACTTACAGCAAGGCAGACACTTTCTCCATTCCAGTCTGCTCATGGTCTGTGGTCAAAGCCAGATAACTCTCACTCAAGCAATGACCTAGAACCGAGGATCATCTAAAAATTTATTTTGACTTGAATGAGCCACTTGAATGTCCATCCCTTTTGCATCCAGTTTGACAATGTCAGATGGAAAGCAGCATGCTTGAAGGTCCATAAGAAACACATTACCTGTAAGACTGTTTTCCTTACTGCAATGTCTTAATCTAGAGGATGCAGTTCTCTTCACCTTATCTTTCATCAAGATAAAGCAGTTCTGAGGACTGTTCTATACAGCTAACCCAAGCTGGTGTCTACTTTAACAGTAATCAAGAATTGATATTCTCTATGTCCCAATCTAGGAAACAAGGAGGAGAAACAATTACACATGTAAGATATAGACAGATGTCTTAGTGGCTATGTTTAGATAACTAAAGTAATTTGACAACCTAATGTTGTATTCAGCATGTAGGAAAGGCGGAACTTCTTATAAGGGTACCATAGATTCATGGACTAAATGTGCTACACGGCAAGCCTATATTCTAAAATACAGACCAGTACCTTTCCGCCTCAGGCTTCAACAGGTCCACATGTTAAAGTTGCCCCCTGTTCAGCTGTACATACATTTACTAAGTTCTTTAGAGTGAATGTGCTTGCTTCTGCAAGGGCCAATTTCAGATGCATTGTTCTGCAAGCCACAGTTTTTTCTCTCCCTGGTTGAATTTTGGGATCGCTTGGGAAGTCCTCGCACACACACAAACTTATTCCCCCCCACACACACACACACACATTCCCCCAAATCATTACAGGAGACTAACAGGGCAATCTACCATTACAGGAGACCAGCAGGGCTATATAGCATTAAATTAGGTCAGCAGGTCAATGCAAAATTACATGACACCATCACCCTTCCACCCCAGTCTTTTTTCTCTTCTCCCTCAGTTTTTTATCCATTCTCTCTCCCCCAGTCTTTTCTCCATTTCTATACCACAGTAATTAAACACTCTTTCTCTTTCAGTCTTATTTACCCTCTCTCTATACTCCAGTCTTTTTCTCTTTCCTTTCACCCAATCTCCCCTTCTCTCCCCCCCTCTCTTCTTCAGCTCCATTCTCTCATTCCCAGTCTCCCCCTCTCTCCTCTAGTCTTCTGGTCCCAAAGTTCCCCTTCCCTTTTATCTCATCTAGCCCCTCCCCTTCTCTCTCCAGCCTCAATCTCCTTTATTATTCATGACCCCCCTCTCTCCCCAATTCCCCTCCTTTTCTATACACCAGTATCCCCTTGGTGAGCATACACATTCTATCCCCCAATTATTGACCCCTCTCTCCCCTAGTTCCAGTTTTTTAGCCCATCCTTCTCCCAGTATTTTACACTCTCCTGCAGTTCCTCCCTTCTTTTCCCCAGTCTTCCCTTCTTTCCCCTCCCACTTGGCTATCTTTCCTGGCACATGAGAGGGCCTCATTCCTAGTGGTTCAGTGTTTTCAATAAGAGATATGTGCCTCATCTGGCACAGACATCTGCATCACTGCTCCCATGGTTTTCTCACTACTTAATGAAACAGAGCAATGACATATGAGGTAATATCTGAGCATGCAGGGACATTGAGGAAGCAGTGTTATAGAGGGCTGTACCAGAGGAGGGCAGGTTTGGGATGATTTTTCCACCAGGCTCCTGGCCCTGGAGTCCAGACTAAATGGGCTGGCAGTCCAGATAGTGGTCCGCATAATGATTACCACAGTTTAGAGTCTAGAGAAATAGCTGGTTTCATATAGAGTGACTCCATCTAGATTATATCATTCAGGAACAATAAGAAGAACTAACCCTAATAGCAATTTGCATACACAGAGAAGAAGTTAGAGATACTCAGCTTGGTTCATGAACTTGCAAAGGTATGCAAAACGATCACGAGGACTGTGTCCTCGCGCTCAGAGTGCAATCTCTTTTAACTCACAAATGCCATACAGAGAGAAGAAATGTTCTGAAGCATATCATACAGGTCCTGCCAAAATGACAATCCAGCAACAAAATGCCAGACAATTCTTCTCTAAATGAGGGAAACGGCTAACCCTAGATGTACTTTTAGACCTTATTGGGCTTCATTGGTGAAGTACAGCTGGTCTCTCTAAGCACTTGTGAGCAAGGGGTCCACATCTGGATTCCCTCATTACCATTAGGGTAACTAACCCTACGAGCAATTTTTATATACAGAGAAGAAGTCAGAGATGGTACACTCAGCTCATGAGCTTGCAAGGGTATGGAAAAAGCTCACTAGGACTGTGTCCTTGCGCCAAGGGTGCAATCTCTTTTAGTTCACAAATGCCATACACATAGACGAAATATGCTGAAGCATATCATACAGGTCCTGCCAAAATGACAAACAATACTTCTTTGAATGAGAGAAACAGCTAACCCTTCATCTATGTTTCAGCCTTATTGGTCTTGTTGGAGAGGTACAGCTGATCCCTCAAAGCACTTTTGAGCAAAGGGTTCAAATCTGTATTCCTCCATTACCCTTAGGGTGACAACCCTAAAAGCAATTTGCATATACAGAGAAGAAGAAAGAGATGCTCAACTTGGCTCATGTGCTTGCAAGAGTATGCAAAAATCTTAGTAGGACTGTGTTCTTGCACCCGGGGTGCAATCTCTTTTAGCTCACAATTGTCATCTACAGAGAAGACATATTCTGAAGCAAATCATACAGGTCCAGCTAAAATGCCACGCAATTCTTCTCTGAACAATGAACACAGCTAGCCGCAAACATATGTTTACACCTTATAGGGCAGCATTGGTGACTTGCAGCTGATCCTTGTACGCACCTGTGAGCAAGGGGTCCACTTCTAGATTCCCCCATTACCCTTAGGGAAACAAACCATAAGAGCAATTTGCATATACTGAAAAGAAGTCAGAGATGCTCAACTTGGTTTATGAGCTTGCAAGAGCATGCAAAAAGCTCACTAGGATGGTGTCCTTGTACCCAGGGGGCAATCTCTTTTAACTCACAAATGCCATATACAGGGAAGAAATATTCTGAAGCATATCATACAGACCCTGCCAAAAGTACAGTCCAGCCATGAAATGCCAGACAATTCTTCTCTGAAAAAGAGAAACAGTTAACTCCAGAAATACATTTCAACCTTATTGGGTCTCATCGGTGATGTACTGCTGATCCCTCCAAGTATTTGTGAGCAAGGGGGTCCACATCTGGATTCCCCCATTACCCTTAGGGAGACTAAACCTAAGAGTATTTTGCATATACAGAGAAGAAGTCAGAGATGCTGATCTCAGTTCATGAGCGTGCAAGGCTACACATAAAGCTCAGTAGGACCGTGCCCTTGCATGCAGAGTGCAATCTGTTTTAACTCACAAATGCCAAACACACTGAAGAAAAAATCTGAAGCATATCATACAAGACCTGCAAAAATTTCAGTACTCCAACAAAATACCAGACAATTCTTCTTTGAACAAGGAAACCAGCTAACTGCAAACATATATTTTGACCTAATTGGGTCTCATTGGTGATGTGCAGCTGATCCCTCTAGGCACTTGTGAGCCAGGGGTCCATGTCTGGATTCCCCTATTACCCTTACGGTGACTAGCCATAAGAGCAATTTGTATGTACAGAGAAGTCATCAGAGATGATCAACTAGGCTCAAGAGCTTACAAGGGTATACAAAAAGCTCATTAGGACTGTGTCCTTGTGCACAGAATGCAATTTCTTTTAACTCACAAATGCCATACACAGAGAAGAAATATTCTGATGCATATCATACATGGCCTACCAAAATAACAGTCCAGCCACAAAATGCCAGGCAATTCTTCTCTGAACAAGGGAAACATCTAATCCCAAATGTACATTTCAGCTTTATTGAGCATCATTAGTGAGGTGCAGCTGATCCCTGTAGGTACTTGGGATCCAGGGGTCCACATCTGGATTCCCCCATTACCTTTAGGGTGACTAATCTTAAGAACAATTTGTAGTATACAGAAGAGAAGTCAGAGATGCTCAACTCAGCTAATGAGCTTGCAAGGATAAGCAAAAAGTTCACTAGGACTGTACCTTGCACCCAGAATACAATCTCTTTTAGCTCACAAATGTCATATACAGAAAGAAAGACTCTGAAGCATATAATACAAGCCCTACCAAAATGACAGCCCAACCACACAATGCCAGACAATTCTTCTCTGAACAAGGAAAACACTAATCCCAGCCATATGTTTCAGTCTTATAGTGTCAAGTCAGTGAAGTACATCTGATTCAGCTAAGCACTTGTGAGCAAGGAGTCCACTTCTAGACTCCCCAATTACCCTTAGGGTGACCAACCCTAAGTGCAAATTGCATATACAGAGAAGAAGTCAGATGCTCACCACAGCTCTGAGCTTGCAAGTGTATGCAAAAAGCTCACAAGGATGGTTTCCTTGCACCCAGTGTGAAATCTCTTTTAGCTCACAAATGCCATACGCAGAGAATAAATATTTTGAAGCATATCATACTGGTTCTGCCTAAATGCCAGACATTTTTTCTCCGAACAAGGGAAACAGCTTGCCCCAGACATATGTTTCACCCTTACTGGGCTTCGTCAGTGATGTGCAGCTGATCCCCCTACACACTTGTGAGCAAGAAGTCCACGTCTGGATTCCCCCATTACCCTTAGCAAGACTAACTCTAAGAGTAATTTGCATATACAGAGAAGAAGTCAGAGATGTTCAACTCAGCTCATGAGCTTGCAAGGTTATTCCAAAAGCACACTAGGACTGTATCTTTGCACGCTGAGTGCAATGTCATATACAGAGAAGAAATATTCTGAAGCATTTCATAAAGGTCCTGCCAGACCGACAGTCCAGCAACAAAATGACAGACACTTCTTCTCCAAACTAAGAAACCAGCTAACCGTAGATTTATGTTTCAGCCTTATTGGGTTTCATCAGTGAAGTGCAGCTGACCCCTCTACGCACTTGTGAGAAACGGGTCCACATCTGGATGTCCCATTACCCTTAGGGTGACTAACCCTAAGAGTAATTTGCATATACAGAGAAAATGTCAGAGATGCTAAACTAGGCTCATGAGTTTGCAAGGGTATGCATAAATATCACTAGGACTGTGTTCTTGCATCAAGGTTGCAATCTCTTTTAACTTACATTTGCCAAACACAGAGAAGAAATATTCTGAAGTATATCATACAGGTGCTGCCAAAATGACAGTCCAGCCATTAAAAGTCAGACAATTAATCTTCTGAATAGTGTAAACAACTAACCTCTGACATACATTTTAACTTTATTGGGCCTCACTGGTGAGGTGCAGCTAACATCTCTAGGGACTTGCAAGCAAGGGGTCCACGTCTGGATTCTCTCATTACTCTTAGGGTGACCAACCCTAAGAGCAATTTCCATATACAGAGAAGAAGTCAGATGCTCAACATGGCTCTGAGCGTGCAAGGGTATGCTAAAAGCTCACTAGGATGGTGTCCTTGTGCCCAGGATGCAATCTCTTTTAGCTCACAAATGCAATACACAGAGAATAAATATTCTGAAGAATATCATAAAGGTCCTGTCAAAATGCATTACAATTTTTCTGCGAACAAAGGAAACAGCTTGCCCCGGACATATTTTTTAAAATTTTTTTTTTTTTTACCTTTCAGTCAATTGTAAATCAACAGGATATAAACTGGTGCTAATTATATAAGAAGTTCTGCCTTTCCTACATGCTGAATACAACATTAGCTTGTCAAATTATTTTAGTTATCTAAACATAGCTACTAAGACATCTGTCTGTATCTTACATGTGTAATTGTTTCTCCTCCTTGTTTTCTAGATTGGGACATAGAGAATATCAATTCTTGATTACTGTTAAAGTAGACACCAGCTATTTTACTGATGTAACACTGCTCAGCCAAAGCAGAAGGGAGGTGCCCAGGTAGATTGCAGAGAGGGACAATCTTCAATTAAGATAAGGGAAAAACCTGAAAAACATGTCAAGGGGGGCAGGGTTTTCATTATTTTCATAGGAAGAAGAATGTCCCCTGCTGTTATCTGTCTGGTCTATGGACTGGATTCCACATCTGAGAAGAGATGGCTTACATTATGTAAAAGGGGCAGGAGGGGAAGCTTTGCTTGTGAATATCTCTTAAACCATAAAGGTTTGAGAGATAAGACTTATATCATTCTTCATGTTTTTTTAATGCCTACAAAATAAAATAAAGTTAAAACGAAGTATTACTATACCTTTAAGACAGTCAGCAATGCTAAATAGCAAAATATTTCTCATTTTCCATATAGCTTCTTTTATACAATTTATCACTAACCAACACCATAAATGTTTGTTTCTATCTTTACAATCAATACGGCCATATAAAACCTCCTCAAAATTTAAAGCGGAACTACCACCCGACACAATCTTTAGCTTCACTAAGTCCCCATCTGGTGACTAGCTGCTTAGTAGCGCAAGTCGCCAGAATAATTACCTTATTTAATAGATTTCTGCTCTCTTCCATGGGTGACAGGCAGGAGGGAGTGCGGACATCTTGCCATTGTGACGTCCACACGCCTGTGCTGTCAGTCCCTTCCGGAGCTGGCCGGCTCCTAGCATCGCCTACTAGACCCAGCTGGAACTGACAGTGCAGATGCACAGACGTCACAATGGCAAGATGTCCGCGCTCCGTCTTGCCTGTCAGCCGGGGAAGAGAGAAGAAATCTATTAAATAAGGTAATTATTCTGGCGGCTACCGTTACTAAGCAGCTAGTCGCCAGATGGGGACTTAGTGAAGCTTAAGATTGTGTCGGGTGGTAGTTCTGCTTTAAGAATTGCATAGATCCAAATCATTTAAGCATTGGCCTTACTTGTTCCCATATTTGTCTTGAAAAAGTTCCAAAAAACATGTAGTGCTGTTTCATCCTCCCCACATCTATACCTTGGACATTTAGCACAATGTATTAAACCCCTTCTGTGCTGAAATGCACGCGTGGGCAAACACTCTTTGACGATGCTCCACTCCAGATCTTTTTGAGTGTTATTCAGAGCACTACAGGCCATATTCTTCCAAATATTTACAGAGATATTGCTATTAATTTTGAATAATTTCTTGTTTTTTAAGTTCTTGATACATTTTTCTATGATCTATTAAAGTTTCTACCCCCATCTTATCTAAACTAAATTCTCTAATTATTTTCTCCAACACTACGTAATGCCAAAGAGGAGAAAAAGAATATGGTCTACTTAAAGAAATGCCCACCCATTTATATCTATGAAAAATATAACCCATAGCATATCTAACATAATCATCTAACACACCCATTTTTTTTTACTAAAAACTCTCATAATATAAAAAGCAAAATATTTCAAACTCAAAAACATCCTTATATCAGGAACATTTTTTCCACCATTACTCTGTAGTTTACATATATCACTACATTTGACCCTTTCCATCTTGGATCCCCAAAAAATACAAAACAAGTTCTGATAATTCTTTTTAACCAAAGCACTGGTGGAAAAAAACCATTGCAACATATAACACAATAGGCAAGATTACTAGTCTGATGACTAGAATTTTCCCTTCCATTGTTAGCTGTCTAAAATTCCAAAACAGCAATTTTGTTTTTTACTCGTTCCAAAGTAGCTCGCTCTTTACATTTTTAGCAGAAATAATACCCAAAATTTTAATACTATCCTCACGTAAACACACATCCATCTAAAATTTACTCTCCCATCTACCATATAACATACACTCATATTTTCCTAAATTATCTTTAAAACCACTCACGCTACAAAAACACTGTATTAACCTAATGGCCCTTTTAATCAAAACAGGGTCTGTACATAACAAAGATATATCATCCATGTACCCTAAAACTTTAACGTCTTGACCCTTAGCCCCAGGAAATTGTTCCCCTTTTATCCCTTTAATAAGGGTTCAATCGCACAGATGAACAATAAAGGAGACAGAGGACATCCTTGTTTAACCCCTGAAAAAATATATCTACTCCTTCTGTAAAAAAAACATTAATTGAAACTACACTCTAACATCCTTCATACATCATTCTGACTTGCATCCTCACTTTCTCTGGAAACCATAATTTTTCTAAAACCTGAAATAAAAAAATTATGAGACACCCTATCAAAAGCCTTTTCAAAGTCAATTGACATAAGGGAAACATCCTGTCCCCTATTTACTACATCACAAATTAGCTCTCGAATTAATACAAGATTTTGAGTTACACTTCTCTCTGGGATCCCACAAACTTGATTCATATTTATCACAAATGCAATTACCTTACTACTTGCTATCACTTTAGCAAATATTTTATAATCCATATTCAAAAGAGCAATTGGTCTCCAATGTTTTATATCTTTCTTATAGCCTTTTTTAAACAAAAGTGTCACCACTCCTTCCTTCTAGGAGCTTGGTGATCGAACATTTTCGAAACCTTCTTCCAACAAATCAAAAAAATTGTCTTTAATATAAGGCCAGAAAGTCTCATGATATTCTACTGGTAAATCATCAGTACCTGGAGTTTTTCCTTTTTTAAAACTATTAATAACTTCCTGTATTTCTATGTGATTCAGCTTTGTCACCAATTTCTCCTGATCTTCCAATGTAAATCATGTTCCTTTACTTAATTTCTTATACTCATCTCTCTGTTTTTTTGCTTGAAGTTTACCAATACGAATAAAAAAATGTTTCCTTTTCCCTTTCATAAAGTCCCACCACTCACAAATATTCATTCCCAATCTACATTCTCTCCATTTTTTGTATAACTGTATAAATTAAATGTGATTCAGCTTTGTCACCAATTTCTCCTGATCTTCCAATGTAAATCATGTTCCTTTACTTAATTTCTTATACTCATCTCTCTGTTTTTTTGCTTGAAGTTTACCAATACGAATAAAAAAATGTTTCCCTTTCCCTTTCATAAAGTCCCACCACTCACAAATATTAATTCCCAATCTACATTCTCTCCATTTTTTGTATAACTGTATAAATTATATGTGATTCAGCTTTGTCACCAATTTCTCCTGATCTTCCAATGTAAATCATGTTCCTTTACTTAATTTCTTATACTCATCTCTCTGTTTTTTTGCTTGAAGTTTACCAATACGAATAAAAAAATGTTTCCCTTTCCCTTTCATAAAGTCCCACCACTCACAAATATTCATTCCCAATCTACATTCTCTCCATTTTTTGTATAACTGTATAAATTCCATTCTTACTTCCTCATCTTCAAGTAAGGAAACATTAAGTTTCCAATAAGGTTTTTTTCTTCCTCTTCACCCCAGGAATCTCACATACACACTCAATCAGTCTATGGTCAGAAAAAATACTAAGACGTGTTTTAAAGTCAGACACTCGTATCCCCCTAGAAAAAAGAAAAAAGTCTATTCGAGATTTAACTAAACTATTGCTCCAAGTATAACCTTCATCCGTATTCCCTGTCACACACCATGCATCCTGTAAATTATTATCAGCAATCATACCTCTAAAAAGGCTTGCAGATCCATCTTTTCTAGACCTACTTCCCCCCATCCTACTCTCATCAGGAAACACACAATTAAAATCCCCACCCATAGTTAAAGGAATAGAACCCAGAAGAAACAAACTTAATATTTCAAAAGAAAAGTTCTCTCCTTTTTCCCTTATCTGGAGGAGCATATACATTTACAAATTTCAAAAACAACCCTTTAAAGTTAACAGAAACAATCAATAGTCGCCCTGGTATTACTTCTTGTAACGGAACCCCTAGGACGCCGCGCTGTCCAGGGCCGTCGTGCTGGGTTTCTCTCTCCTGAGGTTGGCTACAAGTGGGTAGCCTGGCAAATCCACTACAAAGAGCTGGAATCTCTCCTGTTAGGCTGTAGGCTGGAAAGCTGTCTTGAACTTTGCAGCTGGATAATAGGCTGGAAATAGTCACTGGAAACAAGACTGGAACACAGGAAATCTGCCCACTGGAACCCTGGAACATCAGCTGCCTGAATGGGGGACAGAGGGGTCCCTTTAAACCATTCAGAATAAGGACAGGATACAGGTTCAAGTCCAAAACGACTTCTGCTTTATTCAGTCAAAAATCAGCTCTTTTATACAGTTGTTCAGACAATACACAATGGGGTTAGTACAAAGACATACTGAGGGGAATCAATAGTGTCTGGCTGCAATACACATCTAAACAATGAAACATAAACAGTAGAACAAAAGGCACAATGGGGTTGTACACAAAGAAGGCATTCTACATAATTTAATCTTGCCACTCTGAATCTTGACCAATAGAATTCAGAGTGACAAAATACACAGACCAATCCTGGTCAGGTGAGTCACCAGATGCCTGGACAGGAGGGACCAATCCCTAGGCAGCCTACCTGTCCCCTGCAAACCCTATGCTAAAACTTTGCATACATTATACAGACAAGGCCTCCATGTAACGGCCTAGGGGTCCGTTACATCACCCCCCCCTTCCAGCCCCAAGCCTTGGCAGTCTGGGGCCAAAGGCTTGGACAGCCTCTTGTTCTGGGCTAGTAACAACAAGTAGCCCCCTTGTCCGGGGCTGTGCAACAACAAATAGTACCCTTGTCCAGGCTGGGCAACAGGAAAATCAAACATCGTCCTGACGAGATAGTCCATCTGCATTGCGATTGTCTCTGCCAGACCGGTACTGGACGGTGAAATTGTACGGCTGTAAGGCCAAGCTCCACCGTAGCAGCCTCCCGTTGTCCCCCGATACTCGATTAAGCCAGACCAAGGGGTTGTGGTCGGTGAGCACCGTAAATTCTCGCCCATAGAGGTAGGCTTGGAACCTCTTGATGGCCCAGACCAAGGCCAAACATTCTTTCTCTACTGCGGCATAGCCTACTTCTCGCTCCAAGAGCTTACGACTTTGATAGGCTACCGGATGCTCTTCCCCCTTGACGTTCACCTGGCTTAGTACCGCTCCCAGGCCCACGTTGGAGGCATCTGTGTGTAGTAGAAAAGGCAGGTTAAAATCCGGTGCTGCTAATACTGGAGCTTCCCCTAACGCTGATTTCAAGGCTACAAAGGCTGTTTCACAGTCTGGGGTCCAGTTGACTACTCGGGGCAATTTCTTGCTAGTGAGGTCAGTCAGCGGCTTCGCAATGTCACTGTATCTGGGTACGAATTTGCGGTAGTACCCCGCAGTACCCAGGAAAGCCATGACTTGTTTTTTGGTTGTAGGCCGGGGCCACTGGACAATGGCCTCCACCTTGGCTGGTTCGGGACGCTGCACTCCGCTCCCTACTCGGTGTCCTAGATACTGCACCTCACCCATTCCCACTTGGCATTTGTCGGGGCGCAGGGTCAGCCCTGCCCTGTGAATTCTCCCTAAAATGGCCTCCACATGTAATAGGTGCTCCTCCCAGGAGTGGCTGTAAATGGCAATATCGTCGAGGTAAGCGCAGGCGAACTCCTGCGCTCCCTCGAGCAACTGATCCACTAGCCTTTGGAAGGTGGCTGGGGCATTCTTCATCCCAAACGGCATGACCGTGAATTGGTACAGGCCGAAAGGGGTGATGAATGCCGACTTGGCCCTGGCTTCCGGAGCTAGAGGGATTTGCCAATATCCCCGGCTGAGATCTAAGGTGGTCACAAATCTGGCCCCAGATAATCGGTCCAGCAAGTCATCCACCCTTGGCATAGGGTAGGCATCTGTGGTGGTTTTATCATTGAGCCGCCGGTAGTCCACACAGAACCGCGTGGTTCCATCTTTTTTGGGCACCAGGACTACCGGTGAGGCCCATGGGCTGCTGGACCCCTCTATGACGCCCATCTCCTGCATCTCCTGTATTTCCGTCCTGATGTGATTTTTTACCGCTTCCGGGACCCGGTATGGGGGCTGTCGTAGGGGTTGTTGGCCTGGAGTGTCAACTACGTGTTGGGTGAGGTGAGTCAGTCCTGGTTTAGTCGAGAATATGGTGGACCAGTGGCTGATGACTTCCCTAATCTGATCCCGCTGGGTAGGGGCAAGCTGTTCCCCTAGGGTCAGGTCATTGGGAGCTGGGTCTTGGGCCGTGGCTAGGAAGTCGGGAATTTCCCGATCTTCCTCCTCCTGAGGGACTGGGGTGCAAATAGCAAGGACGGCGTCTGCCCTGTCCTGATAGATCTTTAGAGCGTTCACATGACAAATTCTGCGATCCCGCTGATGGGGTCCCTGACTGATAATGTACGTGGTTTCCCCCTGCCTATCCACAATTTGGTAGGGGCCTTCCCAGGCAGTTTGTAACTTGTTCTGCCGAATGGGTCGCAGAGCTAACACCTTCTGCCCTGCGCTGAATTCCCTGACTTGGGCCGTCCGGTCATAATATTCTTTTTGGTGATCCTGCGCTTTCTGGAGATTCTGCCTAGCTGCCTCCATAAGGGATTGCAGCCTTTCTCTTAACTCTATCACATAAGTGACTGCCGGGGTTTCTTTCGTGGGGCATTTTCCCTCCCAGTACTCCCGGAGGATATTCAGGGGTCCCCTGACTCTTCTCCCATATAACAGCTCAAAGGGAGAAAAGCCCGTGGACTCCTGTGGCACCTCCCGATAGGCGAAGAGCAAGTGAGGTAAATACTTTTCCCAGTCCCTGTAAGTGTCAGTGAACGCTCGGAGCATCTGCTTCAAGGTCCCATTGAACCTTTCACAGAGCCCATTTGTCTGGGGGTGATAAGCCGTCGTGTGGATAGCTTTCACCCCACAGGTTTTCCAAAGCTGCTGGAGGAGGTCTGAGGTGAACTGTGTCCCCTGATCAGTCAGGATCTCTCGGGGAAATCCTACCCGGGTGAAGATGGGTATGAGGGCATCGGCTACATTTTCTGCCGTGATTTTGGATAGGGCAACCGCCTCCGGGTATCTGGTGGCAAAGTCCACCAGTGTGACTATGAATTTTTTCCCGGATGCGCTGGCCCTAGCCAAAGGGCCCACGATATCCACCGCCACCCGCTGGAAGGGTTCCCCGATGATAGGTAAGGTCTGAAGGGGGGCTCTGGGTCTGTCTCCCCGTTTTCCTACCCTCTGACACGTGTCACATGTCCGGCAGAAGGTTCTCACATTCCTGGACATGCGGGGCCAGAAAAAGGCCCTGCTGAGGCGGTATTCTGTTTTCCGGACCCCTAAATGTCCGGCTAGGGGAATCTCATGTGCCAGTGCTAGTAAGTCAGCCCTATGTTGCGTGGGTACCAGTAGCTGGGTCTTAGTCACCCCATGAACTGGGCTAACCGTGTGTCGGTACAATAACCCGTCTGTCCATTGGAACGTCTCCCCCCCAGAGCCTACCTCCCCCGTCTGGGCTCTCTGTCGGTAGCTGGCTAGGGTAGGGTCAGTAAGTAATGTGGCCCTAAACTCTGCAGGTGGGGACCACCTAAGCTCGGCCCCGGGTAGTTCAGGGTCGGCCGGGCAGTTAGTCTGGCTTACCCCGGGATTCCGGTTCTGACTCCGGGTGACTGCTTGACAATCCTGTGGTTCCGAGGGTTGACCAAAGTGGCTTTGCAAATCGCCCAAATCGTTGCCCAGCAGCACATCAGCAGGGAGTCCAGGCATTACTCCCACTTCTCGGTATCCTTGGCCAGAGCCCCAGTCCAGGTGAACTTGAGCCATGGGCAGCTGGTACAGTTTTCCTCCGGCCACTCGTACTTCCACAGTCCGTTGAAGCCGGTGACCCGGGTCCAAACAGCGGGGCTGCACCAAGGTAAGGGTAGCCCCCGAATCCCTGAGTCCCTTCACGGGCCGACCATTTAGTTGTACGGGTTGGACGTGCTGTTTCCTATTGTCTTTCACCATTGCAATCTCATGGCAAAAGGTTCCTGCTCCTCTATCCTCGGGATGCAGGCATATTTCCCTAGGGCCAGGCCACCCCTGATCTTCGGGGTCAAGTGGGGGGCCTTCCGGGGCATAAGAGTCCTCGTGTACACAGTGCACTTGCCGGTACCCCTGACTGGGCATAGATCCGTATCCACCGCCCCGAGATATACCAGGCCGAGGCACGGAATTTTTCTCTTTTTGGGGACAGTTTCTTTTGATATGTCCAAATTGTCGACATCCAAAACACTCTGGTCCAGGCCGCTGTGCCGGCCGGGACGGGGACCGGGGTTGGACAGGAGCCCCTGGCCGGTTAGTTTCAGGAGCTGTCTTAGCCTTGTATGAAGGGGCAAGAGGATTGAGGGTAGGTCCTTTTGGCCCCAGATATTCCACCCCTCGAGTGTCCTCATATCGATCAGCTAACTTTGCCGCTTGGGTCACCGTGGTGGGGTCCTGGTCTTTAACCCATGCCTGCACTGGGGCAGAAAGCTGTGTGTAAAATTGTTCCAACATTAACAGCTGGTACGCTTCCTCCATGGTAGTAACCCCTGATCCCTGCATCCACTGCCTGAAGGCCCTCTCCAAGTCGTAGGCTACTTCCACATTGGTACTGCCCTTCTTCCGCTGCATGTCTCTGAAGGCCCGGCGGTAAGTTTCCGGCGTAATGGCGTACCTTGCCAGCAATCGCTTCTTTACCTCCGAATAATCGGCTATGTGTTCAACAGGCACAGCCCGGTATGCCTCTGCTGCCTTGCCAGTCAGTTTGCCCACCAGATAATTGACCCAATCCCTGGAGTCGATGCGATGCAGGTGGCACTGTTTCTCAAACCCCTGCAAATATCCATCAATATCTCCCGTTTTCTCATCAAATGGTTGAAACATATGATGGGAAACTCGAGGTCTAGTGTCCTCCTGATCCGAGCGTACAGTGGGAGTTGGGCTGAAGGAGCCAGGGGTTTGGGCCCGTAGTTCAGCCAAGTACTCTGTCTGGGCGTCCTTCATGAGTTGCTGTACATCTGCCCAGGCAGGATTAGGTCCCAAATGCCGCATCCTCTGGCGGATTTTCCTGTCCACCGGGTGAGCAGCTGCCAGTCGTAAGTCCTCCAGTTGCGGGTCAGGACTCCGGTCCCGGGGAGTTGGGCTGGAATCTCTGGGTAGCGCAGTATTTCTTGCTTGCTCCTCAGCTTCTTCGTCCATCTCCTGCAGTACGGCCAAGAGATCCATTCGTTTAAGTCCTCTGGTTTCTCTCCCCCGTTCCTCCACCAAAGCCTGCAGTTCCGCCAAAGATCTGTGTCTGTACTGCTCCGCCATCGCCGATCCCAGTGGGTGGTTTGAATCTCCTCAGTGTAGTGAGAGAGAGATCCCACCGCTGCCCACCAGTGTAACGGAACCCCTAGGACGCCGCGCTGTCCAGGGCCGTCGTGCTGGGTTTCTCTCTCCTGAGGTTGGCTACAAGTGGGTAGCCTGGCAAATCCACTACAAAGAGCTGGAATCTCTCCTGTTAGGCTGTAGGCTGGAAAGCTGTCTTGAACTTTGCAGCTGGATAATAGGCTGGAAATAGTCACTGGAAACAAGACTGGAACACAGGAAATCTGCCCACTGGAACCCTGGAACATCAGCTGCCTGAATGGGGGACAGAGGGGTCCCTTTAAACCATTCAGAATAAGGACAGGATACAGGTTCAAGTCCAAAACGACTTCTGCTTTATTCAGTCAAAAATCAGCTCTTTTATACAGTTGTTCAGACAATACACAATGGGGTTAGTACAAAGACATACTGAGGGGAATCAATAGTGTCTGGCTGCAATACACATCTAAACAATGAAACATAAACAGTAGAACAAAAGGCACAATGGGGTTGTACACAAAGAAGGCATTCTACATAATTTAATCTTGCCACTCTGAATCTTGACCAATAGAATTCAGAGTGACAAAATACACAGACCAATCCTGGTCAGGTGAGTCACCAGATGCCTGGACAGGAGGGACCAATCCCTAGGCAGCCTACCTGTCCCCTGCAAACCCTATGCTAAAACTTTGCATACATTATACAGACAAGGCCTCCATGTAACGGCCTAGGGGTCCGTTACACTTCTTCAACCCAATCTACCCGAAAATCTTTGTTCCCAAATAAAATGGCTACCCCCCCACTTTTGTTCTCATTTCCTCCTAACCAGACTGAGGGGCCCTTATTCCAATTTTCTAAATATTTTTTGTAATCTAGCTCCACCACATTCTTGTAAGAAAACAACATCAAATATTTCTTTTTGAAAAAATCACACAGAGCCGCCCTTTTAAAAGGGTTTTTGATGCTTCGTGCATTTAAGCTACAAACTCTCAACATTTAGTTCATTATTTTCCTGGTCTCGATACCCGTAGGTCCCCGCTAAGTGGGGGAAAACCCTGACTCTACATCTGACTGTACATCAGCTGAGGTTGTTGGCAATATGGTACTCCCAGGAAGATCGGTATCCGGTATAACCTCTGACCCGTCCCCAGAAAGGATTGTCAATAAGTCTTCAGGTCCAGATGGCAATAAACCATATTCTTCTTCTTGTCCTTCAAGTCCTTTTATATAAAAAGGATTAGGAGCTAATGCCTCCAAAGTTTGTCCGGAGTCCTTAAGACTCTTTTTTTTCTTCTGGTGACAAACCTTTTTAAATGCTGGTTGTAGAGGGGTATCCAAAATAACTTCACCCCTTACATTTTCTCCTTCCATGTCACTGTCCTCTCCACTATGTTTCTGCAGATTTCTTTTAGAAAAAGAGGGCAAACTCTCCTCTGCCAAGTCTTCAAGGATATCTCCCGACTCCTCCACAGTCCACGAGATTACTGAAACTATAGCAGTCTCTGGTTCTTCAGGTCTTAAAATCCATGGAGGACCAGTTTCAGAGTTTGGATTCCTCATGTACCCCGTTCTTTCCAACGTGACTTCCATAGGAGGGAAGTTTGCAAGGTCTTCCAATTTCACTTTCTGCCTTTCAGCTATTTCCATTCCTTGTCCCCATGGACGTCTCCTTTCTCTATGTGGACACTCCTTAAATTGATGCTCCAAACTCCCACATACTTTGCAAGACTTTTTCTGGCAATGCCCTGGATCATGACCCGATTGGCCACAAAACTGTCATACTGCGTTTTCTACACAGGTTTCTGCCGTATGTCCGTATTCTCGGCAATTCCTACAAAAGGGAGGCATGCCCCTATAGAACAGAAAGCCTTTGACTCTTCACAACAAAAACATTGGAGGGGGTCTTTTCAATCCTCCATATCTGGTTACGTCGGAGTGGAAAGTCACCACATATTTTCGCTTACCAGTCCACAATTTATATTCGTTGTAAATTCATCCCACAAAACGAACTGTTTTACAATACTGGGATAGAAAGGTAAACATGTCCTTGTCCACTACCCCTGGATTATACATGTGTACTGTTAGAACTGTCTCTTCATTTGCAAAGAGAGGAAGAACATTTACTCCCTTGAATCTTCCGATATCCTTACAGTTCCGATATCTCTCATAGATTTGACTACAAATAAACAAGGTAAAGTAGGTGAAGGTAACGTCGTACGTTCCAGGTCTCGGAAAATCCTGGAAACATAAGACCATATCCAGGCTCACATGTAATACGTCCTTCAGCAGCACTTCCACAATGTATTTCTTTGCCTTCGATTGGCGATAGTCTTTCTCAACCATAAAACGTAAAGTATCTTATAGTCTAACATCAGTAGACTCAAAGTCTCCTCTTGTTGCATGTTGTGCTATTATGGCCCCCTCCCTAAAGCAGCAAGATGCTGAAGGTCCAAAGACTGATGCTCCAAGGCCAAGAGTACTGCAATAAGGCACTAAGATCACTGCTCGTTTCCTCTGTACAGGTCCACCCCCAATAGCAGCAAGAGGCTTTATTCCCCAAAGGAAGAATACCCCAAGGCCGAGAGTGGACATTCCATCGGAACCTTCCGGCTTTGATTCCTAGAGCTCTTTGCCAAAAGGCCTAATCACTGAGGTACAGCTGATCCCCTAGGCACTTTTGAGCAAGAAGTCCACATCTGGATTCCCCCATTACCTTTAGGCAGACTAACTCTAAGAGTAATTTGCATATACAGAGAAGAAGTCAGAGATGCTCAACTTGTCTCATGAGCTTGCAAGGTGATTAAAAAAAGCTCATTAGAACAATTCCTTGTGCGCAGAGTGCAATCTCTTTTAACTCACAAATGCCATACGCAGAGAAGAAATATTCTGAAGCATTTTATACAGGTTGTGCTAAAATTACAGTCCAGCAACAAAAAGACAGACAATCTTCTCCAAACGAGGGAAACAGCTAACCCCACACGTATGTTTCAGCCTTATTGGGTTTCATCAGTGAGGTGCAGCTGATCCCTCTAGGCACTTGTGAGAAAGGGGTCCACATCTGGATTCCCCCATTACCCTTAGGGAATGAGAAGAAGTCAGAGATGCTAAACTCTGCTCTGAGTTTGCAAGGGGATGCAAAAAAACTCACTGAGACTGTGTGCTCTCACCTTTGGTGCAATCTTTTTTAACTCACAAATGCCAAACACAGAGAAGAAATATTCTGAATCATATCACACAGGTCCTGCCAAAATGACAGTCCAGCCACTAAATATCAGACAATTCCTCTCTAAACAAGGGAAACAGCTAACCCCTAATGTACGTTTCGGATTTATTGGCCCACGTAGGTGAGGTGCAGCTTATCCCCTGTAGGCACTCGTAAGCAAGGGGTCCGCGTCTGGATTACCTTTAGGGTGACCAACCCTATGAGCAATTTGCATTTAGATAGAAGTCAGAGATGCTCAACTACGCTCATGAGCTTGGAATGGTATGCAAAAATCTCACTAGGACTGTGCTCCTGCATCAAGAACACAATCTCTTTTAGCTCAAATATGTCATATACAGAGAAGAACTTTTCTGAAGTATATCATACAGGTCCTGGCAAAATGACAGTACAGTCATGAAATGCTAGACAATTAACTTTCTGAACAATGGAAACAATTAATCCCAGATGTACATTTCAGCCTTCCTGGGCCTCACCAGTGAGGTGCAACTGATCCCTCTAGGTACCTGGGAGCAAGGGGTTCATGTGTGGATTCTCCCATTATTCTTAGGGTGACCAACCCTAAGAGCATTTTGCATATAGAGAGAAGAAGTCAGAGATGCTTAACTTGGCTCATGAGCTTACAAGGGTATCCAAAAAGCCTCCCTAGGACTGTGTCCTTGTGCCCAGGGTGCAATTTATTTTACCTCACAAATTCTATGGACTATGCTGCTGACCACTGCTACTACTAGGATTTCTGCTGTTACTGGATAATCACACATCTGATCCACATATTAGGGGGAATCCAGACATAGATCCCCTTGCTCACAAGTGACTAGAGGGATCAGCTGCACCTCACCAATGAGGACAAAAAAAGCCGAAATGGACATCTGGGGTTAGCTGTTTCCCTTGTTCAGAAAATAATTGTCTGGCATTTCGTGGACGGACTGTCATTTTGGCAGGATTGGCATGATAAGCTTCAGAATATTTCTTCTCTGTGTTTGGCACTTGTGAGCTAAAAGAGATTGCACCCTGGGGGCAGGACACAGTCCTAGTGAGCTCTTTACTTACCCTTGCAAGCTCATGAGCCGAGTTGAGCATCTCTGACTTCTTCTCTGTATATTAAAAATTGTTTTTAGGGTTAGTCACCTTAAGGTTAATGTGTAGTGAAGATCGAGCACCCCAATGCTCGGGTGTTCGGGTGCTCTGACCGAGCGCCCCCGGAGGCTCGAGTGCTCGGCTGAGCACCCGAGCCCCATTGAAGTCAATGGGAGGACTCGAGCATTACACCAGGCACCCCCTGCTCTGATGAGGGGAGGGTGCCTGGTCCATAGGAAAAGGGCAGAAAATGATGGAAACACCACAGAAATGGTTCAGGGACAGCATAGGGAGGATGTCTGGATGCATCTTGGACTCCAACATCGCTGCTGGGAACGATGTTTCGCCCGTAGTACGCCATTTTTACAGACTGACCGTAAAACACACAAAAAGGAAGATAAAAATGACTTTAGGCGAAAAATTGTTACCAAACAGTATTTGCTGTATATTTACTTGTATATCATCTGCAAATTCTGCAAAAAATTTCCTCGATTTTTTGGAACTGGGGCCATGATTAAGAGGGAAACGTGCGCAGAGGCAAATTCTCCCAAAAATTTCCTCGATTTTTCTGAACTGGGGCCATGATTAAGAGGGAAACGTGCGCAGAGGCAAATTCTCCCAAAAATTTCCTCGATTTTTCTGAACTGGGGCCATGATTAAGAGGGAAACGTGCGCTGAGCCGACCATCTAAAACATTATGGGTGAGGGTCTGCTGCGGAGCTGACCATCCTAAACATTATATGCGAAGGCCCGCTAGTGAGCTGACGCTATAAAACATTATATGAGAGGGCCCGCTAGAGAGCTGACCCAATAAAACATTATATGAGAAGGCCTGCTGGTGAGCTGGCCCTATATAAAAATTATATCACTGGGCCCGCTGGTGAGCTGGCCCTATATAAAAATTATATCACAGGGTATATGGAAGAGAGTCAACCATATACCTGTTTTTTGGGTGGAAGGGGTAATGGGAATACAGAGTATTCCCATCATTGTAAATAACATATATAAAGTGACTTTATGTTCCCCCGGGGCTTTCCTCCAGTGGAGTGGAGAAGTCAGGGGAAATCCAGGCCTTGTTCATTTTTATAAGTGTCAACCTATCAGCATTTTCGGTGGAAAGGCGGATACGCTTATCTGTTATGATGCAACCAGCAGCACTAAATACCCGCTCAGACAGAACGCTGGCGGCAGGGCAGGCCAGCACCTCCAAGGCGTAGAGTGGCAGTTCATACCACGTGTCCAGCTTGGACACCCAGTAGTTGTAAGGCACAGAGGGATCATTGAGGACGCTGACACGGTCTGCTACGTACTCCTTCACCATCTTCCAAAACTTTTCCCTCCTTGTGACACTAGGCTGCGCATCAGGGTGAGGGTGCTGGCGGGGTGTCATGAAGGTGTCCCACGCCTTGGAGAGTGTTGCCCTGCCTTTGTCGGAACTGCTGTGTGCTCCCCTTTTCTCCCCTTCTCGGTTGGCCAAGGTAGCACGTACTCTGCCGCCAGCGTTGTCAGATGGAAAATTTTGGAGCAATTTTTCAACAAGAACCTTCTGGTATTGCACCATTTTGCTTGTCCTCTCCACCGGAGGAATGAGAGAT
The DNA here is from genome assembly GCA_037306005.1 of Rhinophrynus dorsalis. Lineage (NCBI taxonomy): Eukaryota > Metazoa > Chordata > Amphibia > Anura > Rhinophrynidae > Rhinophrynus > Rhinophrynus dorsalis. The sequence goes on from CM074722.1 coordinate 416,230,623, forward strand.
GAGAAATTCTCTTTGTAGCGGGGGTCCAGAAGGGTGAACACCCAGTAATCCGTGTTGTCTAAAATGCGTGTAACGCGTGGGTCACGGGAAAGGCAGCCTAACATAAAGTCAGCCATGTGTGCCAGAGTACCAACAGGCAAGATTTCGCTGTCCTCAACAGGAGGATGACTCTCAATCTCCTCATCCTCTTCCTCCTCTTCTGCCCACCCACGCTGAAGAGATGGAACTAAAGTTCCATGGCTACCCTCTGTAGCGGAGGCAACCGTGTCTTCCTCCTCCTCCTCCTCCTCCTCCGCCTCCTCCAATTGTCGCTGAGAAGACGAAGTGAGGGTGCTCTGGCTATCACCTTGTGTAAGCTCTTCCTCCCGCATTTCCACCTCTTCCACATGCAAAGCGTCGGTTTTAATTGTGAGCAGCGAGCGTTTCAGTAGACACAGAAGTGGGATGGTTACACTGATAATAGCGTTATCGCCGCTCACCATCTGTGTCGATTCCTCAAAATTGCGTAAAACCTCACAGAGGTCTGACATCCATTCCCACTCCTCACTTCTGATTAGAGGAAGTTGAACGGAGAGGCGACGACCGTGTAACAGCTGGTACTCCACTACTGCCCTCTGCTGCTCACAAAGCCGGGCCAACATGTGGAAGGTGGAGTTCCAGCGCGTGCTCACGTCACACAGCAGCCGGTGAGCTGGCAATTGTAAGCGCTGCTGCAGCTTCAACAGGCCGGCTGAAGCTGTTGATGACTTACGGAAATGTGCACACACGCGGCGCACCTTGGTCAAGAGATCATGCAAATTGGGGTAGGTTTTTAGAAATCGCTGAACCACTAAATTAAATACATGCGCTAGGCATGGTACGTGTGTGAGCTTGCCGAGCTCCAAAGCCGCCACCAAGTTACGCCCATTATCACACACAACCATGCCTGGTTGCAGGTTGAGTGGCGAGAGCCACTGCTCGGTCTGGTGACTAATCCCCTGCAACAGCTCTGAGGCCGTGTGCTGTTTGTCCCCAAGGCAGATCAGCTTCAGCACGGCCTGTTGACGCTTCCCCACTGCAGTGCTACACTGCTTCCAGCTACCGGCTGATGGGTGAGTGGCGCTGCGCGCAGAGAATTCGGAGGTGGAAACGGAGGAGGAGGAGCCAATAACGTAGGTGCTGGCGGAAACCCTGATGGAGGTAGGGCCCGCAATCCTCGGCGTGGGTAGCACCCGTGCCATCCCAGGGTCCGAGTCGCTCCCAGCCTCCACGACATTCACCCAGTGTGCCGTCAGGGAAATGTAGCGTCCCTGGCCACAAGCACTTGTCCATGTGTCAGTCGTTAAGTGGACCTTCCCAGTAACTGCGTTGGTCAGGGCACGGGTGATGTTACGGGACACATGGTGGTGTAATGCGGGGACAGCACACCGGGAAAAGTAGTGGCGGCTGGGGACTGCGTACCGAGGGACAGCTGCTGCCATCAGGCTGTGGAAGGACTCAGTCTCCACAAGCCTAAATGGCAGCATTTCGATGGCCAGTAATTTGGAAAGGTGTGAGGTTAGTGCTATGGCCTGTGGGTGGGTGGCTGGGTATTTTCGCTTGCGCTCAAATGCCTGGGGTAACGACATTTGGACGCTGCGCTGGGACAGGGAAGTGGATGTGGTCGCTGATGGTGCTTCAGATGGTACAGGTGCAGGGCGGGAGGTATGCGGGCCTGCGCCTTCGACAGGCGATTGGCCGGCACCGAAAACAGGGGACGGGGAGGCAGTGGTGTGGCCTGCAGACACAGATTGGCGATCCGGGCGTTCCTCCCACTTATTACGGTGCTTGGATGCCATGTGTCGGATCATGCTGGTGGTGGTGAGGTTTCTAGTGTTCATGCCTCGGCTCATTCTGGTGTGGCACAGGTTGCAAACTACAATTCTTTTGTCGTCCGCACTTTCCTTAAAAAAACGCCATACCACGGAACACCTACCCCTTGGCAAGGGAGATTTACGCAAGGGGGTGCTCCGTTGAACATTTGCGGGCCGGTTTGATGCGGTCCGCCTTCTTTCTGTAGCCACACCACTGCCTCTTCCAGCCTGTTGCGGTGCTGCAGATGGCTCACCCTCAGGACTGCTGTCATCGCTCGGCTCTCCACCTTCCCAGGTGGGGTCAGTCACCTCATCGTCCACCAAGTCCTCCTCCACTTCCTCACTCTGATCATCCTCCTCATTTCTTGATCCCACCACATACTCAGTCATTGACAACTGTATATCATCCTCCTCATCAAGGTCTTGAGACAGTAAAAGTGGTTGATTTGATGGCAACTGTGTCTCATCATCATCATCATCCACTTCCTTTGACCTTAAATGCCGTTCACCTCTGTCATCTTCTTGTGATTGGGTACCCTCTAGAGGTTGTGAATCAGGGCACAAGATTTCATGTTCCTCTGCAAGCGTGCTTGGAGAGAGGTTCAAATGAAGGATTGGTGATGAGACGAGCTCCTCACTATATCCCAGTGTGGGATCACTTCTTTGACCAGACCCTCTATGGTGGGAGGAAGGATGATCAGGGTGAGGATTATGTTGACCAGACTCTTGGCTACTGAGAGTGGACTTGGTGGAAGACAGGGTGGTGCTTAACTGACTGGAAGCAGTATCAGCTGAAATCCAACCGACCACCTGTTCGCAGTGGTCTGACCTCGAGAGTGATGTCCTGCGACGCCCTGTAAACTGAGACATGAAGCTAGGTATGGTGGATGTCTTTCTGTCTTGTGCTCTGGCACCAGGCACAGTTTCTACGCGTCCTGACCCGCGCCCTGAACTATCAGGATCACGTCCATTTCCCCGTCCCTTTTTACCCGCCTTCTTCATATTACACGGAATATGTGCTGCAAATCTGCAACTTTGCACACTAAACAGAATGTGCTGCTTATCTGCGGCTAGACACAGTGAATGGAATATGTGACTTTGATATTTTACACTTTGCACACTAAACAGAATGTTCTGCTAATCTGCAACTTTGCACACTAAACAGAATGTGCTGCTTATCTGCGGCTCGGCACAGTGAATGGAATATGTGACTTTTATATTTTACACTTTGCACACTAAACAGAATGTTCTGCTAATCTGCAACTTTGCACACTAAACAGAATGTGCTGCTTATCTGCGGCTCGGCACAGTGAACGGAATAAGTGACTTTGATATTTTACACTTTGCACACTAAACAGAATGTTCTCCTAATCTGCAACTTTGCACACTAAACAGAATATGCTGCTTATCTGCGGCTTGGCACAGTGAATGGAATATGTGACTTTGATATTTTACACTTTGCACACTAAACAGAATGTTCTCCTAATCTGAAACTTTGCACACTAAACAGAATATGCTGCTTATCTGCGGCTCGGCACAGTGAATGGAATATGTGACTTTGATATTTTACACTTTGCACACTAAACAGAATGTTCTCCTAATCTTCAACTTTGCACACTAAACAGAATGTGCTGCTTATCTGCGGCTAGGCACAGTGAATGGAATATGTGACTTTGATATTTTACACTTTGCACACTAAACAGAATGTTCTCCTAATCTGAAACTTTGCACACTAAACAGAATATGCTGCTTATCTGCGGCTCGGCACAGTGAATGGAATATGTGACTTTGATATTTTACACTTTGCACACTAAACAGAATGTTCTCCTAATCTGCAACTTTGCACACTAAACAGAATGTGCTGCTTATCTGCGGCTAGACACAGTGAATGGAATATGTGACTTTTATATTTTACACTTTGCACACTAAACAGAATGTTCTGCTAATCTGCAACTTTGCACACTAAACAGAATGTGCTGCTTATCTGCGGCTCGGCACAGTGAATGGAATATGTGACTTTGATATTTTACACTTTGCACACTAAACAGAATGTTCTCCTAATCTGCAACTTTGCACACTAAACAGAATGTGCTGCTTATCTGCGGCTAGACACAGTGAATGGAATATGTGACTTTTATATTTTACACTTTGCACACTAAACAGAATGTTCTGCTAATCTGCAACTTTGCACACTAAACAGAATGTGCTGCTTATCTGCGGCTCGGCACAGTGAATGGAATATGTGACTTTGATATTTTACAGAATGTGCTGCTAATCTGCAACTTTGCACACTAAAATGAATGTGCTGCTAATCTCCAACTTTGCACACTAAACAGAATGTTCTCCTAATCTGAAACTTTGCACAATAAACAGAATGTGCTGCTAATCTGCGGCTAGGCACAGTGAACGGAATATGTGACGTTTTTTTTTTAAACTCTGCCCCCCAAAACAAAATATATCTGCTGCCCCCACACACAGTAGTCCTAAAAAGGACTTTTGGGTCTTTTTGTTTTTCAAACTCGCTTTTCTTCTCCCTACACTGACTTTCCCTTCCTATCCTCATCTCTCCCTGGCTAAGACTGAGCCGAACTCGCTGGTCAGGTGCTATACAGCACCCGATCACGGGTTCTGGCCAGCCAATCAGTGTAATGCCAGCAGCCAACATGGCTGCTGGCATTACACTGATGTCAGAGCCTCCCCGCACGTTTATTGGCTGCGCAGCAGCCGCGAAACGTGCGGGGAGGAGACCCGAACATGGCGGGCGAGCACATGCGGTACTCATACGAGTACCGCCATGTGCAGAGCAGAGCGATGCTCGAGCCGAACCGAGCTTCGGCCGAGCATGCTCGCTCATCACTATTAATGTGGAAATCAGACGTGGACCCCTTGCTAACAATTTCCTAAAGGGATCAGCTGCACCTCACTGGTGTGATCCAATAAGGCTGAAGTATATGTTGGGGTTGCAGATGCTCTTGTTCAGGGAAGAAGTTTTTGGTATTTTGTGGGTGGACTGTCAGTTTGGCATGGCCTGTATGGTATGCTTCAGAATATTTCTTTTCTGTGTATGGCACTTGGGCGCTAAAAGAGATTGTTTCCTAGGCACAGAACACAGTCTTAATGGGCTTTTTGCATACTCCTGCAAGCTCGTGAGTCAAGTTGAGCATTTCTGACATCTTCTATTTATATGCTTTCACAGGTGCTGTCAAGACCAGGGCAGCAACTTTTCGACTTGGCTCTAGTGTGACTGTTCTGATGAGTTCACATGACTTCACCGAACGTCACTCTACAACCTTACTTTCTCTGGAGCATCAACAAGTTCTAAATGCTAGGGCCCATTGACTGCTGTGACAGAAATACCGACCTGTGCTTGACTTCAAGAAAATGGAAGCCATATTGTATTGGTGTTGAAGCTCTTGTTTACCCTTAGAAAGTAGGGTAAAAACTGTATAGAATTTTTTCCATATTTGCCTGAAGTGGATGAGAAGAACAAACACTGTAGGGGATCCCACTGTTGATAATGGAAGTTGACTACCCCTGCTGTTGATGGTGAATGTGAACAATGTACATTCACAAGGGGATTGCATAAGGTGGGAGAAGGGGATGCATTTGGGAAGTACAAATTAGCATGTAGTGACAAAAAGGAAGGGAAAAAACACTGGGTGCCCCCTGTGTATATCAAACATCAGTGATAAGGACAACCACCAACATGCTAGGTGTATACTCACAAGAGACGTATGTTGGAATGGGCATATGCCTCATCCAACTTTCAAGCAGCTCAGGAAATTCGCTGCCCCCAGGAAATAGTATCAGGAAATTTATAGCTGCTCTCTCAGTAAAGAGTGCTTCTTATGAACTTCTTGGAAACTGATTGCTGGAAAGAAAATCTTAGAGGACTTGAAAACTTGGCAACAGTGATCAGTGCCAAACTGCAGTAGCAGAGGCAACCAAAATAGTTTCTTGCATAAAAAAGGCTATTGATGGGAGAGAGGACAGCATCCTTTTACATAGTAACAGTAAATCAGGTTGAAAAAATAAACACAAGTCCATCAAGTTCAACCTTTGTCTTATAACCTAGAGACATGAATATCATATCACTTTCCTTTTGCCAAATAATTTAGTCTTTATCAGACCTTCCTGTTTTGCCTATAACCCTGTATGTGCCCTTTTAAAAGTATCCATTATTTCTGCCACAACCACATCCTTGGGCAAGGAATTCCACAATTTAACAGACCTTACTGTAAAAAAAACCCTTTTCTTTGCTGAATTTGAAACCTCCTTTCCTCTTATCTCAAGGGGTGACCCCTGGTTATTTGATAAGGCCTTGGAGTGATTTGCTCACTAGATGCAACTACATCTTTGGTAAAACTTCATTTTGAATATGCAGTAGTTTTGGGAATCTGCTTTTATAAAGGATATTCTACTGGATAGAGTGGAGAGGAAAGTAACAAAATTAATAAAGAGAATTAAGGAATTAAAGTATGAAGAATGTATAGCCAGACTTGGTTTATATACTCTAGAGCTCTAGAGAAAAGACCTAAAATGGGATTTGATACACTGTACAAGTATATGTGAGGACAATTAGAATTGTTGAATACAGAAATATTTAAAAAAATGGCTTTTCAACAAGCATTTTATTTACTGAAACATGGTGACAGCAGGGCTCCAGTTCAAACTTTTTTGGCCCCCTAACCAGGGGCGGATTGTCCTATCGGGGGATCGGGCATCCCCCGGTGGGCTGCCCCAGTTGTGGGCCGGTAGGGAGATCATATGATCTCACCTCTCCAGTTCACAACGCTGGACTGTGAGGCACAACTCACCAGAACCGAGCAGCAGTGAAGACCGGGTCCTGTCCTCTCTAACTGTCCCGCCCCCAAGGCTGACTTAGCCGTCCCTGCTCTGCCTGCAGTGTGTGTCCTGGTACAGTGAATGATTAGCAGGCAGAGCTTCTGGGTCACAGTTTGAGATGGTAGTGTATAATTCTTCTTAACTGTCTTAGGTCTGCATATATGGAGTGTTAACCCTTTGAGTGCTAGGGTGGTATGCAACGCATTGTAAAGCAATGCGTTGCGTACCACTTTGGCACTCAATGGGTTAAAGAAAAAAGGTAACAGATAAAAGGTTTATTTTTAACTGAAGTATGGTGTCTGCTGATTTTAACCCCTTGCTACTAAGTGATATGCAAGAATTAGAGAGGGAGTCAGATCTCAGTGTTGGTAGTTATTAAGAAATGTAATTTATCATCTGTTAACCCTTTAACCTCCTGTATGCTTTAGAGAGGTATAAATAATCAGTTATTAACTCTTTGCATGCCAGAGAGGATTACAGCAATGTTTTATTCTGTTATTAACCCATTGAATTTCTCATAGGTGCAGTACCTCACTGTTTAACCCCTTGTATGCTCAAGAGGCATAATTCATGAGTAATTTACCCCTTGTATGCCAGTAAGGTGAATAAAGATGTTAATTACTGATGAATTCTGCCTCTTTAGCACACAAGGGGTTAATCATTGAGGTACACATTCCTGTGCATTTATGAGATAATCAATGGGTTAATTGTATAACACATTGCTGTATACCTCTCAGACTTGGAAGAGGTTAATAACTGATAATGTATTGCATACAGTAGGTCAAGGGATTAATAGATAAGCATTTATGCCTCTTTATCAGTGCTGAGCAATGCACTATGTACCCCCTGCACTCAAATACCAGCTAGTGGGCCAGTTAAATAAAAAAATCCCCCGGGCTGGTATTGTACCACAATCCGCCCCTGCCCCTAACACAAAATTTTTTTCACAGATGCATAACTAGAATCTGTTGGGCCAGTAGGGCTGGGCCCCAGCAAACTGCACCCCCTGCTCCCCCTGGAGACCCTGGAGAGAGGTGGCACTGATTGTGGAGCTTTTACTCCTTGCAGAGGTGGCCCTGATTGTGGAGCTTTTACTCCTTGCAGAGGTGGCACTGACTGCAGAGATTTTACTCCTTGCAGAGGTGGCACTGACTGTGGAGCTTCTACTCCTTGCAGAGGTGGCACTGACTGTGGAGATTTTACTCTTTGCAGAGGTGGCACTGACTGTGGAGATTTTACTCTTTGCAGAGGTGGCACTAACTGTGGAGATTTTACTCCTTGCAGAGGTGGCACTGACTGTGGAGCTTTTACTCCTTGCAGAGGTGGCACTGATTGTGGAGCTTTTACTCCTTGCAGAGATGGCACTGATTGTGGAGATTGTACTCCTTGCAGAGGTGGCACTGATTGTGGAGATTTTAAACCTTGCAGAGATGGCACTGACTGGAAAGATTTTACTCCTTGCAGAGTTGGCATGGACTGTGGAGCTTTTACTCCTTGCAGAGGTGGCGCTGACTGTGGAGCTTCTACTCCTTGCAGAGGTGGCACTGACTGTGGAGATTTTACTCCTTGCAGAGGTGGCACTGACTGGGGAGATTCTACTCCTTGCAGAGGTGGCACTAATTGTGGAGATTTAACTCCTTGCAGAGGTGGCACTGATTGTGGAGATTTTACTCCTTGCAGACGTGGCACTGACTGTGGAGATTTTACTCCTTGTAGAGGTGGCACTAATTGTGGAGATTTAACTCCTTGCAGAGGTGGCACTAATTGTGGAGATTTAACTCCTTGCAGAGGTGGCACTGATTGTGGAGATTTTACTCCTTGCAGAGGTGGCACTGACTGTGGAGATTTTACTCCTTGCAGAGGTGGCACTGACTGTGGAGATTTTACTCCTTGCAGAGGTGACACTGATTGTGGAGATTTTACTCCTTGCCGAGGTGGCACTGACTGTGGAGATTGTACTCCTTGCAGAGGTGGCACTGACTGGGGAGATTTTACTCCTTGCAGAGGTGGCACTGACTGAGGAGATTTTACTCCTTGCAGAGGTGGCACTGACTGTGGAGATTTTACTCCTTGCAGAGGTGGCACTCACTGGGGAGATTTTACTCCTTGCAGAGGTGGCACTGACTGTGGAGATTGTACTCCTTGCAGAGGTGGCACTGATTGTGGAGATTTTAAACCTTGCAGAGGTGGCACTGACTGGGGAGATTTTACTCCTTGCAGAGTTGGCATGGACTGTGGAGCTTTTACTCCTTGCAGAGGTGGCACTGACTGTGGAGATTTTACTCCTTGCAGAGATGGCACTGACTGGAAAGATTTTACTCCATACATAAGTGTCAGTAAATAGGGAAATTTTCAAATTAATACTGTCACTAACAATAGATCATTATAAAAATTCTACGGTTACTGGATCACTTTATAGTTGGTCGGGGATGATGTAAGTTTTAGTCATTAATAGTGTGACTGCGAGGTCCAAAAATTTACTACGTCTGCTTTAGAGCTAAATTGAGGAACATAGTAATTGGCATTAGCTATCTTTGTGACTGTTCATGACCAGCACTGTGTAATATATTAAGGGTAATAATTTGGTTGAACTGACCCATTCACCCCATAAACAGGGTACTGTCATGAGATCACTAATGGCTTTTTTTATGGTTGAGATTCTTCAGTCATTGGGACCTGTTTTATGAGCAACATGGCTCTGCCATCTGCAATCAATTAAAAGTGAAATTATGTATAAATTCCCTGAGGTCTTCCAGGAAAAAAAACTTGTAATGAATTATTTCAGGATCCCAAAAAATGTATAGGATGAAAAAGAAAGAGATTTGAGACGGATCACGCTTAACATATTCCATGCCCCAGGGGAAAATTCCTCAATTTTCTTTCATTTATTACCTGTTTCATCAATACTCATTGCCTTGTCTGGGGCATACAATCACCTACGTTATAACCAGTAAAATAAAAGAACTGTTCCATTATATGGGAGAACAAGGTCACAGCTTTATTATACAGTGTAAATGTTACATACCCCATTTACATTACCCCATCTGAACTTTCCCTAAAACTAATCCATGCCTGAGTAAATAAGTCATTAAATCTTAATCATGGTTTTGCAGGAATATGCAAAAATTTACTCCATTTACATTTAAAGAGCTTGTAACGGCTGATATAGGTTTTCTTTCATTGCACTGCAAAGTATTAAAGAGTGTGGTTGATGTAAATTATATTCTTTAAAGGGATAGTAATGTTTCATAATAAAAGTAGCTCTAATTAATTATCATAGTATTTGGACTTTGGAGAGTATTATTTCAATACTGTCAGAGTTATAGTTCAAGAGTAATTCAATGACAAAGTGTCCCCCTCCCGCCCCTTTTACTAATGTAACACTGCTCAGCCAGAGCAGAAGGGAGGTGCCCAGGTAGACTGCAGAGAGGGACAATCTTCAATTAAGATAAGGAAAAAATCTGAAAAGCTTGTCAAGGGGGGCAGGGCTTTCATTGTTCTGATAGGAAGAATATTGTCCCTTGCTGTTATCTGTCTGGTCTATGGACTGGATTCTACATCTGAGAAGAGAGTGCTTACACTAGGTAAAAGGGGTGGGAGGGGGAAACTTTGCTTGTGAATATCTCTCAAACCATAAAGGTTTAAGAGATAAGACTTATATTGTTCTTCATGTTTTTTAATGCCTACAAAATAAAATAAGGATAAAATGAAGTATTACTATCCCTTTAAAGGAGAACTAACACCTCCTAATAATAATCCCCAGACTTACCACATTAAGGTCAGGGAATCCTAATGGCCCCTATGAACTTTGCCATACCTGGGAACTTGCTTTTCTTGAGCCTTCAGAGAGGGTTCATGTGCTGATGACTAGAGGATGTCAATGTCAAGATTCTCATCATAAAGTGTGTGTGTGTGGGGGGCTTAATAGGATGGGTGTGACTTAAGTGTTTTTGATTCATATAGTGGGCAAAACAGGGTGGGAAGGAGGAGAAGTGGGTGGAAAGTAGGAGGAACAGGGTGGGAAGGAGAAGAAGTGGGCAGGAAGGGGAAGGAACAGGGTGGGAAGGAGATGAAGTAGGCAGGAAGTGGGAAGAACAAGGTGGGAATGAGAAGAAGTGGGCAGTAAGTGAGAGGAACATGGTGGTTAGGAGAAGAAGTGTGCAGGAAGTGGGAAGAACAGGGTGGCAAGGAGAAGAAGTAGGCAGGAAGTTGGAGGAATAGGGTGGGAAGGAGAAGAAGTGGGCAGGAAGGGGAAGGAACAGGGTGGGAAGGAGATGAAGTAGGCAGGAAGTGGGAGGAACAAGGTGGGAAGGAGAAGAAGTTGGAAGGAAGTGGGAGGAACATGGTGGGCAGGAGAAGAAGTGTGCAGGAAGTGGGAAGAACCGGTTGGCAAGGAGAAGAAGTAGGCAGGAAGTTGGAGCAACAGGGTGGGAAGGAGAAGAAACTCAGCATTGCCAGAGAATCCGCCTCTGTCCCTGGAGACCCTGTAATTCAGTCTGAAAATGGGAGTCTCTGTGGCAGATCCCGAGAGTTCCTAAGTATGACTTTGCCTTGGTCCTTTATATCTTCAATCAGTCCTGATGTCTTTCTCAGTGGAGGCAGACATGACAGTTTCAAGCAGGACCACAGGGACATAATAATATTAACCCTTTCAATAGATAGTAACAATTCATTTTTTCAATATTGTATGTATTAAATAAATAAACCAAAGCATATTTGTATATGTTGTAGGGTTTATGTCCCCAAATAAAACAAGGGTACTCCCACCGCTGAGAGATATTTTATTAAAAAATTATAAAGCTCAAACTTGAATTTTTTAGGTGCAATATCACAGTGTCCTGAAAATTTACAGTGGTGCTGTTGCTACACCATCCTATGGAGATTTATGGTCTACAGACCAGAGCAGTCCATAGGATGGTGTAGCAACAGCGCCACTGTAAATTTTCAGGCCACTGTGATATTGCACCTAACAAATTCAAGTTTGAGCTGCTATAGTTTTTTTAATAAAATATCTCTCAGCAGTGGGAGTACCCTTGTTTTACTCAGGGGGATAAACCCTACAACATATATTTTTTTTACATTTTAAGTATTACTATCCCTTTAAAGAGTTAATTAAGCTCATGCACTCTGCGTGCTTCAGTGTGAAAAAACTGCTGGCAACTGTCATGTTCGCCTCCATGGACATGACACCTAGGATAGATTGAAAATGTTATTTCTTGAACAAAGATGCAAGTGCAACATTCATAGGGGCCATCAGGATTTTCTCACCATAGCAAGGTAAGTGGGGCGTTATCATTAAGAGGCATTAGTCCTCTTTAATACTCACTAGTTTTAGAGTCACTTAGGGCTGTATGTTCAAAAGAAAGTTGGAGGAGTTCTTGGGCAAACCATTTGCACTACTGGGGAGAACTAAAAATTCCAACAACACCAATTGATTTAAATTGGGATTTTAACCCATTGAATGAAAAAGAAGTCTTTGCAATGCATTGGGGATCTCTCTCTAGCATTCAAGGGGTTAAAATTAGCATTTTTAAACAACTGGAACTCCCTTAAAGTGCACATAGTTTGCCCCAGAACTCCTCCACCTTTCTTTTGAACATATATGGCCCTCAGTATTTAATATCTCATTCACACCAATTTCCCTGCCATGTGATTGAGAGATTGCCATGGCAACCTGCCCAGTATTCAGTCACACAGAGACATTTGTCATTTTATGCCTAGTTCATATTGGCGACTTAACTGCAATGTTTCTAATACATGAAAAATCCATGAAATTATTATCATTGTGTCATATGGGACTGTTCACAATGCTAAATAGGAAGCACATGTCCTAAAGAAACACATTTTGCAGTTTAATTTAAAAACATCTCCCAAGGCATCCAAGACTGGTTGAAGATTCAGAAAAATAATTAAAATATATATATATATTCTTGTAAAATAAAACTTTACTGCTCCCAATCATCTGTCCAACAACTTGATGAGTAGGCAAAAAAAAATCCAAGAACAATCTGGAACCTGAGTTGGGGGTATTCTTTCCAGGCCATTGACTCAAACATTACATCCATAATCTCCACTCATAATTCCTTAAGGACCACCTCTATGGTTCTTAAAGGGATAGTAATACTTTGTTTTATCTTTATTTTATTTTGTAGGCATTAATAAAACATGAAGAACGATATAAGTCTTATCTCTCCAACCTTTATGGTTGGAGAGATATTCACAAGCAAAGTTTCCCCTCCCTCCCCTTATACCTAGTGTAAGCCATCTCTTCTCAGATGTGGAATGCAGTCCATAGACCAGACAGATAACAGCAGTGGACAATCTTCGTCCTATGAGAACAATGAAAGCCCTGCCCCCCTTGACAAGTTTTTTCAGGATTTTCCCTTATCTTAACTGAAGATTGACCCTTTCTACAGTCTACCTGGCACCCCCTTTCTGCTCTGGCTGAGCAGTGTTACATCAGTAAAAGGGGTGGGAGGGGGATACTTTCTCATTGAATTACTCTTGAACTACAACTCTGACAGAATTGAAATAACACTCTCCAAAGTCCAAATACTTTGATGATTAATTAGAGCTGCTTTTATTGTGAAACATTACTATCCCTTTAAAGGGTTAAAAAGTAATTATCATGTTTTACTAAGTCTGTTGCTATTGGAGGGCTGGCAGTTCCTGACAGAAAGGCTGGATGCAACCCAGAAGTTTGTGGCTCATAGACAAAATGTATCTGAGTTGTACTTGCAGCCTCATAGAGTGCTACAGTTGGGTTTTCAGACCTGTTCAATGTAGTCTATGGTTACTGTAGGTTACACCTCTCTAGACTTTGTTCTGCAAGCCTGGAAGTTTTGCAGTTGAACATCTATAGAGGAATTAGAGATATAGAACCTGGGGCTCACTTTACAGACCTACACTCAGCTCTCCCACTGATCCTCTGGGCTGCACAATACCAGCATTGCCAGTAGGGCAACTGTCACATAATAGCAACCTGGTAAGGACACAACTGCCTGGACTTGCAGAATGTCAAGAAAAATGAAAGGGTTCTGTGAAGTAATGCGTTGGGAATTTGTTCCCTGTAGTGCTGATGGTTAGCCCGCAGAATTACACCAGTAATTTTTAGTACATCTGCCTCGTTGGGGCAAACAGGCACATGCACACATATACACCAAGGGGGGCTTGAGCACCTGCCCTTTTTGTCCAAGGTGCCGCCCGCACTAACCCCCCACCGCCCAGTCAGGTCTGTGCCTCCTTCAGGACAGACCTGTAGATGCTGCACTCCCTCGTCGGCTCTTTAGTATTACAGAGTGCTGGGGGATGACATCATCTCCCAGCGCTCTGCATGAAGTGAAGACCGCGCGCGAGCTCCAGCAGCTACAGGTCTGTGCCAAAGGAGGCACATACAGACCTCTCCTGCCGCTGGGCCACCAGGGAAGAGGTAGGAAACGGACACTGGGGGGCAATGTGGAAATGATGGGACAATATGGATCTGATGGGGGGGCAAGATGGAGATGATGGCAATGTAGCAATGATGGGGCAATGTATGTGAGGGTAAGTTGGAGCTGATGGCAATATGGAGCTGATGGGGGGCAATGCGAGGGAAAGTTGGAGCTGATGGGGCAATATGGAGCTGATGGGGCAATATGGAGATGATGGGGGCAATGTGAGGGTAAGTTGGAGCTGATGGGGCAATATGGAGCTGATGGGGCAATGTGAGGGTAAGTTGGAGCTGATGGGGAAATATGGAGATGATGGGGGCAATGTGGAGCTGACAGGGGACAATGTAAGGACAATATGGAGATGATGGGGGGCAATTAGGAGATTAGGAGCATTGTGGAGGTGTCTAGTAGAGATGGCCAATGGGGGGGGCACTTCAGATTTCTGTGCCTACAGGCTCCTGAGATGTAAATTTATTTTTTTTTTAAATATATATTTTGAATAAATAATTATGAGACATGCCCTTTTTTTATTTGAGCCCCTGCCCCCCAAAATGTCTGTGCAAGTCCCTGGGAGCAAATGTACAAATTCAGTGTTGCATCTTCACTGGTGTTACCTATAATGACAGTAGATACACAGCAGGGTATGTGCTACATTGTATGAGCCCCAAAGGACATACAGTCAGACAATCTCTGCCAATGTTAGAGCTTTGATGGCAGCAAACCCCTTATGCCAGGGCACAGGAAAATGGCGTACACTCTACGCTTTGTTTAAAATGTTGCCAAAAAGAGAACACAAAGGAAAGAGCCACCCTGTAATGCCCACGTACTACCCTACTGTCATCCTCTTGGCATAAATAGCATTAAAGGCAGAAATTCTAGTGTACATAGTTTAGTAAATTAAAGTTAGGTAGATGTAGGGATACAACAATCGATTCCAGCTAGAGATTTAGTAGGAATCATCAGTGTACATTCACCCCACTCTCACCAGAGCACTGACTGCTCCATATGTTGTCTTTTCTACATTGTAGCAACATGTCTTTTTTTTACAGTCCTTAACAGAAAACTCTCCGGAAACATATCCAGGCAGCTTAATGTCAGGAACATAAAACAAAAAACAAGTTGGTAAAAATGACTAAAAAAGTATAGCCAAAAAAAGTCAAAATAACAGGTTACTATCCCTTGAATGCTAGAAAGGCTTCCAATGCATTGCAAAGCAATGCATTGGAAGCCTCTCTAGCATTCAAGAGGTTAAAAGCCCCATTCAAATCAATATGAATTTTTTTTTTGTTATAGTGCAGATAGATTGCCACATAATGTATCCCTTTCTTTTTAGTGCATCTGCCTCTTCGGGGGAGATTCATTAAGCGGTGATATAGAGGTGATAAAGTGGAGATGACTTCTCCAGTTTATCACATTTCCAGTTCCTATGTTATTGTATAAAGCCTATGCACTAAGATCTCCAAAGCTGAAGAAATCTTAGTGTATAGGCTCCATAGAATAACATAGAAATTGGAGAAGTGATAAAATGGAGAAGTCATCTCCACTTTATCACCTCTTTATCACCGCATAGTGACTCTCTCCTTTCATCTTCTTTTGCTCTCCATTTTTTGCCCGTAGCTGTTTTGCCTTCTCTCTTACCCTTATTAATAATTTTCTGCTTCCATAGTTCGCCACTACACACTTCACTCTTTCATTCTCTCTCTCTCTATCTGCTTCTCTCTATTCCTATATATACATATGTAGATACAGAATGATAGATAGACAGACATACAGATAGATAGATAGATAGATAGATAGATAGATAGATAGATAGATAGATAGATAGAAAACTAGATAGGGATAGATAGATAGATAGATAGATAGATAGATAGATAGATAGATAGATAGATAGATAGATATAGATAGAAAGCTAGATAGGGATGGATGGATGGATAGATAGATAGATAGATAGATAGATAGATAGATAGATAGAAAACTAGATAGGGATAGATAGATAGATAGATAGATAGATAGATAGATAGATAGATAGAAAACTAGATAGGGATAGATAGATAGATAGATAGATAGATAGATAGATAGATAGATAACTAGATAGGGATAGATAGATAGATAGATAGATAGATAGATAGATAGATAGATAACTAGATAGGGATAGATAGATAGATAGATAGATAGATAGATAGATAGATAGATAACTAGATAGGGATAGATAGATAGATAGATAGATAGATAGATAGATAGATAGATAACTAGATAGGGATAGATAGATAGATAGATAACTAGATAGGGATAGATAGATAGATAGATAGATAGATAGATAGATAGATAGATAGATAACTAGATAGGGATAGATAGATAGATAGATAGATAGATAGATAGATAGA
The DNA here is from genome assembly GCA_037306005.1 of Rhinophrynus dorsalis. Classification (NCBI taxonomy): domain Eukaryota; kingdom Metazoa; phylum Chordata; class Amphibia; order Anura; family Rhinophrynidae; genus Rhinophrynus; species Rhinophrynus dorsalis. The sequence continues at coordinate 416,247,114 of CM074722.1, forward strand.
TAGATAACTAGATAGGGATAGATAGATAGATAGATAGATAGATAGATAGATAGATAGATAACTAGATAGGGATAGATAGATAGATAGATAGATAGATAGATAGATAGATAGATAACTAGATAGGGATAGATAGATAGATAGATAACTAGATAGGGATAGATAGATAGATAGATAGATAGATAGATAGATAGATAGATAGATAACTAGATAGGGATAGATAGATAGATAGATAGATAGATAGATAGATAGATAGATAGATAACTAGATAGGGATAGATAGATAGATAACTAGATAGGGATAGATAGATAGATAGATAGATAGATAGATAGATAGATAACTAGATAGGGATAGATAGATAGATAGATAGATAGATAGATAGATAGATAGATAGATAGATAGATAACTAGATAGGGATAGATAGATAGATAGATAGATAGATAGATAGATAGATAGAAAGCTAGATAGGGATGGATGGATAGATAGATAGATACAGATAGATAGATAGATAGATAGATAGATAGATAGATAGATAGATAGAAAGTTAGATAGGGATGGATGGATGATAGATAGATAGATAGATAGATAGATAGATATTCTTTCTGTATGCCTACTTCTCCTTGATTCATTTATATGCATGTCTTCCTCCTTCCTGTGATTTTTCTGTCCTGTTTTATATCTTTTCCTCTTCCACATTCCCTTCTTCCATACCCCTTTCTCTCACTCACTGCTTCTCTGTCTTTCTCTTTTTCTCTCCTCCTCTCTTTCACTCTGTCTGCCAGCATAGAAATATTTGTTAAGTCTCAAGGGATCTGAAATCAAGAGTAAAACAGGAGAGAGGAAAAGAGAAAAAAATGATAGAAACAAACTTTGTCCATACAAGGATGGAGAGGGGGAGGGCGAGAAAGCAGAACATGTGGGAGAGATAGACCCTCCCTCCCAAATGCAGAGGCAGTGAGATGGGTAGAGAGCTTCATTTCCAACTAACTGTGCCTGTAAAAAGCATCAGGCAAGAGACAGATACACTGTGAGCTGGACTGCAGTGAATGAGTAAGGAAGAAGTGACAGAAAGAGAGAGACTGCCTGCTGTCATTAGAGAGAAGGAACAAAAACTGCCAAAGAGAATTGGAAAGAAGGAGACAGTTAAAGCCAAAACAGAAATAATTGCCATTGTCAGAGAAAGAGATACTGATGGAATAAATTTAACTGTGCAAACACAAGACCTTCACGGAAGAAGCTAAGAAAAAGAAACATAAGTCGTCTCTAGTGAAAAATAAGACTAAATTGAGTAGACTTTGTTAATCTGCAAATATTTCTGCAATCAAGTTAATAGACCACTGGATGAGAAGATACTACCTGCAGCACAAGTGTTCAGCACAACTGTAGCCAAAGTCTCTCCAGTAACAGAGGGGAAGTTCAGCGCTCCATAGAAAGAGATTATTATGCAGGCAGTTTAACAAAACTTGACTTATCCACTGATAAACCTGTAACGTACAGAAACAACCCTTCTGATAAACTAAGACTATTAGAACCTGAGTTCAGTTTTGGACAAGAAGTTACCATGCATTTGTTTATCCTTATGCTCCCCCTCATCATTCCCTTGTCTTCCTCTAGAGAACTTGGGGAACAGGATGCCCTCTGTGGTCCAGGTGACTCATGTTATGCCATTTTCTACCAGCGACGTGGTTTCTTGGAGTCTTGGAGAGCTTGTCGAGAAAGAGGTGGCAATCTAGCTACTGTCAAAAATGCAGAGGAAGCTGCTTTGATTGAGCAACTTCTCACCTCATCAACAGGTTCACGTGGTGACAGTGATATACTCCAGCTCAGACTTTGGATTGGCCTGCAACGTCAACCCAGGCAGTGTGCACCTCAGAAGCCCCTACGTGGCTTTACTTGGACTACAGGGGACCAAGACACAGCATTCACTAACTGGGCACAACAATCAGTGTCTGTGGGGCCACAAGGATCCTGTTCTGCTCCCCGGTGTGTGGCTATAGGACTGGGCTATGGAAAGCCAGATGATGACTTCAAATGGTTGGAAGGGTCTTGTACCTTGCCTGTTGATGGTTTTGTGTGCAAGTTCCGTTACCAAGGAATGTGTCCAGCACTGGCAGAACGTTCTGTTCGCTACTCTGTGCCCTTTGGCTACCAGGGCACTTGGCTTGACCGCCTTCCTTTTGGCTCTGTAGCAGCTGTGGCTTGTGAGGGACAACAGCAGGATTTGTCTGTGCTTTGCATGTTGAAGGAAGATGGCACTGTGGGGTGGAATAAGGATGAGCCTCTGTGCCAGCCTCCGGATATTAGGCAGTGTCGGGGTTGCCAGCAGCTGTGTGGAGAAGGGGGTATTTGTGCTTGTCAGGAGGGGTACTATCTCCTTCCTGATGGGCGCTCATGCGAGCTAGAAGAGGAAATGAGTTTTGAAATTCATGACCAAGTACATGGATGCCCATGCCAATACCAATGTGTAGGCCTCAGTGGAGAAGGCAATGGATATCAGTGCATATGCCCAGAGGGATACCAGCTAGCTTCTGATGGACACCGTTGTGAAGATATAGATGAATGTGAGGAAGGGGAAGAAGGACCATGTGAACACTCTTGTCAGAATGCACCTGGTTCATATGTATGCTCTTGTGACATTGGCTTTTCCATCTCAGAAGATGAACCTGGACATTGTGTGGATATAGATGAGTGTCGCATTGCCAGGTTATGCCAACAGATGTGTGTTAATTATGTGGGAGGTTTTGAATGTTTCTGTAGTGAGGGTTATGAGCTGGATGAGGACAGAGTGAGTTGTAGGTTGACTAGACATACAGAAGTTAGATACGTGCCAAGCCCACCTATGACTATATCTGAGGAAGGAAGTGAGGAAGAGGTAACTGAATGGTATCAGGAGGAGGTTGATGGAAGAGATGAGGAAAGTTATGAACCAGAATGGGAGATGACAGGTACAACCACCGGGGGGAGAGAGGGAAGGTGGGATTCCAGCGTCCATAGGGAAAGGGACTACGAGTGGTCAGACCATGTAGAGAGCTGGGAAGATGTAGCTATTGCAGGTACTGAGCTAATCAGATCACCAACCATAGCTCCTTTTAAAAAGGGGTGGGAGGAAATGATATCTAGGGATCTAACTACAGATAAGCAGGTTGGAAAAGTTAATTCTTTTGTGGGTTGGGAAGATGTAATCTCAAAAACAAGCAAGCCAACACAGAGAGCACCACCGGTAGTTACGTGGGAGAATGATAGAACAACGTCTCAAAACCAATTTCAAACAATATCTCCAAGTACGGCAGTGAGGTTTACATCTGTCAAAATTCAAACAGACAAATCTAATGAAAATGTTTGGTCAGGTACCAAGGAGACCTCTGGCATCCACTCAGCAGTAGAAGAGGTACAAGATATCACCACTAAGCCTTCCTGGGAGATGACAAAGCTATCTTCAACACTGGCACCTACCAGACAAATTAATATCAATTCACAAGCCACAGTTGGACTGCAATTGGATTTAGATGAGAGTTTATCAACTGTGCCATCATCAGAACTCCCTATCTACACTGACAATGCTAAGGTAGGATCTCCTGTTCTTGCCACAGCTTCCCCTCTACCACCTCAGGAATCAAAGGGTAAGAGGGATAACCGATGGCTGGTGGTTGCCTTATTAGTGCCTCTTTGTGTTTTCCTTGTGGTTATGTTGGCACTGGGCATTGTATACTGTACCAGATGTGGAGGTGACACAAAACCTCGCAGTGTCACTGACTGCTACAACTGGGTGACTGGAGGAGGACATGAAAAGGGACTTCCCCCCACTGGGGTAGAAACACCTTCCTGCCAGCCAGGTGTTTGAAGGAGGATGGGGATGTATATATGCTATAGAATTGTGGATTATTAGAGGACAGTATGTAGGGTCCTCTTTTGGCCTGGAAATCTGTGGGTAAAGGATTATGTTTAGAGCTTTGGCACAACTGGGATAATGTTTTGTCTGCATCATATCAGTCTATCATTCCTCTTATGTTTGCCTGTTGCACACTCTCTCCTCCATAGTTCCCTCAAATCTACCTCTGGCTGTTCCTTTCTTTTCTTCTGTACCTTCTTCGCTTTCACATTTCTACATGAACCTCAGTTTTATCTACTTTGGTTTCTTTCTCGTCATTTATTGTCCCTCTATTAAGTGTATGTGCACACACTCTTCTCTATCTAGATCCATCTTATTTCAGCTGCACCAATGATTTCTGCCTTTATTTAACCACATCATTCCCAGACAACTTCTTGATGAATTACCATTCATGACCAGGGTTTGGGGCCCATGATTTGCAGTGCAATGCACAACTTGGCTCGTTCTGGAACTGAATGGGTTTAAAGGCTTTTACATTTTGATGCAAATGTTAAATGTCATCCACAGGTCAAGCTGTGCTCCCATTCTTACCTCCCCAATACTATAATCAAGAGTAAGGTAGACAACGCTTAACCCTTTGAGTACCAGAGGGGTACGCAATGCATTGCTCTGCAATGCATTGCGTACCCCTCTGGCATTCAAAGGGTTACAAATGTATTTTTCTTTCTCACCTAATTTTCCTCTCCTCTTTAGGCTCTAGCCACACAAACCAAGTGGCAAGTGTTATATGTTTAGTAAGGTAGCACTACCCAGGCAGTGCCTTAATTTTAGACCCTTCCCTCATGCTTATTTGATGAAAAGCTATAATCCTCAGTTTTATTGTCTAACAAAGTTTACATTGTGCTTAAGTACACATTCTGTTTATTGGGATGTCGGTAATAAAGGGTGATATTAACCCTATAAGGACTGGGTTGGGGAGGGGGGCAAAGCATTGCTTCACAATGCATTGTACACTTCTCTGGTCCCTGTCCCTTTGAGTACCAGACAGGTAGTCAACACAATGGGTTGGACACCTCTTCTGGCATTCAAAGGGTTAAGTTTGAAGTAATCTTATATGTCATGAGATAATGTGACTTATTCTGGATAAGGAAAAAGACAGATCTGGGGGTTTTATCATTTTAACTCATTTTGATGTCAATGGAGGCATTTACCATATCACTGTTCTCTTTCCCTCTCTCTCTCTCTTGCTTTATATATATATATATATATATATATATATATATATATATATATATATATATAAACACAGATAGATAGATAGATAGATAGATAGATAGATAGATAGATAGATAGATAGATAGACAGACAGATAGATAGACACACTACTGTTTACTTCACACTGGGGTCACTTCAGAAATTCCCTTGTTTGCCATGATAACATAACATCAAATAAGTTGCAAAATGAACAGGAAATACAGTCAAGATGTTGACAATGTTAGAAATAATGATTTTTAATTTAAATAATAATTGTGTCCTTCAAAGCTTACATCAAAGAATCATCCATTTGCAGCAAATGTAGACATACCTCCCAAGTGTCCCTCTTTAGGAGGGACAGCCCCTCTTTGAGACCCAAATCCCTCTGTCCCTCTTTTCTACCCTTTTGTCCCTCTTTTTAGGACATCAGAATGAGTGGTGTGTATTTCATTGCTCCACAGCAATAAAACATACATAAATGTGTTGTTAATTGTCAGTATATGTGTTTATACATTAATATGGGCAATTAAAATACTTTGATCTTGCTCTAAATCATTTATCAGTTACACAAAGAGGTGCAGATGGGTCAAGAAATATCTTAAAAATTCTTGGAAATGCCCCGCCTACCAGTCACTCCAACAGAAACACCACCTAAAACAGAAGTGTCCCTCTTTCGCCATTTGAAATGTTGGGAGGTATGTGTAGATATTCCATTTAAAATCAGCTGTTTCCAGCTACAATAGTCATTTACAACAATAACCATATCTACATGGTATTTCTGATCCATTTGATGCTATTTTAATGGACAAGATTTGCTTTTCTTTCAAAAACAAAGACATTTCTAAGTGACCCCAAACTTTTGTTCACACGCGCGCGCGCACACACATATATTGCTTGGAGTTGGTTGGATAATGGGAATTGCATCCCCCCAACAGACAGAGGACTGAATACCTGTACCCTAATAGGTGTTATTATCAGGAAAGCACAACGTAAATTTTGTTAATCACCTCAGACCAGCAGAACCCTGCTTTGATGCTAGAGACATCAATGCATTGAGAAGGAATGTGTTGAGGACATCTTTATCATCCATGGGGTTTAGCCCTTTGAGTGTCAGACTGGTGTGCAATGCATTGCTATGCAATGCATCACAAATCCTCTGGCTCTCAAAGGATTAAAAGGAGAAATGTTACACCCATAACCGGGAACTCTCTGATTCTGCCCCAGAGACTCCGGTTGTTTTCACTGATTAGCAGGCTTGGTGAGTTTCCAGGGTAAACCTACCACCTGTTGTACCTATTTTCCGCCCATTTTAGGTATAATTCCACCTTAAATCCTTATCCCACCCATCTGTTTAAGACCCATCCAGATTATGACATAAACTGTTTTATTTGAACACTCCTATCCCCCAGCCCATCATATGGATGGTTACACCCATCCATATGACCAAGGGATTTTCATGCATTAGGAATTTAAATGATCTCCACTCCCCTCCAAGAAATAAATATATAAAATGTGTAAGGAGGTGACATGTATATTTTATGCACTCCACTGTGTCATACTGGCAAAACTTGCAAAGCTCTTGTATAATCTAAGTACATATAGGCATTGTATTTGGGTTGCTTTAGATATGGCTGCCACCATGGCAATGAGGAACTCAGATGGCAAATTGACATTTTTTGAGATATAATTATGATGTCATGATGTTAGTGATGAGGTTAATACATGCTATTTTATTGGCCTGTTTTCGCTATTGCCCCTTCTCGCACCCCTACCATTCTATCTCAGTTATTGCATCACATCAGTTGCCACCTGTCACAGCCTTGTTACCCCTTCTGTAACTTGTTTTGCTCCGATGGATTCTTTTAATCTTCATTTCCAGTAACTGTCTTTAATCACCAAGGTGATTAATCTTTTGGGTACCACAGGGGTGTCCAATGAGTCAGATACCCCAATCTAGCACTGAAAGGGTTGGGGGTGGGGGTCAGTCTCACAGAAAAGGGCAATAGAAAGCATACTAGTTGAAATGCAGAAATCTACTTTGCTAGAAGAGTAATACATAGGAATAAATGTTCAGTTCCGATATGGCACTATATTGGGTGCTGGAATCAATGATTACTACACCTGCCTAATGCCAGTTTACTATGTTACATATGCCAGAAAAAATAACCCCAAAGCTGAGGGTGGACAAGGGAGCAGTCTGTGGCCATTTTGGGGTGTTTTTTATTGGCCAAAGAAAGATACTTTTGTTTAGGTGGTGTTGCTTAAGGGGTAAAACTAGTAGGTGGGGGATTATCATTTTTTTAGGTTACTTAAACTATTGACAGCTCTTTCTGTAATTGGATAAAGTATTTAATTTACACAGATTAATTTAGAAACACATATACTGAAGTTTTAGCAAACACTAATGTGAGTTTTATTGCCGTGGAGCAATGTTAAATACTTATATACACACCACACAGTCTGATCTCCTAAAAATAGGGACACAAAGGCAGTGAGGGACAGACGGTTCTGGGTCTCAAAGAGAGACTGTCCCTCCTAAATCGGGACACTTGGGAGGTATGCGTACAGGGTTTGCTGCCATTAAGTCTGATGATAGCAGAGTGTGTCCACTAATATGCACTACAGCACTCATTCTCTATATTGCATACATTTAAGTGCAGCCAATGGCGTTCAAAGCTGATGCCAAGTGCTACACTGGTGCCTTTGTCCATTCACCCCATATTGTCTGAAGGGTAGTGTATCTCCTTTCATGCCAGAGAGCACTGGGCTGCAGTGCAGTGCAGTGCACTGACTTACAGATTTTTCTGGCATATCTTGGGTGTAATATTAAAATGCTCTGATATTTTACTGTTAATCATATGATTTTTGTTTTACATTTAAGTCTCTTTACTGCTAATGGGGGCCTGCAATGCAGATGTTTAGGGTTATCAAGCTCTGCGGATAGAAGAGGCTTTATGTCCTCCAGCTGTTGAGAACTACAACTTCCATCATCCTCAAGCAGCCTGTTAGTTGAGTATTTTGGGAGTTGTAGTCATCATTCACCAACAACTGGAGGTCCAGGAATGTACTATTCCTGTCCTACATTATTCTGTGGTGTAGTTGTTTTCTACCAGAAATGGTTTTCAAGCAACCAGGGTAGACTACTATCATCTATGACAAAAATAAGCAGCATGTGACCCTCCAGCTGTTTTTGGACTACAACTTCCATCATCTTCAGCATGACAGAGACAAAGTATGATGGGAATTATAATTCAGCAAACGCCAAAGGGCTGCAAGTTGCCAAGGGTGATTATCTAAAATGAAAGGTTCCAGGTCACCATATTCTTAGTTGATAAAAGACACAGGGTCAGTGACCTGGCAAGCATGACTTGGTTGAAAATTGGCTATGCAAGTTACCATGTAAGGTGATCAGACCTTCCTTTTAAAACTCTGAGTTCCAGAAGGTATCCAACACATTGTCTGCAACAAGTTGGGCACCCCTCTGGTTCTCAAAGGCTTTATGGAAAAATATTGCATAATATCGAATATATATATACTAGTTTTAAAGCCATGTACACAAGCCAACACTGGCTGCACTGCAGTCATATGCAGTACTGACTGCCGGAACGCGCCGCAGCTGGTATGGAGCGGGCGGTCTGAATTCAGACCGTGTTCCTCTCTGCGCACCTTCCTGGGACCAAGCAGTCCCAGGAAGGTGTGAAGAAAGGACTCCGATCTGAATGCGGAGCGCCCTGCTCCTTATCAGACGCGGCCCGGGCAGCTTCTAGTGCGCATGACTGCAGAGTGTGCAGCCGTCTCTACTGAGCATGACGGCTTCTGACAAACATCCTAGTGAATTATAATATAAGATATATATATATTTATTGAGGGTTTATCCTGCTGAATTAAACGATGGTACTTCCTTTGATGGAACATTTTATTTGACACTTTACAATGGCACTGTTGCTGCAACAGTCTATGGAAGCTTATTTTTATAGTAACAGCGCCTCCATAAAAGTTCAGTCCATGGAACTACTGCAACCAAAGAAAGCAGATTTAAGCTGTAACATTCTCACCAATGGAAGTGCCCTTGTATTACTCAGAGGGATAAACCCTACAATATATATATTTTCTTCCATTAAAAGCAATTCTTTCCCTGTAATGCAGGACAGTTCTAAAAATGTCATTCTACACGATTGCCTAGGATGCAGTGCAGCACTGCAGTGTGTGTTCTTCATACGTCTCCTGCATTAAAAGTGAGGTCTGATCACATGACCAATTCCTGTTGTGGTCCTTTGTACGCCATTTTCCATAGAATAGCATAGAAACCGAAAACGTGACCCTGGTTAGTATCCTCAAGACTTGATACATGCAGTCGAATGTATCTATAATATACTGAGAGCATGGTATATACATTATACACAGAACAACATGTGCATCTGTGTTATACACAGAGTATTATGTGAATCTGCAGAATATATACAGAACACAGTGAGGCTGACGTACTAAGAAAGTGAGATCAATCTTGGGCAAACCCACTGCAACATATGGAACAGATAAAAATTCCCACTGAATGAAATAGGGCTTTTAATCCCTTAAAGGGATAGTAATACTTAAAATGTTAAAAAATATATGTTGTACGGTTCAACCCCCTGAGTAAAACAAGAGTACTCCCACTGCTGAAAGGTGTTTCAATCAAAAGTTATTACTTTTCAAAGTTGAATTTTTTAGGTGCAATATGACAGTGGCCTGAAATTGTACAGTGGCGCTGTTGCTACACGACCCTATGGACAGCTCTGGTCGACCATAATTCTCCATAGGATGGTGTAGCAACAGCGCCACTGTACAATTTCAGGCCACTGTGATATTCAAGTTTGAAAATTAATAACTTTTGAATGAAACACCTTTCAGCAGTGGGAGTACTCTTGTTTTACTCAGGGGGATAAACCCTACAACATATTTGTTTTTACATTTTAAGTATTACTATCCCTTTAATGCTAGACGGCAGAGAAGAGCAACCTGAGGCCCTTGACGACTACAGCTCTCAATGGTTTGCAGAGGATGATGGGAATTGTAATTCACAACAGCTGGAAAGCCTCAGGTTGCTCATTCCTTGCTAAAAAGGTCTAAAAGCATTATATACCTCTAGCAATCAAGGGGTTAAATGCTTAATTTAGCCGTTTATCCTCTGAGTGCTGGAGGGGTGTGCAACTCATGGTAGTGTTTTACCATTATACACATTCCTGGGTACTCTCTGCATCTGGTCAAGAGATTTCAGGTTTTACAGTTAATTACTAGTCTTAGGGGACACTGGCTTTTTTGCACGGCTTTGGTAAGTTTCTAGTGTAGCCCCTCCCACTTCTCACCATTCTGTCTACTTCCCACCCTGTTCTGCCCACTTCCCACTCATTGTAGAGTCAAACCCCACCCTTTCGCCCCTCAATCCCACCCACCTACTTAAGCCTCACCCACTTTATAACATGAGTCACATCATTTAGACACTCCAATTCCCAGTCTATAAGACCTCTCTGGGGTTCCAAAGAACAAAGTCCCAAGGTATGATTATAAGCCACATCCTATATCGCCATTGAGAACAGTCAGGGAAATGTAGCAAGGGGAACTGAGGCAATTGTGCAACAAATATGCTGTACCACAAGGAATAAATAAATATCTCAGTTGAATTTGGATGCTTAACCACTGGAATACAAGGGAAGTAAGATGTCTGGAAAGTTTCAAAAGTAGCTTACCCTGAGACCTTTGCAATGTTAACCCTTAATGTGCCCCATAATATAGATTGCAGGTGATATGTTCCAGGTTGCTGTAATCTAGGGGTGCTCCAGTTAGTTACCAGGGAATCTATAACATGCTGTAACTTACAGTTATCACTATTTAACCCTTGAGTGCCAGAGGGGTGCTCAACTCATTGTGAAGCAATGCATTGCATGTCTGTCTGGCACCAAAAGGGTTAAATACACATATGGCAAACAGGACTTCTCTCTCTCCCTTTCTTCTACAAATGGCACCAATTTAGAGATTAAACAAGTAGTTATTTGGCACAGATCATAAAGTAGGTCACACTGGACTCTGTCCCCGAGATCTGGGCCCTTCACCCTATAATTTGGGACAATCCCTCAGAGTTCCCAGGTATGGAACGGTAAGTCACTGATACTTTGCAAAAAAATCCAATGGAGACCTTCCTAGCATGAGAAAAGTTAACCTTTTGAGTGCCAGAGGTTTAAGCAATGCATTGCTCTGCAATGTGTTGCGTACCCCTCTGGCACTCAAACGGTTAAAGTTCCATTTAGATCAATGGGAATGGGGGGGGGGGCAGGGGCTATTTGTCACTTATGGTGCAGTTAGTTTGCCCCAGAATTGCTCGAGCTGGGCATCACTCCCACTGTGTGCCTGGATTAGACACTGAGCAGAATGTGTTGGTGTAATACATACAGTAGTGTGCATTTGTGTAATCCACAGAACAGTGACTAATATACAGAGCAGTATGTATTTATGTATTGCACAGAGCACTGTGTATCTGAGTATTATACAGTTAGTGAAGATGATGTTTTAAGAAGAATTGGAGTAATTCATACACATTTCCAAAATCCCCATTGATTTCAGTGGGAAGCTTAACCCATTGAATTCTAGGGTGGCATTAAGGATCATTGCTTTGGTAACTGCTATAGTATTCAGCAGTTTAAAAGCTCCATGCAATTAAATGGTAATTTTTGTTCCCCTATGATACAATTGATTTGCCCAAGAATGTCTCCAGTGCTTTTAAGTACATAGGCCTCAAGTGTTTCTGTAATACTAAGAGCACTGGGTATCGGTAATGTGCAGAGCAATTAGTGTATATATGTTTAACATAGAGCAGTGGGTATCTGTGTAATACACAGAGCAGTGGGTATCTGTGTAATACACAGAGCAATGGGCGTCTGTGTAATACACAGAACAGTTGGTATCTGTGTAATACATAGAGCAGTGGGCGTCTGTGTAATACACAGAGCAGTGGGAATCTGCAATACACAGAGAAGTGTATATCTGTACAATGCTCTCAGCAGAATATTTCTGTGCTATAGGCATATATAGGCATATATCCTCTGTACACATAATCATGTTACAAATATACTTAGAGATGTGTAATGAATATAGAAGTATGTGCTACAGAGAAAGCATGTGACATACCACTGGGCAAAAACAGGACACACAGAGGAATGTATTATACAAAAGACAGAGAGTCATACAGACCAGACTGCTCTGTACACAAAGCGGTGACCTTTAACCCCTTGGATGCTAAGGAGGTTTCCACAAGCATTGCTTTGCAATGTGCATGAGCCATTTCATTCAAGGGGTTAAAGAGCAGAAACGTATACACCAAGCAATGTGATATACAGAGATCAACATGAAGGACACCGGACCCCAAGCAATCTGCAGTCAGCCCCTGCCCAAGCAGATCAGGGATTTCTATTTATTTCTTCTTGTAAATGCTGTATTTGTATTTTGTTTTCTCTTTGTGTTAATTGTCTGACCAATAAAATATATTTGAAATTAATGGAAAGATGTGTTGTATTATTTATCTCTCCTTCATCCATCCTTTCATCACTACATCTCTCTCCTCCACCAACAGCAGGAATGTCACATTCAAATACATTTAGCTCCAAGGAGGACCAAAATATTGGCTGCTGGGGTCCACAAATGTATGTGTGAGTGTGGTGTATATATATATATATATATATATATATATATACACTAAAAAGAGAAGGCAGTCACGTGACCCATAATTCTCTGTTCGTGTTCCGGGGTGGCAGTAAGGAGGAGATATACTCATCCCCTCCTTACTGCCTGTTTCTAACATGCAAGGGGGCGTGATTTTTAAGGCCCCCTGTCCCCTCTTGTCAAAATCTCTGCATGCACTTGGAGAACCCAGAGCCGAATTATGGGCAAGACGACCTAGACGCCTGCCTAGGGCCCAGCGACAGGGGGCCTACCCACGCCCCTTCCCCCCAGTGTGACTCACTGTCAGTGACTGGCACTGACAGTGAGCTTCTTCTTGCGTGCTCTGCCTCTGTCCCCCTATATCCTGTGCATGGTGCTCAGACCATAAGGTCGTGCACGCATGCTCAGTCAGGGAACTAGCTTTCTTTCTTTGAGTCTCAATGAAGGGACGCTAGTTCCTTGACTGCGCATGTGTGCGTGACCTTGTGGCCTGAGCATCATGTGCAGGATATAGGGGGACAGAGGAAGAGCGTGCAAGAAGTTGTCTGGCCGCTGCCATCTTCTTAACCAAGAAGGGGACAATGAGGAGGTGAACAATGTGGAGGCTGGCATGGCCAGCTCATGTACAACATCCCTAAACTCATGTCACTAGAATTTTTAACATAAGTGTAAAATCCAGTATATGATTTAATTCTCAAAGGCAAATTGTACCAAACGAATAAGTCTCTTTTGGTTTCTGTAATACTTTTGAGTTCCAGATAGCCACCTCCGCTCCATGATGACTGTGAGACACTGTGCCAGATTCCTCTAATGCTGTGCTTCTCACCTTGCACAATAACCCACAGAATGCCGTCACCTGCAGCTCTCCTGCCGGCAGCAAGTGCTCCTGTTCTGTCACTGCTGGAGCCTCCTCTTGCCTTCCATCACTCTGCTTTGCCTCTGCATGCACTTCCAGTCTGGCCATGCACTCTTGCAGGGGCCAAGAACAGGAGCAGTTGCTGCTGATAGTAGAGCTGTGGGTGATGGCATTATATGTGTTATTGTGCAAGGTGAGAAGCACAGCAGAGGTGCAGTGTCTCACAGTCATAGTGGAGCGGAGGTGGATTTCTGGCACTCAGTGGGTTGTTAAAGAAATCAAGAGCGACTTATTTGTATGATACAATTTCTCTTTAAGTATTAGTGATATTGCAAAAGGTCTTCAAGGTAAGGTGTGTCTATTTGCAGATGATACAAAGATCTGCAACAAGGTAGACACTCCTGGGGGAATAAGCCAAACGACAAATGATTTGGGCAAATTAGAAGAAAGGACAAGAGTGTGGCAGCTGTAGTTTAATGTTGATAAATGTAAAATAATGCACTTGGGATGTAAGAATGCAAAGGCAGAATATAGTATTAAGGGTATTTTGCTGTCAGAGGCAACAGAGGAAAGAGATTTGGGAGTAATTATTTCTGATGAGTTAAAGGTAGGTAAGCAATGTAGCAAAGCAGCAGGAATGCAAGCAGGGTACTGGGTTGTTAGGGGCATTAGTAGCAGAAAAGGGAAGTGGACACACCACTCTACAGATCTCTGATTAGACCTCACCTTGAGTATTATGTACAGTACTGGAGACCCCATCTCCAGAAGGATATAGATATTTATGAGAGAATTCACAGTGCTACTAAAAAGGTATGGTTTACATAAAAATATCAGGATTGACTAAAGGATATGAACATGTATAGCTTGGAGGAGAGAAGAGAGAGTGGGGATATGATTGAAGCATTCAAATACACAAAGGGATTCAACAAATTGCAGGAGGGAAGTACATTTCAAAGGAGTAGAAATGTTAGTACAAGAGGCCATAGTCTAAAATTAGAGGGCCAGAGATTTAGATGTAATGTAAGAAAGTTATACTTCACAGAGAGGGTAGTAGATAAGTGGAATAGCCTGCCAGCAGAAGTGTTAGAAGTTAATACTATCGTGGAATTTAAGCATGCATGTGATAGGCATAAGGCTGTCCTGAACATAAGACAAGACCAAGGACCAAGTAAGGTTTGAGGTTGTTACAGTAGGAAAAACAGGCAGACTAGCTAGGCTGAATGGTTCTTATCTGCAGCCAAATTCTATGTTTCTATGTCAAAGGGATAGTAATACTTCGTTTTATCTTTATTTTATTTTGTAGGCATGAAAAAAACAAGAAGAACGATATGTCTTATCAAACCTTTATGGTTTAAGAGATATTCACAAGCAAAGGGGGGGGATACTTTCTGAATATCTCTTAAACCATAAAGGTTTGAGAGATAAGACATATCGTTCTTCATGTTTTTTAATGCCTACAAAATAAAATAAAGATAAAACAAACTATTACTATCCCTTTAAATCATATACTGAATTTTACACATACTCTACAATTTCTACTGACATGAGTATGTAGATTTTGTTTATGACTGTATGAAGAACATACTGATTTTATTTAGTTTGTCTTGTCTCTCATCACACAGCAGAGATATCAAAGCATGCCAGGCTACCTGATAATTGGTACCTTTTTCTAATTTGTACTGAGATTCAAACACTAAGAGCTCCCTTGTAGGAATGTGACCTCATTTTGGCACATTAAAGAGCAGTCTGTCACTTTACCAAGTGATTATTGTAGCTGTTATTTATTACGTGGCAGCACAATAAGATACACTTTACAGCTGGAGAGCATCCATTTCAAACAAAACTATATGAAGATTTAAACTGACACAAATGGTGTTGCGTGCTCTGTTCATATAGCTGTACAATCTCTCTGGATCTTCCCCGGAGACTCCAGTTTTGACAATGAATTACTGGGTCTCCAGGGACAGAAGCTGATGCTCCTTCCCACCCTGTTCTTCTAATTTCCCGTCCACTTCTCCACCTTCCCGATCCAATTCCTCACATTTCCCACCCACTTTTGGGTCACATGGTCCCACTCGCGAGTAAGCACCTTCCCTTTTGGTGCAAATCACATAATTTATATTCCCCTGGGGACTCCTGAATACAAAGTTCCCAGGTATATCTATATATATATATATATATATATATATAAAAGAAAGCCTCATTACATATTTATGTCTCCTCAGGAGACACACACATAGAAGAGAATGCCTCATTCCATAACTTTTGTCTCCTCAGGAAACACACACACCTAGGGGTGGCAGTAAGGAGGGGATATAGAAATTTCCCCAGTCCTGGAGATGCAGGGGGCGTGATTTTGACAGGAGTGGGCAGGGGCCGAAGACCTCTGGCCACTCCTGTTAAAATCTCTGCAAGGCGTTTGCCCTCCCTCAACTTCCACCTCAACCAGAAAAAAATGTCTGACACTCACACACACACACACTGTGACACACACACTGTGACACACATACACACACACATACATACATATACTGTGACACACATACATATACATACACTCACACTGTGACACACATACATACATGCACACACACACACACACTGTGACACACATACATACATGCACACACACACTGTGATACACATACACACATAGATAAATAGATACACACAGACACACACATATATACACACGCTGTGACGCATACATACATGCACATACACACATGCACACTGTGACACGCATACATAAATACACACACACACACTGTGAAACACAAGTCTGTTAAGCCCTGCCCCTACTCATGATTAAGCCCTGCCCCCTTTTAATGCAAATTGCCTCATTGATCTCTCCCCACCAGCACCACAGGAGTCCCCTCCAGGGACTCCACAAGACAAAGTTCCCAGGTATGTATACGCTTCCCACTGCTATGTAATTGTGATATCACACACACCAGTGCATACTGCATGCCACTCTATACCTTACCCCTCTGAGTGCCAGAGGGGTGCACGATGCATTGCAAACCCCTCTGTCTCTCAAAGGGTTTACATGCTGGTATGACACTCCTATTATTTTCTGCTTTCCATTTGCACAGCCCAAACACACACAGACATAATACTGCAATTCTGGCCCAAAGTAAAGGAGAAATGAAAAATAACATTGATGTAATAGCTTACCTCCCACTTGTCCCTCTTTAGGAGGGACAGTCCCTTTTTGAGATCCAAATCCCTCTGTCCCTCTTTTCTACCCTTTTGTCCCTCTTTTCTGGAGATCTGCATGAGTAGTGTGTATCACATTGCTGCACAGCAATAAAACTCACATAAGTGTGTAGTTAATCTTCAATATATGTGTTTCTAATTTAGTCTGTGTAAATAAAATACTTTAGTCTTGCTGTAAATAATTTATTCAATTACACAAAGCAGTGTCAATAGGTCTTAAATAACATAAAAATTCTCTGTAATGCCCTGCCCACCAGTCACACCCCCATAAACACCACCTAAAACAAAAGTGTCCCTCTTTGGTCATTTGAAATGTTGGGAGGTATGTAATACACTGTGTGCACAAATATTAGGCAAGTGTGTATTTTGACCATATCATCACTTTTATGCATATTTTCCAACTCCAAGCTGTATAAACTTGAATGCGTATTGGATTTAAGATATCAGGTGCATTTGTGTAATGAGAGAGGGTGTGGCCTAAGGAGATGAACACCCTATGTCAAGGTGTGCATAATTATTAGGCAGCTTCATTTCCTCAGGCAAAATGGGCAGAAAAAGAAATATAACTGACTCTGAAAAAATCAAGAATTGTAAAAAGTGTTTCAGAAGGATGCAGCACTCTTGAAATTGCTAAGATACTGGGGAGTGATCACAGAACCATCAAACGTTTTGTTGCAAATAGTCAACAGGGTCTCAAGAAACTTGTTGAGAAAAAAAAACACAAATTAACTGCCAGAGATTTGAGAAGAATCAAACATGAAGCTACCAGGAACCCATTAGCCTCCAGTGCTGTCATATTCCAGAACTGCAACCTATCTGGAGTGTCCAGACGTACTAGGTGTTCAGTGCTCAGAGACATGGCCTTGGTAAGGAGGGCTGAAACCCGACCACCACTTAACAAGACACATAAGTTGAAACGTCAAGACTGAGACAAGAAATATCTGAAGACAGATTTTTCAAAGGTTTTATGGACTGATGAGATGAGAGTGACTCTTGACGGTCCAGATGGATGGGCCTGTGACTGGATCAGTAACAGGCACAGAGCTTTACTTTGAGTCAGGCGCCAGCAAGTTGGAGGAGGGGTACTGGTATGGGCTGGTATTATCAACAATGAGCTAGTTGGACCTTTTCGGGTTGAAGATGGACTCAAACTCAACTCCCAAACCTACTGCCAGTTTTTAGAAGACACTTTCTTCAAGCAGTGGTACAGGAAAAAGTTTGCATCTTTCAAGGAGACCATGAATTTTATGCAGGACAATGCTACATCTCATGCATCGAAGTACTCCACTGCATGGCTAGCCACTAAAGGCCTTAAAGATGATAGAATAATGACATGGCCCCCTTCCTCACCTGACCTAAACTCTATTGAGAACTTGTGGGCCCTTCTTAAACTGCCGAATTACGCTGAAGAAAAATAGTACACCTCTATGAACAGTGTCTGGGAGGCTGTGTCCTGGAGATACAGAGGGGCATGATTTTGATAGTAGTGGTCAAAATCTCTGCAAGGATTTTGCCCTCCCTCAAAATCCACTTCAACCATCTCAAAACATGCTTTCGCCACTCACACACCAAAAAAGGCCTTAACTGCACTTCTCCTATTAACCCTTTCAGTGCCAGAGGGGTACTCAACTCATTATTTGCAATGCGTTGCAAACCAATCTGGCACTCAAAGGGTTAAACCCTTATACACTTTTAGTTTGCAGGGAAGTAATGTACAAGGGAGGGAAGGTTGTCAGATGTCTATGCAACTCAAACGGTTAACCCTTGGAGTGCCACAGGGGTATGCAACGCTATGCTTTGCAATGCATTGAGAAACCCTCTGCTACTCAAAAGGTTAAACAGACACACTTTGTAGAACAATCTCATGAAGATTCTCATTGTATGTCATGCTATTTTGGCTCTACAGATGAGCCGTCCGATCCCTGGACCAGAAACTAAGTTTGTCAGCTAGAGTGCTGATGTCAGTAAAAGGGGAGGGAGGGGGGAACTTTATAAAGCTATTAAATGCAAACTATACAAGTTATGAAAATAAGACTAAGATTATTTGCTTTATTTATTTAATAAGAATAATATTAAAGTTTGTTAAAATAAATTATACCTTTAAAGAATTAGTAATACTTCTATTAAAGTTTAGCTCTGAGTCTTCTTTATATTTCTTTTAAAATGTAGCACTATATTTAATTACTTAAAGGGATAGTAATACTTCGTTTTAACTTTATTTTATTTTGTAGGCATTAAAAAAACATGAAGAATGATATAAGTCTTATCTCTCAAACCTTTATGGTTTATGAGATATTCACAAGCAAAGTTCCCCTCCCCACCCCTTTTTCCTAGTGTAAACAATCTCTTCTCAGATGTGAGTCTGGTTGTATGACAGGACAGATAACAGAAGGGGACAATCTTCTTTGTATGAAAACAATGAAAGCCCTTCCCCCCTTGACAAGTTTTTCAGCTTTTTCCATTATCTTAATTGAAGATTGTCCCTCTCTGCAGTCTACCTGGGCATCTCCCTTCTGATCTGGTTGAACAGGGGGGATACTTTGCTTGTGAATATCTCTTAAACCATAAAGGTTTCAGAGATAAGACTTATATCATTCTTCATGTTTTTTTAATGCCTACAAAATAAAATAAAGTTAAAATGAAGTATTACTATCCCTTTAAAGTGTTGTCATTAAAACGATATTCAAGCCGAAAGGATCCACCTCCTGCCCCTTTCCCTGCATCACTCAGCCTCTCAGTCTGGTCTGAATGGAGCTTGGCAAAGCACAATCTTCAGTAAGCAAAAGGAAAATCCTGCCCTCCTTCCTCAAGAGGGGCGCAGGGTTTTCCTTATACTTACTGAATGAAGACTGTCCCTTGCTGCATCCTTCCGGTCCCAAAACCGGATTCCAGATCTAATGGGAGGTGGCCAGAAGGGGATCCTTTTGACTTGAATAGAGTTTGAACTACAACACTCTAATCAAGGAGGATCCCTGATCTTTCCTCAACCAGTGGCGTCACCGGGGGGGGGGGGGCAGAGGGGGCCTGCCCCCCCTACATTATACTGTGCCCCCCTAAGTGCCCCCCCAATTTTCTTCACCTCCTCTGTCTGAATTAAATAAGTGCTCCCTCACGGGTCGCAGCATTTTTTCGTTCAGGCTCTATTCATTTGGGCAGCCCGAATGAACAGAGCCCGAATGTATAAGCACAGAGATGGAGCACTGAAAGTGCCCGATGATTCGCCCGGCAACGGCGGCTTTAGCTGGTGATGTCAGACACACCAGCCACCAGAGGAGCCGCAGTCGCACTCAGAAGAGGACGTGGACGACAGAGCGCACTCAGTGCAGGCCAGCGAGCAGCAGGGCTCTGGGGCAGCAGCAGCTGCAGCAATTTTTGCAGTCACGGGTAAACAAAATAGGTGAGAATGAAAAAACAATGCATAAGCTCTTGTAGAGTGTGTAATGTCAGAAAGGAAGCTGACTGTCTCTTGACTGTTCATTGTCTCTTTAACAGTAGGTTAATACAAACCACTTTAAATACATAGAAAGCCTTAACCCCTTTCCTACCAAATTATCAAGCAACAACCACTTTAAATTCATGGAAAGCCTTAACCCTTTTCCTACCATACCTCTATAACATTGAAAGGGGGAACATTCCATTTGAATCGGTTGTAGTTTTGTTTTTGTAGTTTACCCTAGAATTTCTTCTTATTAAATCAGCATCTTTATGTTGTGGCACAGTTCAGTGGCGCACAGAGAGATGTCACAAGCTGCCGTTAGAGCACTGCAAAACATCACTTGTCTTCGTCATTTTAGGTAATGGGAATTTTTTATAGGATTTTGTTCCCTAACATATCACCCCTTCCTCCCAGATATTCTGAGGAAAAAATAATAATGAAGCAAACACCTCCAGCGCTATCTAATCCCAAGCACACCTCTCCAGGGCTATCTAATCCCAAGGTCTGTATCTCACAAGTGTCCCTCTTTAGGAGATATTAGGGTCCATACCTCCCAAGTGTCCCTCTTTAGGAGATATTAGGTGTCCATATCCCCCAAGAGGGTGAGACCACTGAGCCTCTTCAATTCACTTTTATTTTTCATGACGTGATCCAAATGATAGATTATTTTTTTGCTGCACCAGCATGTTGCTTCAGAATGCAAAGGATACCTCTGTAGCATTGAAGAGGTTAAAAGACACTTGTAGATCAATAGGAATTTATATTTGTTCTGTATAGGGCAGTTGATTTGCCTCAGAATTACTCAATTTTTTATATCATCCGCTGTGTATGTGTCTGTAGATGTGTAGGTGTGTGTGTGTGTAGATGTGTGTGTGCATGTAGATGTGTAGGTGTGTGTGTGTGTGTGTGTGTGTAGATGTATGTGTGCATGTAGATGTGTAGGTGTGTGTGTAGATGTGTGTGTGCGTAGATGTGTAGGGGTGTGTGTGTAGATGTGTGTGCGTGTAGATGTGTAGGTGTGTGTGTGTAGATGTGTGTGTGTATATGTAGATGTGTAGGTGTGTGTGTGTGTGTAGATGTGTGTGTGCATGTAGATGTGCGTGCATGTAGGTGTGTGCGTGTAGATGTGTAGGTGTGTGCGTGTACATGTGTGTGTGCATGTAGATGTGTAGGTGTGTGCGTAGATGTGTAGGTGTGTGTGTGTGTGAATGCTTATGGGTAATTTCAGTTAATTCCCCAAATTCCCTTTTGTTTTTCATAGGGTTTTAACCGCTTGAATGAATGAATGATGCATAGTATTGCAGATCTCTCTTGTGTTCAGTAGGTAAAAATAACCAGTTTAACTCAATGGTAGTTTGTCCCCTTTGGTGGCATAGGTTTCTGCAAGTTACATGGGAATAGGATAATAATGCTGAACAGCAATACACAGATATTAAGCTTGTATATAGCTGTTTAATGACGCTAAGGGGACAGTAGTGGGTAGGGTATAATAGTAGGGGAGACATTGAAAAATTTGGGGCCCTTCTAGCTATTCTGGTCCTGGGCCTCACAATTTCTGATGGCATCCCTGCTCTTTCAGCTTTATTCTCCCATTTTATTTTAACTCCATCCACCCATCCACACTCTCAGCTTCATCTTCTTTCTCAGTTACATTCTCCCAGCTTCATCTTCCAATCTTCTCTCAGCTTTGTCTTCCCAGTGGTATCTATATATCTCTGATACTCTCTCTGTTTCATCTTCCCATCTTCTCTCTCAGTTAAATACAGCCACCCTCTCTCAGCTTCATTCACCCAACCTCTCACCTTCATCCTCCCCTCCATCTCTCTCAGCTTAATGCTCCATCCACTTTCTCAGCTTCATCCACTCATCCCTTTGCTAAATCCATCCATCCTCTGTCTCTCTTCTTCATCCATTCATCCTCTCAGGCTCACCCATCTATACTCTCTGATTCTTCCATCTGTTATCTCTGTTTCCCCCACCATTCCTTACTCACCCACCCATCCTCTCTCAGCTTCTCCCCCATCCTCTCTCAGCTTCTCCCACTCTCTCTTTTTTTATTTTCTCTGGCCATGCTACACCTCCATATTTTACCCAATGTCCTGCATTCTTTCCCATTTTCCGATCCATCCTTGCTTTTCACCATACCTCCAACACACAAATACACTTGCACACAAACAAAGAACCTGGATATCTGCCTGCCAAGGTTCTAAAAATTAATGTTGTACATGCAAAGTGACACATCAGAAGCTGATTAAGACAGGAATACAAATGGACCAGAGATGCATCGTGCTAGAGCTGTAACACTTGCTAGGGAAAGAAATAAGTATTTTACAAGTCTACCAATGCTTTCCATTGACATAATTATTATTATTCTTTATTTATATAGCCCCAACTAATTCCGCAGCGCTGTACAATTAGGAATAGATATACAGAGGTATTAAATAGTACAAATCAGATGTGGAGAACAGAAGGATGAGAGGGTCCTGCTCGTGAAAGCTTACAGTCTAGAGGAAGGTAGGTTGGACACAGAAGGAGTAAGTGCTATTGGGTGTAAGTGCCTCCTGTCACATGAACTGCCAGTCAGTGGGTGGGAGTGAGAAGTGCTGTTGAGTGCAGTGGTCCAGGCAGGGGGTGAGTCTTAGTGCTAATGTTTATGGAGGCAGTTGATAGGCTTCCCTGAAGAGGTGAGTCTTCAGGGAGCATCTGAAGATTTTGAAGGCTGGGGAAGAGTCTGATGGGGCAGGGGAGGGAATTCCAGAGCTGAGGTGCAGCATGGGAGAAGTCCTATAGGCGGGAGTGGGAAGATGTGATAAGAGTTGTGGAGAGCCGAAGGTCATGTGCAGAGCGTAGATGGTGGACAGGAGTATATTTGGAAATGAGAGATGAAATATAGGGGGTGAGGTGTTAGTGAGGGCTCTATAAGTTAGCACCAGAATTTTGAATTTGACTCTGTATGCTAATGGGAGCCAGTAATGTGTGTACACACATACCCATTGAGTAAATGTCATTATTTTAGGTGTAGGACATTGACCTTGCTCAATAAAGGTTCCCCTCCATTTTTTCCTGTGGCCCCGTGTGTACCCCCACTAAATATAATTCCGAGAGTCACCATTGTCCTCAACTCCCAGACGCTCAGCACGGCCTCTCCATGGCTGATAACTCCTGCCAGCCCCTAGGTTCAAGCCTGTTTCTTCAGAGTCAACAGCAGCTTCTTCCTCCTGTACTGGATCTGGACATTGCGAAGCATATTGTGGGAAGAAGAGTGTCTCCGCTGGTACCGGGGCCAGTAACATGGGGAGCTGAATCTACATTATTTATGTTACCTGGACAACTTCTTTATAAATTAACAGCACTGTATTTAACCCTTTGAGTGCCAGAGAGCTAACTAATGCATTGTACCACAACGCATTGGATGCCTTTCCAGCGCTCAAAGGGTTAACTCTGACATGACACACCACTGTATACTGCATGTCACTCTATGGCTTAACATGCTGGTATAAGTCTCTCACATAATCTTTTATTTTCTGCTTTCCACTTCTACACAACAAACACACACAGAGTCATAATTCTGCAATTCTGCCCCAAAGTAAAGGAAACAACAAATACCTTTAATTTAACAGTTTCAAGAAGACAGGGGGGATTGGAACATGTTCTGAAGCAATGTCCTGTGGTCCTTAGAGGGCTACATTTGGCTTCTAACTCTCTTAGTACTGCAGACATTCACTTCAATACAAGGTTGTTACCTAAACAGCACTGGCCCAGGGTGACCACAGCCCACACTTCTACGCTCAGAACCTACAGATCCAGAGGACCATCAAGAGCCAGAACCTCCACACATGGGGGTTGTCTATCACTGTGTCAGTGTCCCTTCTGTGTGTGTGTGTGTGTGTGTGTGTGTGTGCAGGCGTATGTCTGTTGTTTGTAAGTGTGCATATGTATGTTGCATGTGTGTGCATGTCTGTTGCATGTGTGTCTGACTGCATGTCTGTTGCCTGTGTGTGAACATGTCTGTTGCGATCATGTGTGTCTGCACATGTCTGTTGCGTATATATGTACATCTCTATTACATGTGTGTGTGTACATGTGTGCGTCTCTGGTGTGTGTGTTTGCATGTCTTTTGCATGTCTCTGCTGCTCACTGTGTGTATGTGTCCGCCTGTGTGTTGCATATGTCTGTGTTTATCAATGTTTCTACATTTCAGACACATACTCCCAACATTCATAACATGATGGGCAATGGCGTCCCACATTGGTAGTATAAATATAAATATATATAGAGAGAGAAAGAGAAAGGGAGAGACAGAGATGCTGTAGAAGTAGCCATCTCTTATTTAGAAGAGGTTAACATTTTGATCCTCACAGAGTTCTTTATCAAGACAATCTCATAGTGCATCTCCTTTTATTCCTTTGAGTGCAAGAAGGGTGCCCAACACATTGCAAATCACTCAGAGGGTTAAATACCCAGCATTGTACCCTGTATAGAAGAAATAAAATATCAAAAACTGTTAAAAGAAAGTTAAAAAATATTAACGAGAAAGTCACATTACCAAGGTATAAAAATCGTATCAAAGAAATATAAAAACAAAGCAGATTAGATCATAAACCATCGAACAGTAATAAGTGAACCAATGACCAAATACAAGTGTTCATACACTATTAACACTTGTCCAGTAGGGAGGCCATGTAACACCCTACCAACATACATATGTAAATGTTCATTGCATAATGGCAGGTGTGTTACATTTGTATATGTATACTGGAGGGGTGTTACATGCCACCTCTCTGGTATTCAGTGGGTTAAACTGACTGAAAGAAAAAAAATCCTGTTGATCTAAATGGGGCTTTTAATCCCTTGATGCTGGGCTGCAAGGACCTTAAAAATTTTCTCTATATGGAGGACCTTTTGCTTCTGGACCACAGGCCACACATTTTCACCCCACAGCCTCATGTGGCCTAGAGACTATATGTTTAACATGCCTGATCAACAGTATTTCTCCTTCTCCCATTATTTATCCTCACACCCATCTCTTCACATCCCCTCCCTAGTCCCTTCTTCCAATTTATCTCCTCTTACTTCCTCTATCCATCCCTTTATCTCCTCTCCACTTTCCATCCTTTCATCGCTCTTCCATTCTTCCATCTTTCTTTTCAGTTTTCCTCCTTCTGTCGTCTTCCACAATCGCTCCGTTCATCTCTCCTCCGTCCTCCTCTCTTGATCTCTTTTTCTTCATTAGTCTGTCCTATCATCTCCCATTCCATCATCTCTTTATCACCCCTCCCTTCATGTAATCTCCCTTCCCCCATTCATAATTTAATCTTTCCTTTGTTCATCTGCACATTCATCTCACCTCTTTTTCTCCATTCTTTCACCCATTCCTCTATTTATCCTGTTATCTCAGCTACCTCCATCCATTCCTTCTTCTTTACTCCCTTTAATCCATCACTTCATCTCTATTCGTTTCCTCCTTGCACTCTTTCATCATGCATCCCATCATTATGTACCCCATCATCTGCTCTACCTCTGTCCATCCTTCCACTCATCTCCCTTTCTCCATCTTTCCTCCTTTCCTTTGTCATTTCACATCTTCATCTCCCCTTTTGTAGATTTACACACCTTCCCTCCTTCTTTCAAACATTCCCTCTTTTCTACTTCCAACATCCAACCCGCATCTCTCCATACATCTTTCCACCATCTAACTATACACACCTCATATTCCTTCCCTTTCTTAATACATCGTCATCTTTCCTCTTCATTTGTCCAGCCGTGCTTTCATCTCACCTTCTTAGATTCCTCTCACATTCCTTCCTTCCTAAACATATCCCTTCATCATCCCTCCCTTCTTACCCAATCCCTCTATCTCTCCTCCCTTTCTTTCTTCTTTTCTCCTCCCTATCTCCACTTCACCACCCTTACTTTATTCACCCTTTTATTCCTCCTATATACATCCATACTTCCTGCACCTCCCACTTTCCTCCATACATCCCTTCATTTATTTTCCCTTCCTTCATCTCTCTTTTCTTACTTCATCAATCTGTTCATCTCCTCTCTCTCTTCCTCTATTCACCCTTCATACCCCCTTCCTCCATGTACACTCCTTTCTTCATAAATTGCCATCATCTCCCATCTTCCTCCATCTCTCCTTCCTTCCCCATCCATCTCAACATGTCCTATCTTTTTGCTTCTTCCATGTTTCTTCCATCCATTCCTTCATCTCCCTTCCATCTTCCATGCCTCTATCCCTCTTCCCTTCAACCATTTCCTCCCTCCTTTCATCCATCCCTTCAACTCACTCCCTTCTTCAAATACATAGTAACCTAGTTACATAGTTGACGAGGCTGAAAAAATGACTTACATCCACCAAGTTCAGCCTTTGCTCCATCACCCTTGTTGATCCAGAGGAAGACAAAACAGCCATCCTTTCATGTTCACTCTCTTCATGAATCCTCCCTTTTGCATCTACCCTTCCTTCCTCCATCTATCCTTCATTTTATTTTTCAACGCTCCCTTTGGCCATCCAATGCTTGATCTCCCCTCTCTTTCTCCATAACTTCACATCCCGATTCCAACTTTCTCAAACCATTCATCTATCCTCCCTTATATTCCCCCTTTTTCTATATCCCCTTTCTCCATCGCTCATCCCTTCCACCATCTCTTCATCAGCCCTCCACTACTATATCAACTCACCATCCCAAATCTATCTCTTTATCACCTATCCCTTGTTACATCAATCAGTTTATACCACTGTCTTCCTAAATCAATCCAAGTCTCATCAGTGCACCCATTGTTTCATAACCCCTATTTTCTCCATCTTTTCATCTTCCATCCTTACCAACATCCATCCCTTGATCTCCCTTTCTTTCCTCCAACCATTATTCCATCCTTTCTTTCAATTCAACTCCTTCCTCCATCACCCTGTCATCTTTTCTCCTTCCTTCCCTCTAGTCCTTTATCGCTCTTCCTTTTTCCACCACCCCTTCATCTCCCCTCCCACCCTCCATGTATCCCATTAACTCTACAAGTTTCCGTCATCCACCTTTTCATCTTTTCTCCCTCATGTCAGCCGCCCATGTCTTCTTCTATCTTCCCTTCCTCCATCCATACCTTCACCTCTCCTTTACTCCATTCACCACTTTATCTCTACTCCCTTTCTCCATTTTTCAACACTTCTTCACTCACCTTTTAACCCCTCCTTTCAAACTATGCCCACCCACCTTCCTTCCTTACTACAGCCATCCACTTATCTCCTGTCCCTTCCTAATTTCATCCACCACTGCTTAAATGTATCCATTCATATTTCCTCCATCCCTATATACATCACTTTTCCCTCCCACATTCATCTATGCCTCTTCTGTTCCCTGATCTGTCCTCTTATCCCTTCATCCTTCTTCTTTCCTCCATT
Organism: Rhinophrynus dorsalis; assembly: GCA_037306005.1. NCBI lineage: Eukaryota > Metazoa > Chordata > Amphibia > Anura > Rhinophrynidae > Rhinophrynus > Rhinophrynus dorsalis. The sequence continues at coordinate 416,274,796 of CM074722.1, forward strand.
CCCCCCTTCATCTTTACTTTCTTTCTTTACTTCTCCCTTCAACAATCCATCCCTCCATATCCAGTCCCTTCCCCCACTCCTATCTTTAGGCTTGAATCAATTAGGTCTACTAAAAATAGAGAGTTTGTCAGATTGTTAAAACGCGTGGCCTTTTTGGCTCAGTAAGATATCACTTGTTTTGGAATATATTATTTAACATGTCTAAAGAAATAATTTTGCCTGTTGTTAAAACCTGCAATAGAACATACTGTTTCTAGTCTGAAATTGCTATCCAATTGCAGGAGGGAAAGATTTACATGGGCTTAATTCTGTGAAAAGTTAACCTTCCAAGATCAAATCAGCTCAGGCTGTTGAGCATACAGGGAGGTTGATTTTGCAATTGCTAAAATAAGCAAAACATATTTTAAAATTCCTCCAACAGCATGTATCAGAACCAACTTAACAATTACTCTATTAATAAAACTGAACTCCCAGCCCTTATCCCCAGTACCTGACCCTCAACCGATATCTATCTAATCTATCTATCTATCTATCTATCTATCTATCTATCTATCTATCTATCTAGATAAGAAGAAATAAAATGGCATCAGAAGACCCTGGATTCCTCATCTCAGCTGCTGGTTCAAAACCGGCAACCCTGACACTTCTGCCTCCTCACCTTTAGGTCAAGGTGATACAATAATGACAGTTCTGGGATCTGTGATTGTAATGTCTCTAGACAGCAGCATTCACCTGCCTTGGACACCATTAGCAACAAGGCGTTTGTATCTCTGGGAAGGAACACAATGCCCAACTACTTCTCTAAGTTTGTGGGCTAATGGCACACCAACAACACATAAGGATTTTCCTGCTGAGTAAAATAAGGTACTTCCATTGCAGGTAGTTATTTTATTCAAAAGTTAAAAACATTCAAACTGTCAGGAAGTGATTTCAAACTGTCAGAAAGTGATGAAGCTGTTACTCTCACATTCTATGCAGAACTGCAGACAGCGGTTCACCGCTCCCATTAAATGAAGCAGAATAACTGTCATGACACCAGGTGAACTGTAGGTGGGCTCTCCATTTACCAGAGTTTAGATATTAATATAAAAACAAGTCTAAAGGCATATAACTTTGGAACAGAACATCTCCCAGCAGTGGGGGTACCCTTGTTTTTGGGAAACCCCTACAATATATATATAAGATGTGAGTATACACTTTGTTTTATAATTGTCACTAAATGTTCTTTATATACAAGGGGGCCTATGTATAAAAACACAGTTGGGCAATTCCCGGGCACAAATGGACATTCCCATTGGTTTAATGGGGATGTCAACTGCTTGAATCCTTCAATGTGTTACGTCACATTAGCTATTTCTATTGCATTCAAGGGCTAAATGTCCCATTTAGATCTATGGGAATTTGGAAAATATTTAGTTGCCACCATAGTGCAGTTTCTTTGCCCCAAATCACTCTACTTTGCTGTTTAACACATACAAACCATTATTTTTTTTCTAAATATACTGCATACTGGAACCCATAGGGAAATGAATGTTATACAGAATAAGAGATACACGTGTGCCATTGTGCCATAGCACAAAGGAAGAGCTGGCAACTTGTGCCGGACGGGCAAGTACAATCAAGTGGCTCAAGACTACTGTTGTCCCAGACCACCTCCTTTTGTTAGTTTTAAAACTGGCATTACATTTGTGAAATAATGAAAGTGATATCATGTAACTTACAATTGAAATGGAGCTAAACAAGGGATACCATAGAGCTTACAATTTAAGTAATGCTACACTAGTGGTACCATAGAGCTTACAAGGGAAATGGGTTATGCTACTAGCATAGCTCCATTTGGATTGTAGCTCTGTGGTATCATTTGTGTAGCTCCAATTCAGTTGTAAGTTCTGTGGTTTCAATAATGCAAAAGACAAAAGAAGAGAAGGAGCTCCTAGTGTATTAACGTTGCTTCAAATCTTCACATCACCTTCCTCCCATATAAGAATGGTACTCACAAATTCCAGTGTTCATTGTAACAAATTCTTGTTCACTGAAAAACACGCTCGAGGGTTTTGATTGACTGTCCCTCCAAACTGTATAATCTTCCACCAATACAGGAATCCCTCAGGCTGCTCTTCTCATGAAACCAATAGAAGGTCACTCGTATGCAAGAAAACACAAAAAGAAAAGGGTGCCCAGTCATGCCTGTTATCTTTTAGAATCTTCACATTCAAAGTTACAATCAGTATACTCACAAGAAAAATAGTTGTGAAACGGACATACGTCCAAACACAACAGATCGAGCTTCCAAGGAATAATTATAACCTGCCCTTGATCAGGTATATACGACCAATGTAAACTCCAACGGGAACAAAAAAACTCATACAAACGCTGCTGGAATCCGTAATATAAAAAATATTTATTCCGGATAAAAAATCCTCACAATACAAAAGTTTAAAAGAATATAATTAAGCACCAGTATAAATCGACGTTTCGCACTAACTTACTGCTTCCTCAAGACACTAATGTACTTCATTTACAGAAACAAGCAGAAGATTGAGTGAGGCAGTGGCCCACCAGCCCAGATTTATGACTGGCCCAGGAGGCAATTTCCCCCCTGGCCAGTCCACCCCTGATAGCACACCATTTGTACAGTGAAGAAGCACAAGTGTAAGTCTCTACATTGTGTCTGTGTGTACTGCAGGAGTGGAATGTCTGTTGGTTTGCACAACAAGGTCCAGAGCTAAAGGGAGCCAAGGGACCTCTCCATTGCATAGTAAATAAATAACTTCTACACTACTTCTCAGTTTGTGGTCATCTACTTAAACCTTTGAATGCCAGAGGTTGTACAGAGATCTGAACCCTGAAATTGCAGTAGGTACCAGGAAACAAGACAGGTAATATGGGGGAGTAAGAACACAGATCGGCTCATTAACCCTTTAAGGACCAGAGGGGAGTCAAATACACTGCTTTTCAATGTACTGCACACCCCTCCAGTGACGTAAGAAGTCATTGGAGGGCCCTAGAACAACCATTTTGTTGGACACCCTATTGTACAGCTAGAACCTATTTGACCTTAGGGTAGATGAGGCCCCTTTACTTGAAGCGCACTGGCATAACTGCAGCAATTGTAATTATGCCACTGCCTCTGGTCCTTACAAATGGTAATGGCAGAACAGCAGCAGATGCCATTGTAAGCAGTGATTGAAAATAAGCGATGTGGCAGCACTTTTAAACATATAGATGGGCTAGAGACAAGTTCACTATCAGGTCAGCCAGTTATTGAGCTCAGATAGTGTGGAGAGGTCCAAACTATGTGGGCCAACCTGGTGATGCTCTACATTTGCTCACTGTCCTCCAGTTCTCATGTAAACAGTGGCAAAGTGGTAAGCAAATCCAAAAGTCTCTGAGCTCTGCGGCGTTGTATGGGACAGTTTTCAGCCAGACCAACATCATCACCCAATGTTTAAACATTCACCACGATAGAGCAATCAGTGCATGTGTAAGAACTTGGATTCCAGACAACGTGTTGCTCACAACTGATACCCAAAAGATTACATTTTGTTGCCAACATCATTATGACTGAAAAGTTCCATCATGCAATGCTGACAGCAGCATGGGGAAGGTCCAAGATCTGATCTCCCTTTGTGTCATTGTTAGTATGTTTGCAGGAAAAGAGTCTAAAGTTATTATGGTGATGAGGTGCTAGAACAGATCACAGCCCAGGTAAGATTGCACCTGCATCAATAGAAGGAAAGGTAAGTTAAAGGAAATGGCTTTGTAGGTGTGTGTAACTGAGTGTAGTTTGTGTGTTTAAGTAAAATGGGTTTGTTTTTGTGTGCGCGCAAATGCATATCTCCCTTTAGGAGGGACATCCCTCTTTCCCACTCTTGTGTCCCTCTTTTTTGGAGATCAGATTCTGTGGTGTGTATCTAAGTGTATCACTTTGCTCCACAGCAATAAAACTCATGTTAATATTTGTTTGCATTTCAGTATATCCGTTTAAAAACTAGTCTGTGTAAATAAAATACTTTTGTCTTACTCTAAATCATTTACTCAGTTACACAAAGAGGTGTCAATAGGTCATGAAATAGCCTAAACATTCTTGGTAATGCGTCACCTACAAGTCACACCCCCAGCAACACCACCTATAACTAAAGTGTTCCTATTTGGCCATGTGAAATGTTAGGAGGTATGCAAATTGATGTTTGAGTGTGCAACTAGATTTAAATGTGTACATGCAAATGGGTTTGTGAGTGCGCAAACGCTTTTGTGTATGTTTACCTGCCAACTGTTCCTGATTTCCAGGGACAGTCTCAGGTTTTGGCCCTCAGTCCCTGATTTATGTTGTTCCTGTTTTTTGTTCTTGGCTTTAAAATTAAATTTCAAACCACTATTTTATGCGTTTGCCCTTAAAAATGTAACAGTTTTGAACTCCTCCACATGATTATCTTGCTTATTTGTATTATGTCCTGTGGTATTTGGATATTACCTATTCTTTTGTACAAGTTTGCCTGTTAGTACTAGTTTTCTTGTTAGTGTTGTGCTAAACAGTACTATGGTCCTCTACAGACATTCTGTAATGTGACTTCCCAGGAGAAAGTGTCCCTGAAAATATTTGAAACCTTTGAGTGCCAGATAGATGTCCAAAGCATTGCATTGTAATGTGTTGGATACCTCTCTGGCATTGAAAGGGTTAAATGTTGACAAGTATATGTGTGTAAGTAAATGGGTGTGTGAGGGTGGAAATGGGATTGTGTGTGTGTGTGAGTGCAAAAGGGTGCTTCTGTGTTTATGTATTGTAATCCTCTGCTGGTTTCATGGGTTACACTGCTGGTGTCATTTGTTACTATCCTGGTCTCATGTTCCTATTTGACACTTTATTATTAACCCTTAAAAGGATCAGATGGGTGTACTATGAATTGCAAGGCAAATGTATTGCACTCCTCTCTGTTCCTTAAAGGGGTTAATGAGCTAGTATGTTTTTGTTTCTCCTGCATTCTCTATCATGTTTCTTGGTAACTATAGGAATTTGAAAGTAATTTAAGCGTGCAAAGGACCGCAGAGCAATGCTCTGCACAGCGTCTGGCTCCCAGAGGGTTTAACAGATGACCACAAGTTGATAGCTGGTGTAGTAGTTATTTGCATTCTGTGTAGTTAAGAGGGCCCTGTGTATGAGGGCAGTTCAAATGGTGTATTGCCCTGATAGTTTCATGTAATATTTTTCTGATCTCATATAAATGTGTTACCCTGCTCCTCTCATGGTATTATGTACTGCCGTGCCAGTCTCAGGCTATCGTGTCATTTTGTATTGTTCTGATGGTCTCCTTTAAAGGCATCATTCTATTGTTAGACTATTAGGGAAATAAAACATTACATCAGACCAGAAAAAAATATGCAATAACCATAATGCTGTTTTGCCCTGCTTGTCTCATAACAGTTTATTTCCATGGTGCTCTCATGTGATGATGTATTGTCTTTCTGGGCTCACATAATAGTCTACTGGCATCAACAATAGAGTATTGCCCTGCCAGTCTAATTCCATGATATGAAAGGTATGAATGTTTGTGTGTGTATAGCCACTGACAGGCAAGTGTATATATAGACATATCTATCCAACCATACACCACACACACTCCATCACATTGCATTTAAGTGTGTTAAAAAAAAAAAAAAAAAAAAAAAATATATATATATATATATATATATATATATATATATATATATATACAGGGCTCAAAATTTCCACTCGTCACTAGTCAATGGCGAGTGAAAATTTAGCCCTGGCGAGTAGAAATTCAGCCCTGGTGGGTATGTTATGGCTTTCAGTGGCGAGTAACTTTTCAGGTCTGGCTAGTAGCAAAGGACTTAAAATTATAAGCCCTGAGATATATATATATATATATATATATATATATATTTCTTAATAAACACAGCATTGATGACACACCAAAAAATATGCAGCTGGTTTTTGACATTTTCACCATTATCTGAATTTCTATGGGACATCTAAATTCAGCTGGTTTCTTCCTCATTCATCTCCTTTCTTCTTTTAAATCTCACACTGATGATCAAAAGCCACCAAAAGAAATTTGATATGAGCAAACTGAAATCACCAGAGGAGGTGAAATTGAGAGCAAAGACTGTTCCCATCACAGCTTTTTCAAATATTATTTTATATCTTTATGCAAATTAGAGATGTGAGGTCAAAATAGCAACATGGATACAATTTATTTTCTCCCCTTAAAGGAATAGTAATACTTAGTTTTAACTTTATTTTATTTTGTAGGCATTAAAAAAACATGAAGAATGATATAAGTCTTATCTCTGAAACCTTTATGGTTTAAGAGATATTCACAAACAAAGTATCCCTTCCCTGTTCAACCAGATCAGAAGGGAGATGCCCAGGTAGACTGCAGAGAGGGACAATCTTCAATTAAGATAATGGAAAAAGCTGAAAAACTTGTCAAGGGGGGAAGGGCTTTCATTATTTTCATACAAAGAAAATTGTCCCCTTCTGTTATCTGTCTAGTCTTACAACCAGATTCACATCTGAGAAGAGATGGCTTACACTAGGAAAAAGGGGCGGGGAGGGGAACTTTGCTTGTGAATATCTCATAAACCATAAAGGTTTGAGAGATAAGACTTATATCATTCTTCATGTTTTTTTAATGCCTACAAAATAAAATAAAGTTAAAACGAAGTATTACTATCCCTTTAACATGCTACCATACTTATCTCAATATCTTCCTAGGAAGGACATCCCTTTAACCCCTTAACTACCCATGACGTACATGTACGTCATGAGGTTGCGGTCCCTAAAGGACCAAGGATGTACATGTGCGTCATGGAATTCCGGGCTCCACGCGCAACTGCATGCCATTCGGAGAGTCTGGAATCAGAATCTAAAAAAAAAAAAAAATGCCCCATGGTCCTTAAGTGACCACCGCATGGGTGCGCGGCCAGTCCTTAAGGGGTTAAATAGGGTTTTACAACTTGAATGTTATAGAAGCCTCCAAATAATTGTGGAGCAATGTGTTGGGAGACCTCTCTAAGGGTTAAAAGCTCCATTTATATCAATGATAACTTTGATATTTTTATTTGTCCCATATGGTGAAGTTGGTAAGTTCCAAAATTGCTCCCCCTCTATTTTCTGCAGAAATATCATAAGCTGTAATAACTTTTGAATGAAAAATCTCCCAGCAATGGGCATGCTTTTTTCAACATCAAATGCCCTCATATATTTTAGCCATTTTGCACTTATTGAAATAAGCATGTATGGTTAAAAAACATATTGGACTTGTACACTAATCCTTATTGTTTTAACGAACATTACTCCTTTTTTTACTGTATCCACAGTCTTTGGGCTCTTTATATATTTTTATTTATTTATTTTACTGTATTTATTTTTTTGGTTGTCTTCGGAACATACAGATCCTAGAACATATATCCACAAGATGGGGACTGGATCACTGTAGTCAAAGAAGCCGAATCAGAAACAGGCTGGAGTTTTCCCTCTGTCCTTTATGTCACTGTTTCATAGTCTTGATCAGTAGCCACTTCTAAACTTGGGAAGCCATTTATCATTCATTTCATATAACTACTAGTTGAAGAGTCCGTTACACAGGCCACAGTGCCACTGCCAGATGGTCGCGGAACAGTAGAGAGCACCGCTCTGTATCAGCCTCATCACAAGCAGTTTCTACTGTGCATGACCGCAGCAGTCTCTACTGTGCAAGACTACATCGTTACACACGTTTTAGCGAATTATTATATAGGATTGTCATGTGGGTCTCACTGCACCATGGTCCATATTTTCGAAAAAAGAAAATTGGAATAATTCTGGAGCAAACCAAGTGCACAATAGGAGACACTGTAAACATTCTGAAACTGATATAAATGTGGCTTTTAAATTGGACAGTCAGTCTCCTTTTTGACTCGGCAAGTGTAAAGTTAATTTGCTTTTAATTTTCCTTATAATGTTTATCAACTTTAACTATTTTTTTTCTGCATTTATACACTTGAATCTGATTTCCCTGAAATTGTGTTTACAGAGAGCTTTGTGCTAGGGACTGTGAATGCAGGCCTATATAAAGCAGACTGACAGGCTTGTCAATGGACGTGTATATAGTGTTCCAAGAGCTGTAATTCCTGTAGTCTGTGTTTGACATTGGCATATGCTTAACTATCCTAACTATGCTTGCTTGCCTTCTGCCTGTTGTCACTGACCCTGTCTTGGTCAGAAAGATGCATTTTTACTCAGACGTTCCTGGATTCTGGAGATGCTTCCCTGTTTATTGATGAGTCCTTCGTCACACAGCATAACTAGGCTGACCATACTTCCCTAAGACAAAAACGGGCGGGGTGTGGGACAGACAGACAGTGGGACTCCATCACTCAGAGTCCGATCATAGTAAGCTGCAAGCAGCAAGAACGTGTTTGCTCCATCTCCTACTAGCGGTGTTCTCTCTCTGGCCAAAAAGCCTGCCCCTGAAGTAAATCGGAACTTCCTCTCTTTGTCACTCACACTAGTGGTTTTACTGTGTTTACTGTACTCATTTATTACCGTAGAGTGTTTTGACTTCTCGTCATATCACTGTCTAAGAGACTCTATGGTAATTTACCATAGACTTGAGAGTCTTAGACAGTTATGAGTCACTCGAGTCATAAGGCTCTTGTTACAGTTTGTAAATCAAGACAAGGAGTCAGACGGTTAGTTAAAATCACCTTTATTAGTATGATAGGTAAAATGCAAAATATAACAAGCAGAGGATGACTGAAGAGGCTAGGGACTCTATCAGGAATAGGAGTCTGCCAATTGGTCAACCACAGCTGCAGGAGACTAGGCTGAAGCCCACTGGTAGTCTCAGTAGAATTGAGTGGAATACAGAATAGACCCTAAGGTCTCCAGACAGGTAGCAACAAGGGAGACTACTGACTCATGCCTGCAGTCAGCAAGTCCAGAGTCTGCCAGAGCCCCAGGTCTGCACGAGGATGGATGTCTGTGGACAACGGGCAGCACAGTAGAGCAAACAGACAGAGCCACAGGTCAGCACCAGCTAGGATAGTCAGATAAGCCAGGGTCATACACGGAACGGGTAATCAGCCAGAGTCACAGGTCTGCACCAGATAGGATGTCCATAGGAATAAGGCAACACTGGGAGGACAGTTGGACAGAGCCCCAGGTCAGCACCAGAATGGGTTAGTCAGACAAGCCAGGGTCATACACGGAGCGGGTAGTCAGCCAGAGACCCAGGTCTGCACAAGGATGGATGTCTGTGGACAACAGTCAGCACAGTAGAGAAAACAGACAGAGCCACAGGTCAGCACCAGCTAGGACAGTCAGACAAGCCAGGGTCATACACGGAACGGGTAATCAGCCAGAGTCACAGGTCTGCACCAGATAGGATGTCCAGAGGAATAAGGCAACATTGGGAGGATAGTTGGACAGAGCCCCAGGTCAGCACCAGAATGGATTAGTCAGACAAGCCAGGGTCACACACGGAGCGGGTAGTCAGCCAGAGCCACAGGTCTGCACCAGATTGGATGTCTACAGACATAAGGAGTGCACAGGAGAATGGTCAGACAGAGCCACAGGTCAGCACCAGAATGAATGGTCAAACAAGCCGGGTCATACACAGGACTACAGGAACAACTGGAACTAGAACTGATCAGAACAACAATGTAAGGGTAATGATACACAGGCCCAGAGAGGTTTATAATGGAGTAGGAGAAGGCGGGACCAATTAGGTCCCCAAGCTGGGCCACAGGCATCTAGGCAAGTGCCTGATTCCTGATGCCAGTAACAAGGAACCATACGCGACCAGGCCGCAGGCAGAGAGGCATGTGGCTAGTGATGCCGGAGCATCAGTCCAGACCCCTGCTCCCGGTCGAATTGCGCAGGCCGAGGTAAGGTACTGTGACAACTCTATGGTAATCAATGTGTACAGTAAAACCACAGTATTGTATTAAAAAGACGTCTGAAAATATGAAAAGAAACGGTACTGTCCCATTTAAAATGGTACATATGGTCAGCCTAAGCATAACATTCCTATTGTGTACAAGGAAACCCCACCAGAGTAACCCCTGTTGATGGCACTCCTTTGGGTAGTGGATTGGTCACTCACTGAACCTATTCCCTTCAAATCACGACTGGAGTCTGCATCAGCAGTGGAGTAACAATAGGAGTCGCACCTGCGACTGGGCCCGTCACTCCAGGGGCCCGACCACCCCCTATGACCCCCTCACCACGAGCCTGCGGCAACTCAGTCTTTGTATCAGCTGATCTCCCGGAGCTCTAGTAACGCAGAGTGCTGGGAGATGATATCATCTCCCAGTGCTCTGCATTTCTGAGAACCGCAAGGGAGTGGGTAGGAGATGGAGGTAGGAGATGGACACGGGGCAATGTGAAGATTTTGGGGAAGGCAACGTGGAGATGGGGGGCCCATGGCAATGTCTGCACCAGGGCCTGGTGGCTCCTAGTTATGCCACTGTGCATCAGGAAAGGTTATGGCCCAGAGGAGAGTTTCTGGGACCCAGAATCTGATGTACATGCTTCTGCCCTGAAGGGAGCATTTTACCTTACATATCCCCCTAGTTTCTGTTTAGGACCCTTGGAGTTTCTGTGGATGGGGGTGTGAGGGGTTGTGTAAGAACTCGGTCAAGAAGGTCCTGTTCTGCTATTATTTGCAGCTCTGCCTGTTTACTTGGACACACCCACTCCAATTACTCCAGCTCTGTTATTACCTGTCGTCCTGTCTACAGTCCTGGACACACCCCTTGGGCCTATATCAAGCACTTGTCAGTGCACAAGTGTAGTGTCTTTCTGATTAACATTCTGGAACCGTGACTCCTGTATTCTGTGGTTGATTTTGTCTTGTGAATCCTGACTATGGTTGTTTGCTGCCTGCCCTGATCTTAGCTACATCCTTGTTGATCTGATTTTGCACACCAGTTTGGATCCTGAGACTTTGGTTTCTTTGTAAGCTTCTAGTTTTGCTTCTTGCCTGTTATCCACTTGCTGTTGCTGCTTCAAGCAAAAAGCAAGTGCAACCATCCTGGTCCAGGTCTGGCTCAACCAGATATGGATATTCTACCTTGTTGTCGACAATGTTTCTCACAGTTTATAGCTGCTGCAAAGTTGCACTGACAGCTTACACCACTCACAAACTACAAATAGCATCACTCTCAAGAAGCTCTTCAGTGGCAGCCTTGAGAATTTTTGTTTGTCATCCCGTGGCTCCTCAGCATCCTATTCCACCCTGCAAGAGAGTAAGTAGTTTCCATACACTGCTTCCACACACTCCTGTATCTAGTGTCGGCTGGTGTTTCTGTGCTGACTAGAAGGTAGTAACTTGATGGAATTGGTGGAGGCACAACAGGATAAACCCCTTAGTGATGAGTGACATGCCAGGACCATCAATCAGTTCTCTCCTTTAAGGACGAGTGATGGTCCTGGCACATCAAGATTTAATGATCGCAACGTACCTCAGGGCCCACCATAACCATGTCGGGGAGGCTATACTAGACTGCTTCAGGACTGGAGCAGTCAGTTTCAGTCTTTCTCCAGTGGCGCCAAATGACAAAATATACATTGCCTTTGTCACTATTCTCTGACTCCCTCTTCCTCAGTTGTGAGGGAGAGAAAAGCAGATAACTCAGCTGTACATCAAATGGCCAAAGATGGGGGTGCACTTTTATTTTAATTTTTCGTGCTGAGGTCAGGATTAGGGGTGATGACCTATTGCCACCTGTTTGTGTTACTGATTAAATTACTTGAGCAAGACTAAATAATTTTACTTACACAGAGTAATTTATAAACATTTATACTGAGTTTTAAACAAACATTAGTGTGAGTTTTATTGCTGTGGAGCATTGTGATCCACATATATATACACCACACAGTCTGATTTCCTAAAAAAAGGACATCAGGGAGGGAAAAAGAGACAAAGGGATTTTTGTCTCAGAGGGACGGTGCCCCCCTAAAAATGGACACTTGGGAGGTATGAACGAGCTTTCATACCTTTAATCCAGTCCGTGTTAAAAATTAGCTGACTGAGCGCAAATTATCACAGGAATACCTATAAACATTTTTTTTGTTTTGTTTTTCCATTTGTTATATTATCAAATTAAATGGTGGGTTATACATATAAATATGTTATCAAAAGAAATCCATGCTTATGCTTAAAAACCAGTGTATAGTTTGTGTAGGTATTCTAAATGAATTAGAAGAAAAATATGGTTGAACAAAGGCATACTAAAAAGGCCAATATGGCTCTTATCCTCTAGAGTAAAGAAGCCCTCGTCACTAAGGGGATAATGATGGAGCAGCTTATAGGGTTCTGAGGGAGCTTAGAATATAGGAGTTGGACTAGGTTTCATTAACGTGTAGTATATACTATATAATAATTTGCTAAAGCGTGTCGCGGTCGCGGTGCAGTCGTGCGCAGTAGAGACTGCCAGTTACGAGGCTGATTCAGAGTGGGGAGCTCCGAAGGAGTGTCCAGCTCTGTATCAGCCGCGGCGTGGGCAGTCTCTACTGAGCATGACTGCACCGCGGCCAGCACTGTATCAGTAGAGACTGCCCCGCAACCGGCTGCCAGTGGCACTGTGGCCTGTGTAACGGGCTCTTCAACTAGTATATTATAAACAATATGATCTGACAACAGAGATGCGTTGATAGCTGCTGAAGGTGAGGCTTGCTTAGCAAAGAGCTATCAATGGGTTAAACAAATGCATTAAAATCTAAGGGAATTTGGAAAATTTTTATTTGTTCCCTATGGCACAGTTAGTTTGCCTCAGAATTACTCAACTTTGTCTTTGAATATATGGCCTACTATACGTTGCTTCTTATCATATTGTCTATTCTACCACCTCCAAGGAAAAGTAACACATCCTAATGGAACCCTTCTCTTTCCCTTGCACTGTTCGGAAAACCCTAATGGCCCCTATGAATTTTGCCTTTTTGTCTTTGTTCAAGAGGTAACACTTTCAAACTGTCCTGGATAGTGATGTGTATAGGCTTGGGCCAGTATATTGGAAGACACCAGAAGATTGGGCAGCTTTGCCAATTTGTGCCTATATCTAGTTTCTGATTCTAAAGGAAATCACATTTAAAATGTTCAGCTATGAGATGCAGGGTTTATAGCCTCTTCATAGGTACCTCTTTCCCTAAACAAACATTAGGATTTTCTGGCCATGCAAACGTAAGTGGGAGATTATTCAGAATGTCTTACTTCTCCTTTACAGGGATAGTAATGTTTCATAATAAAGGCAACTCTAATTACTCATCATAGTATTTGGACTTTGGAGAGTGTTATTTTAATTCTGTCAAAGTTGTAGTTCAAGAGTAATTCAATGACAAAGTATCCCCCTCCTGCCCCTTTTACTGATGTAACACTGTTCAGCCAGAGCAGAAGGGAGGTGCCCAGGTAGACTGCAGAGAGGGACAATCTTCAATTAAGATAAGGGAAAAACCTGAAAAACCTGAAAAAGATTGCCCCCTGCTGTTATCTGTCTGGTCTATGGACTGCATTCCACATCTGAGAAGAGATGGCTTACATTAGGTAAAAGGGGCGGGATGGGAAACTTTGCTTGTGAATATCTCTCAAACCATAAAGGTTTGAGAGATAAGACTTATATCGTTCTTCATGTTTTTTAATGCCTACAAAATAAAATAAACATAAAACAAATTATTACTATCCCTTTAATTTCACATCACATCACTGAAAAGATCATCCCTGTTACATCACTGTTACACACTGTTCTCTCCCTATCTCTACGTACACATACCAAGTCTTATAAAGACAGGAACACAAGTTTGGCTTTATGCCTTAACTGTGATGTCACCTCATCCCCTCTCTGTGGGAGTGATCGGGAGGGGGCCTGGGGCCTGGGAACACATCCCAGCACAGCTCATGTCCCCCAGACAGCTAATATCTCTAACACCTCTCAAACAGCCTTCAACCCTCATTGTCTCGTCATTCACTGTGATTCTCTCTGTCTAACTCCTTTCTCTAACATTTGTTTAGCTTTTCTAATTATCTTCACTGCTTTTCATTGTACTTTACTTTCATCTCCCTTTTTCTAATTTCCTCTTTTCTTATTCCTGTTTTCTTTATCTTATCTTCACTTTTTTGTCTGCCATTTATATTTTCCTGCTGTCTCCACGGTTAGATTTATATCTCAGGCGCACCTAAGGCAAAGCATTCTAATGGCCACACCATTCTTGGTCTCATCCACCACTATTGCCTGGCACAAAAATACCTTACAAAAGTAAAATAAATAAAGAAATTAATTAATTAATTAATTAATTAAAATATAAAAAAAAAGAAAAATAAGAAGCTTTTAATACCCCACAGTTCCATTTCTAGGACAGTGTGGCAAATGCAGTTGCAGAAAGGGGTGTCAGCATGTCTTTAATAAAGAAAACATTAAAAAATGGCATTTCCCCAGGTTGCCTGGCCCAGAGCCTGCTGGCCATCAACTAATCACAGAGCAGCACCTTAAAAATGGCTACTCTCAATTCAAGTTAGAAGGGTGTTTGGGGGACAGGTTTGCTTACAAAGACAAGCCTGCCTCTGTGTGAATTAATGGGGAGGCAAGTCACCCGAGATGACAGCCTCATCAATGGGCTAATTAATGTAAGGAGGTAGCATCTAGCTGGCCCAGAAGACAGACAAGTAATCAACATCCGGAACAGTTTCCAGTAGCAAACTCTCCCTTGCATAGGCGTGCGCAGCCAATTGCATTAGGGTGTGCACCCAAAAGCACAAACACACACTTGCGTTCGCGTATGTAATAAATATACACATACATATATATATACACACATATATATATATGTGTATATGTATTACATACGCGAACGCACGTATATACATATACATATATATATGTGTGTTTGTGTGCTAAATAAATGATTGCCCCCCATCTGCTCCATATTGCCCCCATCAGCTCCAACTTGCCCTCACATTGCCCCCTTCAGCTCCAACTTGCCCCCATCATCTTCACATTGCCCCCTTCCATAATGCCCCTTCATCTCCACAATGTCCCATTCATCTCCAAATTGCCCCTTCATCCCTTACCTTCAGTCCCTGGTGGTCTAGCGGCGTGTCATGAGGGAGCTCTGTGCCTCCTTCGGCACAAAGCTGAAGCTCCCGTGCGCTGCTCTCAGTAATGCAGAGCGCTGGGAGATGATGTAATCTCCCAGCGCTCTGTATTACTACAGAGCCTGGGTCTCTCTGCAGTGTCAGGGTCACATAGACGCCGCGAGGGAGCGCTTGGTAGTGTAAATCGGCGCTCCCTCGCGGCAGATATATTTAAAAAAAAAAAAAAATTCCAGCTTCCATGGCCGGTGCGCACGGGGCCGATTAGGGTGTGCCTGGGCACACCCGGCACACCCAGTGCGCACGCCTATGCTCCCTTGCACATGTAGCGTGGCCATGGAACAAAAACAGCATTTTATCAGTGAGGAAGGTAATACCACTCAGCCTGTTTCTGCTCACCAGCTCTTTTACCCGCTTGTCCTTAGTAACCCTCTTGTATCTTCCTAATTCTTTCATCTTTCAACCCTACCCTTCGCCTCTTTTATTTCCTCTATATACTTTTTTCCACCCCTTGCTTTACTCAATCCAGTGTTTTTTACTCGTCCTCTCTTTACCCGCTTCCATTATCCTTTTATTTTGTCTTTAGCTTTCCCATTTTCTCTTTATTACATCTAGCATAATCCTATTATTTTCCCCTTTATTGCTTCTCCCTTCTTGTGCCATTATTTCAGCCCCATGCCAAGGGATGGACTGAATGGACCGTGAGCCAGCAACAGAGGAGGGCCCACCGCTGTTGCCAACATTTACATATTCTACAGCAGAGTCTCCTGCATGTCAGCCTATATATTATCTAGCCTAGATGAGTCATGAATGACGAGGACAAGGACAAGCTGTGCCACTTAACTTCCATGAGTAGTCCTGTGCTACTGTGCATAATAACACGACCTTGTGATTTGCACAGCTTGTGCTGTGATGTCATCATGGTCCGCAGGTGCATGTGTTGACAAGTCTTGTGACCACATGGCCTGAGAACCCCCAAGCAGACAGTCCAGCCCATATAGCATCCAGGCTAGTCAGAGGGCCAGAGAGCATCCAGACCAGCCAGTTAGCCTTCTCAGATGGTCCCAAGCCAGCCAGACAACCCAACCAGAACATCTAGAAGCCCATAGGCAATCTAGCCTGCCCTCAAGCTAGCCAACCAGCCCCCCAAGCCAACTAGCTTTCTCCAGGCCAACTATCCAGCCATCAGGCATTGTAGCTCCAATTCAAGTGTAAGCTCTGTGGTATCATTATTGTAGTTCAATTTCAATTGAAAGCTCTGTGATATCACTTCTCTTACTTCACAACAGTAATGACAAATATAAAATTATCAAAAGGGGGTGGGGCTGGGACAGGGGTCTGGAGCGAAAACTGGGGGCTGGATACAAATGTGCATGGAGCATATCTGGGGATGAGGTTCAGGGGTCAATGATCTCCATTACCCAGATCCCTGGATGCTGTCAGTCTGCCCATGCCCCACCCCCCATACTTCTTCTCTGTAGCACTTACTTATGAAGGTTCTTCAGAAGTCAGGTATATCTATTTTAGTGGTTTTCTATAACAGAAGTACTTAACAAGGCAGGAGTAACTCATAGAGTAGTCAGGTATATCTATATAATTACTGTAACAGAAGAAATTACCTTTACATAAGCAGGTGTCAATCATACAGCATTCAGGTAGATCTATATAATTACTGTGTATAAACAAAGGACTTTCCTAGGTAGGAGTCCACCATAGAGCAGTCAGGTATAAGAGGATTTGTGTGCACTTACCAATAAATCCATTTCTCTTTTTCTCTTAGTCCATGTTGAAAACAGGAGGTCAAGGCACAAACAAAAAAGGTCTTTGAGACAGAGACTTCCATTCTGCACCATCTACCCCTGCCTGGACATGCTCAGTTTTAACATATAGCAGAGATGAAAGAAAAGAAACAGAAGTGGGACTCAATCTACTGTTTTTTCTTCAGGAGGGAAATTCTGTGCTCTGCATGGACTGAGAGAAAAGGATTTACCCATAAGTACACAAAATACTATTTTCTCTTATGTCCTATGTGGAACACAGGAGCCATGGGGATATACCAAAGCATCCACCAAGATTCCAGGAAGAGAATGAGAAAAACCCCTCCAAACACAGACCAGTTCTAAAAGAAATTAACTGGTACAACATGATCCTCAGGTGTCAATAGACAACAACACTACAAACCAAAGAAAGGTAACCAATATGTTACTGGCCAAAAGAAAATCAGGAATGCCACCTATACAGGCATAGCACACTGTAGAACCTTCCTGCCAAAGCTGACTTCAGCTGATGCCAGCTGGACAGAGAGATGAAAGAACAATTTCCTGGTTGATGTGAAGCTCAGAAACAATCTTAGGTAGCAACCCTATGGGAGCCCACAGAACCACCCTTTCAGGTTGGAAGACCAGAAAAGGAGGCTTACAAGATAAAGCCTGAAGTTTGGCCACTTGCCTAACTGACACAAGCGGAAAACTGTCTTGACGTTCTGGCAATAGAGAAAGACACAACCTTGTCTATCTCTGGAATGTGAACAGCGTAACGAGCTGGGAAATGAGCCTCTACCCACATGAAAATCAGCAGGAACTCAGACAATGTGGCTGCACTTCTGGTTCCTCCCTTGTGGTTGATATAAGCCAAAGATTTCACATAGACTAAATGGGTCCACACCTGGAATCCCTGTTGGGATTAAGACCAACACTGAAGGACTAGGAGAATCACCTGAAGCCCCAGAACTTTTATGGACAGAGAGCTCACATCGCTGGTCCAAAGACTATGAGCAGTGTGAGGACCCAGAGTGGTGCCCCAGCCTCTCAGTCTGGTGTCTCTGGTGACTATGACCCAATTTGGGATAATCAGTGACCATCCCAAGGACACCCTGCTTTTTATGATTCCGTGTCTGGTTTTTCATTTGATTTCCCTTGTTATCCAGATCCTGGTTCCCTGCCTTGTCTTGTGTTTCCTCTGAGCCTTTATAGAGCCTCAGAGCTTTTGGGTGGAGCATGATTAAAGCACTCCAGGTCACGACCCTTAGTTCCCTGTCATGTTCCTGAGTGTTATCTTGTGTTTTGACCCAGCTCTTCCTTCAACTTCCCTCCTGTTCTGGTATTTGGCACCATGCTCATCTGATATCTTCTTACCGACTTTGGCTCCATTGTTCGACCATTCCTCCTTCTGCTGACTTATACTGCATTGCCCACTCATTCCTGATTTGACTTGTCTGACTTCCTGTTTGTCTTGACTCTGGCTATGCTTCTATCACTTCGACCATGAGTCGATCACTGTCCACCTCGACCACCAGTTGAACATAGACCATCTTGACCACCAGTCCAACTATCTTGTTCTCAGATTCCCCAGTCGAGGTCTAGGCCTCAGATTTCCTATACAACAACTACGACTATATTGCAGGTGGAATATTTGTTCAGTATCCTCTTTGACCTCAGTGGGTAGCTGCTGTTCTCTGGGTTGTCATCCTGGATGCATGTCAGCTCCTCCAGTTGGCAATAATCATTTTGGTCTTTTGTTCTGTTTTTGAGACATCCGGGCTATTACTGAATCCGCTATCCTGGACTGTCAACAGCTTTCCAGGACACTTCTTCAGTATGCCATTGAATTTTAGACTTGGGCATACGATACAGAGTGGGAAGACAATGTCTTTTGGAGGGGTTTATCTGAGCGATTAAAGGACGAGCTGACTACTTGACCCATTCCAGATACCTTGGAAGATCTCATTGCTCTCTCTGCTACTTTGGAACACCGTATCCAGGAGAGACAGGCTGAAAGGGACAGAGACCGTAATGGCCAACCGGAATCTAGATCTCCTGTGTGTCTGGCTTCTAAATTCCAGATGCCAGTTTCCACTCCAGATACAGCTGGGGAACCTGTGGTGGTTGGGAGGATTCTCTATCTGTCCGAAGATGAGAAGGACAGGATACGGTCCTTTGTCTTGTGTTTATACTGTGCTCAATCAGGACATTTTGCCCACTTGTGCCCAAACAAGCTGGGAAATGCCTGGACTTAGGGCCTAGAGAGGGACCCACCCTAAGTCTGTCTTTTGTTCCCTCTAAAGAAGACAACAAGCTTGTCCTTTTCATCTTGTTGACCTGTGATCAGAGGCTCATTCCACTTTCTGCCTTTATTGACTTAGGGGCTGCAGGCCGTCTTTGCCTCTCAGCAGGAATTCTGTCTAAGAAAGGAGAGGTCCCTATTCACATAATTTCTAGTGATGGTTCTCCTTTAGGGGCTGGTCTTATTTCCCACTCTACCGTTCCCCTTATTTTGGCTGTTGGTTTTTCTCATACCGAAACATTGTCCTTTGATTTAATATCTTGCCCTGCTAGTCCAGCAGTTTTATGCTATCAGTGGCTCCAGAAGAACAGCCCAGCTTTTAATTGGTCCATGAGTACTCTTACTTTTCCTTGTGCCTCCATATGTATTCTGGAGGTTTCCTTGTCCACAGTGAATGTTCTGGGATCAGACTCCCCTTTGGTTCCCGAACCCTACCTGGCCTATGCTGGTGTGTTCAGTAAGACCAATCATTGGCCATACTGTTGTCCCATACATGTCCTGCCATGGACAACACCTCCTCTGGGTAGGGTCTACTGGCTATCTATCCCTAAGACCAAGGCCTTGAAGGGATACAACCTAGCCAGAGGTTTTATATGACTGTCCACTTCACCTGCTGGTGCTGTTATATTCTTTGTAAAGAAAAAGGATGGGGGTCTTCGTCCCTGTGTGGTCTACAGGGATTTAAACAATATTACCCGAAGAAATTACTATTCGTTACCCCTCATTCGTGAGTTGTTGGATAGACTCAGTGGAGCTCACTTCTTCACCAAACTTGATCTACGAGGTTCCTATAATCTGGTCAGGATGAGAGAAGGAGACAAGACTGCGTTTAATTCCAGGTTTGGTCATTTTGAATACCTGGTCATGGCCTTTGGCCTTCGTAATATCCTCACAGTCTTCCAATATCTTGTCAACGATGTCTTCAGGGACCTCTTGCTATCATTTGTTGTCGTATCCCTGAATGACGTTTTGTTTTTTTCTCATACCTTTGAGGAGCATCTTGTTCGTATAAAGCATGTCTTGACTCACCTTATAGAGAACCAACTCTACTGCAAGATCGAAAGATGCAAGTTTGAAAAGACCTCTGAGCTACATTATATTTGCTCAAGGACTAGCAATGGATCCAGGGAAGCTGGCTGCAGTTACTGTATTTCCCATCACTTCCATGACACTTAAGGGGCTGATCCGCACCATTGGAGTCCTGAGGCTTTGCAAGCCTTCAAGGTCTTGAAGTCTGCTTTTTTCTCTGCCACTATCTTCACGTAGCCAGATCGCATGATCCTTTTGTCTTAGAAGTTGATGCATCCGAGACAGCATCCAGAGCTGTTCTGTCCCAGCAATACACTGCTTCTGGGGTTCTTCATCCCTGTTAATTTTTTTTGCTACGTTTCTCATCTGTGGAGAGAAATTATGATACTGGGAACAGGGAACTTTTGGTTGTGACGCTAGCTTTGGATGAGTGGTGGTACTTGCTTGAGGGATCACCTCATGTGGTCACGATTCTTACTGACCACCAAAACCTTCAGTATTTAGCCTCTGCCAAGCTTTTAAATGCCTGCCAGGACCTTATTCTTTAGCCATTTTAATTGTGTTATTTCTTACATCCCCGTGATAATGAACTTACTGGGATAAGGCTGATGCCTTATCCCACCAGCATGACTCTTCTTCTGTCTCTCAGTCTATTCCTGAACCTATAGTTCCTCCTGTCTAGGTAATTTCTTCCTTGTCCATGGCCTTCCTGACTCATCTGAGGAGATCCTAGTCTTCCCATCCATCAGGACTTTTTTTTCCCTCCCAATGTGTAGTACGTACCAGAGGAGTTTCGTTCAGACATTCTCAGTTGGGGTCATTGTTCCATGAAGGCTGGACATCCTTTGGAGCTGAAGTTCGAGGTCTCGTCTTTCATCTCATCATATCCAATCTGTGCCCTCATGAAGATACTCAGATCTCGGCCTGTGGGTCTCTTGCAGTCTCTGCCGTTCCTAATCTTCCTTGGACACAGATCTCCATGGATTTTGTGGTAGACTTGCCTCCATCCATCTGGGTTGTCATGGATATGGACCCTGTTGTTACCCTTGGCAGAGTTTTCTAACAACTCTCTTCTGCAGTTCTCTCTCAGGTGTTCTCTTTTCTTTGTGGCTCTAGGTTACAACACTCCAGCTTTGACACTCTTCCCCTCTGTATCCAAGGTGCCTTCTACCGAGGCTCACACTCATAATTTGGCAGACCATTGGCAAGCTATTTGCTGCACTCTTTTGTCATCACAAATTTAGCAGCTGATCGACATTGTTCCTTGACTCCTAGGTTTGCTCCTGGAGATCTAGTATGGCACTCTGCAAAGAATATTCACCTTTGCCATCTATTGGACAAATTGGGTCCTCATTATCTAAGGCCATTTAAGGTTCAGGTCCATATCTCCCCGGTCTCTTACCAACTGTTCCTTCCTCAGACCTTGAAATACATCTGCTCCTCCACTTATCCTTACTTAAGTCTTACATTCAGACTCATGCCTCTCATCCTTCCTCATCTCATTCTTCACCGGTCTCTATGGATGATTCCCTAGAGTATGTATCAATGTCATCTTGGACTCTCAACTCTTCCGCTTAACAAGGTACTTTACAGTACCTTGTTAACTGGAAGGGATAAGTTCCGGAAGATTCCTCTTGGGTGGTGGCCTCAGATGTCCATGCTCCCACTCTGGTTCACTGGTTCCATGGTCCTTTCAGGCCAAACCATCTTTGGACTCCCAGAGCTAGTGCCTTTGGAGTGGATAGTGTCATGTCCTGCCCTATTTTCTTTGCTTTTTGTGATTCCTTGTCTGTTTTTTCATTTGTTTTCCCCTTGTTATCCAGGATCTGGTTCCCCGTCTTATCGTGTGTTTGCGCTGAGCCTTTATAGAGCCTCAATGCTTTGGGAGGGGTGCAATCAAAGCATTCCAGTTTCCCGTCTTGTTCCTGAGTGTTATCTTGTGTATTGACCCGGCTCTTCCTTCAGCTTCCCTCTTGTTCTGTGATTTGGTACTGTGCTCATCTGAAATTCCGTTACTGACTTTGGCTGCATTGTTCAACCATTATGCCTTCCGCTGCCTTGTACTGCATTGCCCACCCGTTCTGGCTTTTCTAACTTCCCGTTTGTCCTGACCCTGGTGGGCTTCTATCACTTCGACCATCAGTCGATTATTGACCACCAGTTGAACATAGATCCCTTTCATCACCTGTCGGACATCGACTATCCTGTTCTCTGTCTTCTCAGTCGAGCTCCAGGCTTCAGGTTTCCTGTACAACAACTATAATGCAGGTGGGTTATTTGTTCAGTATCCTAATCGACCTCAGTGGGTAGCTGCTGTTCTCTGGGTTTTCATCTGTTACGGGGACAGGCCATCTAATTCCGTAGCACTGTACAATTGCGAATAGACATACAGAGGTATTAAATACTACAATCAAATGTGGAGAACAGAAGGATCAGAGGGCCCTGCTCGTGAGAGCTTACAGTCTCAAAGGCTGCTTTAGTTACATAAGTATTAGTTTCAAGGAACCTGAATATAAGAACCTCCACATCCTCCTTGGCTGCGTCCGCTTGGATGGCATGCAAAAGCTGATCCCCCCAGACAGCCAAACCCCTAGTTACTCATGCAGGGGCAAAAGTGGGGCTTAAGGTGGCACCAGAAGACACATTTGCCTTGAAATAGAAATTCAGGCACTTAAGAAATACCCTGTTGTCAGGATTTTCCATTTGTCCAGGAGTAACTGGTCTAAGAAATGATAAGCTGTCTGCATCAGCTTCCCCTTACTCATTGGAGGAATCTCCAGTAATGGGGGTATCACCCTCCATAACATGGAGTGTCCCATTAGCCAAGAATCTAAAACCCACTGAGTAAATGAGGATATATAATGAACTGAAATTAGGGCCTTAAAGGGATAGTAATACTTCGTTTTAACTTTATTTTATTTTGTAGGCATTAAAAAAACACGAAGAATGATATAAGTCTTATCTCTGAAACATTTATGGTTTGAGAGATATTCACAAGCAAAGTTTCCCCCTTCCGCCCCTTTTAACTAGTGTAAGCCATCTCTTCTCATATGTGGAATCCAGTCCACAGAACAGACAGATAACAGAAGGGGACAATCTTATTCCTTTGAAAACAATGAAATCCCTGCCCCCCTTGACAAGCTTTTTTAGTTTTTCCCTTATCTTAATTGAAGATTGTCCCTCTCTGCAGTCTACCTGGGCACCTCTCTTCTGCTCTGGCTGAGCAGTGTTACATCAGTAAAAGGGGCGGGAGGGGGACACTTTGTCATTGAATTACTCTGGAACTACAACTCTGACAGAATTGAAATAACACTCTCCAAGGCCCAAATACTATGATGATTAATTAGAGCTGCTTTTATTATGAAACATTACTATCCCTTTAAAACATGCAGACTCCATTCAACAGTGTTAAATGTAATTCTGCAGGACTGCTCAGGAATCCGCTCAACCAAGGAGAGTGTTTTTTTTTTTAAGCGTCCCTGATAGGTGGTCATCTAAATCTTAAAATTTTATAAAGGTTATGGAAAGCTTACATGTGAATTTTACATCATACTCTTTCATAGGATAGCAAGTTCTTTTTTAGATTTAGTGTTCTTCTAATAAATCTCAGCTGTGGAATCTGGCCCAGAAACAGAGGGGGAGCAGGACGAGTAATTACCTCATGCGTAAGAAAGAAACTTTGAGCGATATGGACAAAGTAAAATGTGGAGTAATTCTGGGGCAAACCAGTTGCACTGTAGGGGAAAAATATAATTACAAATTGCCTTTCAATTAAATTGGGTATTACACCCTTGAATGCTAGAGAGGTCTCCAATACATGGAAAAGCAATGGACTGAAGAATTACATTCTCATACACGTCCCTGAATTAAAGAGATATATGGTCACCTTACTTAAAGGGATAGTAATACTTCATTTTATATTTATTTTATTTTGTAGGCATTAAAAAAACATGAAGAACGATATAAGTCTTATCTCTCAAACCTTTATGGTTTGAGAGATGTTCACAAGCAAAGTTTCCCCTCCCGTCCCTTTTACCTAGTGTAAGCCATCTCTTCTCAGTTGTGGAATGCAGTCCATAGACCAGACAGATAACAGCAGGGGACAATCTTATTCCTATGAGAACAATGAAAGCCCTGTCCCCCTAGACAAGTTTTTCCCTTAACCCCTAGAGTGCCAGGTGGGTACAATGTACGAGTGGACACAGCTGTACCTGCTGTGCCACGCTCGTACATTGTACAGCTAAAATGCGGTCACTGCATAAGCCGGTATAACCGGCTTGCAGTGAGTGGCCGCATTTCAGCTGAAATGCAGCCTGGCACTCTTGGGGAGGCATGAGGTTCACTCCTTATGCCTCCCCAGTTATTGATCTCCCAGCCGATCGTGCTGGGAGATCAATAAACACAAAGGAGAAACAGTGTTTCTCCTTTCCCCTCTCTCCTACCCGAACTTCTGGGTAGGAGTGGGCGGAACCGGGGGAAGCCTCCCAACGTCATCGGTGACATGGTCACCAATGACGTTAGGGAAGTTTCCCCAGTCCCGTTCACTCCTACCGGTGGTAGGAGAGGTAGGAGAGAAGGGCAGGTGGTAGGAGAGAAGGGCAGGAATTTTTATCATTACTTTGTAATCAGAGCTTGTTTGGTGGCCATCTGAATACATAGTAACGATAAAAAAAAATTAACCCTTTGTGTGCCACAAGGGCCCAATGCATTGCTTTGCAATCCACTGGACACCCCTGTGCTACACAAAGGATTTTTTTTTCCCCTTTATATTTTTTATTCAGACCTCATTGTATGGGTTCTGATGCCCCCAACGAGGTCTACACAAAAATATTGGGGGAAAAATCCCAAAAAAATGCACTTGCCACGGGACGGGTCCAATGCAGTGCTTTGCAATGCATTGGACCCCTGTGACACACACACATACACACTTTTTTTTTCATTATTCTGTTTTTAGACCTTGATGGGGGCACCAGGAGTGTTCCTGATACCGCCTCCCCAACGAGGTATGAATACAAAATAATAATAAAAAAACTCTTTGTGTGCAACAGGGGGTCCAACGCATTGCTTTGCAGTGCATTGGGCACCCCTGTGGCATGCACACAAAATGCCTCCAATCCCCCCCCCACGTACTGTATCCTCCTGCCTGGTTCCACAGCCAACTGGCAGTCCCATTCCCCAGCCTGACCCCCAGCCTGTTTCCACTGCCTACTGGTAGACTAAAAGTACCAGTATGCACTAGATTCAGGCTGGGAATCAAACTTTGTATAAGGGGGACATACAGTGCACACTGGTAGTCACAGATCCCTCATATACACTATCAGACACTGCCCCCCCCACCCTCATCACCACCATCCTTGCTCCTCCATTCATACCCACACGCATTGCCTAACACACACTTTGTTACACTGGTAGTCACAGGTCCACACGTACACTGGCTGACTCCCTAGCTTCTTTCATCTGTTAGCCATAAAATCACACATACACTGTTTGCTTTCCCATTCCTGTTTCACTGGTAGCTACGCTCCTGTCACCCAAATTGGTATGTCAACCCACAGCAGTGGGGTACCATTTTTCTTAATCTGGCAAGAAGTCCTCCTAGGAAATCCCACGCCATTGAACCACTTTAGTATCTTTGAAGTGACTGATGTGTAAAAAAAATGTTTGTTTTTTCCTGTAGCACCACATTCTGGAAATAGTTGTGCACATTAACTTAGGGGTAAAAAGGCAAGTGACCCCTCATTCAATGCGGCAGGTTGTCTTCTTTCCAAAATGGTATGGTTTATCTACCTTTTCTTCACTTCTGGAGGTGTTATAGCCATTTTTGTACAGGCAAGTCACGTTTGATAAAATGTTAGAAACATCAGAGGTTGTAGTAGGGGTAGTTTTCTACTTCTAGCACCCCCTAAGGTAGGTCAGCTCATACCATTGGGGTGTTGTTTGACTCCTAAGAGTACTAGCTAATGAATGCAGTTGAAAATTCCATGGTTTTCACAGAGATCCATACATTTAAAGGGGCAGAAATGTAAGAAAATGCCTTTTTTTTCATTAGCGCCACCTCCTGGAAGCATTTGTGCACACCAGCCTTTGGGTGAGAAAGTAAGTTACCCCTCATTAGATGCGGCAGGTTATCCTCTTTTCAAAATGGTTTGGTTTCTCTACCTTTCCTGCATATCTATAACGGTTATGACACATTTCGTGCAGGCAGATAATTTCAAAAACATCAGGTTTAGGTAAGTGTTCCTACCACCCACATATTGCATGTTATTCCACACAAATGGGGTAACATTTTTCTCATGTTGGTAGCAGGTACTGAATAAAGTAGGAAATGTTATGGTTTTCAAAGATTTTAGTATCTTTAAAGTGGTGGAAATGTAAAAAAAGCATGTATTTATTCCTATAGCGCCACCTTTTGGAAATAAATGAGCACTTCAGCCAGGGGGTAGAAAGGCAAGTGACCCCTCATTTGATGTGGGTGAATGTCTACTTTCCAAAATGGTATACATTTTATACCTTTCTTTCATGTATCTAAAAGTTATCAACATTTTAGTACAAGCAGCCATTTCCAAAGAAGAAAACAGGTAGGTGTTGTTATGTGCATCTGGCACCCCTACGGTATGTCAACTTATACCAATGGGGTGCCATTTTTCTCCTAAGTGCACTCAGAGCCGGATCACAGGCAAGGCGCGCAAGGCGCCTGCCTAGGGCCCGGCCAAATGAGGGGGGCCCGGAAAGCCTCATTCAACTTGAATGAGGCTTTCCGGGCCCCCCTCATTTGGCCGTGCGATTCAACCCCCTCTCCCGCAGCTTACCTGATCTCCCACTCGGCGCGCCGCTCTAGTAATACAGAGCGCTGGGAGATGACAGTCATCTGCATTACTACAGTGGCGCGTGGGAGCGTCAGTGCTCAAGAGATCTGTGCCGAAGGAGGCACAGATCTGTCAAGTAACGCCGCTAGACCACCAGGGGAATGTGAAGATGGGTGCATTGTGGAAGGGGAAATGTTGAGATGAAGGTGCAATGTGGAGGTGAAGTGGAGATGGGAGCATTGTGGAAGGGGCATTGTGGAGATGGAAGGGGGCATTATGAAAGAGGCATTGTGGAGATGGAAGGAGGCAATGTGGAAGGGGGCAGTGTGGAGATGGAAGGAGGCAGTGTGGAGATGGAAGGAGGCAGTGTGGAAGGGGGCAGTGTGGAGATGGAAGGAGGCAATGTGGAGATGGAAGGAGCAATGTGGAAGGGGGCAGTATGGAGATGGAAGGAGGCAATGTGGAAGGGGGCAGTGTGGAGATGGAAGGAGGCAGTATGGAGATGGAAGGAGGCAATGTGGAAGGGGGCAGTGTGGAGATGGAAAGAGGCAGTGTGGAGATGGAAGGGGGCATTGTGGAAGGGGGCAGTGTGGAGATGGAAGGAGGCAATGTGGAAGGGGGCAGTGTGGAGATGGAAGGAGGCAGTGTGGAGATGGATGGGGGCATTGTGGAAGGAGGCAATGTGGAGATGGAAGGGGGCATTGTGGAAGGGGGCAGTGTGGAGATGGAAGGAGGCAATGTGGAAGGGGGCAGTGTGGAGATGGAAGGAGGCAATGTGGAAGGGGGCAGTGTGGAGATGGAAGGAGGCAGTGTGGAGATGGAAGGGGGCATTGTGGAAGGGGGCAGTGTGGAGATGGAAGGAGGCAATGTGGAAGGGGGCAGTGTGGAGATGGAAGGAGGCAATGTGGAAGGGGGCAGTGTGGAGATGGAAGGAGGCAATGTGGAAGGGGGCAGTGTGGAGATGGAAGGAGGCAATGTGGAAGGGGGCAGTGTGGAGATGGAAGGAGGCAATGTGGAAGGGGGCAGTGTGGAGATGGAAGGGGGCAGTGTGGAGATGGAAGGAGGCAGTGTGGAGATGGAAGGAGGCAGTGTGGAGATGGAAGGAGGCAGTATGGAGATGGAAGGAGGCAATGTGGAAGGGGGCAGTGTGGAGATGGAAGGAGGCAGTGTGGAGATGGAAGGGGGCATTGTGGAAGGGGGCAGTGTGGAGATGGAAGGGGGCATTGTGGAAGGGGGCAGTGTGGAGATGGAAGGAGGCAATGTGGAAGGGGGCAGTGTGGAGATGGAAGGAGGCAATGTGGAAGGGGGCAGTGTGGAGATGGAAGGAGGCAGTGTGGAGATGGAAGGAGGCAGTATGGAGATGGAAGGAGGCAATGTGGAAGGGGGCAGTGTGGAGATGGAAGGAGGCAGTGTGGAGATGTAAGGGGGCATTGTGGAAGGGGGCAGTGTGGAGATGGAAGGAGGCAATGTGGAAGGGGGCAGTATGGAGATGGAAGGAGGCAATGTGGAAGGGGGCAGTATGGAGATGGAAGGAGGCAATGTGGAAGGGGGCAGTGTGGAGATGGAAGGAGGCAGTGTGGAGATGGAAGGAGGCAATGTGGAAGGGGGCAGTGTGGAGATGGAAGGAGGCAATGTGGAAGGAGGCAGTGTGGAGATGGAAGGGGGCAGTGTGGAGATGAAGGTGCAATGTGGAAGGGGATTGTGGAGATGAAGGGGGCATTGTGGAGATGGAAGGGGCATTGTGGAGATGGAAGGGGCATTGTGGAAGGGGCAATGTGGAGATGAAGGGGGCATAATGGAGATGGAAGGGGGCATTGTGGAGATGGAAGGGGGCAATGTGGAGATGGAAGGGGCATTGTGGAGATGGAAGGGGGCATTTTGGAAGGGGCAATGTGGAGATGAAGAGGGGCATTGTGGAGATGAAGAGGGCATTGTGGAAGGGGCAATGTGGAGATTGGGGGGCAATATGGAGGTGGCCAATGTGGGTGAGGGGGCCAATGTGGTTGGGGGGCCCATGGCAATTCTAAGGGGCAGAAAAAGAGTGGAGAACAGATTAGGGGAAGGAAAATAGTGAAAAATAGACTAGGGGGGGCAGAAAAGAGTGGAGAACAGACTAGGGACCAGAAGAAAATAGTAGAGAACAGACTAGAGGAAGGAAGAGAGTGGAGAACAGACGGGGGGGGCAGAAAAAGAGTGGCAAACAGATTGAGGGCAGAAAAAGAGTGGAGAAATTACTAGGGGACAGGAAAAAAGTGGAGAACAGAGCAGGGGGCAGAAAAAGAGTGGAAAACAGATTAGGGGTTAGAGAAAGAGGGAGAAACAGATTGGGGGCTTCCCCTCATTATGCCATTCCTCTTTCCTTTCTACCCTCCTTTTGCCCTTGCCATCATTAGCTGTGTGTCATCAGTGGGGTGGCTTCATTTTGATTGTAAGCTGTGTGGTATTACTGGCGTAGCCCCATTTCAATTGTAAGCTGTGTGGTATCACTGGTTTAGCCCCACTTCAATTGTAAGCTGTGTGGTATCACTAGTGTAGTCTGATTTCAATTGTAAGATCTGTGGTGTCACTATAGGCAATGGGCAAATGTGGGGAGGGGCAAACTGGCAGGGGGGCCCCAATTTGGGATCCTGCCTAGGGCCCTATGGAGGCTTAATCCGGCTCTGAGTGCACTAGCTAATGAATAAGTTTGGAAATGCTATGGTTTTCATAGATTTCAGTACATTTGAAGGGGCAGAAATGTAAGAAAATGCCTTTTTTTTTCAGTAGCGCCACCTTCTGGAGGCATTTGTGCACTCCAGGTTCGGGGTAGCAAGGCAAGTCACCCATCATTAGATGCAGTAGGGTGTCTTCTTTCCAAAATGGTATGGTTTGTGTAGCCTTTCTTCACTTCTGTAGTTGTTGTAACCATTTTTTTACAGACAAGTAATGTTTGAGAAAATGTTAGAAAAATTAGAGGTTGCAATAGGTGTAGTTGTGTACTTGTAGCACCCCCTGAGGTAGGTAAACTCATACCAATGAGATGTCATTTTTCTCCTAAGAGCCCTAGCTAATTAATACAGTTGGAAATGCCATGGTTTTCATAGATTTCAGTACATTTGAAGGGGCAGAAATGTAAGAAAAATACTTTTTTTTCATTAACGCCACCTTCTGGAGGCATTTGTGCACACCAGGCTGGGGGTAGCAAGGCAAGTCACCCGTCATTAGATGTGGCAGGGTGTCTTCTTTCCAAAATGGTATGGTTTGTTTACCCTTTCTTCACTTCTGTAGTTGTTATAACCATTTTTGTACAGACAAGTAATGTTTGAGAAAATGTTCGAAAATTTTGAGGTTGTAGTAAGTGTCGTTTTTCACTTCTAGCGCCCCTGAGGTAGGTAAACTCATACCAATGGGGTGTCATTTTTCTCCAAAGAGCACTAGCTAAGGAATACAGTTGGAAATGCCATGGTTTTCACAAATTTCAGTACATTTGAAGGGGCAGAAATTTAAGAAAATGCCTTTTTTTTCATTAATGCCACCTTCTGGAGGCATTTGTGCACACCAGGCTTGGGGTAGCAAGGCAAGTCACCCATCATTAGATGAGGCAGGGTGTCTTCTTCCCAAAATGGTATGGTTTGTGTACCCTTTCTTCACTTCTGTAGTTGTTATAACCATTTTTGTACAGACAAGTAATGTTTGAGAAAATGTTCGAAAATTTTGAGGTTGTAGTAAGTGTCGTTTTTCACTTCTAGCGCCCCTGAGGTAGGTAAACTCATACCAATGGGGTGTCATTTTTCTCCAAAGAGCACTAGCTAATGAATACAGTTGGAAATGCCATGGTTTTCACAAATTTCAGTACATTTGAAGGAGCAGAAATGTAATAAAATGCCTTTTTTTCATTAGCGCCACCTTCTGGAGGCATTTGTGCACACCAGGCTTGGGGTGACAAGGCAAGTCACCCATCATTAGATGTGGCAGGGTGTCTTCTTTCCAAAATGGTATGGTTTGTGTACCCTTTCTTCACTTCTGTAGTTGTTATAACCATTTTTGTACAAGCAAGTAATGTTTGAGAAAATGTTCGAAAATTTTGAAGTTGTAGTAAGTGTTGTTTTGCACTTCTAGCGCCCCTGAGGTAGGTAAACTCATACCAATGGGGTGTCATTTTTCTCCTAAGAGCACTAGCTAAGGAATACAGTTGGAAATGCCATGGTTTCCACAGATTTCAGTACATTTGAAGGGGCAAAAATGTAAGAAAATGACTTTTTTCATTAGCGCCACATTCTGGAGGCATTTGTGCACACCTATCTTAGGGTAACAAGGTAAGTCACCCATCATTAGATGTGGCAGGATGTCTTCTTTCCAAAATGGTATGGTTTGTGTACCATTTCTTCACTTCTGTAGTTGTTATAACCATTTTTGTACAGGCAAGTAATGTTTGAGAAAATGTTCGAAAATTTTGAGGTTGTAGAAAGTGTCATTTTGCACTTCTAGCGCCCCTGAGGTAGGTAAACTCATACCAATGGGCTGTCATTTTTCTCCTAAGAGCACTAGCCAATGAATACAGTTGGAAATGCCATGGTTTCCACAGATTTCAGTACATTTGAAGGGGCAGAAATGTAAGAAAATGACTTTTTTTTCATTAGCGCCATATTCTGGAGGCATTTGTGCACACCAGGCTTAGGGTAACAGCAGGTTGTCTACTTTCCAGAAATATACAGTTTTATATAGTTATTCCACTGTTTTAGGGTAGCTTTACCACAAAAACCCTAGAATGCGCATATAAGTTTATAAAGTTGAAAATGTCATTTTGCGTTGCTGGTGATTAGGGCTCTACGCTAGCCATGGACGTAGGTAAAACTATACAAATTAGGTATTTTTTTTTACTTGGGGGACTCGGGGTTTTTTCAAATAATTGAACTTTTTCAATCAAGGTAAATGTTTTTGATAGATAGTATGTGATTTTAGCAAAAAGTAAATTTTCACTTTTTTTGTCATTATGACATCATAGCTTTTTGCACGATGAAAAATTCTCTTCATGTAAGGTACCACAAGAAAGCTCAATTTGTTCTGAAAAAACAATATATAGTTTTCCATATGTAACTAAAAATCACCAGAGTAAATCAAGCCTAAACGGAGGGATAGCAAAAATGCTGAAAGAGTGTCTGGCCTGCAGGGTACAGGAAATGGCCCAAGCCTCCGTCACTGAAAGGGTTAATTAAAGATTGTCCCTCTCTGCAGTCTACCTGGGCACCTCCCTTCTGCTCTGGCTGAGCAGTGTTACATCAGTAAAAGGGGTGGGAGGGGATATTTTATCATTGAATTACTCTTGAACTACAACTCTGACAGAATTGAAATAACACTCTCCAAAGTCGAAATACTATGATGATTAATTAGAGCTGCTTTTATTATGAAACATTACTATCCCTTTAAGATATATGATATTGCATGTGCTGATTTTCAGCAGGTTCGGGGAAAACAATTTTCCTTGCACTCATCACCTCCTGCTGTAGAGTACAGAGTAAAAACAGTCGGTGGCTTTCCTCCAGCTGCTGTGAAACAGCATACCTTCCAACATTTCAAATGGGCAAAGAGGGACACTTTTATTTTAGGTGGTGTTGCTGGGTCTGTGACTGGTGGGAGAGGCATTACTGACAAATGTTAGGTTGTTTAATGACCTATTGATACTTCTTTGTGTAACTGAATAAATTATTTTGAGGAAGACCAAAGTATTTTATTTACACAGACTATTTCATAGACGCATATACTGAAGTTTAAATAAACATTAATGAGAGTTTTATTGCTGTGGAGCAGTGCAATACATTTATATACACACACCATACAGTCTGATCGCCTAAAAAAAGAGTGACAACACGGTGGGAAAGAGCGACTGAGGGATTTGGGTGGTAAAGAGGGACTGTCCCTCCAAAACATACCTGGGAACTCTCTGGATTTGCCCCAGAGACGAGTGCATTAACATTCTTCGTGACAGAGGCTGAGTCTCCAGATGTGGGGAGTTTCTACTGAAAGTATGCCCACTTCTGCTCTTTCTCAGTTTTTCCTCCTACTCCCCACCCAATTCTCCTCCTTCCCCAGCCTATTTTTAACTTTTTTTCTAGCCCGTTAAGCCCCCCTCACGGTTAAGCCCCCCTTTTTGACGCAAATCGCGTCATTTTTCTCCCTGCAGCAGCACCACGGGACTCCCCTCCGGGAACAGCACACAGCAAAGTTCCCAGGTATGTTCCTAAAGAAGGACACTTTGGACAAATGAATAAAAATGAAAAAATATATATTGTAGGGATTTTCCTATTGAGTAAAATAAGGGTACTCCCACTGCAGAGAGATTTATATTTCCAGAGTTATTACAGTTTAAACCCATGTTTTTTTACATTAGCAGTTCCCTCTAGTGGTCAAATTCTAATTAGATTTCCTGTTAGATTCTAATGGAGAGGAAAGTCAGAAAAGTCAGAGACATACAGTTCTCCATAGAATGTGATAGAGACTGCCTGTCACTTCCTGTCAGTTAGAACTATCAGGAAGTAAACACAGTAAATTCACTTCCTGATTATTTAAACTGCTATAAATTTTGAAATATGTGTGTTCATAAAAAAAGTTTACTGCTCCTTTAATGTTTTAAGTAAATTTTTCCAATATGCTTATTTTTACAAGTGACAAAGTTATCTCACTAATGGGCAATGGTGGGGTTAGCTTTTAGAAAAATAGAAACATATTAGATAAATTAACTTAAAACATTAGGGGCTCGATTTAAAGGAATGCACTAAAATATACGGTAGGGCCAAATTGAATACCTACCAATATAATAAAATGTCTAAGTCGGTATTCAAAGGCTCTACCAGCTAAAAGCAGAATGGACGTTAGACCACAGAAAAGGTCTTGTGGCCAAATGTCCATTTTGTGTCCAAAACACCACTAAATAACAGCAATAATGGGAACTTCAAAGGAAAAAGTTTACTATCGGTGCCTGACATACTGTCAAGCACCGATTGTTAACTAATATGTGTTAATCTTAGCTGTCATCCACTGTATGTCTCCTTCTATCTTCAGTCCGTATTCTCTTTTCTTCTGTCTTCTTGTTTTGTAGCTATAAAGTAAAAATAAATATGAGTAAAAATTTTCATCAAATAAGCCGCACACTTATACACTTTACACAACTCCCAGCCAATCAGTTTGAAGCACCGCCACTCAAAGCTGATTGGCTGAAAAGTATGTAAGCATATCCCAGCCAATGGCTGTGAGGGAATTTGAACAGAGACTCCACACAGGGCTTAAAATTTGAAGTTCTTTGCTACTAGCCAGACCTGAAAAGTTACTTGCCAATGTAAGCCACAACATACCCACCAGGGTTGAATTTCTACTCGCCAGGGCTAAATTTTCACTCGCCATTGGCTAGTGGCGAGTGGAAATTTTGAGCCCTGACTCCACATATATAAATGCGGTCTCTGTTCAAATTCCTTCAGTCTAGAATGGGCATTGGCCATTGTGGGAGAGGACTGGGGGTCTGTGCCACACATCACTGTCTCTATTCTCAGCGCCTCTGCGGACGCACACAGCGGAGGAGACAAATGACAAAAAAAGCTAAGTATATTTTTCAGAACATTTCCGAATTCTTATTTTTATACATTTGGAAACAGTTGGAAACATTTTAATCACTGGAGGCATGCTATACAATGTTTATCCGCACACTAATACATGTTTAACCCTTTGAGCCCCAGAGATGTGCGCTATGCGTACCACTCTGGCACTCAAGGGGTTAAACTATGTATAAGTGTGCAGCTGATTTGATTAAAAATGTTACTCAAATTTATTTTTATTTTACAGCTACAAGACAAGAAGACAGAAGAGAGCAGACAGAAGAGACGAAAGAAAACGGACGTAGATGACCAGGATGCAGAGGAGTCCGCTGGACATCAGGATTAATGTGTTACTTTTTAAGTGATGTAGGTTTGTAACTTGGGTTAACCCTATGAGTGCCGGCGGGGTAATTATATCCCACTGGTACTCATAGGGTTAATTCTACTAACAATGATCACTTTTTAGGCACTTTGGATATATTGATGTGGGGCTTAGGGCCCCATATCAATACATCCACTGGGGACTGCTTTGCTCAGCTGCTTTGGCTGACTAAAGATCCGATAAGGACTTTAGTAACAAAAACAAAAAAAAAACAAAAAAAAAAGTTCTTAAATTTCATGTACTAAATTGAGTTCCTTATCAGATCTTTAGGGCTAAGGCAGTCTATTAAATAGCAAATTTTGGCGTTTATTGTTATTTTTAATGAGCCAAAACTCATCTAAATTTAGAGGCCAGCAGTGTTTTTTTTGCCAGCATTTTTTCATAGCACTGGTCATACCACTTCCCGTGCTTGAAAAAATAACGTCACTTGTTTGTTTTTTTTGTGTTGGCTGCCTTTAAAGGGTCAGTAATGTCCCCCTATCTCTCAAATTGCTATGGTTTGAGAGATATAGGGATTCAAAGTTCCCCCCTCCCTCCCCTTCTCCTGATGTCAGCGTCTAGCTGACAGCAGGAGATCCCGGCCCGGGGACCAGCAGGAGGCTCTGTAGCAGAGCTGAAATTGTGGTACTTAAAAATAATTCATTCATTGGAAAGGTCTACAAAAAATGTGCTTGCAAACCAGGCACACTTTGTAGACAGCTCCAATGAATTAATTATTTTTAAGTACAGCGATTTCGGCTCTGCTGCAGAGCCTCTTCGAGTCGTACAACTTGAATCTCCTGCTGTCAGCTTTACAGCTGACATCAGGAGAAGGGGAGGGAGGGGGGTACTTTGAATCCCTATATCTCTCAAACCATAGTGGTTTGAGAGATAGGTTTGTTTCAATTAGTTTATTTTTTCAATCTCTACCTAAATCTAAATATTTTTATGGGACATTACTGTCCCTTTAAATCGAGCCTTAAGTACTTCTGGTTTGAATATCAGCATAGAACTGACAACTTTATGAAGCAGTAAGTGCATTTCAGTAGGCTAACAATGTGCCCCTATTTTAATTACACACTTTAGGTTGTTTTTCTGCAATCTGCAGGTTTTGGCGTCAGATTTCAGTCAGTTGTAGGTTCAGGACTGAAGTGTAATGATTAGATGATGATATTCTGGGGTATTTTATTATCTAAAATGTTGTTATTGTATTGTGAGTTTGCTTTAAGTGATGATCCCAAATTGTATTCCAGCTGGAACACATTTTTTAATTTGTTTTTAATATGTTCATTCTGGAGTATTTGATGTAATTTAGGATTTCATCAGAGTTTTAAAGATGTTCATATTTTATTTATATATTATTTGCACAGTATTATGAACTTTAATTGTGTAAATGTATATCTTTTATTTGCATGGTTATGCAGTTATACTTCTGAAGGACACTGGTTGTAACTAATAGAATTGCAACATAATGGGGGGTTATGCACTAAGGTGTGATGAAGAAATGATAAAGTGGAGATGATATCTGACATCTTAATGCGTTGGTTACATAGAATAACATAGGACTTGGAGAACTGATATCACTGGAGAAGTCATCTCCACTTTATTAACTCTTCATGATACTTTAGTGCATAACTCCAGGTATTTACCGGAGTAAAGAACGATATAAGTCTTATCTCTCAAACCTTTATGGTTTGAGAGATATTCACAAGCAAAGTTTCCCCTCCCGCCTCTTTTACCTAGTGTAAGTCTCTTCTCAGATGTGGAATCTGGTTGTAAGACCAGGCAGATAACAGAAGGGGACAATCTTCTTCCTATGAGAACAATGAAGGCCCTGCCCTCCTTGACAAGTTTTTCAGGTTTATCCCTCATCTTAACCGAAGATTGTCCCTCTCTGCAATCTACCTGGGCACCTCCCTTCTGATCTGGCTGAACAGTGTTACATCAGTAAAAGGGGCATGAGGGGATACTTTGTCATTCAATTACTCTTGAACTACAACTCTGACAGAATTGAAATAACACTCTCCAAAGTACAAATACTATGAGGATTAATTAGAGCTGCTTTTATTATGAAACATTACTATCCCTTTAACTACAGGGGGTGCAGTTTTGCTTCATTTTAAAAACTGTCATGTCTGTTTCAATGCCATCCAGGAGTGACAAAGAGATGTCAGGATTTTCTGGCCATAGTAAGGTAGTTGGGGATATAATTGTAGATTATGCTAAAGTAGTGTATTCATAATCTTAATTTTAGTAATGACAGGAGGCATATATTTTGCATTACTTTCTATACTTAAAACTCCATAGCAGCACAGAACAAACCAGAATAAACTGAACAATCAGCGATCAAGAGGAAGGCAATATAAGGCCCAGCCCAACTAAACCCCTCCTCTTTCTTTGAATAAACAAACGCAAACAACAACCAATAAAAGACACAAAGAAAAATTCCTCCAAATGTAAGATCCATGTAGTGTCCTCCACAACACTTGACAGGAACCAGGAACCTCCCTTTTCATTGACGCGAAGGTCACACTGAAACATAAAGAAAACAGGTGAAAGGCCATAGGAATTGCCAGTGAATCAAAGGTTACAATGCAACTTAACAGCATTATATAACTAGACATGATCAACCAGATATAATCCCATTCCCCCAAAATATTACAGCAACATATATTAAATCATACATCACCGCACCCTCCAACCGGAAAGTCCATAAAAGAGTAATACTCCAATAGTAGAGGGGGAAAGGGAAAATATTCGCCTCCTGTCATTACTAAAATTAAGATTATAAGTACACTACGTTAGCATAAGCTACAATTTTACCACATGACAGGAGGCTTCATCTTTTGCACTTTTAACACTGAGAGAAAAGAAAAAGAAGCATGAGGAGATGGACAAAAATAGAAGACATGAAACGTATCCTTGCGAGACCAATCTGCCGAATGTAAAATATCCGACCATGAAGCCCCAGCAGAAAAGCGGAAGTAGCCGCAGCACCCCTGACTGAATGTGCTCCAAAGGAAGACTCCACACCAGCCAGAGTCAAAATCCTATGAACCCATCAACGTAGTGGAAGTATCACGGCGCCAGTGATCTGGGCGACATTCTGTCCATCTCGTTGATACTGCTCTCCTATTGGCTGCCTTGTACTCCTCCTCCTAGTGACAGCCTTTTTATACCCTGGGCTGTCACTCTGTTAGTGTCCTTTCGTGGTGTACCTGATGCCTGGAGCTAGTTGTCGTTGTTCTGATCCAGTGTATGACCCCGGACTGCCTGACCACACTATTGTCTCGTTCCTGATTCTGTGTACCGATTCGGATTGGCTTACGTTCCTGCTTCCTGTTCTGACCCGGCCCGGCTGACGTTCCTGCTCCGTGTACCGACCCAGTGAGATTGACGACCCATCTCCGTGTACCTACTCGGCGCGTCTGAGGATCCTGCTCCGTGTACCGACTTGGCCTGGCTGACGTTCCTGATCTCTCTACTGACTCATCTTGGCGTGGTTCCTGTTCTGCCGTTCCAGTTGGCTGATTCGTATTACTAGTGCATGCCCAGTAGCTGTGTTCCATTGCTCACACACTAAGACCTATGGTCATAGTCTCGCTGCTTCCACTCCGTGTTGCACTCGCTTGGTCTGTGTTGGTTCAGTAGGGTGCCTCTGGTGATTTCCGTTGTACAGACCACAGCGCCATTATCCCCTTCGGGGGAAGGGGCCTCGCTTATCACTACCATATTGGGTTCCGTTAAGCTGCGTGTTTGGGCTATTGTATTCCGTTGACGAGTAGGGCGCTTCCGATTGCCATCCATATATACCATTGCCCATTAACCCTTTCAGGTAGTACGTGCACACAGTGCTGGGTTGCTCCAGTAGGGCCTCCGTATAAGCACGAGTTCTGACCATTCCGTTAGTCGTTGGTGGGCATCCACCATTGGTCACATTTACAGGCGTCCAGAGCCTGAGTTTTTCAGTCCGTTCCTGTTGCCTCCTATTACCATTAGGCGACATTTAACCTGTATTGTGCTACGACCAGCACTGCACTGGTTAAGTGGGTTTCATACACTGTATCTGCTTCATTTACCTGACCTGTGTCAGTATTGTGTGTTCACTTTACTGGACCCGTGTGGGTTAACCATTTGTAACCTGTCTTGTGTCAGTTTGTGCTATATTGCACCCGTGAGGGTTACATTGTTCATTGTGTGTCTCAATAAAGCTGTGTTTTTACCTATACCTCCGTGTCTGAGTGTACTGAACCGTAACAGGAAGACACTGGCTTATGGGGTTTAACATAAGAAACAAGAAGTTGACCTGACAGTGATGCCTGCAACGGAGCCATGAACTCCACATACGTGCCAGCCACACAAAACTTAGGAACATCCCAAAAAAACACGGAGGAGGAATCAGACTAAGTATGACGAGCAATAGAGAAAGACGCCCTGTCCAGTAAAATGGAAAAACCATCAACATCAAATGCCCGAACATCAGAAATTCTCCGAAACTAGACCAAGAAAAGCAACAAAGTGAGCTTGGTGGAAAGCTGACGAGGAGACAACGCTTCATTTGATGGCCAGTTACGGAAAAAACGAAGAACCAAGTCTACATTCCAGAGCCTACCGTACTTCAGGACAGGAGAAGTTGAAAGTTTAGGATGCAAGCTTTCAAAACCTCTTAGGTCTCTTACTCAGGCATATGATAACATGCCTGAGGAAGAGACCCAAGAGGTCTTGTAAGCTTGCATCCTAAATCTGCTTAGTTAGCCAATAAAGGTATCAACTTGACTATAATTGTCTCCTGTATTTCTACAGCTAACACGGTATCAACTCTCATTTTTTATCAAGATAACCAAAGCTTGGCACACTGCACTAGAAGCAGAAATGCAGCATGCAAATAAATGGGAAGTAGTCATGCCTCTTCTTTCATTGCATCACTGATGCAGTGTTAGTGAGTACTGAGCAAATGCCTGCATTTTATGTTCCACTTCTTTTTGTATTGTGCCCTAGTTCTCATTGCCATTAAAGGAAGAAAAAACTTTTTTAAATGAAAAAAATATGTTAGACCCTTTTTCCAGCTGAGTAAAACAAGGGTACCTCACTGATTGAAGTTGCTTTATTTAAAAGATATAACCATTCAAACAGTCATGAGGCGATAGAGCTTATTATCACATTCCATGGAAAACTACAGTCAATGACAGACCTCTCCCATAGAATGCAACAGAATAACTGTGACAGCAAGTGAACTGTAGATGAATTCTATGGACACCAGGTGGTACTGTTAACATTTAAAAAATGCATGACACAGATTAAATCAGGCATGTCAAACTCAAAAATAGCTGATGGCTGCTACTCAATGATTCGTTCTAAAGAGGGCTGCATACACAACAATTCCATCAAAGGAGGGTTGCATATGCAATAATTCCCTCTATGGAGGGCCTCATACTCAACAATTCATAGTAACATAGATGATGAGGCTGAAAAAAAAGACATGCGTCCGTCAAGTCCAGCCCATGCCAAATCACCCCTGTTTATCCATAGGAAGACAAACAAATAAAAAATAAATGTAAGCAATTTCCAGTTAAGCCCCAAGTGAGTAAAAAATTCCTTCCTGACTCCAAATGGCAGTCAGCTATTTCCCTGGATTAACAACATATTTGCTTTGAATACAACTGTCATATTCTCAATATTATTCTGTTCTAGATAGGTAACCATTACTTTCTGAAAGCAGTTACAGTATCTGCAAGCACAAAATCCCAAGGCAAATAATTCAATAACTTTACTGCCCTTACTGTAAAAAAATCCATGCCTTTGTTTTACTTGCAAGAGCCTTTCATCTAGTCTTAATGGATGATATCTCGTTCTTAGCTCAGCTCTATGAGTAAATAATTAATTGCAGACTTCTTTGTATTGACCTCAGATATATTTGTAAATGGTTATCAAATCACCCCTTAGATGTGTCTTCTATAATGTAAACAATCCCACATTGGCTAGTCTCTCTTTATAACTCAGATTCTCCAATCCTAATATCAGTTTTGTTGCACCTCTCCAAACTTTTTCCAATACAATAATGTATTTTTTAAGAACTGGTGTCTAAAACTGTACTCCATATTCAAGACGAGGCATTACCAACGATTTATATAGAGGTAGAATAATATTAGCATTCCATTTAAGAAGGGTTCATGCTCAACAATTCCCACTAACGAGGGCTGTGTAAGCAACAATCCCCTCTAAGAAAGGCCTCATACTCACAATTCCCAATAAGGAGGGTTGCATACACAACAATTCTCTTTAAAGGGATAGTAATGTTTCATAATAAAAGCAGCTCTAATTAATCATAATAGTATTTGGACTTTGGAGAGTGTTATTTCAATTCTGTCAGAGTTGTAGTTCAAGAGTAATTCAATGACAAAGTATCCCCCTCTCGCCCCTTTTACTGATGTAACACTGCTCACCTCAGAGCAGAAGGGAGGTGCCCAGGTAGACTGCAGAGAGGGACAATCTTCTATTAAGATAAGGGAAAAACTTGTCAAGGGGGGCAAGGCTTTCATTGTTCTCATAGGAAGAAGATTATCCCCCTCTGTTATCTGTCTGGTCTTACAACCAGATTCCACATCTGAGAAGAGATGGCTTACACTAGGTAAAAGGGGCGGGAGAGGAAACTTTGCTTGTGAATATTTCTCAAACCATAAAGGTTTGAGAGATAAGACTTATATCGTTCTTCATGTTTTTTTAATGCCTACAAAATAAAATAAAGATAAAATTAAGTATTACTATCCCTTTAAATATAAAATAAAATGAAGACTACAATGTTATTGACAGTTAGAAAGGAATATTTCGTTATGAAAAAGTATTTTGAATAATCAACGTTGCCTCTTTATATCTTTAAAAACCACATTTACGTAAATGGGAATTTAAGGAATTGTTATTTGTCCCCTATGGTGCAGCTGGTTAAACCAGAATGAATCCAGTTCTTCACTATGCTGCTGAGATTAGTTAACCCCTGAACGACCCATGATGTGCCAGGACCGTCATGGGTACACTTCCCATAAGGATAAATGATAGCAGCACGCCTCGGTGAACTCTGTTATCATGCTTTTCAGGCTGAAACTGAATGCTCCGGGACCGGAGCGCTCAGCTTCAGTCCTTGTCTGTTCTGCCGCTTCACAAGATCGCTCCAGGAGCAATCACATATGCCGGCATTTTGATTCAAAAAGGCAGTTTGCTTGACACACTGCCTTTGTCTGCTCAGAGCCTCTCTCTTCCTTACTATTAAAGTAAGGGAGAGAGAAGCAGAGAGCAGACACAAAGTAAAAAAAAAAAAAATCATGCAGTAGTTGGGGGTATGAATCCCTTCAGTGGTGGTGCTGGGGTCTGGCTGGATGAAGGTCCATTTCTGACCCGCTAAAAGCAACTTTTTTTTTTTAATAAATTAAAAAAAGAAAATATGTTAAGTAAACTAAATCTGATAGTTTAAACAATAAATAATGGGAGTGTGATTGTTGTGGAGCCACGTAATATACTTATATTAATATATAATAATATACTGTAATATACTTATACACACCGCCAAATCTTATAAATGATAAAGTGGGAAAATGGGGAGGGAAAGAGGGACATTGGGATTTTCACCCAGGGAGAATGGTGCCCACTTAAAACTGGCCATTTTGTAGGTATAACTGACCGGAAATACCTTTCATGCAGTCACCACAAAATTTTAACTCATACTGCCCAAATGATCCCAAGAGAAAACATAAAAATGGTGGGGTTTTTTACATTTAAATGGTGGTATATCCATATAAGTGTGGTATCAAAAGAAAGCCCCAATTGTGTGCAAAAAAATGGTATATAATTTGTCTGGCTGAAATAAAAGACTTAGAGGGAAAACACTGTTGAACAAAGACATAGTCAAAAAGGTCAGAATTGCTCCTGTCCTTAACCCTTTAAGTGCCAGAGAAGTATCCAACACATTGCAACACAATGCACTGGATACCTCTCTGGCACTCAAGGTGTTAAAAAAGCAGTAAATTTTTTCTAATGAAAAAAATATATATTGTAGGGATTTTCCTACTGAGTAAAATAAGGGTACTCCCACTGCCAAGAGATTCATATTTCCAGAGTTATTACAGTTTAAACCCATGCTTTTTTAAAATTAGCAGTGCCTAGGGTTGCCACCTTTTCTTCAAGAAAATACCGGCCATGGCATTCCCTCCATAGACTTAACATTGGACAGAAGCCAATTTTTTACCGGCCTGCCGGTAAAATACCGGCTGGGTGGCAACCCTAGCAGTGCCCTCTAGTGGTCAAATTCTAATGAGTTTTTCCTGTTACATTCTAATGGAGACGAAAGTCAGTGATACACAGTTCTCCATGGAATTTGACAGAAACTGCTTGTCACTTCCTGTCAGTTAGAACTTTCAGGAAGTAAACACAGTAAATTCTCTTCATGATTATTTGAACTGTTATAAACTTTGAATAAAACATCTGACAGCAGTGGGAGTGACCTTGTTTTATTCAGCAGGATCTATAACGTGTGTTTTCATAAAGAAAAGTTTACTGCTCCTTTAAGTGCAAATCCACCCCAGATTTTCCCAGTCCTTAAAGGGTTAAGGGTATTCTATTGCTGCAGTTTATATAGAGGCCACTGGAGTGATATGCCATAGGCAGTAGAAAAGGGTAGGTAACCAGGGCCATAGTCCCACCATCTACATGACCCACTCAGAGCCAGTTATTTCCTGTAAGACAATGGCCTCCCTCCATCCACACCCCAATCAAAAACATGTTTATTGGCTTCTGGAGGATGATGTGCTTCTGTGGGGCATTCTGCTGAGATAAGTAAAAGCATACCTCCCAATATTTCAAATGGGTCCAAAGAGGGTCCCTTTTATTTTCAGTCGTGTTGCTGGGAACATGACTGGTCACTGGGGTATAGGGTTGCCACCTTTTCTTAAAAAAATACCGGCCATTGCATTCCCTTCATAGACTTAGCATTGGACAGAAGTCAATTTTTTACCGGTCTGCCGGTAAAATACCGGCTGGGTGGCAACCCTACTGAGGTATTGCAGAGAATTTTTAGGTTACTTCATGACCCATATATAACTCTTTATATAACTGAATGAATGATTTAGAATGAGACAAGCAGGGGTGTCGAAATCCAGTTCTCAATGGCCACAAACAGGCCGATATTTAGGCTTCCATTAAGACTAAAGGAAAGGCACTTTCGACTAAAACAAAGGCAGGGATCCTTTACAGTAAGGGTGGTAAAGCTATGGAATTCTTTGCCTTGGCATGTTGTACTTACAGATAATGCAACTGCTTTCAAAAAGCAATGGATGCCTATCTAGCACAGAACAATACTGAAAATTCTGACAGATGGCTTCAAAGCAGATAGGATGTTGATCCAGGTAAATATCTGACTGCCATTTGGAGTCAGGAAGGAATTTTTTTACCCACTTGGGGATAAATTAGAAATAGTTTCAGAGGGGTTTTTTTTTTGCCTTTCTCTGGATCAACAGGGGTGTTTTTGTCATGGGCTGGACTAGATGGACACATGTCTTTTTTCAGCCTCATCAACTATGTTATTAAATACTATAAACATTAATTATAACTA
Source organism: Rhinophrynus dorsalis (assembly GCA_037306005.1). Taxonomy (NCBI): domain Eukaryota; kingdom Metazoa; phylum Chordata; class Amphibia; order Anura; family Rhinophrynidae; genus Rhinophrynus; species Rhinophrynus dorsalis. Next base: position 416,319,306 of record CM074722.1, read on the forward strand.
CTTTTATTGTGAAACATTACTATCCATTTAAACACACGTGAGATAATGAATGACTCATTCAGTTGAACTGGTGCACTTGTATTCATGAATTTGTTAAATTCTGTCCTGTTTGTGGCCCTTGAGTACCAAATTTCTACACCTCTTTAACAGAAGATATGGGAAGACTTTGCAGCAGCGTTTAGTATAGGATGCTGTGCTACTGAAGTGATTATAGTAACTCAGTGTTTAGCTGTAATTAGCAGATAATGCTGTGCTGTGTGCTTTACCCTTTGAATTCCACATGGCTTTTCATTGCATTTCTCCGCAATGCTTTTGACACTTCTCTGGCACACAAAGGGTTAATCAAAACTCAGTGGGTCTTATGCACAGAAGAGATCTGGAACAATTCTGGCACAAACTAATTGCACCAGAGGAGGGAAATAAATCCCATTGATTTACATGGGGAATTTAACCCATTGAATGCTAGAGAGGTCTCCGATGCATTGCATAACAATGCATTGGAGACCTCTCTAGCATTCAAGGGGTTAAGAGCACCTTTGAAATCTGTGGGATATTTTGGAAATGTTTATTTCACACCTATGGTGCTTTTGGTTTGCTCCATAACCTCTCTGCTTTTGTGCATAAGGCCCAGTGCTGCTGTGATGAACAGAGGATACGTGCGGTTATAGAATATTCTACTGCTGGAATCAGTAGAGAATGCTTTACTGTCGTTCTTTAGTAGGAGATGCCTTACATGCAGCATTTGGAGCAGAGTGTACCCCTAGGGCCTTACATTTTCGGGAGCGGTCCTGAGCTTTGACCTATGAATCAATATCCCATGACTATCTCAGAGCAGCCAGACTTTCTATGTCAGTTGGAACAGAAGAGGCAGTGGTCACACCCACCCCTATCACTGCCCATAGTTATATAGTAAACTTGGTTAAAAAAAAGACACAGGTCCATCAAGTTCAACGTTTGCCACAGCATATCCCAGAAAATGATAGCTGCATAGTCCTTCTGAACAACCTAATTTACCAACACTTCTAGTTTAATCTACTAACACATAGTATAACTCTGTATGTCCAATTCAGCTATAAGTAAGGATATTTATCCTATTTAAAGGGGAACTTTCACCTGTAGTAAACTTGCCTTCCTATTAACCCCTTAAGGACCGGCTGATAGGTCACCCGGCCGGCGCTTAAAGGGATAGTACTTAAGATGCAAAAAATATATGTTGTAGGGTTTATGTCCCCGAATAAAACAAGGGTACTCCCACTGCTGAGATATATTTTATTTAAAAATTATAACAGCTCAAACATGTATATTTTGGGTGCAATATCAGTGGCCTGGAAATTTACAGTGGCGCTGTTGCTACACTATCCTATGGAGATTTATGGTCTTCAGACCAGAGCGGTCCATAGGATGGTGTAGCAACAGCGCCACTGTAAATTTTCAGGCCACTGTGACATTGCACCTAAAATATACAAGTTTGAGCTGTTATCATTTTTTAATGTAATATCTTTCAGCAGTGGGAGTACCCTTGTTTTACTTAGGGGGATAAACCCTACAACATATATGTTTTTACATTTTAAGTATTACTATCCCTTTAAGGGGAGGGGAACATTGCAAGATTGACAGGCTGCAGAACAGAGATGTACCCTCAGGCTGAACAAAACTCACTATATAAACTTTATAAACAAATATCTCAGCCACTAACAATTTATATTGAAAATTAAAAATGAATTACATCTTCCACACAATGGAACTTTAATAGGAAGGCAAGTTTGCTAAAGGTGAGAGTTCCCCTTTAATAATGGTGCAATTGGGCTACACATTGTACCAGTGAGGCATAACCTAACAGCCTGTGTATTTGGATGGGTGTAGGGGGTGAGACATTGAGGGACCTTTCTTTCACGTTTAACCCTTTAAATGCCTTTCTTGTAAGGCATTTCTTTTATCTCAATGCTACTGCAAATATATTTCATTTCTATCTTTACTGTCACTCATAGGGCTAGATTTAAAGGCAGCCGATGCGAAGAAAAAAACAGGTGACCGCATTTTTTCAAGCACGGTAAGCAATTCAATTACCAGTGCTATGAAAAAATACTGGCAAAAAAAAACCCTGCCGACCTCTAAATTTAGCTGAGTTTTGGCCCAATGAAAATAAAAAAACACCACAAGTGGCCATTCAATAGACTGTGTTAGCCCTAAAGATTAATTAAGGGCCTCACTTTAGTGAATGAAATTTAAGACCTCCGCTTGAAGCTGATTGGCTGAGATGCGTGTAAGCACAACCCAGCCAATGGCTGTGAGGGAATTGAAACAGAGACTGCCCATATATAAAGGCAATCTCTGTTTAAATTCCCTTAGCGTGGAACGGGCATTGGCAGTAGCATAATAATAGGGGTCGCAGGGGTAGCAACTGCGACCAGGCCTGTCACTTCAGGGGTCCGCCCGCCCCCTGCAACCCCCTCGCCCGGTGCCCGCAACAAGCTGAGGTCTGTGCCTTCTTCGACAACTGAGCTGCCTCTGCCTCCGGCACTCTAGTAATGGAGAGCAATGGGAGATGACATTATCTCCCAGAGCTCTGCATTACTGGAGAGAGTATCGTGTGGAAGCTCCAGCTGCTAATAGAGGTCTTTCCCGAAGGAGGCACAGACCTCTCCTGCCACGCCGCTAGGCCACCAGGGAGGTAGGAGATGGACACTGGGGATCAATGGGGGCAATGTGGAGAGGTGTACATTGGAGGCAATGTGGAGGTGGCCAATGGGGGCAATGTGGAGATACCCAATGGGGGCAATGTGGTAGGGGGGCCCATGGCAATTTTTGTACCAGGGCCTGGCAGGGCTGGTGCAAGGATTTTTGCCACCCTAGGCAAAACCTCATTTTGGCACCCATTGGCTCCGCTCCTTGTGTCATGCCCCTTTATGCCCTGCCCCTGTATGTGTATAAGTGTCAGTGTGTTCCCTATATGTGCATAAGTGTCAATGTGTGTATTCCCTATACATGTAAAAGTGTCAGTGTTTGTGTGTTCCCTATATGTGAGTGTATAAGTGTCAATGTGTGTGTGTTCCCTACATGTGAGTGTATAAGTGTCAGAAATTGATCACACCCACGGGGAGCCTCTCACCTGAGCCCAGCTCTCCCCGGAGATCCTGTTCCTCACCGGATCTCGGCCAGTACTGGCTCCGCTCCCTCTCAGTAGTCCCCAAACAATAAAGCACGCATGCACATGACATAGACTCGTACCACTCACCGAGTACGGGCACTGTGCATGCTCTAACTCCTGACTACTATGCATGTGTGTGATACCGTAAATCATGCCCTGCTCATAGGGTATTACTGTAATTCACCCACTGTGTATCTGGTGGTTGTGCTGTGAGATAGGAAGTGCCCAGGGGGCCAAGGTGTGTGCGGCTCTGCTCTGCACTCACAGTAAATGTGCGCCCTAGGCCGGCACCTAACTTGCCTATAGGTGGAACCTGCCCTGGGGCCCAGTGAATTCTAATGATGACACTGGGAATTGGCCCGTGAGAGAAGGACGAGGTGGTCTGTGCCACACATCAATTTCTCTGCCGCCTCAGAGGCCGCACACAGAGGTGGAGAAAAAGGATTGGGCTTTCTAGAGAGTTTTCTGGCACTGTGTCGTTCATGCTCTATGCCCCCCCCCACAACATCAGAGACCCTCATCTATTGAACAGGAGCCTGCATGGATTAAGGCCTTAATTTCTTCAGTGTGTTCTATCCCTTTCTCTATTCAAGGGGTCTTAGATTCTGGGGGCTCTATCCAATTCCACCAGGTAAAACTGGCGTTCAGGAAAGTATTAACACCTAACGGCACACACAGTAGTACTGTTGGAATTTAATTGTCCTACAAAACATGAACCACGATGAGCATTGGGACACAGAACCTAACTTGTGGCCCAACGTTCATTGTGGTCTTTTCAGTCTCATAACTCAATCTAAATTGTGTGAGAAATTGCAAGATCAAAGGAAACCAGCCAAAGCTTGACATACTGTTAAACAATAAGAATGAGCTGCAAACACAGGGACCTTTACAAATAATAACCCTCCCCTTGGCCCTACACTACTCCTAACATAAACAATAAAGTGTACCTTACTAGCCCTAACACTATTCTATCATCCCTATCTGGAACAATTACCTGTAATCCTGACATCCAGTGGGGTCTTCTGCACCCTGGTCTTCTTCTTCAATTCTTTTTCTGTAAGCTTCTATCCTCTCTTTTTTTTCATCTAACATCCTCTTCTTTCTTCTTCATCTGTTATCTTCATCTGCCATCTTCATCTTCATCTGTGTTCCTCTTCATTCGTGTTGTAATTTAGTGTTGAACCTGCCAGCATTAGTTTAATGTTAGATTTATTTTAATAACTATATATTTTTTTCCAGGTTCAACACTAAGTTTAAAGAAGAAGAATGAAGAGGAGCACAGATAAAGAAAAAAATATGAGGATTACAGATGAAGACGGAGATGACAGATGAAGAAGATAACAAATGAAGAAGAAGAAAGAAGAGGATGACAGATGAAGAAGAAAGGAGAAGAAGATAGAATCTTACAGACGAAGAATTAAGCAACAAGACCAGGGTACAGAAGACCCCGCTGGACATCAGGATCACAGGTAAGTGTTGATTTTAATTGTCTGGTGTTATTTTTGGGCTGATTAACCCTTTGAGTGCCAGTGTGGTATGTAACACTGTGCAATGCTTTGCATAACCTACTGGCATACAAAAGGCTAATTATTTTTCCTTCACACACAATTTTTAAAACACTTTCAGTGCCAGGGGGTACACAACACATTGCTTTGCAATGCATTGCGTACCCCTCTAGCACTGAAAAGGTTAACCTTGGGTTGTATTGATATGGGGCTTAGGGTCCAATATCAATACATCCACGAGTCACTTGTTTGGGGGTCACAACTTTAGAATTTTTCCTATCTTTTTTTTTACTACTTCACTTACATGACACTGGTTAGGCACATACGTTAGGGGACTCATCGCTAACTTTTGCCAGAAATTTTTTGCAATAAAGTTGACACATGTTACTAGCCACCACCCTGAACAGATGCCCCTAAGCACAAGTTGGTCAAACGCACAACAGAACAGCCGCCCTTAGCAACAAGCATCTGTCTCTTCCTGGTCTATCTTCCTGTATGACAGGTTAGGTACAAGAAATCAATACTACTAGTTACTGTGTTGATGCGAGCTTGAGTTCAGTTCGGGGGAGGGGGGTGTCTGGTGTCTGTCATGCCTGGCCACGTGGTGTTCGCAGACAGGGAGCAGGGACAAATGAGCACACTGCTTCCTTAGTGCCTGCCTGGCCTCAAAGTGACACCTGAGGCGGCAGGCCAGGAGGAGGATAGCCTAGTCCAGTCATGTGTTTTCCAGACTGGTAGAATAAGGTCATGATAAGGTACTGTGATGTCTGATGTGATCTACCCCCTTGATTGCTGGGGGGAAAGCAATGTGTTGCTTTTACCACTTTGGCTCTCAAAGGGTTCATGTCTTTTTCAATACATTCTTGGGCAAGCGGCTTCAGGGTTTGAGAAGATGAAACTAGCCAACTCTTGGGGGAGAGGCTGCAAATGTCATGAACAGATTGCAAAGTAAGATACTTTCACTTTTAATACCTAAATCATAAGGCCCATTCTTGACTGTCAGTAATGTACAAGGTGGTGACTTTCTTCTGATATCAAAGAGAATCGGATCGCACTGCAGCCCTCTTACTCTCCTGTCAGTCTACCCATGCTGACTTGCAGGAGATAACACAGGGCTGCAGTACGATTGATTGGTCATGGTTTCAGATACTGGAAGAAACCGCCTTGTAAATTAGAAACAGAGTAGACATGAAACTTGAGAGCTAGGGGTTTAACCCTTCAAGTGCCAGAGGGATCTGCAACACATTGCTTTGCAATGCATTGCACACAGTACTGGCACTCAAAGGGTTAAAACCAGGATTTGAATTAAAACATTTGTGTGCAGTTTAATATTTTATGATCCCACTCATGTCTCCCTCCTCTCCCCTCATTTCTCCTCTCTATGGTTCCCCCTTTTCCAGACTCACGGGAACCCTCCCCCCAAACACACAGGAGCACAAATACATTAAATAATCTAATTAACCCTTTGAGTTCCAGTAGGGTGAACACTTTGCCTAGCAATGCCTTGCACACGTCTCTGGTGCCCAAAGGATTACCTTTTTTCCTGCTACTGACACTCAGAATAGCTGTGCAATGTATTTAATTATTTGAGTGCTAGAGGAGTGAGCAATGCATTGATATGTCCTGTCCTTCCTTATACCACAGTGGTGGCTTGTACCTCTCCTGTCTATAATAATGGATATCATATCCCCCAACATTTCAAATTGCCAAAGAGGGACACTTGTGTTTAAGGGGGTGTTGCTCTGGGAGTGGCTGGTGCGCGGGGCATTACCGAGGATGTTTAGCCATTTCATGACCTATTGATACCTCCTTGTGTAAAGTAATAAATGACTTATAACAAGAACAATGTATTTTATTTATACACACTAATTTATAAACACAAATACTGATGTTTAAACAAACAATAATGTGCGTTTTATTGCTGTAGATCAGTATGATACACTTATATACACACCACGCAATCTGATCTCCTAAAAAGAGGGACATCAGGGTGGGAAAGAGGGACAGGGGGATTTGGGTCTAAAAGAGGGACTGTCCCTCCTAAAGAGGGACACTTGGGAGGTATGGGATATGCTGTCCACAAAGTGTACTGGGGAACTTGCATGTCCCCCCTGCAGAAATAAATTCGTCATTCAGCCTCACTTGTACCACTTGCTGGAGGTCCTGCTTATGTGCACAGCTCTGCCTCATATGATCAGTCATCACTGTGATATGTTAGTGTGAGTGCTTTTGTAAATCCTTTGAGTGCCAGAGGCATACCTCCCAAGTGTCCCTCTTTAGAAGGGACAATCCCTCTTTGAGACCCAAATTCCTCTGTCCCTGTTTCCCACCTTGGTGACTCTCTTTTTAGACTATCGCACTGTGTGGCATGTATATAAGAGTTTCACTTTATACTCTCATAAACGTTAGTATATGATGTATATATAAATTAGTCTATGTAAATAAAATACTTAGGGCTTTGCTCTAAATCATTTATTGTTACAAAAAATGGTATCAATAGACCATGAAATAACCTACATTTTCTCGGTAAAGCCACGCCATCAGCATACCTCTCAAGTGTCCCTCTTTAGGAGGGACAGTCCCTCTTTGAGACCCAAATCCCTCTGTCCCTCTTTTCTACCCTTTTGTCCCTCTTTTTAGGACATCAGAATGAGTGGTGTGTATTACATTTCTCCACAGCAATAAAACATACATAAATGTGTTGTTAATTGTCAGTATATGTTTATAAATTAATATGGGCAATTGTAGATTATGCTAACGTAGTGTACTAATAATCTTAATTTTAGTAATGACAGGAGGCGAGTATTTTGCATTCTCTCTTTACTGTAAATCTCCAATAGCAGCACACTGATCACATAACGTAACCAATCAGAAAAGAACAAAAATCCCAATATAAGGCATGGCATAACCAAACTCCTCCTCTTTCTTTGAAAAACAACAAGCGGAAAACAGTCGAAATACAAAGTCCAACAGAAACTACCCTAGAAGAGCCGACAAACTCCCTCCGGCAAACACGGAACAATTATCAGAACGCCAACACTTGAATCGTTGAGCGAAGATCACACTGCAACAAAAGAAAAAATGGTGAGAACACCTTGCACTCAGTCTTATCAAATAACATACACAGTATGAAATTGCAAGTAAAACAAACATAAACCTACTCTCCAATACATAAGCATTAAATCGTCTATAAAATCAAATACATATCACCCCTTCCCAAAACACTACTTACCCATTTACTGAACAAAACAAGGAAACATATATGCCTGGGCGGGAAGGGAGGGAAAATACTCGCCTCCTGTCATTACTAAAATTAAGATTATTAGTACACTACGTTAGCATAATCTACAATTTTATACATGACAGGAGGCTTCCTATTTTGCATTTTTAACGCTATGAAACAAAAGAACGAGACGCATGAACCGCGGGTCGAAAATAAAACGTTCTAAAAGTATTCTCCCGAGACCAATCGGCGGAATGTAAAATGTCAGCAATAGAAGCACCCGCTGAAGCTGCCCTGGAAGCGGCTGCTCCTCTAACCGAATGGGCTCCAAACCCTGGCTCGACTCCAGCCAAAGATAAAATCCAACACACCCAACGTGCTAAGGTGGTAACCGATACCGGCTTGTGAGGCTTAACATAAGAAACAAGCAGTTGACCCTTCACCGAAAACCGAAGTGTGGACGTAACCGACACATAACGCAATAATGCCTCCCCAACACAAAGTTGTGGGATGTCCCGAAAAAAAGGATAAAAAACGGATACAGAATCCGATTTAGTACGCCGAGAAATAGAAAACATAATCCCGTCTGGAAGAACAGAAAACCCATCAACATCAAATGCTCAAACATCTGACACTCGGTGAAAAGAAACCAAGCAAAGCAAAAGGGTAAGCTTTGCCGAAAGTTGACGCAACGAAAGGCGCTCATTTGAAGGCCAATTTCTCAAAAAACGCAGAACCAAATCCACGTCCCAAAACCTAGAGTATTTAGGTACCGGGGGTCGTGACAATCGAATACCTCGCAGCAACCTACAAACCAATGGATGTCGACCCACCGGAAATCCTGAAACCGGAACATGAGCAGCAGAAATAGCTGAACGTATAACATTGATAGATCGAAAAGAAAGACCCATGGAAAACCGGAAGGACAAGAAATTTAGGATCATAGAAACAGGTGCTGAAAAGCGATTGTACCCCCTCTCCATACACCAGCTAGACCAAGACTGCCAGGCGGACATATAACACCTTCTCGTACCAGGCGCCCAGGAGTCCCACAAAAGGTCTCTAGTCGTCTGTGATAGCCCCTCAACCGACCAGGAACCCCTGAAATCGCCCAAGCCACAAGATGGAGACGGTCCTGAAGAACGAGCGGGTGAAGATTCCCTTGATGATCTGACAGAAGCGACGGAGAAGGCAGAAGAAGAAGAGGATCCTTGAAGGATAACTCCAGAAGATCCGGGTACCACGGCTGACTCGGCCACAAAGGGGCCACCAGTAGGACGTTCACACTCTGAGCTCGAACCTGGCGAATTACTCTCGCCAACATCGAGAAAGGAGGAAAAGCATACGCCCCCCCCCCCCCAGGTCGGCCACCTCTGCAGGAACGCGTCCACCGCCTTGCAATAAGGGTCCGGAAGCCAGCTGAAGTAGGTTGGCAGTTGATAATTGGTTCTGGACGCAAAGAGATCCAAGTGCAGCGGACCCCTGAGGCGATTCAACTGTTGAAAGATGGATACGTCCAACTTCCAATCGCTGCTGTCTCGCCAATGATGGGAAAACCAATCCGCAGAGAAATTGGAAGTTCCTGGAAGATACTCTGCCCGAATTGCAATATTGCGACTGAAGCAGAACCTGTAAATGTCCTTCGCTGCCTCCGTCAAATCTCGAGATCTGGCACCGCCCAGCTTGTTGATGTATTGGACTGTGGACATATTGTCCATTCGCAACAAAATGCAGCAGTCAGATTTGTCCTTTGCGAAACTGCGAACGGCGAAGGATCCTGCAATCAGCTCCAAACAATTGATGTGAAGTCCCGCCTCTGCGTCTGACCAAGGGCCCCCCCGTGGAGACGTCTACGCAGTGAGCTTCCCAACCCCAAAGGCTGGCATCTGATTCCACCACGAAGTCTGGAGACGGGCCGAAGACTGCTCTGCCATTCCAGGCCTTCATCTGAAGAAGCCACCAGCGCAGTTCCGAACGAACCTCCGGAGACAGATCTATCAGATGGTCGTAAGACCGGCCAGCTTGGAGGTGATAAGCCTTCAGTCGTTGCATCGCCCTGTAATGCAGAGGACTGGGAAATATTGCCTGTATGGATGAAAAACACACAAAGACAGAGGGCGCCCAATAGTGCCTGTAAACGTGATTATTTAAGTGATAACCAAAAGCATAAAGGTTATACTCACAATTTGTAGTTGCTAATTACAAGGCATATGCCCAGAACCAGCACTTTAAGCTTGTGGAGAATTCAAAGTCTGTCTCCACTCAGATCTGTTTGTAGAAATTGTTCTAATGAAAACCAAATCCAAAGGAGCAAGATGATTAAAAAGAAAAATGTAGAAGACTGCTAAAGTTTCTAAAAACAATCAGCTTTTTATTATAAAATAAAATAAAACAACAGACCAATTGAAAAAAATAATATAGTAGCGTAACGTTTCGCAGCTCTAAGGCTGCTTTATCAAACCAACTGGAATGTTATGTAAAATAATACAAAGAAAGGATGAAGCCAGAAGACCCACCATGCGAGCAAGCAGGCGTAAAGGGATCTGATCTAGACGCAACATCCTCTGAATTTCCTTGCAAATCGCCGAAATCTTGGACGCCGGAAGCCGAAGAAGACAATTTACAGAATCTATCTCGAACCCTAGGATTTCTCCTTGTTGACCACGAATCCCAAGGATTCCAAGAATCGCACCACAAATCGAGTTTGACATCGAAGTCTGGAGACATCGTTGCAAAAGATCAACAGATCGTCCAGATAAATGATGCAGAGAAAACCCCGAGTTCGAAAGTACGCGACCACTGGCTTCAGGAGCTTTGTGAAACACCACGGAGCTGAACTGAGGCCGAACGGAAGGCAAGTAAACTGGCATGAACTACTCTGCCAGCGAAAGCGAAGAAATTTCCAGCAATCCACATGCACTGGGACGGAAAGGTAAGCATCCTTCAAATCGAGGCGAGTGAACCAATCCCCTTGGATAAGAAGGTCTCGCAAAAGATGAATACCCTCCATCTTGAAGTGGCGATAAACAACGAAAGCATTGAGATGCCGCAAATTTATGACTGGCCAAAACTCTCCTGTCTTCTTTTTGACAAGAAAAATATTGCTGAAAAAACCCTCGTCGTCTGGAGCGAATTGAACGGCACCTTTGGAAAAAAGTGCGTGAACCTCGGCGTCTATTAGGAACTGATCCACAGCCGACACTACTGCAGGCGGGGGAGGTGTAGTCTGCACCGGAGGTGAGTGGAATTCCAAGATGAACCCCCTCACCGTCTGGAGAACCCATGTATCTGCTGTAATCGTCTCCCACATCTGCAAATGAAGGGAAATTCTGCCTGCCGTAAATACAGAACAATCTTGAACTTTTGGCAAAAGGAAGCTCACCTGACTGAATGCGGGCTCGGCCTCTACTCTGGGATCCTCTGGCCCTGTCCGTGCCTCTCGCAAAGGAAGTCGGTCTGTACGGAGCCGATGGGAAGAAACTGGATGAGGGAGAGTTGAACCTGGGACCTGATGACCAGAATCGGCTGGCGGCACGGCCCCTCTGCAGACCAGCCCTTCCAAAAACCCCTCTGGGGGATGTGGTGCGAAACACCTGCCGGAGTGAAGATTGTGCTTTATTCAAGGTGGCGAACAGCCCCACATGTCGCTTCAATTCCGGAATGAAAGGATCACCAAAAAGCAGCCCATTGGCTGAAGGGCCTAACTCCTTAACACCCAGATCCGCCAGCTTGGCGTCGATCCTCAGCAAGGCAGCCTTTCTCCTCTCCGCTGACAAGGTCGTGTTAGAATTTCCAAGGAGACAGATAGAGCGAAGGGCCCACTCACGCACAGCAGCTGCATCTAAGGATTCTTCCCGGGACAAGGCCTGGTCTGAGAAATAGAGAATCTTCGCCAAAGGACCCAGAACATCAAGTAACTTATCTTGAGCCAATTTCAATCCCTTTTCGATACCCTTCCTGGGATCCCTGCCGGAGCGAGACATAAACGTGAGCACTGTGGGGTCAAATTCCGGGGTCAAAGCGACTTTATCTGGCAGCAAGGGCCGTGGACATTCAGCCCGAAGCCGGCTTTGGACCTCCCGGTCCAGCGATTTTCCAAAAATGCACAAACCGGGCCAAATGATCTGGAAGCGCCCACTCAGAGGAACGTGGGTGACGGAGGAAACGTGGATCAAACAGAAGACGCCCTTGAGAATCCAGAAAACTCTCTTCCTCCGGAAAACCTGAAGCAATATCAGCCGGCCGGCCTTCAGACGAATCCACAACCGACTCCTTCACATACATGGAGGTAGCACCTCGTCGATCCTCCCAATACGTATCGTCCTCCGACTCTGGGTCCTCCCCTCGCCATTCATCGACAACAGCCAGAGGGAGACTTCATCATCATCTGAAGAATGAGGAGACAGTGGAGGTTGTAGTTCAGTCCCTTCCATAAGTTTAGCCTTTTTTAAGGGAGCCTTTCCTTTTGATGTAGGACTGAACCGATGACCCTTCTGAGAGCGTTTAGATGCATGAAGTTGTCCATCAGGCACAGAAGCAACATGGGAACTATCCCGAAGAGGCTCACCGGCCTGAGGCCCCGCGGGAGAGCTAGCAGAACCAGGGGGAAGAACCCTGGCTAACACCTTCTCCACTGAGGCTGCGACCGCCTCGTCAATCAAAGACTGCAGATCGGGAGAACGGGAAGATTCACTCATCCTGGCGACCAGACACCTAAAGAAAACAACGAGCTACAATAAGTGCCCAAATGTCACTGCAGCAGTAGAGCTGTGCCAAATACAACCGGGGCTCACCCGTGACAAACACAAGCACAATTACGCTAAGAGAAAGAAGTCAGACAGAAATTAATCAAGGTGTGCAAAAAAGAGCAATGCGCCAATTTAAAGGGGGGCTCACCCCAGAAAAGCAGACCAAACTGGAATGCGTACAGATTTTTTTTTTTTTTAATGCAAACCTTAAAACAGGGGCTCACCCCAAAAATGCCAACACCCTGGGAGGTATGGCCAAAGATCCTGCAGCTAAGTGCAGGGTAGCAGAATAGAAGCTAAAAAAGGTATTGCAAAAGCTAATAAGCAGCAGGGCACAGATGAAGCCTAGGTCACTACTAGAAAGCAGATGAGCTATAAAGAAAAAATCAGGGGCTCACCCCAGTTGTATGACAGGCACAATAAGACATAAAACAGTGGACCAACAAAAATTTAAAACAGACGTGCCAACTAAAATAGGGGGCTCACCCCTAACAGAAAGCAAATGCCAAGCAGATGCAATTTTTACTTATTTATTTATTAATTTTATTTATTTATTTATTTTTTTTATATTTCCTTTGAAAGTTACCAACACTCGCTACAACCAACGGGCAAGGAAACGAACACCACTGCCCGAGCTGAGCAAGGCACCCAAACGGAGAGGAAGCCCATTTGGACAAAGCAACACTACAACGAGGCGGCCAACGGAAATCTCGCGAGCCGCGAGATCCAAGATGGCCGCCGCACCTAACACCACCGCGCGGTCTGCAGACCGCCAAGCAAGATGAACACTGGAAAGAAAAACGGACACATGTTCCAGCCACCCGAGTCCCCCTGCCAAATAACTCGCACTACAAAAACTTAGAAATGAAGTTGGCAAAGTATCCTAAGAAACCTCCTCGTGTCTAAACAGGACACACGAAAGCAGGGCGCCCAAGGCTGGCTGGAACCCAGCAATATAGAAAGGTAAGAGACTTATTATATTTAGAAAAGTCGTTGGTTCTAACAATAAAAAGAAAAAACAATAATACCTCCTAGGACTGTTCTGATAAAACAAAACCCTTTCCTATTAAAGATAAAGCTGTAGTAAATCCAATAAGGTTAAAACAGCAAATACAGAAAATAGACAATAGACCAACAAATACTCTGACCTGTGCTGAAGCCTGGAGCAGCAAAGAAAGAGGAGGAGTTTGGTTATGCCATGCCTTATATTGGGATTTTTGTTCTTTTCTGATTGGTTATCCGTTATGTGATCAGTGTGCTGCTATTGGAGATTTACAGTAAAGAGAGAATGCAAAATAGGAAGCCTCCTGTCATGTAGTAAAATTAAAATACTATGGTCTTGCTCTAAATCATTTGTCAGTTACACAAAGAGGTGCATGCAGATGGGTCAAGAAATAACTTAAAAATTGTTGGAAATGCCTCACCTACCCCCCCCCCCCCCCCGAAACGGCACCTAAAACCAAAGTGTCCCTCTTTCGCCATTTGAAATGTTGGGAGGTATGCATCAGCCACGCCCCCAACAATAAACCTAAAAAAAAAGTGTGCAGAAACCTGAAAAACATTTTATTATGGGAAGGTTGGGGCAAGTGTACGAATTGGCCATTGCAACTCTAATACAGCAAGTGTAATATAGTGGCTCTGCTTCACGATATGATCCACACTGAGATTGCTGTAATGCATACCAAAGGACAATCTCTTTCAGCTTTAGTGCTTTAAACCAATAAACCTCTTACTCTTCCATAGCATGCATGGGAAATCTGAGTAAAATCACACTATTTCCTCTACACCTTGTTTAATATATGGAGAGGAGAAATGGTGGATAAGTAGCTTAGTAAACTGGTGTTAGGCATGTGTAGGACCTGAAAATAGATTTAATTTAAAGCAAAACATTCATATCAAAAAAAATTTTTACCACATGTTTAACCATATAAACGCTATTAGGAAACATGCTTTTTTTTCACTTTACATACATTTTAAGATATATAACCCTTTGAGTGCCAGAGGGGTACGCAATGCATTGCTTTGCAATGTGTTGCGTAGCCTTCTGGCACTCAAGGGGTTAAGCCACATAACGCGGAAGTGCCCAGCTTGGAGCTTAAATAGCTCAAAAAGTATGTGTTAAAAAAAAAAAAAAAACATGTTTCCTAATAGTAGTTATCTGGTTAAACATGTGGTAAAATCTTTTTTTTTATATGAATGGTCCCCTTTAAAGATCTACCACAGAGTAATTTTCATACATTCATTCCAGTAAAATATAATAGCAAGTATTTATATTCAGATATACAGAGAAGAAGTCAGAGATGCTCGGCTTGGCTCGTGAGCTTGCGAGGGTAAGCAAAAAATTCACTGGGACTGTATCCTGATGCCCAGGGTGCAATCTCTTTTAGCTCACAAATGCCACACAGAGAAGAAACATTCGGAAGCATATCATACAGGTCCTGCCAAAATAACAGTGCAGCCACGGAACGGCAGACATTTCTTCTCTGAGCAAGGGAATCAGCTAACGGCAGATGCACATTTCAGCCTTATTGGGTCTCCTCGATGAAGTGCAGCTGGGACTGAAAAGTACGTCTTTTCAGTCCCGTACTTTTCAGTCCCAGCTGCACCTAACCGAGGAGGCCCAATAAGGCCGAAATGTGCATCTGCTGTTTGCCTTGTTCAGAGAAGAATTGTCCTGCATTTCGTGGTTTGACTATCATTTTGGAAGGACCTGTATGATATGCTTGAGAATATTTCTTCACTGAGTATGGCATTTGTGAGCTAAAAGAGCATCTCTGACTTCTTCTCTGTATATGCAAATTGCTTGTAGTGTTGATCACCCTAAGGGTAATGGGGAAATCCAGATGTAGACTGCTTGCTCACAAGTGCCTAAAGGGATCAGTTGCACCTCACTGGTGAGACCCCACAAGGCTGAAATGTATGGCTGGGGTTGGTGGTTTCCATTGTTCAGAAAAAAAAAAAAAAAAAAAAAAAAAAGTCTGGCATTTTATAGCTGGACTGTAATTTTGTGGCAGAACCTGTATTATATGCTTCAGAATATTTGTTCTCTCTGTATGGCATTTGTTAGCTAGAAGAGATACCACTCTGGAAGTCACAGTCCCAGCTTTTTGCATACCTTTGCTAGCTCTGGAGCTGAGTGAGCATCTCTGACATCTTTTTCTCACGTGTGCCTAGAGGGATCAGCTGCACCTTACTGATAAGGCCCAATAAGGCTGAAACGTACATCTGTGGTTGGTTGTTTCCCTTGTTTCTTCTCTGAGTATGGCATTTGTGAGCTAAAAGAGATCGCACCATGGCCATGAGTATATAGTCCCAATGAGCTTTTTTGCATACCCTTGCAAGCTCTTGAGCTGAGTTGAGCATCTCCGACTTCTTCTCCGTATATGCAAATTGCTCTTAGGTTTGGTCACCCTAAGGGTAATGGGGGAATCTAGACATGGAACCCTTGCTCACAATGCCCTAGAGGAACCAGATACACTTCACTGTTGAAGACTAGTAAGATTGAATTGTACATCTGGGGTTAGATTTTTTCCCTTGTTCAGAGAAGAATTGTCTGGTATTTCATTGCTGGGCTGTGATTTTGGCAGGACCTGTATGATATGCTTCAGAATATTTCTTCTCTGAGTATGGCATTTGTGAGCTAAAAGAGAATGCACCCTAGATGTGAGGATGCTGTTGCAGTGAGCTTTTTGCATACCCTTGCAAGCTCATGAGCTGAGGTGAGCAGTTCTAACTTTTTCTCTGTATATGCAAATTATTCTTAGGGTTGATAAATCTAAGGGTAATGGGGAAATTCAGATGTGGACCCCTTGCTCATAAGTGCCTGAAGGGATCAGCTGCACCTCAACGATGAGAGACGATAAGGCCAAAAACCAATGTCTGGAGTTAGCTGTTTCCATTGTTCAGAGAACAATTGCCTGGCATTTCATGGCTGGATTGTAACTTTGTCAGGACCAGTATGATAAGCTTCAGAATATTTTTTCTCTGTGTATCGAATTTGTAAGCTAAAAGAGATTGCACCCTGGGCGCGAGGACACAGTCCCAGTGTGCTTTTTGCATACCCTTGCAAAGTCATGAGCTAAGCTGAGCATCTCTGACTTCTTCTCTGTATATGCAAATTGCTCTTTGGGTTGATCACCCTAAGAGTAATGGGGAAATCCAGACGTGGACCCCTTGCTCACATGTGCCTGCAGGGATCAGCGGCACCTTGCTGACAAGACCCAATAAGATTGAAATGTACATGTGGGGTTAGTTATTTCTCTTCTTCAGAGAATAATTGTCTGGTATTTTGTGGGTGGACTATAACTTTAGCAAGACCTGTATGATATACTTCAGAATATTTCTTCTCTGAGTATGGCATTTGTGAGCTAAAAGAGATTGCACTTGGGGAGTGAGTACACAGTCCCAGTGAGCTTTTTGCATACCCTTGCAAGCTCTTGAGCGGAGTTGAACATCTCTGACTTCTTCTCTGTATTTGCAAATTCATCTTAGGGTTGGTCACCCTAAGGGAAATGGGGCAATCCAGACGTGGATCCTTTTCTCACAAGTGTCTAGAGGGATCAGCTGCACGTCACTGACGAGGCCCAATAAGGACAAAACATACGTGTGGGGTTAGCTATTTCTCTTGTTAAGAGAAGAATTGGCTGGCATTTTGTGGCTGGAGTTTCATTTTGGAAGGACCTGAATGATATGCTTTAGAGTATTTATTCTCTGAGTATGGCATTTGTGAGCTAAAAGAGATTGCACTCTAGGCAGGAGGACACTGTTGTAGTGAACTTTCTGCATACTCTTGCAAGCTCATGAGCTGAGTTGAGCATCTCTGACTTTCTCTGTATATGCAAATCACTCTTAGGGTTGGTCATCCTAAGGGTAATGGGGGAAGCTAGACATGGATCCCTTGCTCACAATGCCCTAGAGGGATCAGCTGCACCTCACTGACGAGGCCCAATAAGGTTGAAATGTACAGCTGGGGTTATATGTTTCCCTTGTTCAGAGAAGAACTGTCTGGTATTTTGTGGCTGGGCTGTCATTTTGGCAGGACCTGTATAATATGTTTCAGAATATTTCTTCTCTGAGTATAGCATCTATGAGCAAAAAAGACATTGCACTTTGGGTATGAGGACACTGTCTCAGTCAGCTTTTTTGCATACCCTTGCAAGCTCCTGAGATGGGTTGAGCTTCTTTGATTTCTTCTCTGTATATGCAAATTGCTCTTAGGGCTGGAAACCCTAAGGGTAATGGGGGAATCCACATGTGGACCTCTTGCTCACAAGTGCCTAACGGGATCAGATGCACCTCACTGATGAGACACAAAAAGGCTAAAAATCTATGTCTGGGGTTAGTTCTTTCCATTGTTCAGAGGAAAATTGTCTGGCATTTAATGGTTGGGCTGTAACTTTGGCAAGACCTGTATGATATGCTTCAGAATATTTTTTTCTCTGTGTATTGCATTTGTGAGCTAAAAGAGATTGTACCATGGGTGCTAAAACACAGTCCCAGTGAGCTTTTTGCATAGCCTTGCAAGCTCATGAGCCGAGTTGAGCACCTCTGACTGCTTCTCTGTATATGCAAATTGCTCTTTGGGTTGGTGACCCTAAATTGTAATGGGGGAATGTAGACATGGACCCCTTGCTCACAATCCTTAGAAGGAACAGCTGTAGCTCACCCACAAGGCACAATAAGGTTGAACTGTACATCTGTGGTTAGCTGTTTCCCATGTTCAGGGAAGAATTGTCATTTTGGCAGGACTCGTATGTTTTGCTTCAGAATATTTCTTCTCTGTGTATGGCATTTGTGAGCTAAAAGAGACTGCACCCTGGGTGCGAAAACACAGTCTAAGTGAGCTTTTTGCATACTCTTGCAAGCTCATGAGCTGAGTTGAACAACTCTGACTTCTTCTCTGTACATCCAAATTGCTCTTAGGGTTGATCACTCTAAGGGTAATGGGGAATTCCAGCCGTGGACCCCTTGCTCACAGGGACCAAGAGGAATCAGCTGCACCTCACTGATGAGGCCCAATAAGGCCAAAATGTACATCTGGGGTCAACTGTTTTTATTCTTCAGAGAATAATTGACTGGCATTTTGCAGTTGCACTGATATGCTTCAGAATATTTTTTCTCTGTGTATGGCATTTGTCAGCTAAAAGAGACTGCACCCTGGATAAGGGGAAGGGTGGTGTTTTTAGCCTGGTGTGAAATAGGGAGTCAAGTGATTGGAAAGAAGCCCACTGCGCTAGCACCTCAGCTATAAATGGGTAAAGCTTAGAGAATTTGATCAAGGGTATTATTGGGGGGAAAGACGGGGTGTATTTCTTATGCTTCTGGAAAATATCCAGAGAAGTAGACCCCCATTAGTGGCCTCAGCGACCTAAAGGGTCTCCAACACCTCTCTGAAAAGCCCCCCTCCAGAAGGGGACAGGGTCAGCTTCATAGGAATCCCCAGAGGAGAAGGAAGAGTCCATATCCACTTCATCTTCCTCAAAAGAAGCCCCAATAAAGAATGCCCCCTAAAAACATGATAAACCTGCTTAACAGTGAGTAAGCATTTCCAGGAATGGAGAACCCCCGGAGTGGAAGATGGAAGAGATGCCACAGAGATAATCTGGGTTTTAACCCAAGCAGACTCTGGCCATTGCCGGATGCCCCTACGAGACCAATAAGGGCCCACAGTACATGAGGGGCATATGGACCCAGAATATTTCCTTGGAAGCCCTGCATGGCTTGATGAACAGTGAGTGTGGAGGAGTAAGGGAGGCCCTTGAAGCATTGTTTTTGGATTTCCCCATATGCCCCTTACGGTCAGACATGTCCGCAGAGAAGATTATAAAACCAGTCAAAACTAGTTAATAGTATTCCGGGTTCCCCGTTTAAAGCAAAGCCCCCAGAAAGACCCAAGAACTATTTATCTGGTATGCAAAGTGTTAAAATGGAGAGGAAAGCAGGAGAGTCAGCCTTTGCATAGGTTATGTAAGGGAGAAGTAAGATGGCAGCCAAAAAGGGTGCCCACCAATCAGAAAAAAAGCATGGGAAAGAGGGATTATGGGAACTGTAGTCTTCTCCATTACCTGTTGCCTAGCAAAACATGCCTCTCCAGCTGTGGCATGCTCCATGGACACACAAACTAGATCATGTGATACAGCATGATCAAACGGGTGTAGAGATATGTCCCAGAAAAGTTGCTCTGATAGCAAAGATGACCATGGCACGGACTCCCTTTCTTAAAGGGGCCATTCACTGAAAAGAATAAAGACTAATTGTGCAACCAGGCTAAGAGGGGAAGAGTACAGATAAGAATGAGTGCACCAACAAAAAACGTGAGGCTATCTCTGAATGGGACATACTGATTATCCATGGCACTCAGAGGGTTACTGGCCACTCTTCTGTCTTCAGGCTCTTACTCAAAAGGGCAGAATATCTAGGTGATTCCATAGAGTCTGGGGAGTGGGGCTATGTGATTGTGGTTATGGGTGGAGCTAAGGGCATCTAGAGGGCCTTGCCTGGGTTAGCCTATAAATGCAGCCCTGACTACCAGTGGATCAGACAGCATATGTAACATTCAGTGACGACACGTGGAACAAGGATGGACTGACACAGTGTTGTGGCCCTCCTTCATAGTGAAATATTGAGTCTGCAGCCCTCTAGATTAACATGCCTGTTATATAGGTAAAAGGTGGTACCATGTTAGCCGTAGGAAAAGAAGGATACTGGTAAAGTAAAAGTGATACTTATTGGCTAACTGAGTAGCTTTATAATGCAAATTTCCAAGACAACTTATGTCTCTTCTTCAGGCATATTTAAACATGCATGGAGAAGAGGCCTATGTTGTCTTGAAAGCATGCATTCTAAAGCTACTCAGCTGATAAAGGTATCACTTTTACTCTTCCAGGCCTCGATACAATAGTCCCCATTAAAACTAATATTATATAATTATAATAATAATTTGAACACTGGCCTTTTTTTTTATTACAGTGCCATTATTTGGGGACAAAGAAGAAGATGAGAAGAGAAAATATGGAAGATAGAAGATTAAAGAAGAAGACTGACAGTGGATGACCAGGGTTCTGAAGACCCTGCTGGACATCAGGATTACAGGTAAGTGTTTATTTTCACGGGATGTTGCAATGCACTGCATACCTCACTGGAACTCAAAGGGTTAATTTTTCTTACATTACACACATGGATGTATTGATATGGGGCTTAGGGCCCCAAATCAATATATCCACTGGTCAATTAGGGTTTTTTTCAGCTTTTTACCCCTTCAGTTCCAGCCTTGGCATTTAAAAGGGATAGTAATGTTTCACAAAAACAGCAGCTCCAATTAACCCTTTGAGTGACAGCAATGCGTTCCATACCCCTTGGCACTCAAAGGGTTAATCTTCATATTATTTGAGCCACAGAGAGTGTTATTTTAATATTGTCAGTCGTAGTTCAAGAGTAACTGAATGATAAAGTATCCCCCTCCCACCCCTTTTACCTAGTGTAAGCCACCTCCCCTCAGATGTGGAATCTGGCCTTGAGACCAAACAGCTCACAGCAAGGGGCAATCTTCTTACTGTGATCATAAGGAAAACCATGCCCCCCTTGACAGGTTTTTTAGGTTTTTCCGCTATACTTACTGAAGATTGTCCCTCTCTTAGATCCATCTGGACAGTCTTGCTGCTCTGAGGTGAGCAGTGTTACATCAGTAAAAGGGACGGGATGGGGATATTTATCATTCAATTACTCTGACAGTAATGAAATAACATTCTACATGGCCCAAATACTATGAAGATTAACTGGATCTGCTTTTACTTTTATTACAAAACATTACTATCCCTTTAAAGCATGTGTTAGGGGACTTTACAACAAGAAAGAGTAAGTGCAGATTTCTGGCGATAAAATGGTGTCCCTTAATGCATGTTACTTCCCAACGCATGGAATTGAATTGGAAATTCATTACTTTCAAATAGTGCAGAATTTAGGACCCAACGTGCTTTTTTTTTTTTTTTTGTCATGAAGTAATTTTGGCTTTCTGTGCTTGAAAAACTACCGTCGGCTGTTTTTTTTTCCCAACAGGGACAATTGAATGGAGGCCACAGTCCCGTGTCTGTTATAGTAAATCTACCCACAGGAATAAAACTACATGAAGGTGATTTAGTTCCATCTAGTGTACAGATGAACTCACTGCACTCTCAGTGTTTAAATGTCATTATCAGTGATGAACTGAAACTGAGCAAAACTCGTTAAATCATGTGCGTCCTAAATGCTGCTCATCAGAGCCCAAAGCATGGCCCACCTGAGATGTAACACAAAAAATATGTTTTACCTAAGTAGCCAGCACACGTAAACTAACAGGCGGGTAGGGCCTAAGAATTTGGCTGCTGCTACCATGGTGGAACTGACATCCTATAGTGCTCAAGAACAGTCTTAAAGGGATAGCAATGTTTCATAATAAAAGCAGCTCGAATTAATCATCATAGTATTTGGACTTTGGAGAGTGTTATTTCAGTTCTGTCAGAGTTGTAGTTCAAGAGTAATTCAGTGACAAAGTATCCCCCTCCCGCCCCTTTTACTGATGTAACATTGCTCAGCCAGAGCAGAAGGGAGGTGTCCAGGTAGATTGCAGAGAGGGACAAGGGAAGATAAGGGAAAAACCTGAACAATTTGTCAAGGGGGGCAGGGCTTTCATTGTTCTCATGGGAAGAAGATTGTTCCTTGCTGTTATCTGTCTGGTCTATGGACTGCATTCTACATCTCAGAAGAGATGGCTTACACTAGGTAAAAGGGGCGGGAGGGGAAACTTTGCTTGTGACTATCACTCATACCATAAAGGTTTGCAAGATAAGACTTATATCGTTCTTGGTGTTTTTTTAATGCCTACAAAATAAAATAAAGATAAAATAAAGTATTACTATCCCTTTAAGTCTGTTACATAACAGTATTCTGATCAGTGACTAGCACTTGATCTATAAATGTGCATTTTTGCACAAATAATGTTGATTAGTTTTGTTTTATACTTCTTTGGTAATACTGCTATCCCAACAAACTGAATGTTCTAGCAAGCAGGCTACAATTCATGAGTGTTATTTATATACCTAGGAACTTCCATTTCGGAAGTCCCCTCTGGTGCTGCTGGGGAATATAACTGCCGCAAATCGCGACAAAAAAAGGAGTGGGGGATTCACCTGCAAATGGGGTAGGGGCTCTCTGGTGGCATCAGAAAAGTGGGCGGAACTAGGTGGGGAAGGAGGAAAAGTGGGAGGAACTGGGTGGGAAAGAGCAGAAGTGGGCAGAGTTCAAACGCAAACTCCCCGCATCCAGAGAATCAGCCTTTACCCCGGAGACCTGGTAATGCACTCGCAAAACCAGAGGCTCCAGGGCAAATTTGTAGAGTTCCCAGGTATGGTTATTTGAGAAAAAAAGAATGCGGCCCTCACACATACAAATTTTTGATCACGTAGCCCATGACTGAAAAAACATGGTAGCCCCTTTAGATGAATGAATTTCAGACACTTAAATATTTTGGAAATCTAAAAAAAATGCATTGACATTTCTTACCATATGCCAGATGATCGTGCACATGGTGTGTAATTTGATACATTTTCTTGCAAATCTATGGATGTTGCAAGTGTACCAAAACTTCTTCTCGACACCTTTGATGCTAAAGATGTCTCCATTACCCTGAAGGGTTTAAAAGCCCTGTTTAAATTCATGAGAACTTTGATTTGTCCCTAATGGTGCAGATGCTATGCATCAAAATTGCTCTACTTTATTTGTACATATGGCCCTATGAAGCCATATATTAACTCTTTATAGACCCTAAGAAATATCCTTAACCCTTTAAGGACCAAAGAGGTTCACAAATGCATTGCAAATCACTTTGTTGCACACCTCCCTGGTCCTTAAGTGTTCAAATAGTCTTATCCAATCAGATGCTAGATTAATGTCCCTCTCATTGCTTTACAAAGAATGTAGAGGTCTGTATCACGCAAGGAGTTAAATATTAGGAGTTCAACATGCTTAACCCCTTAAAGGGATAGTAATACTTAAAATGTAAAAAAAAATATGTTGTAGGGTTTATCCCCCTGAGTAAAACAAGGGTACTCCCACTGCTGAAAGGTGTTTCATTCAAAAGTTATTAATTTTCAAAGTTGAATTTTTTAGGTGCAATATCACAGTGGCCTGAAATTGTACAGTGGCGCTGTTGCTACACGATCCTATGGACAGCTCTGGTAAGTTGACCATAAATCTCCATAGGATGGTGTAGCAACAGCGCCACTGTACAATTTCAGGCCACTGTGATATTGCACCTAAAAAATTCAACTTTGAAAATTAATAACTTTTGAATGAAACACCTTTCAGCAGTGGGAGTACTCTTGTTTTACTCAGGGGTATAAACTCTACAACATATTTTTTTTTACGTTTTAAGTATTACTATCCCTTTAAGGACCATTGACGTGCCAGGACCGTCACGGCGGTCTGGCACTTAAGGACCAGTGACAGTCCTGGTACGTCATGGAGTTCAGGACTCCCGGTGCGACTACACGCCTCTCCGGAAGCCCTGAACCGGAGGTGCACGCACCGGTCCTTAAGGGGTTACAGAGTTAGCAATGTCTGATTTTAACAACATGTAATATTGTAGATATTTAAAAAAAATAATTGGTGCAAGCAAGTCTTTCAAGCATTTATAGTTTGAGAGATATAAGGCTTTAAAGTTCCCCCCTCTCTTCCCTTTCACAGACGTCAGCCTTCAGCTGACAGAAGGAGATCCTGGTCCCTGGACCGGCCGGCAGCTCTTCAGCAGAGCCGAAATAGCGCTATCTAAAAAGAAATACTTCATTGGAATGGTCTATAAAGTGTGCTTGCAAACCAGGCACACTTTGTAGACCGTTCCAAATAAGTATTTATTTTTAGATAGTGCTATTTCAGCTCTGCTGAAGAGCCGCCGTTGGGTCGTACGACTCGAATCTCCTTCTGTCAGCTAGACAGCTGATGTCAGTGAAAGGGGAGGGGGAGACTTTAAAACCTTATATCTCTCAAACTATACATGTTTTAGAGATGGGACTTGCACCAGTTATTTTTTTTAATATCTACAATATTGTATGTTATTAAAATCATACATGACTAACATTTAAATAAAATTGCCCACATAGGACTGGATTTCAGTGCAGGTGATATAGGTTATCACTGGTTTTATTGCACATATTTACTATAGAAGTCTGTAAGGGAATTTGGCGTGGACAATGGAATCTGGCCTCTAATCACAATAGATAAATTCCAATTATCTGACAGCTTCTTCTACTGGGCATAAAGTGAACAAAGGTTTTTGTGTTAAAGGCAGGGCTCAAAATTTCCACTCGCCACTAGCCAATGGCGAATGAAAATTTAGCCCTGGTGAGTAGAAATTCAGCCCTGGCTGGTATGTTATGGCTTGCAGTGGCGAGCAACTTTTCAGGTCTGGCTAGTAGCAAAGGACTTCAACTTTTAAGCCCTGTTAAAGGTATAGTAATACTTCATTTTATCTTTATTTTATTTTGTAGGCATTAAAAAAACATGAAGAACAATATGTCTTATCTCTCAAACCTTTATGCTTTGAGAGATATTCACAAGCAAAGTTCTCCTCCTGCCCCTTTTAACTAGTGTAAGCCATCTATTCTCAGATGTGGAATCCAGTCCATAGACCAGACAGATAACAGCAGGGGACAATCTTCTTCCTATGAGAACAATGAAAGCCCTGCCCCCTTGACAAGTTTTTCAGGTTTTTCCCTTATCTTAATTGAAGATTGTCCCTCTCTGCAGTCTACCGGAGCACCTCCCTTCTGATCTGGCTGAACAGTGTTACATCAGTAAAAGGGGCGGGAGGGGACACTTTGTCATTGAATTACTCTTATACTGCAACTCTGACAGAATTAAAATAACACAAAGTCCAAATACTATGATGATTAAATACAGCTGCTTTTATTATGAAACATTACTATCCTTTTAAAGGGATAGTAACACTTAAAGTGGAACTACCACCTTGAAAACACTTTATCTTCAATAACTCCCCATCTGGCGACTAGCTGCTTAGTAGCGCTAATCACCAGAATTATGACCTTATTCAAAAGAAATATGCATTCTTACCGGGCTGACAGCAGTACGGAGCGCAGACATCTTGCCATAGTGATGTCTGCGCACCTGCAAAAGGGACTGACAGCGCAGGTGTCATAATTCTGGCTACTAGCACTACTAAGCAGCTAGTCGCCAGATGGGAAGTTATTGAAGGTAAAGTGTTTTCAAGGTGGTAGTTCCACTTTAATGTATAGTAACATTTATATTGTAAAGTTTATCCTCCTGAGTACAACAAAGGTACTCCCACCGCAGAGATATGTTTTATTCAAAAGTTACTGCGGCTCAAACTTGAATTCTTTAGTTGCAGTATCTCAATGGCCTGAAATTGTACAGTGGTGCTGTTGCCACACCATCTTAAGGAAGTTTCTGGTCAATTGACCAAAAGTTTCCACAGGATGACGTAGAAACAGCACCACTGTAATATTTCAGGTCATTGAGATACTGTACCAAAATGAATCAACATTTAGCGCTATAAGTTTTTAATAAAACACCTCTCAGTAGTGGGAGAACCTTTGTTGTACTCAGGAGGATAAACCTTACAATATAAATGTTACTATATATTAAGTGTTACTATCCCTTTAAGGCCATACGTGGGAACTTTCAGATTGAGACGACTGAGATCTTTGAACTATTAATCCAAAAAGATCCCCAAAATATTGATTTTAGGAGATATATCCCTCTAACCAGGAGATGTTCTTATCGGTCCTCCAGAACCCTCAACATGCTGTAACATAGAGTTTTCACTGCCTGAACATACAAAAGAGAAGCAGGACATCTCCGTCTGTCTTTATGATAGAAATGGCAGCAATTTAGGGGCTAAGTAAGCAGATAATTGGTACAAATGAGATAATAGATAACACTGGGCATACCTCCCAACATTTCAAATGACCAAAGAGGTACACTTATGTTTTTTGGTAGTATTACTGTGGTACAACTGTTGTGTGGGGCATTACTAACGATTGTTAGTTACTTCATGATCTGTTGCAAGGTCTTTATGTAACTGAATAAATGATTTAGAGCAAGGCCAAAGTATTTTATTTGCACAAACAAATATATAAACACACACATTGAGGTTAATACAAACATTAACCCTTCAAGTGCCAGAGGGGTACGCAACGCATTGCAAAGCAATGTGTTGCGTACCCCCCCCGACACTAAAAGGGTTAACGTGAGTTTTCTGGCTGTGGAGCAATGTGATACACTTATATACACACCACAATCTGATTTCCTAAAAAGAGGGACAACAGTATAGGAAAGAGGGACAGAGGGATTTGGGTTTCAAAGAGGGACTGTCCCTCCTAAAGAGGGAAACTTTTGAAGTATCGCATTTAAAATACTGTGCAGCTACACGTCGCGTTAAGCAAGTCACTGTGATTAAAAGGGTGACATGAGAATCTCGCCCTGCATATAAACGCGAGATTCTCATGTCGCCTCATGAAAGGTCGCTGCACTTATTGAAGTGCATTTAGTGCCTTTTGAACTCTGGGCTCGCTCTCTCTCTCTCTCTACCCTTCTCTGCGTGCTTCGCTCCACCCTGTCATTCTGTATGCAGAGAAGGGGAAGAGAGAGCCTGGAGCATCGATCAGGATATTGATTTCACAAGGCACTAAATGCATTCCACATTTTTTCCAAAGATTGCAAGCTAAAGTTTAAAGTTACAAAAGAACCTGCTGAATTACAATGAAATCTGGTAAAACCGCCCTTTTGATAGCAGGCAGTGAAGATGGGTAAGGATTATGGGAGTTGTAGTGCTATTAAGCCCTGACATGTTTCAGCAGCAGCAACCTTTCATGAGGCAACATGAGAATCTTGAGCTTATTTGCAGGGCGAGATTCTCATGTCGCCATTTTAATCACATCGACTTACTTAATGCTGCGTGTAGCCGCACAGTCTTTTAAATGCGATATTTTAAAAGTGAAGCCTTGGGAGGTATGACACTAGGCTCTCTCACTCAGAGGATTTGGCCCTTCACCCTGAGATCTGGGTTAAAGTTACCAGGTATGGTTAAGGCTCAAGAAAGTAAGAAAAAGAACTGTGCAAATATAAAGGCACCAGCCACAGAACAGTTTATATGTGTATATATACACATAGTATTTGGGCCATGGAGAGTGTTATTTCAATACTGTCAGAGTTGTAGTTCAAGAGTAATTAAATGATAAACTATCCCTCTCCTGTACCTTTTACCTAGTGTAAGCCACCTCCCCTCAGATGTGGAATCTGGTCCTGGGACTAGACAGCTCACAGCAAGGGACAATCTTCTTACTGTGAGACCAATGAAAACCCTGACCTCCTTGACAGGATTTTCAGGTTTTCCCTTATGCTGACTGGAGATTGTCCCTCTCTGCAATCTATCCGGACAGACTTGCTGCTCTGAGGTGAGCAGCGATACATCAGTAAAAGGGGTCAGAGGGGGATACTTTATCATTCAATTACTCTTGAACTACAACTCTGACAGTATTGAAATAACACTCTACATGGCCCAAATACTATGAATATTAATTGGAGATACTTTTATTGTGAAACATTACTATCCTTTTAAGGAACAATGTATTCTTAAAAGTGATATCTGGATAATTGTTATAGGAAACCTAACTTTTCTTTACTGTTCTGATTATTATGATGCTTTTTGGGACTGCTTGTTCACTAGCCCCCTTGTACTGTGGTCCACTCCAGGATTATAATGGCAATTTACTATGATGTTAATGAACACATGTACTAGCCATTTAACAGCTTTTGGCTTGTTTATTAATGCTTTGAGTGCCAGAGTGCTTTGCAATGTGTTGCGTACCCCTTAAGGAACACTAATATTTATTAAGAGAACATAATTTTCCTTAATTTGGGCAGAAAATACTAATGACCACTATTAATCATTTCTGATTGGATTGCTTCCCCAAAATTAATGCTTTATTAGCACTGGATAGCATGTCCATGGAGGTAGACAAGATTATTTATTCAAGAACCCAAACTCCTCCCACTGAAGGCTTCCTGCTATGGGAGGAGTTCAAGGTCTTTGAGTCAAGCAACAATGAATCATGTCTGCCTCCATGGACATGATATTAATCTTTACTAATTAAAGATTAATTTTGGGGATGAAATTCAGTCAGGTCTGATTAATTGTGGCCATTAGGATCTTCTACCCAGATTAATGCAATTGGGTGTTTATTATTAAGAGTTGTTAGTATTCCTTTAAGTGTATTTTCTGTGCTAGAAAATAAAGAATTGGGCTAGGAATGGGTTCATGGGAGGAGCAGTGGTGGGGTCATAGATGAGCATACCTGGGAGAGGGCTCATGTGCTGCCAACAACAGGATGTCAGTGACGATATTCGCGTCATAAAGGGGATGGGGCTTAATCTGGTGGGTGGGGCTTAGGTATGTTTGTGTCATAATGTGGCTGGGAAGTGGGAAGGAGGAGAAGTGGGTAGGAAGTGGGAGAAACAGGGTGGGAATGAGAAGAACATCAATACCACCAGAGAATCAGCCTCTGTCCCCGGAGACTCTGTAATTCAGTCTGGAAACTGGAGTCTCTGGGGCAGACTATCACGGTGCCCTTGATTTGATTGCCTGCATTTCTATCCGGTGGTGGGGTACTGGGATTGCATCCTCTGGTCTGCCGCTAGATGTGGGAGCGCGTCTCTGATGTCATTCTTGCTGTTTTGTAGCTTCCTGTCTGTGTGGCCAATTGGGCTCCGCCTTTCCACGGTAGCCTTATAATCTGCCCGCGAACTGTGCGTAATCGCCCTTTCATGGTGTTTCTGTGCGTATTCCAGTGCTGCTCATTTTGACCCTTGCTTGGCTTCTGGTTCTCGATCCTTGGTTTGTCTGACTATCCGATCTGGTTTTGACCATTGTCTCTGTCTGACTATCTGATCCGTGTATGACTCTGGCTTATCCGACTTCCCTCTCTGTGCTGACCTCGGCTGTGGCTGACTACCGGATCTGGTTCCTGACTGTGGCTTGTGTGACTTACACTCTGTGCAACTACTACCTTGCTGGTAGCGTTGCAAGTTGCCTCTGCACTGTGCGATCCCATTGCCTCCGGGCTGGTAGTGTTACCTGTATCTCTCAATCGGTTGCCTCTTGGTAAACTGCCATATACTATTCCTTGCTGTCTCTGCCTGTGCTCGCCCTGAGTCCCCCACTGTGCTACTGCAATCCCATCTCTGGTAGGCTGCTGGTGTGCTTCTGCTGTGTGGCCTTCAGTCTGTACCACTCAGGTACTCTAGCTGCCCAAGCTGTTATCTGCCATCCCTCTCTGGAGGTTGTCCGGGCACGCTCCGTTACTGATCCCTGGCATTCCAGGTTCCTATCTGTTGGGGAGAGCCAAGTCTGGTTCTGTACCCTTTATATCTACTGTACCGATTGCAGTTCAGTGTCAGCTCTTGGGTAGTGGAGTAGACACTGTCCTTATGCCTGTCTCCCCAAGGCTGTGGAAGTGTTCTCTCTATTGTTATTCTTCTTATTATTATTACTATTACTATTTGCTTCAGTGAACTGGTTAAATTCACTTGTACTGTGTCGTGTGATTATTTGCCTGAGTTACTGTGACACAGATCCAGAGATGTGAGAGGCTCTGAGCACGAACTAAAGCAAAGTTGTTTGTTCTCCAGCTAGTCACCTCTCAAGACCATCACATTTTAGCTCTCTAGTGCAATTACAGAGGATAAATATCCACGTACATATTAGACTAATCCCACCAATAAGGGCAGTCCAGTTCCAAAATGATGGGCATGTCCCCTTGGCATGGAAAAAAACAGCTAACCCCAGACGTACATTTCAGCCTTGTTTGGGCCTCATCAGTGAGGTGCAGATGGTTTCTCTAGGCACTGACAGCAAGGGGTCCACGTCTGGATTACCCTTTACACTTAAGGAGAGACCCTAAATATTTTTCAGAAACAAGCCAAAAGCAAAGTTGCCTGTTCTCCAGCTAGTCACCTCTCAAAAGCATCACATTTTAGCTTTTTAATGCCATTATAGAGGAGAAATTTCCACATACATTTTAGACTAATCCCATCCATAAGGGCAGCTCAGTTCTAAAATGATGGGCAAGTCCCTCTCTGGGGAAAAAAACAGTTAACCCCAGATGTACATTTCAGCCTTTTTTGTGCCTCATCAATGAGGTGCAGATGGCTTCTATAGGCACTGAGAGCAAGGGGTCCATGTCTAGATTACCCTTTACACTCAGGGAGAGACCCTAAGTGTTTCTCAGAAACAAGCCAAAAGATGTGAGAGGCTCTGAGCACGAACAAAAACAAAGTTACCTGTTCTCCAGCTAATCATCAGAGGGTTCCCATGTATAGTGCCTTGCAAAAGGATTCACCCCCTTGGTATTTTTCCTATTTTGTTTCATTACAACCTGGAATTAAAATGGATTTTTAGGAGGTTTGATTCATTTGATTTACACAACATGCCTAACACTTTGAAGATGCAAAATATTTTTATATTTTGAAACAAACAAGAAATAAGACAAAAAAACAGAAAACTTGAGTGTGCATAACTATTCACCCCCCAAAGTCAATACTTTGTAGAGCCACCTTTTGCAGCAATTACAGCTGCAAGTTTCTTGGGATACATCTCTATAAGCTTGGACATGTAGCCACTGGGATTTTTGCCCATTCTTCAAGGCAAAACTGCTCCAGCTCCTTCAAGTTGGATGGGTTCTGCTAGTGTACAGCAATCTTTAAGTCATATCACAGATTCTCAATTGGATTGAGGTCTGGGCTTTGACTAGGCCATTCCAAGACATTTAAATGTTTCCTCTTAAACCACTCAAGTGTTGCTTTAGCAGTATGCTCAGGGTCATTGTCCTGCTGGAAGGTGAACCTCTGCCCCAATCTCAAATCTCTGGAAGTCTGACACAGGTTTCACTCAAGAATTTCCCTGTATTTAGCACCATCCATCATTCCTTCAATTCTGACCAGTTTCCCAGTCCCTGCCGATGAAAAACATCCCCACAGCATGATGCTGCCACCACCATGCTTCACTGTGGGGATGATGTTCTCGTGGTGATGAGAGGTGTTGGGTTTGTGCCAGACATAGCATTTTCCTTGATGGCCAAAAAGATATTATCTCATCTGACTAGAGTACCTTCTTCCATATGTTTGGGGAGTCTCCCACATGCCTTTTGGTGAACAGAAAATGTGTTTGCTTATTTTTTTCTTTGAGCAATGGCTTTCTTCTGGCTACTCTTCCATAAAGCCCGGCTCTGTGGAGTGTACGGCTTAAAGTGGTCCTATGGACAGATACTGCAATCTCTGCTTTGCAGTTCCTTCAGGGTTATCTTTGGTCTCTTTGTTGCCTCTCTGATTAATGCCTTCCTTGCCTGGTCTGTGAGTTTTGGTGGGTGGCCCTCTCTTGGCAGGTCTGTTGTGGTGCCATATTCTTTCCATTTTTTAATAATGGATTTAATGGTGCTCCGTGGGATGTTCAAAGTTTGGGATATTTTTTTCATAACCCAGCCATGATCTGTACTTCTCCACAACTTTGTGTCTGACCTGTTTGGAGAACTCCTTGGTCTTCATGGTGCTGCTTGCTTGGTGGTGTTGCAGACTCTGGGGCCTATCAGATATATATACTGAGATCATGTGACAGATCATGTGATAAATAAAGTCCACCTGTGTGCAATCTATGTAACTAATTATGTGACTTCTGAAGGCAATTGGTTGCAACAGATCTTATTTAGGGGCTTCATAGCAAAGGGGGTGAATCCATATGCACGCACCACTTTTCCATTTTTTTTTTTTTAGAATTTTTTAAAACAAGTTATTTTCTTCATTTCACTTCACCAGTTTGGACTATTTTTGTATATGTTCATTACATGAAATCTAAATTAAAATCCATTTTAATTCCAGGTTGTAATGCAACAAAATAGGAAAAATGCCAAAGGGGGTGAATACTTTTGCAAGGCACTGTATGTGGATGAGGCTAGGTGCTCCAAGGATTTCCTCAAGGGAGCCTGATGTATCAAATAAGGCCTCTGCATAATAAACAGAAGCAACAAAAAAGAGAACGTTACAAATGAACCAGATATCACTCTCTTTTGCAACCTATTGTTTTTTATTTATTTTTTACCCATTGAAGACCAGAGTGTTGCTTACTTATATGGTCCTCATTGAGTTAAGTGACAGGCTAAGAAAAGCCTGGGTTTCTGTCTAATATAGGATTGGCCTTCTGACTGCAGATTAACAGGAAATCCAGGAGGTGCCCTTACATTAGATACAAACAGACCCAACACTGTCTGAGCCTCCTGTTCTGATAATCCCCAGTCAATTCATTTTACAATAGAATAGACAGAAACCCAGCTCTGTCTGAGCTTGTTCCTGATAATCTTCCCCAGGTGGTCATCTTTCATTACACAGAGGCCCAGCAGTGTGAGGCTCATGTACTAAGAATAACTGCAACAATTTCACAGCAAACCAACTGTAGCACACAAAACAAAGAAACATTCCCATTAATTTAAATGTGGGCTTTAAAACCTTGAATGTTAGAGAGGTCATCAACACATTGTGGAAAAAGAGAAAGGATTTATTATTCAATCTACCCCTCACAGAAGACTGGCCAGACTTTACCTTTAGACAAGGACACATCTGTTTTCACTGCAGCCCTGAAATATGCTTATTTCCTATGTGTGCTCGGGCAAAGCTGAGGTCTGGTCAGCTTACCTGATAGGTTCTTATGTATAAAGGCAAAATAGACAATTCTGTGTCAAACCAGCTGCACCATAGGGGACAAATACAACTTTCCACTGATTTAAATGGTAATATAAAACACAAGAGGGTGTCTCATAGGGTAACAACATTCATGATTCTTGTTAAAGGGAGAGTAATACTTTGTTTTATCTTTATTTTATTTTGTAGGCATTAAAAAAACATGAAGAACGATATGTCTTATCTCTCAAACCTTTATGGTTTAAGAGATATTCACAAGCAAAGTTTCCCCTCCCTCCCTTTTACCTAGTGTAAGCCATCTCTTTTCAGATGTGGAATCCAGTCCATAGACCAGACAAATAACAGAAGGGGACAATCTTCTTCCTATGAGAACAATGAAAGCCCTGCCCCCCTTGACAAGTTTTTCAGGTTTTTCCCTTATCTTAATTGAAGATTGCCCCTCTATGCAGTCTACCTGGGCACCTCCCTTCTGCTCTGGCTGAGCAGTGTTACATCAGTAAAAGGGGCGGGAGGGGGATACTTCGTTATTGAATTACTCTTGAACTACAACTCTGACAGAATTGAAATAAGACTCTCCAAAGTCCAAATACTATGATGATTAATTAGAGCTGCTTTTATTATGAAACAATACTATCCCTTTAAGTAGCTATGTATCCTACTCACAAGTTATTGAAGCCTTATTGTCCTTCCTCTCACCCGACTAACCTCACTACAGTCCGTAATGAACTCTGCTGCAAGAGTAATATACATCATTCATCGCTTCTCTAACACCACTCTCCTTTGCTAATCCCTGCACTGGCTCCCATTAGCATATAGAATTAAATTAAAAATTCTGATGCTAACTTACAGAGACATTACTAACACTGCACTCCCCTATATTTCATCTCTCATTTCAAAATACACACCCACTCACCATTTTCTCTCTGCACAGGACCTTCTCCTCTCTGCAGCTCTTATTACATCCTCCCACTCCCTCCTACAGGACCTCTCCCATGATGCACCTGAACTCTGCAACTCTTTATTTGTATCCTATGGTGCAGTTGGCCCCACTTTGCCTTTATACACAAGGCCATACAGCATACATTCCAACATTTCAAATGGCCAAAGATGGGTACTTGTGTTTTAGTTGGTACTGGTGGTGTGGATTGTGGGAGGGGCATTACCAAGAACTTTTAGCTTATTTCATGACCTACTGGCACCTCTTTGTGTAACTGAATAAATGCTTTACAGCAAAACCAAAGAGATTTATTTACACAGACTAATGTATAGGCACATATAATGAAGTTTAAACAAACTTTAATGTGAGTTTTATTGCTGTGAAACAGTGTGATACACTTATATACACACCATACAATCTGATCTCCAAAACAGGGATATGAGGGTGAGAATGAGGGACAGAGGCATTTGGGTCTCCAAGAGGGACTGTCCCTCCTAAAGAGGGACACTTGGGAGGTATGCGTACAGGCAGATGTACTATGAAGAATTGGATCAAATTTGATGAAAAACAGCTGCACCACAGGGAACAAATAAAAAAACAAAACAATAATTTAAATAGGGATTTTAACTCCTTTTAATGCTAGAGAGGTGTCCAAACCACTGCTTCTCAACCCATTGGAGACCTCAAAAGCATTAAGGGGTTAACACTCCCATTTAAAATTAAAAACATTTTGGGAATTCATATGTGTCCCTTATAATGTAGTTGGTTTACACAATCATTTGTCCAGTTGTTCAAAGAACATCTGGGGGGAAATGCACTAAGGCATGATAAAGGTGTGATAAAGTGATGATAAAGAGGAGATAACTTCTCTAGTGATGTAACTTCTCCAACCCCTATGTTATTGTATGTATCCAATGCACTCAAACTTTTTAAATCTTAGTGCGTAGGGTGCACAGAATAACATAGGAATTGGAGAAGTGATATCACTGGAGAAGTCATCTCCACTTTATCACCTCTTTATCACACCTTATCACCTTATTTTAACACCTCCCCCACCCCCGGGCCTGAAGAGTTCAGAACACTGGAGAAGTCATCTACACTTTATCGTATCTTTATTTTATTTTATTTATTTTTTAATAGAGAGAATCCGATTCAGAAGTCCCCTAACAGCATGCAGTTGTGGGGAGACCCCTGAATTCCATGACTGTCCAGAACCGTCACTGTCCTTAAAGGAGCAGGAAACTTTCTTTATGAAAAAATATATATTGTAGGGATTTTCCTACTGAGTAAAATAAGGGTACTCCCACTGCTGAGAGATTCATATTTCCAGAGTTATTACAGTTTAAACCCCATGTTTTTTTACATTAGCAGTGCCCTCTAGTGGTCAAATTCTAATTATGTTTCCTGTTACATTCTAATGGAGAGCAAAGTCAAGAAAGTCAGAGAAATACAGTACTCCATACATAAAAAGTTTACTGCTCCTTTAAGTGCAAAACATCATTGACTGTGCTGACACGTCATTGGTCCTTAAGGGGTTAATATACCTTAGTGCATCTCCACCCCCCCGTGTCTTAGCGTGTGTTTGTATATAATGTGTGCGTATGTGTGTGTCTTAGTGTGTGTATTAGTATCTGTGTGCCTTGGTGTGTGTGTTTGTTATAGTGTGTGTGTGTGTGTATCTTAGTGTGTGACTTATGGCACGATGCAAGAAACGTTCACATCGGATAAAGGCATTTTTGTGCGCAGATAGATTTTGCGCATATTCTAATCCAGGAAGCTAAATACCGAACGCTTCTTGAATTGCTCATGAAAAATTCCATTGTACGACAACAATACACAGACGTATAAATTCATTCGCAACAGCAGTTCTTGCATTAGGCACATTCGCTATTCCACTCACACAGAGTTGTTCATCTTAGCCACGCCCACAAAAAAATATATAAGCAGCCGTTCGCTAATCTTGAATTTTCATGCGCAATTCAACAAAATCATGTGCAAACCTATTCCCTAGTGGTTTTCACACGGGAAATAGCGGCTGCGTGCGTTTCCTGCATATCGCCATTAGTGCGCATGTGTGTCTTAGTGTGTGTGGAGGTGTTATATAAATGGAGCACTTCTGGGGCAAACTAACCACACCATAAATGAGAAATACAAATCTGGACCTCTCTTGCAATTAAGTTTTTAAAAGCCCCATTTGAATCAATGTGAATTTGGGGATTTTTTTATCAATACACTTTTATGGGGAATACAATAAAAAGGGTATAAAGTATAACATACCACCCAAGAGTCCCTCTTAAAGGGCAGATAGGTCAAAATTCCTCTGTCCCTCTTTTCCACCCTGCTGTCCCTCTTTTTAGGAGATCAGATTGTGTAGTGTGTGTATATATGTGTGTATCACATTGCTCCACAGCAATAAAACTCACATTGATACTTGATTAAACTTTAGATATGTCTTTATAAAATAATCTGTGTAAATAATATTATTTGGTCTTGCTCTAAATAATTTATTCAGTTACACAAAGAAGTGTCAATAGATCGTGAAATAACCTAAAAATTCTCGGTAACACCCCGCCCACCAGTCACACCCCAGCAACACCACCTAAAACACAAGAGTCCCTCTTGGGCCACTTGAAATGTTGGGCGTTATGTTATATCTTATGACAACAGATGTCACAATAGAATTGTGTCAGCTCTGGTCAATCAGTCTTACAGTGGTTAAAAGAGGAAATGTACATAAGCATCTAAGGCCTCCTGACACACATGCATAAACAAAAATTGTTACCAGGAGTTGACATGGTTTACAAGAAATCAAAGGGTTAAAAGGGTTCCCAGTCAGTGCAAACTTCGGTATCTCAGCCATGGACTCCATCTAGTGGTGAAAGAATGTTAAGACGTATGTTTGTTGAATGTAAGTCTTTCCATTGTCATAATTAAATATACCCTACTTTTGCAGTTCAAGACTGAGGGGATAGATGTCAGCTTCCAAAAAGCCGGAATGATCAGTTTGGTTGTGTTAAGAATATAAATAAATACAATAACCACTGGACTATTTACATTAAGATTTTAACGGTTCAGATTTAGTAGTATATACTGGGATTCTGCAGGTATTATAATTTTGGTGATTTGCAATATACTCAGGGAAATGCCATTGACTGTCACTCCATATTACAGGGTCACATGTACATTGCCCTAGTACACGGGTACTACAAATACAAATCCCACCATCCCCCAACCAGCCAATGGCTTGTTGGTGATGATGGGAATTGTAGTGCCCAACACCTGGAGCTCTGGCAACTGATAACCCCTAATTCCGGCATTTCCCTGCTTAAGCACAGGTGAGTTAATTAGTGGCTAATTCATTTTGATTGGCCCTCCTGTGTGCAACCAGGGAAATCCTTATATTGTGGACAGGGCCGGATTTACATCTCAGGAGCCTGTAGGCACAAAAATTGGAAGCGCCCTCCCCTCCCCAAAAAAAAAAAAAGCACAAAAGGTTTTGAGGGAAATATTAAGACAGAACATCATTATTAGCTGACCCTGACTGTGCCGCTTTAATAATTGAGGTCTGCATGAGAGCCACTGACAGGGGGCTACTGGCTGACTCTCATAATTCACTTGTGTCAATGTGGCAATGCATTCTAACCCACAACTACTGCATAGATGTGTGTCAGTGCCAGGTCACACTATACTATGCCACTTGAGTGAATTTTGAGTGCCAGAACCAGAAGCCCTCTCTCTCTGGGCCTGTGGCTAACACCATAGGTGCCATCTAATATATATATATATATATATATATATATATATATATATAATATAATGGGGTATATGGGGTACAACAACAACATATACACACACACACAGAGTAGCTGAGCTCCAGAAGAAAGCACATGTGCACCTACCTCTACCTGGAGAGGCTTGACTTGTTGTCACACCTCCGTGTACAGCGCACAGCTGCATTATCAAGTCCACCTCTTCTGGCACAGAAATGCTCCCTTCACCCCTCCTGGCACTGACATGCTCCCTAAGCGCTTTGTTTTGTATATGGATGGGAAGAGTATGTATTGCTGAGTTCTCGGTCAGCTTTGCATGGAGGAGGTGATCTGGCTCTGCTCTCACCCCCGTGAGTCACGAGAACAGGCACAGCTACAAAAAATAAAAGTTCAGCGGCACTATGCGCTCTGCATAGAGGATGGCAGCATGGGTGTCCCACCCATTGAGGGTGTCATCCGCACCGCCGCACCCCACTTCTGACACCGCTGACTCCACACTCCCACTTCTGCTACAGGAGAGGGAAGAGAAGTGAACGAGGAGTTCATAACCCCCCTTCCCCCGTGCAGTAGCATGAGCCGCACATCCCCCCGCAGCATTTCTTTCCCAATCCCGGCCACGGCGGGCCACAGTAAGTCAGTGACAGTGGTTGGAGAATGTCATCAGTCAAACCCCCTGCACTCGGCACTCCAGCAGCTTTGGTCCAGACATGGATCATCATAAGACTAATTCAAAAAAAAAAAAAAAAAAGATCCCAATGACAGGCGCCCCTCCGTGGGGTGCGCCTGTAGGCAGATGCCTACTCTGCCTTATTATAAATCCGGCCCTGATTGTGGACTGTTCGTAGCTCTTGAGGACTGACCTTGGACACCCCTGATAAATTATATAATGTACTAATTAAAGATTGGTTTGGAGGAACCAAGAATTGATTCATGGTGTCTGTTGTTGCTTAAACGAGCAGTAAACTTTTTTTTATGAAAACACATATTTTACAGAGCATTTCCTGCTGAATAAAACAAGGTCACGCCCACTGCTGTCAGATGTTTTATTAAAAAATTATAGCAGTTTAAATAATCAGGAAGTGAATTTACTGTGTTTACTTCCTGATAGTTTTAACTGACAGGAAGTGACAGGCCGTTTCTATCACATTCTATGGAGAACTGTATGTCTCTGACTTTTCTGACTTTCCTCTCCATTAGAATCTAACAGGAAATCTAATTAGAATTCGACCACTAGAGGGCACTGCTAATGTAAAAAAACATGGGTTTAAACCGTAATAACTCTCGAAATATAAATCTCGCGGCAGCGGGAGTACCCTTATTTTACTCAATAGGAAAATCCCTACAATATATATTTTTTCATAAAAAAGTTTACTGCTCCTTTAAATTATAGAAAGTGTATGTATGTGTGTGGGGGGCTATCATTAGATATCCTGACAGGTTAGATTTCCTCAAGCACTGGCAACGTACAACCTACATTAGAAATTAAATCAGTATACATTAGATAGGAGTCCAGCAATGTCTGAGCCTGTCACTGTCATGTAGGGTGACCACAAGGGTCACCCTTCTAGGACTTTGTATTGTCCCAGAAGGGAGACCATTCAGAGCAGTCTTGGATTTTAAATGTATGTCCTATGTCCCAGACAGCCCCCTACTGGGACAATCAGGGGAGGGCTGGCAGCTTGTGGCCTGGAGGGCAACTATAATCAAGAGGCCCACCCCCTTTTATTACATTTTAAAATTGCCATTAACCCTTTGAGTGCCAGAGGGGTATGCCACACTACCCCTCTGGCACTCAAAGGGTTAGTGTTGTGAAGTAAGGCAATACCACGAAGCTTACAATTGAAATGGGGTTACACTGGTGCAACTACAGAGCTTACAATTTAAGTAAAGCTATACTAGTGATACCATAGAACTTACAAGAGAAATTGGTTGTTACTTGTGTAGCTTCACTTGGATTGTATCTCCATTTCAATTGTAAGCTCTGTGGTATCATTAGTGTAGCTACATTTGCAGCAAAAAGAGGAACTGGCCCACCAGCCCAGACATATGACTGGCCCGGGGGCAATTGCCCCCCTGCCCCCCAGGCCAGCCCTCCCCTGGGGACAATACAAAGTCCCGGAATGAAGACTCCAGAGCACAGAGTTCTAAACACTAGGAGAACTGACCACTGCCTACTGTGACAGAAAGTGATGCCTCTGCTGGGCTACAAGAAAATGGCTTCCAGACAGAGCTCTAAACACTAGAGGAAAAAAACGAGCCTTGATCCTGACATCAAACAGGAGCTACAGTGCAATTTTGTTGTAATGTAACGCTAGTCTAAGGCTTTTCTTGCAGCCCACCACAGGCATCTCTTTCTATTACAGCAGTAAATGGGCACTTCTCCCTCTAATGTTTAGAAGTCTGTGATGTAGCTTTACAAAAATTAAACTGTTTAATCAGTTATATTTATAGAAATGTGCATAGGTATTGTGCTAGTCAGTGATCAGTTTTGATTCTCAGTGACCCTTATTTAACCCGTTAAAGACTGGGGGTATACAGTTATAGGCCTTGTGCTGGTCATTGGTCAACTTTGAACAACACAATGATCCTTGTTTAACCCTTTCAGGACCACAGGGGTGCATTGCAAACACCTCTGATCGTTAAAGCAGAACTACTACCGCATAACAAGTTTATCTTAAATAACGCCCCATCTGGCGACTAGCTGCTTAGTAGCGCTGGTCGCCAGAATTATTACCTTATTAAATAGATTTCTCCTTTCTTACCCGGCTGACAGGCAGGACAGATCGCAGACATGTTGCCATAGTGATGTCCACGCGCCTGCACTGTCAGTCCCTTCCGGAGCCGGACGGCTCCAAACAACGCCTCCTAGAGCCGGCTGGGACTGACAGAGCAGGCGTGTGGACGTCACTATGGCAAGATGTCCGCTCTCCGTCCTGCCTGTGAGCCGGGGAAAAAAGGAGAAATCTATTTAATAAGGTAATAATTCTGACGACTAGCGCTACTAAGCAGCTAGTTGCCAGATGGGTAGTTATTTAAGATAAACTTGTTATGCGGTGGTAGTTCCTCTTTAAAGGGATAGTAATATTTCATTTTATCTTTATTTTATTTTGTAGGCATTAAAAAAACCCGAAGAACGATATAAGTCTTATCTCTCACACCTTTATGGTTTGAGTGATATTCACAAGCAAAGTTTCCCCTCCTGTCCCTTTTACCTAGTGTAAGCCATCTCTTCTCAGATGTGGAATCCAGTCTATAGACCAGACAGATAACAGAAGGGGACAATCTTCGTCCTATGAGAACAATGAAAGCCCTGCCCCCCTTGACAAGTTTTTCAGGTTTTTCCCTTATCTTAATTGAAGATTGTCCCTCTCTGCAGTCTACCTGGGCACCTCCCTTCTGATTTGACTGAACAGTGTTACATCAGTAAAAGGGGCGGGAGGGGGATACTTTGTCATTGACTTACTCTTGAACTACAACTCTGACAGAATTGAAATAACACTCTCCAAAGTCCAAATACTATGATGATTAATTAGAGCTGCTTTTATTATGAAACATTACTATCCCTTTAAATGATTAACAGCCTAAACTATGCTTGGGAACTGTAGACTGTCAGTTAAGCTACTGTAGTGGTGAGCAGGTGGTTAGGCCCCGTTAGCCTGCTACTTTATAAGTGCTGACTAATTAATGGAAAATCTCAGGCTAGCTGCATTTGTCAAATGAGGCGCATGTTGGGCTCTCATGACCTATAAGAATAAGTGTTATTTATATGTTGAACAGTAGCAGTTACCTAGGTAGATGTCTTCCATAAAACAGTCATATACAGTTTGCTTTTTTATATTTTTGGGAATATTATCCGTGGTTGCCTGTATTCCATTTCGGGTCTGTATTTGGTTTTCACACAATAAACTTAAATAGTCAATAGATCAGTCATAGAGAGAGCTCTTGCCACAGGGTTCTCACATTTTCAAGGAAGTAGTATGCCCATGTTCAGTTATAAACTACAGCGGAATACAAACACAAAAAATGGATAAAAAACAACAGGAAATAGATATACCTGCTGATGTAATATTAACAAGCAAATCCTTCTTGTAATTTAATTAAGACTTACTTGGGTGTTATGCACTTAGGCTTGATAAAGAGGTGATAAAGTTGAGATGACTTCTCCAGTTATATCACTTCTGCAGTTTCTATGTTATTGTAAGGAGCCTATGCATTAACATCTCTCTCAGTTGTGAATTCCTAGTACATTGGCTCAATAGAATAACATAGTAATTGAAGAAATGATATCACTGGAGACCTTGTGACCTCTTTATCACACCTTAGTGCATGGATGTCCAACGTGTGGCCACTGGACCCAATGCGGCATGCCAGACTCCAGGGTGCGGACCACCTGAGAGTTTTAAAAAAATATTTTTGTGCTAATTGGACACCCCTGATAAATTATAGTTTATGTGTTCTAATTAACTAGCACACATAAACTAGTACGCCAGTAAGACCTAATTCCATATTTATGTATAAAAATGCGAGAGAACAGACAGCACAATGGCCTGTTCTACGCCTAAAGTGATAGTAATTCTTTGTTTTATCTTTATTTTATTTTTTAGGCATTAAAAAAACATGAAGAACGATATAAGTCTTATCTCTGAAACCTTTATGGTTTGAGAGATGTTCACAAGCAAAGTTTCCCCCTCCCTCCCCTTTTACCTAGTGTAAGCCATCTCTTCAGATGTGGAATCCAGTCCATAGACCAGACAGATAACAGAAGGGGACAATCTTCTTCCCATGAGAACAATGAAAGCCCTGCCCCCCTTGACAAGTTTTTCAGGTTTTTCCCTTATCTTAATTGAAGATTGTCCCTCCCTTCTGATCTGGCTGAACAGTGTTACATCAGTAAAAGGGAGCGGGAGGGGGATACTTTGTCATTGAATTACTCTTGAACTACAACTCGGACAGAATTGAAATAACACACTCTAAAGTCCAAATGCTATGATGATTAATTAGAGCTGCTTTTATTATGAAACATCACTATCCCTTTAATGCTCAGAAGTATCACGTTTCAGCTCTCTAGTGTCATTTCAGAGGAGAAATTTTCACATACATATTAGATTAATCCTGCCCAAAAGGGCGGTCCAGCTCCAAAATGACAGGCAAGTCCCCTCTGCGCGGAAACACCTGCTAACCTCAGACGTACCTTTTGGCCGTGTTGGGCCTTATCAGCGAGGTACAGCTGGATTTCCTAGGCACTGAGAGAAAGGGGTTCACATCTGGATTACCCTTCACTCTTAGGGAGACCCATAAGAGTAATCAAAATATGCATAAAAGTGTGAGAGACTTCTGAGAACGAACAAACAGCACAATGGCCTGTTTAATGTCTAGTTACCACTCAGAAGCATCCCTAATGCCATTACAGAGGAGACGTTTTCATGTACATATTAGTTTAATCCAGCCCAAAAGGGCGATCCAGCTCCAAAATGACAGCCAAGTCCCTTCTGCATAGAATCACCAGCTAACCCCAGATGTACTTTTCGGCCTTGTTGGGCCTCGTCAGTGACGTGGACCCCTTGCTCTCAGTGCCTAGGAAATCCAGCTTCACCTCACTTACAAGGCCCAACAAGGCTGAAATATACTTCTGGGGTTAACTGGTGTTTCCATGCAGAAGGGCCTTGCCTGTCATTTTGGAACTGGACCGACCTTTTGTGCGGTATTAATCTAAAATGTATGTGGAAATTTCTCCTCTGTAATGGCGCTAGAGAGCTAAAACGTGATGTTTCTAAGCAGTGACTAACTATAAAACAGACCATTGTGCTGGTGGTCATCCTCAGAAGCCTCTCACATTTTGCATCCTAATCCCATGTTTGCCAGTACTCTATGTCTGTTAAATAGCAGTATTGTCATTGGCTTAATCAAAACATATATAAATCCATATTTTTGAATAGCTGACCAGTTAAAATTTACCACTGTTATCAATTAAAAGATAATGCGCCACTCATAC
The DNA here is from genome assembly GCA_037306005.1 of Rhinophrynus dorsalis. NCBI lineage: Eukaryota > Metazoa > Chordata > Amphibia > Anura > Rhinophrynidae > Rhinophrynus > Rhinophrynus dorsalis. The sequence goes on from CM074722.1 coordinate 416,363,383, forward strand.
ATATTTTTCTGATTGTGTCGCCCACGTTTGAAAAAAATTTAGAAGCCCCACCTTAGCGCATTTCCTCCTTAATTCAAAGGTACAGTTCCCTTTAAATTATTAATCTGCCTTCAATTCATCCTGAAATTGAAGGCAGCATTGACTATGCCTGTCATGCTATTCTGCAGTCATATGGTCATTGTGCAGTCATATGGATCCCCTGCTGTCAGCACAGCGCTGATGTCAGGAGAAGGGGAGGGAGGGGGAAAATTTAGATGTAAATATATCTCAAACTGTAAAGTTTTGAGAGAATGGATTTGCGCCATATAATTCATTTTTTTCCTTCTAGAAGGCACCACCTGTTAAAAAACAAAGACAGAATTTAGAACCTGTCCTAATATTATGCACAAAGGAGGGTATTCCAAATCAAGAATGGAGAATACTACCCCACCAGCTGTTGCTGGAGTATAGTTCCTATCATCCTCAGCTGACTGTTGACCAGCTTCAGGTGGTGGGTTTTGTATTATAATACCCCTCTATTACATTATACTGAGATCTGGCAGATTAGCAAGCAACTTCATACCTCCCAACATTTCAAATGGCCAAAGAGGGACACTTTTGTTTTAGGTGGCGTTTATGGGGGGGTGGCTGGTGGGCAGGGCATTACCGAGCACTTTTAGGCTATTTCCTGACCTACTGGCTCCTCTTTGTGTAACTGAATAAATTATTTAGAGCAAAACCAAAGTATTTTATTTACACAGATTACTTTATAAACACATATATTAAAGATTAACTACACATTTATGTGAGTTTTATTGTTGTGAAGCATGTAATAAAACACTACTCATTCTGATCTCCTGAAAAGAGGGACAAAAGGGTAGAAAAGAGGGACAGAGGGATTTGGGCCTGAAAGAGGGACTGTCCCTCCTAAAGAGGGACACTTGGGAGGTATGGAACTTCAGAGATGTTACAAGGATGACCTTCTACATCACACCCCTCTGCCAGTAACAGCTCTGGGGAGGTCTAGGATTTTCCATATAAACAAACAGTAGCCTGGTGAGGAAACTCTGCTTCTCCTCCTCCTCCATGCTATTTCATAGGGGAAGCTATAAAACTGTCAGTGACAGAAAGGGTCATACACACAGCTGGGTGAGCGTCCCTGGGCAAAATCAACATTGTTATATTTATCTTCAAGTCATCACCCTTCATGTACCCCTTAACACTGCACAGCATTGTTGTGCTCTGTTAACCCCTTTGTAGCTAGTGTGATGTGTATGAAGTAATGTCGGTGACCACATATCCCTTTAATATAATGTTTCTCAATTTGTATAAATAAGCAACCCTATACTGAAAACTATCCAGGACATACTTGAAAACAAGAGAAATCTCAATGTATTCTTCCTGGTAAAACATTTTCTAAATAAATAAATCAGGGACACATAAAATACACACATTGCAGGGTTGCTTTGATTCCTGTGCTGTCCTGCAATGTGTGTATTTTATAAGTGTCCCTGATTTAAAGGGATATGTGGTCACCTTAAATGTGCTTAAAGAGAAGATTGTCAGTCACAGTCTCAGGCTGAAGCCCAACATACCACTGCAAGCTAATCCCAGTCCCTAACCTTACAACCTACCCCCTATCCATTAAACTTAATCTTTAAAAATGAAGCCCTACTCTAAAATTGAATTCTAATCCTAGAACCTAACTTTTGTACTACTGACTAATGACTAATATCCACTTTACCTGGATAATACACAGATAAAATGGAAGTCAGCTTTTAGTGACAACATATACAGGAATAGGTAATATAACCATATAACTATATAAGTAATAAATGGAATAGCATAAAGTATAAGAACTAAAGCTATGACATAAGGGTGCCTGCCCAGAATGATCCACAAAATGTAGGGTGACCAGACCTCACCTTTAACTGGGGATACATATGAAAACTGCATACTGCAAGGCTGCTTTGATTTCAGTGCAGTCCTTTAATATGCCTATTTCCTATGTGTCCCCGGTTAAAGGTGATGTCTGGTCAGCCTAACAAAATGCCTTATATATCGGACCAACCTGGCTAGAAAAACACTGTTAAATAAAATGACTCTAAATAAAAAGTAACTTTGTTTCTTTGTATAAGAATAGCCAAGGGTCTCCTACCCCACCCATCGGTTACATCATAGCCTAGCCCAGAGGTTCTCAACCCGTGCCCTCAGTGGCCACTAACAGGTCAGGAATTTCCCTGCTAGAACACAAGTGTGCTGATCAGAGGCTCAGTCATATTGATTAACTCACCTGTGCTCTTAAAAGGAAATTCTAAAATCCTGGCCTGTTAGTAGCCACTGAGGGCACGGGTTGAGAACCACTGGCTAGCATGGGCGGATTGTCCTATCGGGGGATCGGGCATCCCCCGGTGGGCCGCTAGATCATGGGCCGGTGGGGGAGGATCTCACCTCACCATCCCACGATATTTTGAAAGAGAGGTCTGTGTTGCCACCGGGACAGACACTCTCTGTGACAGCCTTCGATGCCGCACAGGGACCACAAGGGGGCATTGATAGGGACGTCGGTGCAGCTAGTGGGCTGCTTTAACCCTTTGAGTGCCAGAGGGGTATTCTGTACCCCTCTGGCACTCAAAGGGTTAAAAAAAAATGCCCGGGCTGGTATTCAACTACAATCCGCCCCTGCTGGCTAGCCTTCTGTTTCAATCAGTCAAAATGTATATAACACGTGGTTCTTTATTATAATCTAGATAATCACATATTCATGATGTAATGAGGCTCCGCAGTGTATAATATCCATGTTTGAACATATGCAAACTGATGACATATGATGTTCAATTCTTGTGATGTACTACTGACCATGTTTAAAGACTCTTCAAGGTATATAGCTAGTCAGTGGGCAATGTAGATTAAGACCTGACAGCATATACCACCATGCTATCTACCATACCAAAAGCTTCCTGTAAGATCCTGTAATGCTGAATAAAGAAAATCTACTCATCTTCATGACTCTCTGTGTCCATCTCTGTCAATCAAAGAATTTAACCCTTCAGATGCAATTTAACAAACATGTTAAACTAAAGGAAAAATGTATGTTTGGTCTGTAATAACATTTGAATGACACATCTCCACCCAATACAAGTACCTTTTTTTTACACTATACAGGAAAGCCTTAAGATATATATTTAAGTATATACTGGTTTCATAATAAGGTTTAACCCTTTTAGTGTTAGAAGAGTATCCAATACCCCTCTGGCACTCATAGTGTTAATAGGCAAAAAAATGGAATTACAACATATGTTGTTCCTCTTGCCTCTTAATTGTTTAACCCTTTGAGTGCCAGAGGGTTTCTGGACACAATGCATTGGGTATATCTCTGCCACTCAATGGGTTAAGGGCCAGAGGGGTGCAGAACTCTTTGTGAAGTACACCCCTCTGGTCGTTAAAGGGATAATGAAAGCTCTATGTAAAGCTCTTCTAAAAAAGTTAGAGGTTTAACCCCGCAAGGACTGGCTGCGGGTTTGCACAGCTATCAGTTAAGAACCACAGGGCTTTTTTTGTGTGTGTAGTTGTGTGGGGAGCCCTGAATTATATGACATGCCAAGACCATCACTGGTCCTTAAAGGGATAGTAATACTTTATTATTACTATCCCCCATATTATAGATATTTGCCAAATAATTTAATAGCCCCCAGGTTCATCTCTCAAACCATAAAGGTTTGAGAGATGAACCTGGGGGCTATTAAATTATTTGGCAAATATCTACAATATGGGGGATAGTAATAATAAAGTATTACTATCCCTTTAAGTGCAGGACAGCTGTGATGGTCCTGGCATGTCATTGGTCATTAAGGGGTTAAACTCTAAATAAAACTATCACAATGTATTGAAATTCTGTTGTTCTTCATTGCCTGTTTAAAGGAGCATCGCGGTTTTATTGTAAAAAAAAAAAAAAATCATATGTTTTAGGGTTTTCCTGGCCGAGTGTAATAAGGGTACTCCCAGAGCTGGCAGTTGCTTTCTTCAAATGTTACTACGGTTCAAATGGTGCCTCTGTTACTGTCACATGATGCAGTGGAGAACTGTAGCCAGTGGTTCTCCTCTCCAATTGAGTTCAATAGATTAAAAAGTGCATGGACACCTAGTGGAAACAGTTTAACATTAAAAAAAAAGCCAGAAGAATGAAGTCTTGCATATGAGTGTTGTGTAAACTCTGGTACTCAAAGGGTTAAATTTTGGAGGGCTACTACTTCATGACTAATGATGTGTCCTGCGTTTGAGCGGACATCTACTCACCTTTTACATGAAAAGAGGTTGAACCCTTCTCTTAAGGACCACTTTGATCTTTGTTAGCGCGCCGGCACACGTGACTCATGATGTGTACTGGCGAGCTGAACGGGAGTCTGAGAGAGAGAGGTCAATTTCAGACCCTCGCTAGTGCTTACAGCGCTCCCGCAGGTAATACGGGACGTGCCAGGACTGTCACCGGTCCTTCAGGAAAAAAAAAAGTGACAGTCCTGACATGTCACCAGTCACTACGGGGTTAAAAGACAATGAACACCTCACCATAATATGGCCAGAAATTCCTAACTGGCTCTATGAATATTGCCCTTGTGTCTTTATTCAAGAGGTAAAATATCTTCTCTCTGTCCTGGATGTCATGTAGTACATGTGACAGTTGCTATCATGATCACTGGTCCTCAAATTCTGCTCATAGCATATGGTAAGCTTAACTCTCTAAGGTAAGCGGACCTTTAACCGGGGACATAGGAAATAGGCATATTTCAGGACTGCACTGAAATCAAAGCAGCCCTGCAGTATGCATTTTTTATGTGTCCCCGGTTAAAGATGAGGTCTGGCCACCCTACTTTAAGGACCAGAGGGGTGGGTGTGCAATGTATGGCTTCAGTATGCACTGTAAGCCCATTTGTTCCTTAACCCCTTAAGGACCACTGAGCATTTTTTCCTTTTTAAATCATCAGATTCCAGACTCCCCGAACGGCGTGGATGAAGTACATGTAGGTTCTTGGTCCTTTAGGGACCTCAACCTCATGATGTACATGTACGTCATGGGTCGGTAAGGGGTTAAAGCTTTAAGTAGGATCAGTCACTCTGCCTGCTTTAATTTGAAGAAGCTACCAGCAACTGTTATGTCCAACTCCATTTTATCTCATAAACAAAGGAACAAGAGCAAAATTCATAGAGTCCATTGGGATTTTCAGGCCACAGGTAAATGGGTAGATATTATTATGATTTGTTAGCACTCCTTTAAGAAACCCTGGACATGACACAACCCTTTTTGTGCCAGAAGGGTGTGTGTGTGTATGTTGCCATGCTCTGAAATTGTTTGCATGCCTCTCTTGCACTTAATGGATTAACCCCTTAAGGACCGCCCGTGCACGCACGCGGCCTGCACTTAAGGACCACGGACCAAATTTTTTTTTTTTGCGATCTGATTCTGGGCTCCCCGAAAGGCATGCAGCTGCCCGGGGAGCCCTGAATTCCATGACGTACATGTACATCCTTGGTGTTTTAGGGACATACACCACATGACGTACATGTACGTCATGGGTCGTTAAGGGGTTAAGGGATTGCCTGGTTAAGCACAGGTGAGCAATTCCGTTATAACAAAGAAACTCATTAAATCACATGTATTCAATCAGGGGAAAAAACCCTAGGTTTATCCAGTAGGGCAGGGCTGTCCAAGTTCAGTCCTCAAAGGCCGCAATGTAAGGATTTCACTGATTAAGCACAGGTGAGTCAGTCAAAATGAATGAGCCACTGATTAACTAACCTGTACTTAATCAGGAAAATCCTTACATCCTGGCTTGTTGGTGACCCTTGAGGAGTGAACTTGGACAGCCGTGCAATAGGATGTGGGTAGGCAATCTCCCCCTGCTGAAGACCACAACTTCCATCACCCTATTCCTTTAAATAGGGACAAACACTCCAGAGTTCTACCGATTCCACTGCTGTTTTGCAGTATTACATTTCCGTATGTGTACCAGATTTAAATCGCTTTGAGTGCCATAGGGGTGAGCAACGCATTGCATTGTGTACCCACTGGCCCTGAAAAGGTTAAAAGGGTTATTTTGAACACCTTACAGAATCCCCAATCAACCTTTGGATGGTCGGGGGTGACGGTAGCTGCAGTCCCCAAAAGCAGGAGAGCAAAATGTTTTCTACCCCTGCCATATGGTATGGACAATATAAGCATAGAGCTGAATACAGAACGTTATACTGAACCCCAGTCAAGCTGTACCATCTTACTTGCTGTATCTTAGCTGTGTTCAAAGCAGAGAGAAGACAAATTGAAGCAGGCTTGATTGTATCATGGCCCATGAGGCCCACAGCACAGATTGTTCACAATCAGAATTGTATCCCACATTAAGATGGCTAGACCTCACTTTTAACCTGGAACAATGAGACACAGGAAATATGTATATTGCAGGGCTGCACTGAGGACAAAGCAGCCCTGCAGTATGTATTTTTCAGATGTCCCTGGTTAAAGGTGAGGTCTATTCAGCCTATCCCACATGGGCATTTACAAATAATACATGGTTGGTGCCTGTGCAAGCCAGACATAAGCCACATCCCGATTCCCTGTAACATCCACCTGCTGACAGGATCACTGGGTAACTATGCAAGACATTGCAATTAAGTAACATGGGCAGCCTTACTATGTTGGTATACTTTCTATCTCTGGGTCCTAACCCCAGCATTGGTGCTATTGCACATATCTTAGCCTTAGACGTGCAGGTGCAGTCTACTATTTCTGGTAGTAGCTATTGCTCCCTGCTTAGCTCTATCTGTCGGAGTGTAAAATTATTTGTTATACTTTATTATTGTACAATAAAGCTGTTGTTTTTAACTACTGTACCGTCTCCTGACTCCTCCTTGGGTTCCGTGACATTCTAGAGCAAACCAAAATAAAAATGTGTGAATCCCATGTCTTGAATAGAGATTTTTAACCCCTCCAATCCTAGAGAGGTCTCCAATCATACCAGGAGTATGTAAATTCCGCAATTTGTTTCATAATGGGGGCAGGACTAACTGGGTGGAAGGGGTTTATCTTCATTTTGTCATAAGAGGGCGGGAAGTGGTCAGAACAGGGTGGGAAGGAGGAGAAGTGGGCAGAAAATAGATGGAACAGGGAGAGAAGGAGGAGAGTTGGGCAAAGTTTCACAGGAAACTCAACACCACCGGAAAAATAGCCTCTGTCCCCTGAGATCCTGTAATTATCTCTCAAAAAACACAGATCCGGAGAGTTCCCATGTATGGTCTACAATGCATTACAAATGCATTGGAGACCTCTTTAGGGTTACTTAACCCCTTAAGGACCAAGGACCTACATGTAAGTCATGGGAGAACGTGCCTAAAGGACCCATGAAGTACATATACGTCCTGGAATTCAGCATTCCCCGCATGGCTGCCCGCTGTTCAGGGACATCTGATTTCGGTACGAGAAAGAAATGCTCCATGGTCCTTAAGTGCCAGCCGTGCACCCGCATGGCTGGTCCTTAAAGGGCTAGTATTGATTGATTTTAAGCTTGTTTAATATTGTAGATATTAAAAAATTGATTAATTGATGTAACTCCAGTCTCTCAAACCTTTATTGTTTGAGAGATATAACCTGCTAAAGTTCCCCCTCCCTCCCCTTTCACAGATGTCAGCCTCTAGCTGACAGCAGGACATTCTGGTCCTGGGACCGGCAGCTCTTCAGCAGAGGCGAAATAGCGCTATCTAAAAAGAAATACTTAATTGAAAAGGTCTGCAAAGTGTGCCTGGTTTGCAAGCACACATTGCGGACCTTTCCAGTGAAGTATTTCTTTTTAGATAGCGCTATTTTGGCTCTGCTGAAGAGCCGCCGGTCCCAGGACCAGAATGTCCTGCTGTTAGCTAGAGGCTGACATCTGTGAAAGGGGAGGGAGGGGGAAACTTTATCAGGTTATATCTCTCAAACGATAAAGATTTGAGAGACCAGACTTACATCAATTGATTTATTTTTTTAATATCTACAATATTGAGCTTAAAATCAACTAATACTATCCCTTAAAGGGGTTAAACTCAGTTCCCAGACAAATCTCCATGCAAGCAGAGAGAATAACTGAAAAAAATGAGAGCAAAGCACTACACTAACCTTTACCATTGTTTCCAAGCACACATTACCAGAGCTGATTTTCAGCCAGGACAGAGACCCTGTACGTTTTGCCTATGACCTAGTAATTTTTATAAGTGACTGTACATTTTTTACGCTTTGCCCATTGAGAACAGGGCCAGATTTGCCATTAGGCAAAGTAGGCCCCTGCCTACAGGCGCACGCCACCGAGAGGCGCCTGCCATTGGGATTTTTTTTTTTTTTTTTTTTAATAAAAAAAAGTAGGAACCTCGCAGACACTGCCCCCCCCCCCCCCGTTCCCTATTTCCTACCTCCCCGGCAGGACATGTCTGTGCCTCCTTGGCACAGTCCTGTAGGTGGTGAGCTCCCTCGTTGCATCTTTAGGAATGCAGAGTGCTGGGAGATGACATCATCTCCCAGCGCTCTGCATTCCTGAATAGGAGACCGCGAGGGAGCTCCATCAGCTACAGGACTGTGCCAAGGAGGCACAGATGACAGATCTCCTACCAGGGAGGTAGGAAACGGACCATGTCAGGGCAACATGGAGATGGTGGGGGCAAGTTGGAGCCAAAGGGGGGCAATGTGAGGGCAACGTGGAGCTGGTGGGGGCAATGTGGAGCTAATGGGGGGCAAGTTGGAGCCTATGGAGGTCAATATGGAGATGGTGGGGGCAAGTTGGAGCTGATGGGGTTGGGGGCAATGTGAGGGGGATATGGAAATGATGGGGCAATGTGAGGGGCAATTTTGAGATGATGGGGGCAAAGTGAGGGGCAATATGGAGATGATGGGGGGCAAGTTGGAGCTGATGGGGGCGATATGGAGATGATGGGGCAGTGTGAGGGGCAATATGGAGATGATGGGGGCAAGTTGGAGCTGATGGTGGGCAAGGTGAGGAGCAATATGGAGCTGATGGGGGGCAATATGGAGCTGATGAGCATTGTGGAGGTGTCCAGTGGAGTTGGCAAATCGGGGGGGGGGGGGGGGGCGCTTCACAGTTCTGTGCCTACAGGCTCCTGAGATGTAAATCCGGCCCTGATTGAGAATGCCTATTTGTGAGACAATGAGGACAATGTCAGGGCAACATGGAGATGGTGGGGGCAAGTTGGAGCCAAAGGGGGGCAATGTGAGGGCAACGTGGAGCTGGTGGGGGCAATGTGGAGCTAATGGGGGGCAAGTTGGAGCCTATGGAGGTCAATATGGAGATGGTGGGGGCAAGTTGGAGCTGATGGGGTTGGGGGCAATGTGAGGGGGATATGGAGATGATGGGGCAATGTGAGGGGCAATTTTGAGATGATGGGGGCAAAGTGAGGGGCAATATGGAGATGATGGGGGGCAAGTTGGAGCTGATGGGGGCGATATGGAGATGATGGGGCAGTGTGAGGGGCAATATGGAGATGATGGGGGCAAGTTGGAGCTGATGGTGGGCAAGGTGAGGAGCAATATGGAGCTGATGGGGGGCAATATGGAGCTGATGAGCATTGTGGAGGTGTCCAGTGGAGTTGGCAAATCGGGGGGGGGGGGGCGCTTCACAGTTCTGTGCCTACAGGCTCCTGAGATGTAAATCCGGCCCTGATTGAGAATGCCTATTTGTGAGACAATGAGGCTGTTTTAACAATAACCACAGCTAGTCTGGTGTAAACCAATTTTACCATAGAGAACAAATAAAAATCCCCCATGATTTAAATGGGGCTTTCAACTCAATGACTGCTAGATAAGTCGCAACACATTCCTTCGTATCAGAGTGATCTCTCCTTACACTTATAACTGACAGTTCTAAAGATATACCCACTGGGACGCTAGAGAGGTCTCCAATCCATTACTTTGCAATACATTTTAGATGTCTCTAGAGTTGTGAAGCTATGTGTTAGAGACATTTTTAGCATGCAAGGGATTTCTTTTCATTTTTTATTTTTTTTTATTTCAAGAAAAAATAACATACATACATACATTAAAAATCACTCAAACAGTTTTAAGATAATTTACACATTTCCCACTTCATATTATCCTTTCCTACATTTCAAACATCACGCTTATACATACTCCACTCATTCTCATTTGACCCTTGAAAGTAATCTAAACCAAAATAATAATAAGTCTACTTTGTATTTATCATTCCCTGTAAAACCAGGGACTCCATACCTTATAGTACCAGTCAAGCCTATCAGCATTGTTCACATAATATCCCTCTCTCTGTCGTTCAATACAGGTTACTGGTAACTTTGGGTGGCGATCCACCCCTTTAAGTAGTCAGGAACAATTCTAGAATCGTATGCAGGGGTGGAGCCTAGTTTCCTTCCTTGGCCAGTGGTGTAACAATAGGGGTCGCAGGGGTCGCACCTGCGACTGGGCCCATCACTCTCAGGGGCCTGACCGCCCCCTGCGAACCCCTCGCCACGCGCCTGCAGCACAGCTCATCTCCCGGTGGCCGGCGCTCTAGTAATGCAGAGTGCTGGGAGATGACATAATCTCCCACCTCTCTGCATTACTAAGAACCGCGCGGGAGCTTGAGTTCCAGACAGAGATCTGTGCCAAATGAGGTAGACCACCAGGGACTCGAGGCAGGAGGAGGGGGTGGTCAGTAGGGGCACTGTGGAAGGGGCATTGTGGAGAATGTGGGGCATTGTGGAAGGGGCATTGTGGAGAATGAGGGGCATTGTGGAGAATGAGGGGCATTGTGGAAGGGGCATTATGGAGATTGAGGGGCAATATGGAGATGGGGGCATTGTGGAAGGGGCAATGTGGAGAAAGAGGGGCAATGTGGAAGGGGCATTGTGGAGAATGAGGGGCATTGTGATGGGGGCATTGTGGAGAAATAGGGGCATTGTGATGGAGGCAATGTGGAAGGGGCAATATGGAGAATGAGGGGCATTGTGGAGCTGAAGGGGCACTGTGGAGAATGAGGGGCATTGTGGAAGGGGCAATATGGAGGTGGCCAATGTAGTTGAGGGGGGCTAATGTGGTCGGGGGGGGCCCATGGCAATTCTTGCACCAGGGCCCGGTGGCTTCTAGTTACGCCTCTGTCCTTGGCTGCAGCTAGCCAACCAGCTCCAGTAAGATTTGTTCCTTGGTGAAGACACAGGCAAGAGAACAGTTCTGCTATAGTTTTAGACATTTTTTTATTTTTCTGTTAGAAATGGAATACAACCATTAGGCGGATTTACATAACTGACAATGCCCTTAAATGTGGCTAGCTCAGTATCCAGGTGCTTTTTGTGGACCTTAAGTCCTGGGGGAAAAATCTTGGGTTCAAGTTCTTTCCTCAGGAGTTGCCCACCGAGGCTTCTTCTTCTTAATACATGGTAGTCTGAAGACAGAAGATCTGCAGGAAAGGTGAGCAACCTTTTGAGTGCTGCAGGTCCACATGCCCCATAGTGCCCCTCCGCACAGGGGTTTTTCCTTTGGAGTTCTTATTACACACTCCTGCATTCATTTGGTTTATCTGTATGTCTGTTGGGTGTTTTGGAGCAGGGTTATGTGGTAACTTAAGCCTTTAGCTGCTGGTTTTGCATCTTTGGGGGGGTTATTGACACTTTCCCTACTGGGTTCAGTGTTTTCTGGGTCTCCTAACATGTTCTACTGATGTTTCATGTACTTTTATTTTTTACTTTTCAACTTTGCAAAATTTGAGTTCCCGCTTTACCTCATAGACGCCATTGCTCCATTCACTTCTATTGAACTGCACAGTCTGGAACATATCTCTGCAACCACTCAACGTAGCAACTTCAGAGATGGCTCATTTTAATTGTCTGCCCTTGCTCTTTCATCCGGACTATGTTTCAAATGTGTTGGGGGGCTCAGGGGGCTTCGGACACTGTTGGGGTACTTTTTCTAGAGAAACTACATTTCCCATGAGTGCTTGCTTCGCGCGTTCGTTTCTGATTGGCTCCCTCCGCAGCAGCCATTTTGTGCCTTTTCTAGAACGAATATCCTATGCAGGGCTTGGACTCTCCTTCTCTCCTCTGCAGATTAACCCTTCACCTGCCAGATAAGTGTAGTTTTGCGATTTCTGGGGTGAACCTTTAATCTTACACACTGTAATTGGGTGATTCTTTATACTATAATGTTTTTGACACTGTGAGAATGTCTAATCAGTTGGAGCTTGGGGCCAGGCCTAAGACTAAGGACGCTTGGGTCTCGGTGTCCTCTATTGTGCATTGCTCCTCATGACATTCAGGGTTGCCTAGAGAATTCTCAGGTCATTTATGCCCACCATGTTCTGATGTCCCTGAGTCTCTTTCAGGGACCTCCAGCCATGCATTAGAGTCAGTTTGCTACTGCTACTAGGGACCTCCAATCTACATTGCAACTCTTTCCATCCCAGTTACAGGGGGTCTTCCATTCATGGCAGACCCCCTCTTCAGTCAAATCTTCACTGCCTAAACCGCAGGGAGTACCTGATGTATCAGATTCCTCTGAGGAGGAACTGTTAGTGGATTCAGATGTTGAGGAATGTTCTGCTGTGGGCTCCTCTCAGTTTTTTGGGGACCCCTTTGAGGCTGATCCTGAGCCCTCGGCTGAGGGCCTGATCAGGGCTGTCTTGACTACCCTAAACATTCCCTTAGTTCAGGAGGTTTCTTCAGATCCCTCTGATGTGTTTCATGAGCCTAAAAAGCCCCTTACTTGTTTTCCATCTAACCCCACTCTTGACTGCCTTGTGTCTGATGAGTGGAAATCCCCAGACAGGAAACCTTCTGTTTCCAAGAAATTTGCCAAGCTTTACCCCTTTTCTCAGGCGGCGCTTGCTCAGTGGGTTCATTCCCCCAAAGTGGATGCTCCTATTTCCAGGCTATCTAAGTCTACTGCCTTGCCAGTTTCTGATGCCTCCGCTCTGGAAGACTGGATTGACAAGAAACTTGAGGTTTCCCTCAAGTCCATTTTTGCCACTGCTGGCACCGCCATGCGTCCAGCGTTCGCTGCAGCTAGGGTTTCCACATTGTCTGTGATGCCAGACAAGCTCTTTGGCTCAAGATCTGGTTGTAACGGTTTGTTCCACACTCAGACACAGTGGTTAGGATAAAACACAGTTTTATTTAAACAAACACAATGAGAATGACCCTTGACGGGCTATAGCATAACTCAGCAGAATAGACAGGTGAAATACAGGACTTAGACTTATGCCTACACAGGCCCAGTATGAGGTAAGTGAGAGAGTTCATATACTGTCACAGGTCAGGCATGACAGGGTGAATACCCAGCACAGCATGGGTTAAAGTCCCAATAGATATAATCAGTCTCTGATATGGTGAGTTCTCAGTAATGCCCAGTATGATGGAATAACAGCGATAAGGAGACTGTAGTGCAGAATGGAGACAGAGCACTATAGATCTGCTGGAGCAGAGCTGAGACTTATACCTCCTGCCGCAGCAGTAAACGGAGGCCACACAATACTCTGCAAGAGCTGTACAGAATAGAGCCAAGAGGCAACAGTACTCTGCACGAGCTGAACGGAATAGAGCCAAGGGCACCCTGCCGGTGCAGTAACGGAGGCAACAGTACTCTGCACGAGCTGAACGAAAACGCAACCAATGGCACACTGCCACAACAGTAACGGAGGCAACAGTAAGCTCCTCAAGAGTTAACAGAAGGCTCAGTAATCGGTACACTGCCGTAGCAGTAACGGAGGCAACAGTAGCTCTGCAAGAGTTAACGAAAGGCTCAGCAATCGGTACACTGCCGTAGCAGTAACGGAGGCAACAGTAGCTCTGCAAGAGTTAACGGAAGGCTCAGCAATAGGTACACTGCCGTAGCAGTAACAGAGGCAACAGTAGCTCTGAAAGAGTTAACGGAATGCTCAGCGATAGGTACACTGCCGGAGCAGTAACGGAGGCAGCACGACACACTGTCTGGTAGGCCTAGACGAGCAGAAGTCAGAATGTCGCCAAAGCGACACAACGAACCAGGAACTGGAGAGCCGAGCCGGAACAAGGAGCAAGAACGTCAGACAAGCCGGATCAGGTCACGGAGCAGGAACGTCAGCCAGACCGGGTCGAATCACGGAGCAGGAACCAGAAGCAGAGTAGTCAGACAGGCCAAGTCGGTACACGGGAACACAGCAACTCAAGTCAGCACTGGTACAGGAACACCACGAAAGGGCACCAGACAGGTGCCAGAGCCCAGTATAAAAAGGCCATACTGGGCGGGCCAAACATATCTCAGCCAATTGAAGCGCAACACACAGAGACTGACAGAAAGCACGGGCACCGTGATACTGGTCTGCTGATACCACTTCTAATAAAGCCTTACTCTCCATGCCTTTTCAAGGCACATCATTGTTTGAGCCAGATCTTAACCCCTTAAGGACCAGATGATATGCTATGACCGTCACGGTCCTTATACCCTTAAGGACCGATGACGGTCATAGCACGTCATGTACTTTTACTTACAGCGCTCCACCAGGAGCGCTGTAAGTAAAAACAGGGCCTAAAATTGACCGCTCCAAGACTGGAGCGATCTCTCTTAGGCCTCAAAGCGGCGCGCCGGTACGCGTAACAGGTCACGTGCACCGACGCGTCGGCAAGGATCAAAGCGGTCCTTAAGAGAAGGTAACTTCCCTGGACCACTGGTCCTTAAGGGGTTAAGGATCTGATTAGTGAGGCCACAGGGGGTAAAAGTACACTTCTGCCTTTGGTCCCCAGGAAAAAAACAGCTCTCAAGCTTAATTGTTTTTTTCTTTCCTTTCAGACTGAGACTCGTCCGGCGAACCAGGCAGTTCCCTCAGCTCCACGTGCCTCCTCCAAGCCCAAACAGCAATGAAAGACCAAGGCCTCCTCCTCCAAGCCTAAGGCTTTCAAGCCTTATCTGGTATGACTCACCGAACCCAGGTCCCCACTCTGCTGTGGGTGGCCATCTGCATCACTACCACATCATCTGGCAGGCTTCAGTGGCAGACCCATGGGTTTTACAGGTGGTGGAGGAAGGATACAGGATTCATTTCTTCTCTCTTCCTCCTTTTCACTTTTTTTTCCTTCTCATATGCCCCAGGGCGCAGAGAAACACCGTCTGTTCAATGGAGCTATAAAGACCCTTCTGGACAAGGATATTCTAGAGCCGGTTCCAGTTCAGGACAGAGGTATGGGTTTTTACTCAACCTTCTTTGTGGTCTCCAAGAAGGACGGTGTTTGTCATCCCATTTTGGATTTGAAGGATCTCAATTCCTTCATGATCAGGACTCACTATCACCAGGAGTCCCTAGGGATGGTGATTGCTGCTATGTCCCCGGGGGAATTTCTTGCATCTCTGGATCTTCAGGAAGCATATCTACACATAGCCATTCATCCAGAGAGCCAGCAGCATGTCAGATTTGCCTGCGACTAAGGGCACTTTCAGTATTCAGCCTTTTGGTCTGACTACAGCTCCTCAAGTCTTCAATCCTGTCCTGGGAGCCTTAGTGTCCGTCCTCCATTGGAATGGCATCAGAGTCACTCCATACATGGACAACCTGCTTCTGAAGGCACCTTCTTCGGAACTTCTTCAACAGCAGGTTCAGGACTGCATTCATGCACTCACCCATGACAGGTGGATCATCAACATGAACAAGTCGGATCTTGTCCCATCCCAGCATCTGGTCTTCCTGGGCCTTCTCTTCGACACTCAGCAGAGCATGGTGTTTCTCGCGGACGAGGTAGCTCACCAGATTGCCCACAGGGTTTCTGCTGTTCTGGCTCAAGATCCAGTTCCAGCCAAGAGGCTGTCCTCTCTAGTGGGGAAGTTCATCTCCACCATAGAAGCGGTCCCATTTGCCATGACTCAAACCAGGGAACTCCAGAGGTTTGTGATCCAGGTATGCAGGGGTCAGCCGGACCTTCTGAAGATATAAGTATCCCTTCTTCTTCATGTGGAACAGAGTTTGTCGGGGTGGCTCGACCTCTCCAATCTGCAGAAGGACAAGTCCTTCCTGGTATCCTTCTGGACCACGGTGATGACAGATGCCAGCCTCTCTGGCTGGGGAGCAGTCCTGGGTCACCTGAGTGCTCAGGGTTGGTGGTCTCCGGAGGAATCTCTCCTTCCCATCAACATGTTGGAGCTTTGGGCAATACTTCATGCCCTTCGTCATTGGACACCCCAGCTGGAAGACTGCCCAGTCCGGATCCAGTCCGACAACGCCACGGCTGTGGCTTACATGAACAAGCAGGGCGGAACAAGAAGTCTCGCCTCTTGGATAGAGGTCAAGGCTATTTTGTCCTGGGCAGAAGAACACGTTCCTGCCATATCCACAGTGCACATTGATGGCGTAGACAACGTCATGGCGGACTTCCTCAGTCAACACACAGTGAACATCGGCGAGTGGGAGCTGCACCCAGAGGTGTTCAACCTCATCGTTCAGAAGTGGGGTCTTCCTTGCATCGACCTGATTGTGACAAGACACAACTGAAAGGTTCGGAGGTTCTGCTCTCATTGGAGGGATCCTCTAGCTATAGCGGTGGATGCCACGTCCATTCCTTGGTTATTTCCTCTGGCTTACATCTTTCCTCCCCCACCCATGTTGCACAGGGTGTTGCGGAAATTGAGACTGGAATGCTGTCCAGTCACTCTGATTGCTCCATACTGGCCTTGACAGGCTTGGTTTCCGGAGCTTCTGGATCTGTCAGTGGCGGAGCCATTCCGGCTCCCTTGCCGTCCAGATCTTCTTCTACAGGGTTACCTGTGGAAGGAGGATGTTCATCGTCTAGCTTTGATGGCTTGGAAATTGAATCCTCAATACTGAAGAAAGGTTTTTCTTCTGGTGTGGTGGCTACTATGCTTAGTGCCTGCAAACCTGTTTCTTCTAAGGCCTACCATCGTGTCTGGTCGACCTTTCTATCTTGGTGTTCTGATAGGGACCTGTCTCAGGAATTTGATCTGCCTACGATCTTGGCCTTCTTGCAGGATGGTGTGGATAAGGGTCTCAGTCTGAGTTCTCTTAAGGTTCAGACTTCTGCTCTCTCTGTTTTCTTTCAGAGACCCATTGCCATTCTTCCTGATGTCAAGGTTTTCTTTCGGGGCATTGCTCATACTCGTCCTGTCTTTAAGAATCCCGCTCCTCCATGGGATCTTAACTTGGTTTTGGGCATTCTTCAGCTCCCTCCCTTTGAGTCTTTGGCTACCATTCCTCTATGCATGTTAACATGGAAAATGGCCTTTCTCCTGGCGATCGTCTCCGTTCGCCATGTCGCGGAGATACATGCTCTGTCCTGTAAATCACCCTTTTTGGTGTTTCACAAGGACAATGTGGTGCTTCGCACTTCTCAGGAGTTTCTCCCGAAGGTGGTTTCAGAGTTCCACATCAATCAGGAGATTGTGGAGCCTTCTTTGTGCCCTGACCCCACCTCTGACAAGGAGAGGGATCTCCACTTGTTAGATGTGGTGTGTTGTCTCAAGTTTTATGTACATCGCACTGAGTCTATCAGGCAATCTGATGCACTGTTCGTCATTTCTGAGGGTCCCAGGGCAGGAAAGCCTGCATCCAAAGTGACTATTGCATCTTGGATCAAGTCCATTATTCTTAAGGCCTACGAGCTAAGGAAGAAGCCTGCCCCTTTTTGGGTCACGGCTCATTCTACTAGATCTATTGGGGCTTCTTAGGCTTACAAGAATCAGGCCTCTGCAGATCAGTTGTGCAAGGCTGCCACTTGGTCATCTGTGCATACCTTTTCGAAGCATTACCGTGTTGATGTGTTGGCATTGGCTGACTCCAGCTTTGGGAGAAAGATCCTGGAGGCAGTCTTGCCTGTCTAGGATCTTCTTCAGTTCTTGGTGCTTCCTTCACTTTTGAGCCCTGTTGGCTCTAGTTCAGTGTGCTGTGTAACAGTTGGGGTGTTGTACCCCTATTCAGTGTCCGTTGACACTCCCTTGTTGTTGGGCTGTCTCTGATCTGATAGTTCATATCTGCTCTGGTAACTTTGGAGGCCTTGTACCTGGTCCTTGCCTTACTTCCCGCTTATGGGAAACTCAGTGGTTGGACATCCCAGAGTTACCAGTAACCTGTATTGGACAACAGAGAAAAGAGGATTTTAGTCTTACTTGTTAAATCCTTTTCTCTTAGTCCATACAGGTTACTGGTCTCCCACCCTGTCAAGGGACCATGCTTGGCTCTCCTGTGGCAGACTGTGGGGGTCCTTCGGGGTCATGCTCACAGGAGTCTTCTTTCCCTTCTACTATCTAGTCAATAGTTAGTCAAATCTTACTGGAACTAGTTGGCTAGCTGCAGCCAAGGAGGGAAGGTAGGCTCCACCCCCTGCATACAATTCTAGAATTGTTCCTGCCTACTTAAAGGGGTGGATCACCTACCCAGAGTTACCAGAAACCTGTATGTACTAAGAGAAAAGGATTTAACAGGTAAGACTGAAATCCTCTTTTTCCATCTTTGCCTGAAACTGTACTTGCGCTATTAGATCTTCCAACCTTGGCAAATATATAGATTTCCAATTTCTTACAATTAATATTTTACTTGCCAAAGATATATTCACCATCAATTGTTTAAATTCTGCTTGATAGTCTGATAGGCCAATATGGAAAAAAGCAATCATAGGATCCACAACAATTGAAACTTTCCCTAGTTTTGATAGAAGGAAAAAAAACCCTATCCCAATATTTTTTAACTAGTTGAAAAGCCCATTTACACGGGCCACAGTGCTACCCAGCAACCTGCCGGATCCTGTCTTGTCACTGGCCTCGCTTGCAGCTCGCGCAACCGTCTCTACTGAGCATGACGGATTCTAACAAACATCCTTAGCAAATTATTATATGGGATAAGCATGCAAGGGATTTCATTCTAAATGGAACGTTTGTGTTCTATGTCATCACTTGTAGGACCAGTTCACATGGGTGACATCAGAGTGAGGTAATTCTGCATAATTTAACCCATGTAGAACATAACATGCTGCTCCAGTTTGACTGTTCAAAAGGTCATCTTATCAAACTTAAGTGTATCCAGACAGGTATTCTAATGCATATAGTTCTCCATAGAATGTGATGGTAACAGCTCCACTACTTCACAATGGTTTGAGCTTTTATCAACATCAGTCATTTGCAAGTCATTACACCTCCTTTTTGGAAAGCTTGCACATTTCCAATTACTCAGCTGAAATTTCTGGAGTACTGCAGAAGTTTCCTTTGAAAAATCGATATCTTGAATTACCACTACATAAACTACAGTTAAACAAATGATAATGAACTGGCCTAAAGTTTCCTGTGTCTTGATGACCCCCCCCCCCACACACACACACACACACCACCACCACCATTAAATATTATGTATTGCTAGCTAGCTAGCATTTCTAGATAATTATTTCTTAGGAACAAGAGTTAAAAAAAAACGTCATTAAGGCAGAACTATCATGATAATAACATTGCCCCCCAATACATTAATAACATAATGATGTGCAAAGCCATACTGTCATTAATCTGAATAAGTCTGCGTTATTGCAGAAAACCAAATTCTTCGTCAGGTATCCAATGCACACAGCTTACGAGAGAAGGTCTGTGCGCTTGTGCCGTCAGCAACTTCCGGTACCTTAAGGTATCAAGGAACGTCACCACCAATCTGGGCAGTGAATGGCACAGACAGCGCAGACTGAGAGGCACATTTCCTCTAAGATGTCTACGCTGTTGTTTGCTGGTTCCTGCCATAAAAGTTGGTTTTCTGCAATAACGCAGACTTATTCAGGTTAATGACAGTATGGCTTTGCATATCATTATCTTACTAATGTATTGGGGGCAATGTTATTATCATGATAGTTCCACTTCAAATACGTAGGCAGACTAGATGATAGACTTACTAAAAAGCTTGTTAAAATGGATACAACTTGAAAAAGGTAATTGTTCTAATATCATGACAATGTTTCTTTTCAGTACAGATTCTTGACTCTCATTTGTGGATGTAGAAGTGAGAGTGTGTGAATAACACAGTATGTCAGATTGTACCTATCTGTCTTGAATGTATAATGTATTTATGTCTGTCTGCGTAGTATCTGTCACTCAGTCTCAGCAGAGCCTCAGGTTCAACCAACTCATGTAGGAAGAATCACATCACCTGCTTGTCTGGCTGTCACTTATCAGTCAAAAAAGATGTTGTATGTTTGCTTGTTTGGTTTTTATTTTACTTTATTTTTAAAGCTCCTTTCTACCTACCCAGAGAACAACTGGTAGTGGCTTCCACAAATAATTCTCATGATCAACTCCAGCTCCCTCCCTTTGCCTGTCACCCTACACTAGCTATGCATATAAAAAGTCAGCTGCTTTCTCTTTCTTACAAGCACAGATTGACAACATGTGGTAAAAATAATATCATATGCTAATGATAAATGCCTCTCCCTCCCCTTGCATGCCTAATTCTTAAAGAATATGGTGGTATGTTTTCATCTCCAAGGCAAAGTGCTTTCCACACATCAGTAGACACTTCTCTATTATATCGAACCTTATTGAATCCCCCACTGTGTTTTTATTAGAATATCAGCCTCCTTATGTGATAAATCAAAGTTCTAAGGAAGAATAAGCCTTTTTATATTGTATGGACAAAGTTTATCACTGGTTTAACCATCTGAGGGCCAGTTAATCATCCAAAACATTGGGAGTTATGCCCTAAGGTGTGATAAACCAGTGATAAAGTGGAGATGATTTCTCCAGTGATATCACTTCTCCAGTTCTGTGTTATTCTATGGAGCCTATGCACTATGATCTCTACCATTTGAGAAATCTTAGAGCGTAGGCTCCATAGAATAACATAGGAACTGGAGAAGTGATATCACTGGAGAAGTCACCTCCACTTTATCACCTCTTTATCACGCCTTATTGCATATCCCCCATTGTGCAATGCATGTATACCTAGTTAAGACATTTTTGTCGTTAGGTAAGACATTTTTGTCATTAAGGGCCATATGTTCAAAGGGATAACAACAAAAAAATGTCATACAAACGACAAAAATAAGTAATTGTATGCATGAACAACATTTTTTCTATAGAGTATATGACAAAAAACTAGTAATGTCCGTTGTGTACAACACAACTCCAGAATTGCCGTGTAAAGGGGCGGGGCAAGGGTGTGGCTAAACTATTCTCCAGTGTCGTAGAGATGGAAAGAAAATTTGTCATATACAACGACAAAAAAATGTCTTGCAAAAGACAAAATTTGTATGTTAAGAAAAATTGGAGGGAATGTGAAGTTCTGAATGTGAGAATTTTTGGCTTTAGTTAAGACATCTTTGCTGTGGTAAGACATTTTTGTCATTACATACAACATTTTTGTCTTTACATACAACAATTTCAGTCAGGACAAACGATATATTTCCTATCACAACCGACACTCTGAAAATATTAATGAGTCCAACGACACTGAACTTTCAAAAGTCGTGACAAACCACAAAAGCTATTTTGCTACTTCTTTGAAAATATGGCCCTTAATGTATCAATGATTAGTTAAATATTTTCTAATATTAATGTACAGTAGTTAAATTATTTCCCAGTTCATTAGGGATTGTGCAATACGGCATGATAAAGAGGTGATAAAGTGGAGATGACTTCTCCAGTGATATCATTTCACCAGTTCTTTCCATTTGAATCTATAGAGCCTATGCTCTCAACCTTTTGTGCTCAAGGCATCATAGTAATAAAAATAAACACATTGTGCATAACAATTTCCGTATTTCTGCATTTAAAAGACAATATTCACATTTTTGGCTGTCTTCATAGTAAACATGCGGCCAGGGACGTGCACAGACATTTTGGGGGGCAGGGGCTCAAATGAAAAAAAGGGCACTTCTTGATAAAATCGGACTGAGTACATTTTATTTTTTTTGTTAAAAGGGCACTTTGGACAAAAAGGGCAGGTGCTCAAGCCCCCCTTGGTGTCTATGTGTGCACATGCCTGCATGGGGCACCCTAATTTGATGTCCGCCACACACCAAACTGCCACAGCACCCTGTTTGAGAATGACTGCACTAAGATCTCCAAAGTTGGAGAAATCTTACTGCATTGGCTCCATAGAATAACTGGAGACGGGTATCACTGGAGAAGTCACCTCCACTTTTTCTCCGTCCTATCAAACTTTAGTGCACCCCCCTTCTGTTCTTTAATACAAATTAGTATTAGTGGAATGCAACGCAATGTTTTTGGAAAATGTAAATTGATCCATACGTTCACTTACATTTTATTCACTGTGTAAATAGGTGCATTATATCAGAGGAACCGTGGATGGAGTAATGTTAGCTCATGTAAATGTGTCAGTAAAAAAAAATAAATACAGTGATTACCAGTACATAAAAGTCAATATTGTCAGTAAAACGTATTTCAGTAGTTCTATTACTTGTGAAAGTAATATTTGGATTTTATCTAAAACAAAGTTCCTATTATAGCCTATAGGGATAGCTGGAGATACAACCAGTGATAAGTTTATTCATATGTAATGGAATCCAGCTCTAAGTACTTTCCCTAGGACTCATTCTAGTTGAGGGATGTGTATTGGAACCATTAACATGCATTTGGGGAGGGGCGGGCAAGGCTGTATGGCAGGGAGGAAATGTCCCTTAAAACCTTCTTTATAATCCTTCCTGCCCCCCCTGCTCATGTAAGGTGTCTGAATACACATCAATTCATTAGCACATCTGCAGTTTCACTGACACTTGTCCACTCTCCCTCCTACTCTCATTTATTCCACCTAACACTTTTACTCCATGTTATCCTTTTCTCTGTTTCACTTCCATTTTTCCCTCAGCCCAAGAGCTGTCAGTATCTGTCTCCCTGTGCCATCCATCTCATTATGTATTGTGCCATCCTAAGACCTGCCAGACGATGGACTATATTCAAAAAGCTAAACGGGCCTAATTCTGAAGCAAAACACCTTAGGGGACAGATAACTTTCCCATTGATTTAAGTGGAGATTTTAACCCTTTGAATGTTAGAGAAGACATTCAAGCATTAACCCTTTAAGGACTGGCTGCGCAGAGGCGTGACTGGCACTTAAGTGCCATGGACCTATTTTTTGTGCAACCAATTCAGTGATCCCTAAGCGGCCACGCGGGAACCCCTGAATTCCAGGATGCACATGTATGTAGGCTGACCATACCTCCCCTTTAAAAAGGGACACATAGGAAATAGGCATATTTCAGGAGTGCACCAAAATCAAAGCAACCCTGTAGTATGCATTTTTCATGTGTGTCCCTTTTTAAAGGTGCGGTATGGTCAGCCTAATGTATGTCATGGATCTTTAAGGCACATTCTACCCATGACATACGTGTACATCCTTAGTCCTTAATTGGTTAAAAGTGTTGCAAATCACATTTAAATCAATGGGGTTTTTAGACATGTTTAATTAACTGCTATGGGACACTTGGTTTACTTTAAAACTGTACCTGTTTAGCTTCCACATACAGCACTTGGGGGGAGATGCACTAAGGCGTGATAAAGAGATGATGAAACAGAGATGACTTCTCCAGTGATATCAGTTCTTCAAGTCCTATGTTATTCTATGGAGCCAATATGTTTTCTCCAAATTTGGAGAAATGATAAAACTGGAGACGTCATCTCCACTTTATCCCACCCTTGTCTCCAGTGATATCCTTTTTCCAGTTTCTATGTTATTCTATGAATCCAATACACTATGATTTCTCCAACTTTGAAGATATTAGTGCATAGGCTCCATAGAATAACATAGGAACAGGAGAAGCGATATCACTGGAGAAGTTATCTCCACTTTATCACGCCTTAGTGCATAACTCCCTAAGTATTCTCTAGGCTCCTCAACAGTGCATGGTTTCAGTATTCCATCAATTAAACACACGTGAATGTTCATAAATCAGGCAGATTCTTCAGAATGAAACTGGCAACTTGGGGGGGGTGAAAACAAGTTTACGCTCCCCTTCTCTAGAACACCTGGAAGAGTCTTGATCTGTATGCCCTAACACAGCCTTGCAGGTGCCAGGAGCCATATCTCCTGTTTCAAACCTAGCAATAACATGATCTTTATCAGCAAGAGAGATTATAGAGTATGAAGCTGATGTACCTAGTGAAAATGGAGCAAGCCAACTGCACCACATGGGACTAGACATATCTAAAAATTCCCACTTCTTTAAATGGTACTTTTACCCATTGAATGCCAAAGAAGTCTCGAACACATTGCTTTACTAAGATTAAAGCCCAATTGAAATTAAGTGGGAATATTTGTTACCTATACCGCAACTTGCTCCAAAATTCCTTTCTACTTTGTATATCAGCCTCTTCATCCCCTGTGCCAATACTATACCAGGTTCTCTATACCATATACAAGCCATGCTAACCCCATAAATGCCAGGCTCTGCATCCCAGTTACAGGCTAAGAGATACAATTATCTATTATGTCCCCTGTAATGGACCTGGTGTTGGCATGCTGTGTATTCTGTGTGCAGAACTTAGAGGTGATAGATATAAATACCAGTTTGCGAGGCCTGTGGTTATGTAATGTGTACTATATGTATCCCCTGTACATACCTCCCAACATTTCAAATTGCCAAAGAGGGACACTTGTGTTTTAGGGGGTGTGGCTGGGGGCGTGGCTGGTGGGTGGCGCATTACCAGGGATTTTTAGGCTGTTTCATGACCTATTCATACCTCTTTGTGTAACCTAATAAATGACTTATAACAAGACCAAAGTATTTTATTTACACAGACTAATTTATGAACACATATACTGACATTTAAACAAACAATAATGCAAGTTATATTGCTGTAGAACAATATGATACACTTATCTGCATAACACTCAGTCTGATCTCCTAAAAAGAGGGACATCAGAGTGGGAAAGAGGGACAGAGGGATTTGGGTCTAAAGAGGGACTGTCCCTACTAAAAAGGGACACTTGGGAGGTATGCCTGTACCAGACATAGGGGTATAATGCTATTGACTGTATTCCACTGCAGGTGATTAATGATATCCCCACTTTTATCTCACAGATTGTCTTTCATGTTTACAGACAAATTTGAAGATAACACAAGTGAGAATTATCACCTGCAATTAAAGTGACCACATATCACTTTAAGGGAAGCATATGAAAATGTAATTCTTCAGGACTATACAGGAATCAATGCAACCCCGCAGTGTGTGCTTTTTACTTGTCCCTGATTTAAAGGGATATTTGGGAACCTTACCTGCAATGCAATCCAGGCCTATATGTCTTGTTGTATCAGCATAATTTATATCTAATGCATCCATATCATAAGTATCAAACTATGCATTAGTTTTTCATGTGTCCTACATTTAGAGGAAAATCTACTCACCTTATACTAAGGTAAAACAGAGCAATTTTTAGATAAACCAATTGATCTATATGGAACAAATTTAAAATTCCCATTGATTTAAAGGGATAGTAATGTTTCATAATAAAAGCAGCTCTAATTAATCATCATAGTATTTGGACTTTGGAGAGTGTTATTTCAATTCTGTCAGAGTTGTAGTTCAAGAATAATACAATGACAAAGTATCCCCCTCCCGCCCCTTTTACTGATGTAACACTGTTCAGCCAGAGCAGAAGGGAGGTGTCCAGGTAGATTGCAGAGAGGGACAATCTTCAATTAAGATAAGGGAAAAACCTGAAAAATTTGTCAAGGGGGGCACGGCTTTCATTGTTCTCATAGGAAGAAGATTGTCCCCTTCTGTTATCTGTCTGGTCTATGGACTGGATTCCACATCTGAGAAGAGATGGCTTACACTAGGTAAAAGGGGCAGGAGGGGAAACTTTGCTTGTGAATATCTCTCAAACCATAAAGGTTTGAGAGATAAGACTTATATTGTTCTTCATGTTTTAATGCCTACAAAATAAAATAAAGATAAAACGAAGTATTACTATCCCTTTAAATGGGAGTTCTAACCTAGGGTGAACAGACCGCACCTTTAACCGGGGACACCTAGGAAATACGCATATTTCAGGACTGCACTGAAATCAAAGCAGCCCTGTAGTATGCATTTTTCACGTGAACCTGGTTAAAGGGGAGGTCTAATCACCCTATTCTAACCCCTTGAATGCTAGATAAGTGTCAAACTCATTGGGAATTGATGGGAATTTGAGGCATTTTTATTAATAATTTATATGGTGCAGTTGATTTTCTTTGGAATTGTAGCACTATACTATGTATACGCAGGGTTTAATAAGGGGCATACATAAAACTGTCAGCAGGACTTGTAAGGTTGGGGCACACATAAAACTGTCAGCAGGACTTGTAAGGATGGGGCACACATATAGCTGTCTGCAGGACTTGTAAGGTTGGGGCACACATATAACTGTCAGCAGGACTTGTAAGGATGGGGCACACATATAGCTGTCTGCAGGACTTGTAAGGTTGGGGCACACATATAACTGTCAGCAGGACTTGTAAGGTTGGGGCACACATATAACTGTCAGCAGGACTTGTAAGGTTAGGCCACACATATAGCTGTCTGCAGGTCTTATAAGGTTTCCAGATCATTCCTTTAATATTGAACACTAATGAAAAAAATGCATGTTGCAGTAATGTAGTGATTACTACTGTGCAACAATGGTTCTCGTGAAGCCCTGTAGCATGCATTTTTCATTTGTATTTGCTTTTACAGGGATGATCTTGAAGTCCTAAGGTCTTGTAGGAGAACATTTTTGTCCCTTGGGACATCTGTGTATTAAGTGTCAGTCTGGTCCCCAACTACCCACCTCCCCTTTGTATCTATGGCTGGAAGAGGTCTGCAAGTATAAAGACCCCCTGTGTCCTTGCTAATTTTCTGTATTCAGGAAGACCCCATAATGCTGATTTGCTCAGCAGGAAGCCATTAGGAGTGCATACAAGACCTAAAAACCCATCCCATTCAATTAGGATGCATTTAAACAGCTGGGTGATGTGTGTGGGACAGGAGCTCCCCTCCTGCTTCCTCTTCTGGATATTTAACCCTTGTGCTACAGCCATTATGTCATTCTTGCCCATACCACGGGACTGACCTTTTAACCCTTTAAGTGCTAAATGGGTGTGCAACACATTGGCACTCAGTGGGTTAACCCATGAAATAATGCATTGTTTTTTGGTCAGTCTACATCTATATGGCTTATTGGCTTTGACAGATTAGCCAATTAAGAGCTTGGTTCTATTACAGTTGATAAATGTTATCACTGTTTTATCCCACAGATTTCTATTGACCTTTATAGGGGTATTTATTGATATTCAGCTGCAATTCAGCCAGTTACATATTCCTTTAACCCAGAGAAGCTTGTGAACAGTGTATGTTATAAAAGGATATGTGGTCACCTTAAATCCAGCCCTGATTTAGTGAACTTCATTGCGTTCCTAAGGCTGATGTACTAAGACAGTATGGGGGAGATTTATAAAAGTGGAGTTAAATGAAAAGAAGCTCTAAAATGGCTGTAAGTGTGTCCTGACAGTTATAAAAGTGTTAAAGACATTTTGGGAGGGCTTAATGTTGTTTAGGAAGTTTAAAAAAAAAAAAAAAAAAAAAAATGGCATTAGGAAGTTTATAAAAAGTGGCGCAGCGAATTTATAAAGAAATTTCATTGTTTGCAATAATTTAGTGACAGAAGTTTTGCCAAATATTTAAGACCATGTCTGACCTGTTCTTATTCTATACGGTCACCGCCAGAGGCGTAACTAGAAGCCACCGGGTCCTGGTGCAAGAATTGCCATGGCCCCCCCAACCACATTGGCCCCCTCATCCACGTTGCCCCTTCCACAATGCCCCCTCCATCTCCACATTGCCCCTTCCACAATGCCCCCTTCATCTCCACACCACAATGGCCCTTCCACAATGCCCCCTTCATCTCCACATTGCCCCTTCCAAAATGCCCCCCCCTTCATCTCCACATTGCCCCTTCCACAATGCCCCCTTCATCTCCACAATGCCTCCTTCTTCACATTGCCCCTTCATCTGCACATTTCCCCTACCTCCAGTCCCTGGTGGTCTAGCGGAGAGTCTTTACAGATCTGTGCCTCCTTCGGCACAGATCTCTGTAACTGGAGCTCCCGTGCACCGCTCTAGTAATGGAGAGTCTGGGAGATGATGTCATCTCCCAGCGCTCTGTATTACTAGAGCGGTGCACAGAGTGGGAGATCAGCTAGGTGACTGCTGCTGGCGAGGGGGTCGCAGGTGGCGGCCGGGCCCCTTGAGTGACGGGCCCGGTCGCAGGTGCGACCGCTGCGACCCCTATTGTTACACCACTGGTCACCGCATTTATAAATGTACCTAGAACATGGTATAAATACCAACACTCATAATAAGGAATAAGGGCATTTTAAGAATCTGTTTGCAAAAATGAACAAGAATGCTTTTTATAAATCTCACCCATGTCTCAACCAGGGTGTTGTGGCACTTTGGTGTTCCTTTGACACTGACCTAACCCTTTGAGTGCCAGAGAGGGACACAATGCATTGCAAAGCAATGCTTTGCATATCCCTCTGGCACTCAAAGGGTTAAGGTACCCCTTTTTTATGAAGACATTGGAAAAAAGTGAATGTTGATGTTCAAATGTGAAGTTATGGAACTTTTTATGTGTTTTATTCTCATTCTGGTTTTGAGACCTAAGAGTAACTATTTATATAAATGTTCCTCGTCAACATCTCCTTGGAAAATGACCTAATAATGTCAGGGGTGCCTTGAAAATTCCAGACTGTGCACTAGGGGTGCATTGAGCAAAAAAGATTAGAACCACTGTACCAAGATGAACTGGAATAATTTTAGGTCAAATGTATATACATTCGAGCAGCTTGCAGAATTTGAAGGGGAACTATCACCCCAACTAAAGTCCACCCCACTCCACCCCAATTAGGCATCTAGCAATAAGCTTAACAATCAGAAAACCTTCCTCAGCTGACACTGACGGCCAGAGAATAGCGCTCTAGAGGCATCTGCGTGTCTGCTCCGTCAGTCCCTTCCGGTACCTTAAGGTACCATGCAACGCCTCCTAGAGGAGACTGGGACTGACGGCACAGGCTCACAGATGTCTGTAAGCAAAGATGTCTGCGCTGTTGCCTGGCCGTCAGTGTCGGATGAGGTAGGATTATAGACTAACACTGTCTTTATTCTACATAACAGTTTGATTGTTAAGCTTATCGCTAGATGCCTAATTAGGTGGGGTTGACTTTAGTTGCGATGATAGTTCCCCTTTAAATATATACATACGTTCACATACTGTAGGGGTGAATTGTGCGCCTTGGTGATATGTTCAACACCACAATTATTTTTTTTTCTACTATTATGAGCCGAGAACACTGAGGGGAAGGAGAGTGGGAGTAATATCCTCGGACAGCTGCCTGTTTTCACCCACTGTTCTGCCTTGATGGTATGTTTATGAGAATCTCTTTTGATGCGGGCGAGATTCTAATGTTAATTTTTTTGAAGCCGGCAACATATTTTAATGCGTCGTTTACTCAGTTGCCCAATACTGGACAACATTTGAAAAGGATACCGTGCATCATAGGGTAAGCTGACCAGATCTCACTTGTAACTCTTGACATGCAGGCAATATGCATATTTTAAGGCTGCAAATAAATCAAAGCAGCCCTGAATTATGCATTTTTCATGTGACTCCAGGTAAGAGGTCTGGTCAACCTCACATAGGTCCATACAGTTCCCAAATTTCCCATTAATTTAAACTGGCTTTGCAATGCAGTGGAGATCCCTCTCTCACTCAAAGGGTGAAAAAGTCCCATATGAATAATGAGGTGTTTTTGTGTTCTGTACTGCAATTGGATTGCACTATGGTTTCTACAATTTTGCTAGTATATTAGAAAAGGTTTTTGCCTGATTGGCCTGTGAAGCCGGCCAATTAGAAAATTCAGCTAGTAGCATCAGTTTGACCAAGTGAGTTGATGGGTTCCCAAAAGGCCTATGGCTTGAGACATCCTAATGGATTTATTAATTCATAGTACATGCCCCAAAATAACAAAAAGGCACATAACTTTAACCCTTTGAGTGCCAGAGACATATTGGCGACCTCTCTGGCACTCAAAGGGTTAAAGTGTGAGTAAACTTAGTTTTTGACTGACTATTATGAAACTGTTTTATATGTAAAAAAATATATTCTGACTCTACTTTTTATGTACTATTTTAGTGTATCCTATTTTTTCAGCTTTTATATCCCTGACACGAACTAGCTGTATCTCCTTTCCAGATGGCGTTCTGTCAGTGACAGTGATACATTTAAACACTCACCTTGCAGCACTAATGACTGAAGAGGGAGATATGAAGCTCTCTGCTCCAGTCTAGTCTATTATTTTCAACATAGAGAGAACTCAATTGTTCTGTATGCTGGACATCTTGTATCAATGGTGGTAATAGCCACCATTAGCCACCAGCCTCCTTTCACTCTTTTCTGCTGCAAATATATTGTTAAATTGTATCACTAACACTGCTCATTGTCCCTGACAGATAATTATATGTAAGCAACAGGTACAGGGAGTTAATTGTTGCAAAAATAGGCTAAGATGAAAAAAAAAGTATATAGAATGAGATATTAAGCAGCTGCAGGACAAGTAAAATAAAAAAGATTACTTGCACATTACACATAAGACCCAAGGCTTTAGCAACCTCAAGCATTACCTACAAGGCCCATAAGCCTGACTATATATTCATGAGTCAGCTTTTAACCCTTTAACCCAATAAACATAAAACGGTCATTAGGTAGGCATGTGTTTACTGTTCTTTGTATAGTGTCATTCATGTAAACAGTGGCCCACAATAAAATTAAAAGAAATAAATAACTAGCCAAAGGGTATAATTGCCTCAGGTACAGACCTAAACATTGAGTAGTGAGGTCCTTAGTAATCAGAGTTCATACCTTTAAAGGAACACTAACAAATCCTATTAATGAACTCCCGCTTACCGTAATCTGTGCATAAATTCCTAATGACCACTGGGAATCAGTTATATGTGGACTGCTTCCACAAAATCTTTAATTAGGGTCAGAAATCAAGTCCATGGTGGCGGACATATTCATTTTTTTTGTATGATTCCAGGACCTCAAACTCCTCCCAACAAAGGCCCTCTATTTTAAGAGGTACTAGTGTTCCTTTAAAAGACAACTATGAATCCTTTCAGTGCCAGAGTACTCTGTGTACCCCTCTGGCACTGAAAGGGTTGAATCAAGTTTGTTTGTTTGTTTGTTTGTTTTTTGCTTTATTGATTCAGTTGTCATTTTACAAAGACAAAGGGTCCTTAAACCTGTCTTCAGCCACCACCAATGGTGTAGGTTTTCTGGATCTCCTCACATGAACACAGGTGAATTAATCAATGGCTCAGCCATTGTGTTTAACTGAAAAGACCCTGAAAAGGTAACACTGTTGGGTGGGTAAGCAAATTTGATGACAGGTTTGAGCACCCATTTCCTAAGACAAGTTCTGTCCTCAAGGGCCACCAACAGGTAAGGATTTAAGGATTTCCCTGATAAAGCCTAGGTGAGTTAATCACTGGCTCATTTATTTAGACTAACCGAGTTGTACTTAAGTAGGTAAACCATTAACCCTTTGAGTGCCAGAGAGATGCACAATCCATGGCAGAGCAATGCGTTGTGTACCCCTATGGCACTCAAACAGTTAAATCCTGGGCTGTTGGTGGCCCCAGAGGACTGAACTTGGATGCCTTTGTCCTAAAACATGGCAATTTATAAGTACTGACCAGATGATTCATAGTTTATGAGAAAATTATACTTTTATTTCAGAAAAAAAAAGTCAGGGTAAAACCAAATACATACCTCCCAAGTGTCCCTCTTTAAGAGGGACAGTCCCTCTATTAGACCCAAATCCCCCTGTCCCGCTTTCCCACCCTGATGTCCCTCTTTATAGGAAATCAGACCTTGTGATGTGTATATAAGTGTATTATGTTGCTTCACAGCAATACAATTCACATTAATGTTTGTTTAAACTTCAGTATATGTTTATAAATTAGTCTGTGTAAATAAAATAATTTGGTCTTATTATAAGTCATTTATTAGGTTACACAAAGAGGTGTCAGTAGGTCATGAAATTGCCTAAAAAATGTCAGAAATACCCCCCCACACACCAGCCACACACCCATATACACCACAGTGTCCCTCTTTGATGATTTGAAATGTTGGGAGGTATTCATATATATGTATGTATCTTTATTTATAGCTCTCCATACATGTACAGTTTTATATTAAAAAAAAATGACAGGGTATAGTTTGATCATTGCATTAATAGAAGGGGATAAGTGCAACCAAATGAGTCCTACATTGGAGGGGGGACCCTTTCCCAAAGAGCTTATAATCTGTGCTTTTAACTTTTGTACTTTACAGATAGCTTAACTAGTATACATTAGCACAGTGATTCTCAATATATTTTTTTTTCTCAAGGCACCCCTAACATGCAATCAGGAGTTTTCAGGGCAACCTCATTTATACTTTGTGTACTAAGGGGTACAAAACTAAGTATGCTGGGCATAATTATTTCTATAATTATACAGCTGAAACTCAAATATTCTAATTTTTTTGTCAAAGTTTCCATAGAAAGACATGGTACCCTAGCCTGGTGGCCACGGAACACAAAAGTACCACGGCACTCTGGCTTACCCCTTAAGGACCAGATGATGTGCTATGACTGTCACGGTCCTTATACCCTTAAGGACTGGTTAAGGTCACAGCACGCCACGTACTTTTTATTTACAGCGCTCTACCAGGGGCGATGTAAGTAATAACGGGGCATAAAATTGAATGCTCTGGAGCGTTCTCTCTTAGGCCCCAAAGCAGCGCGGCTGTACTCGTAACAGGTCACGTGTATCAGCACGTCTGCAAGGATCAAAGCAGTTCTTAAGGGAAGGTAACTTCCTTGGACTGCTGGTCTTTAAAATGATAGTAATGTTTCAAAATAGAAGCAGCTCCAATTAATCTTCATTGTATTTGGGCCATGGAGAGTGTTATTTCAATACTGTCAGAGTTGTCGTTCAAGAGTATTTGAATAATAATGTATCCCCCTCCTGCCCCTTTTACTAATGTAACACTGCTCACCTCAGAACAGAAAGGAGGTATCCAGATGGATTGCAGAGAGGGACAATCTTCAGTGCTGGTCTTTTAGCTAACTTGACACTTAAGTAGTTTTGAATGAAGCTTTCATATATGCAAACTTGAACTCGGTGCATTGGATACCTACATTACAGACCTCTCTAGCATTCATGTGGTATAAAGCCCCTTTTAATGGCAGTTATCCTGTGAGAGCAGACTGTTCCTTAGAGTTCAGGCTCTACTCATGTGCACCAGGTTCACTATAAAAATAGTCACCCTCATTTTGGCGACCAACCCTGGGGAGCATTAATATGTTGCCAGGTTGAAAATGGCATCATTAGAATCTCGCATGTATTTATTTCACCCGCATGACAAGGACAACATGCTTAACACAGCGGGGAAAAGCAAGTGTGACTGTGATGCCCCAGTGGCGTTATTGCAGGGGCTGTGATGTGGCACCATACCTCCCAAGTGTCCCTTTTTAGGAGGGACAGACCCTCTTTTAGACCCAAATCCCTCTGTCCCTCTTTCTCACTCTGATGTCCCTCTTTTAGGAGATCAGACTGAGTGTTATGCAGATAAGTGTATCATATTGTTCTACAGCAATATAACTTGCATTATTGCTTGTTTAAATGTCAGTATATGTGTTTATAAATTAGTCTGTGTAAATAAAATACTTTGGTCTTGTTATAAGTCACCCACCAGCCACGCCCCCAGCAACACCCCCTAAAACACAAGTGTCCCTCTTTGGCAATTTGAAATGTTGGGAGGTATGTGGCACTCAAAGAGTTAATGGAAGAAATGGCACTGCTATAGGGCTGGTTGCCAAACTGAGGGCGACATTTTGATAGGATACCCTATTTTCAGACCTTCATTCTGCTGCCTCATTGGTCTGCAGGGGCTCACAATGGAATCCCTGGATTCATTAATGGGCAGATCTGCTCACAGGGGAACTGATCTGCTGATATGTCACTATAGGAGAGAGAGTTGCTCTTTAATCAATAGGATCTTTAACTCTCCCCAAGTGGTGCAGCTGATTTGCCCTGGAATTACTTATCTCTTTTTTTGAACAAAAGGCTTATAAAAGTGCTTAATATTTCAACCTATTGCATTATGGGTATAATAGTTCTACATCTAGCCCGCATCCCATGTCCAGTACAACAAATAAGTGTGATTATTTCTATTTGTTTCATTGATGTTTACTTAATAGTCCAAGTGTTAACCTGTGAAATATTTATGTGAACACATTTGCACTTACACCTTGTTACTTTATCACTGAGAGTTTGACAGCTTACTGCTGGGCTATCAAGTCCATTGTTGTCTACATTCCTCGGGGTTGTAGAACAGGTTCTAAGAATATTCTAGAGCAACTGTAGTGTAGTGGGACCAGGATGTAGCACTAGTAATTTCTTACACCAATTGCACATCCAAGGCTTTTATCAGGTTTATAGGGACCCTATGGTCTAAACCAACTTTGGTGGTTTTGAAAGAGCTTTAAAAATCACATATATATTGTATTTACCCATATTAATTTAGAAAATTAGGTTTTCAGTTATTTAGAGTTATGAATTGTAATAATCAAAGTATGCTGCACAGACACTTTCTATTTTAATTCTGCATTGCCCCACCAACAATCACTAGCACTGCCCAGAATAGAACTGCCCACACTCCCTAGTACTGAAAGGGTTAAGTGACAGCGTGTGGGGGAGGTAGTGTAGGGCTAAGAAAGGACATGCCTGAATGGCATGCCTTAATTAGAATATAATTAATTCAAGCACTGTTTCCTTTCCCAGACTGGCATCACTTTGCATTGGTCATAGAATCATAATAAACTATCTGTCACTCCAGCCTTGTTACACTAGTAGCCACGTAACCACACATACACAGTCTGTCAATCCAGCCATGGGCCATTGTTCACTGGATTCTACAGAACCTCACATACTGCCTGCTGCCTTATTCCACTGTCCACTGGTAGCTACAGACCCACACATATTCCACCTGCCATCCGAGCCCTGTTCCACTATTTACTAGTAGCAACAAACAGAGGTGTAACTAGAAGCCTCCGGGGCCCTGGTACAAGACGTGCCACAGGCCCCCACCACCACATTGACCCCTTCCACAATGCCCCTCAATCTCCACAATGCCCCCATCTCCTACCTCCTACCTGGAGCTCCCTTGATGTCCACTTAGTAATGCAAAGTGCTGGGAGATGATGTCATCTCCCAGCGCTCTGCATTACTAGACCACCGGCGGGAGATTGCGGGCACCAGGCGGAGGGGTCGCAGGGAAGGCCGGACCCCTGGAGTTACGCCACTGGCAACAGAGCCACACAACAACTGTCTGCTTAACCAGTCTGGTAGGCACAGAAACACACACCTGGGAATGAAAGGATTAGCATACCTGCAGCTCCTGTAAATGTCTAAAGTAATCATACCTTGGAACTCTAAGGGTTTGGCCCTGAGTCTCAGGGTTTTGAACCACATCTCAGGGTGAAGGGCCAAAGTCTCAGGGTGAGAGAGTCCAGTGTTATATATTATATGATCTGCACCAATTAAATATTTCTTTTGTCTCTAAATTGCATCCATTTGTACCAGAAAGACAGGGGAGATGTTAAAGGTTCCTTGTGGACCAACTGAAGCAGCTCTGGAATAGAGCAAGCAGGTATAT
Organism: Rhinophrynus dorsalis; assembly: GCA_037306005.1. Classification (NCBI taxonomy): domain Eukaryota; kingdom Metazoa; phylum Chordata; class Amphibia; order Anura; family Rhinophrynidae; genus Rhinophrynus; species Rhinophrynus dorsalis. Next base: position 416,399,079 of record CM074722.1, read on the forward strand.
ATTGCATAAAATGTACACTATGCGAACCTACGGGGTTTAATATTTAAGTGATCTCAGCTAATATTAAAAGTTCCCATTAATGAAAGTAATGCTTATCCCATGTCCCTGGAACAAGTGGTGCTCCTATCCATTTCTCAACATGCACCCTATGAAGTCCTGTTTATATGACAATCCCTTGCACAGTGGTTTCTCAGGTGAACAGGGCTGTACAGGGCACATATGGAGAAGGAAATTTGGGCTCTACATGCTCCAGGGACACACAGGGTGTCCCTCCCTCTCCTACCAGCCCTACCCCAGATATTACCCTCACTGTCAACAACACTACCATCACACCAACCCCTACAGCACGCTGCCTGGGGAGTCACATTTGACTCTGCCCTATCCTTCATTCCTCACATCCAATCAATCTCAAACACATCCCGCCTCCACCTCCGCAACACCTCTAGAATCTAACCCTTCCTCACCCAAGACACTACTAAAATTCTAATCCAAACACTCATCATGTCCCATCTTGACTACTGTAACTCACTACTAATTGGCCTTCCTCTCACCCGACTAACCCCACTACAGTCCATAATGAACTCAGCTGCACGACTAATCTACCTCACTCATCACTTCTCTAACACCAATCCCCTCTGCCAGTCCCTACACTGGCTCCCATTAACATATAGGATTAAATTCAAAATTCTCTTGCTAACTTATGGAGCCCTTATGAACAATGCACCCCCCCCATTCCATTTCTCATTTCCAAATACACTCCCACTCTCCATCTTCTGCACATGACCATCTCCTCTCCACAGCTCTTATCACATCCTCCCACTCCCGCCAGGATTTTTCCCATGCTGCACCTGAGCTCTGGAATTTCCTCCCCTGTCTTATCAGACCAGCCTTCAGATGCTCCCTGAAAACTCACCTCTTCAGGGAAGCCTATCAACTACCTCCATAAACATTATCACCAAGAACCACCCCTTCCCTGGACCACTACACTCAACAGCACGTCTCACTCCCACCCACTGAGCAGCAGTTCATGTGGCAGGAGGCACTTACACCCAATAGCACTTACACCTTCTGTGTCCAACCTACCTTCCTCTAGACTGTAAGCTGTCACAAGCAGGGACCTCTGATCCTTCTGTTCTCTACATTTGATTTGTACTATTTAATATCTCTGTATGTCTATTCCCTATTGTACAGCGCTGCGGAATAAGTTGGTGCTATATAAATAAAGAATAATAATAATACATTTACACAGCTGATGGCATGTTAACCCTTCCAGTGCCAGAAGTGTGTCCAACGCTTCAATGTATCGGACACACCTCACACTTAAAGGATTGTTTTACAGCATCTTATGTTTAATGGATGGGTTCTATAACTGTAGGTGGGACGATGCTGGGGTGTCAGACAGGCATGCTCCACGGTGCAGGGTAGAGTGTTCCTGGCATGAAGTATGTTGAAGCAAGAAGGTAATGGTCCTGAAGTGAGCTGGGCAGGGGTCTTTGACCCAGTGACAGGAAATAATTTGAGCCACCTGCAATAGGAAGACTGAAGATGGACTTATAAATGTTATTTTCTGAGACTTATGATGTACCTGTTATTAATTTATGTACAGCTGCAGTAATAAGGGATATATCAGGGCACCACTCACAATAAAGATTAAGCCAGGCACCCTGCACTCTATCGTCCCTGTTTGGCCATGCCCTCCCCCATCCCTGCCCCAGATAACTGAGTCATTAAGTCCTCTTAATGAGTCTACAGCCTCAGGACCTATAGGTTCAGCACCATAGGCAGAGTTGAGCCTGGAGTTCCATTATGCCTGCCAGGCACCAGGTAGACTGAATGTACCCAGAGATAACATTGTCTCTGGGCATGTGCAGATCCCATTGGAACAATGGCCTTTTCCACTGTTGCTCATCAGGCTGATGAGATTACCTGGGAGACTCAGTGGGAAGATGGAAATCTAATCAGCTCATCCTTAGCATAGGACTGTCAGCTGTGTATGGATTGGGTGGAATCAAACCTGCGCCTTACAGTCAGTCCTGGGATTGGCTAAATTTGATTTATCAGGGGTGGGCTGAATACTGGATTTGTCACCTGTACCTCCAAAGATATAGTGGAGAAGCCCATGCAAATTGCCACCTTGGCATCACAGAGGAATTTGATATAAAAGATGAGACTGTATAGTATGTGCAGGCTTCTGGTTTCAGGTTGTTATACATCTTTGGACATGCTCCAACACCCCATAAATGCTCCAACAATAAAGTTCTAGAGTTTAAGAAAGAGCAAAACATGTAAGAGTTAGTGTGAGTGTGATAGAGCACAAGAGAGAGCATGAGTGAAAGAGTGTAAGAGAGCATAAGTGACAGCACAATAGTACAGCAAGGAAACAAAAAGCACAGAAGCAAGAGCTTGAAAAACAGTGAGCAATAGTGGGAGCTCAAGATAGAGCTTGTGTGAGAGAGTGCAAGAGGACATCAGAAACAGAGCAAGAGAGACAAAGTGAGTGAAAAATAGAGAGGGTGCAGGAGAGAGAGTGTGAAAGAAACAGTAAGAGGGAGTGAGTGGTTGACAGAGTGACACTTTGGTGGTGTCACCGTGTACAGCTCTGTACCACAGCCTGGCAATCTTTGTCTGTTACCCTCCCCAAGTAGCGCCTCGTTCCATCCTCCTCCAATGACGGAGGATTTCTCCATGTAAGCTGGAGCACTCTCGTTGGCAAGAGACCGCTCCAGTTTACATGGAGAATCTTCTATCATCGGAGGAGGTTGGAACAAGAAAATACTTGAGGAGGGGAACAGACGAAGATTGACAGGCTGCGGTACAGAGCTGAACCCGCAGACTGGCCTGAAGTAAGGCCCTTGCTCATTTTTAAAATGGTAAATTTCTCCATAGCCTGCATTATGTAAAAAAACACACACAGATTACATGTTATCACTATAGGAATATTACACAGAGGAAAACCTGTATAGAGGTGATAGTTCCCCTTTAAATGAGGCTTTTAAATTGGACCTGTCACTTTGCTTATTTGAAAACGTCATTAAAACTACACTTTTCTCATGTTAGTCACAAGACCAACAGATGCATATTATAAGAAACTAGTGTAAAAGCCCGTGTACACAGGCCAAGGTCCGGGTAATGTTAACACAGATTAATAAATTGGCATTAGGCAAACTAGGAACTTAAAATCTGTTCCAGCACTTAAGTTAGCATGGATTACCATCCTACATTTACCCTACTATCTCCTAAAATGTACAACTCCATGGGTGAGATGCACTAAGGTGTGATAAAAAAGTGATAAACAGGTGATAAAGTGGAGATAACATCACCAGTGTTCTAAACTCTCCAAGTCCTATTCTATGGAGCCAATGCACTAAGATTTATCCAACTTTGGAGATCTTAGTGCACTGTCTCTATAGAATAACATAGGAACTGAAAAAGTTATATCACTGGAGAAGTAATCTCCACATTATCAGCCCTTTATCACACCTTAGTGCATAACTCCCTTTGTCCTTTCGCTGACATAACATAACCTATAGGCATTGCAAACTTAGGAACACTAATGCCTAACAAATACATTTGGGTTATATAATTTGAAATATCATATACTTCCAACTAGCATCTGCAAAATTTAGTTACATTATGTTAGATCCAAAAACTCTAATCCTAACTTTACATTTTTAAAGGAGCAGTAAACTTTTTTATGAAAAAATACATATTGTAGGCATACCTGGGAACTTTTGAAACAGGGCTACCCGGAGGGTAACCCTGTCAGTGCCGACGCGGAGGAAAATGACGCGATATTGTGTCATAAAATGGGCGGGGCTTAGTCACGGGGGGGCGGGACAAAAAAACACACAAAAAAACCCTGTAAAATTTATGCAAGAGGGCGGGGAGTGGGAGGAACCGGGCGGGATGGAGCACAAGTGGGCAGAGTTTCTACTTAAACTCTGCCCACCCGGTGATTCACACATTGCCCCGGAGACCCAGTAATTCAGTTTGAAATCCGGAGTCTCCGGGGCAAAACAGGAGAGTTCCCAGGTATGATTGTAGGGTGTTTCCTGTTGAGTAAAATAAGGGTACTCCCAATGCTGAGAGATGCATATTTACAAGGTTATTACAATTTAAAGGGGAACTACCACCCCACATAAAGTTCAACCCCAAGAATTACCCATCTGGCGACTAGATGAACAATAGTACTAGTCGCCAGAATAATTACCTCCTTATAGAGAAATTGTACTGCTCCCGAGATTGACGGGCAGGCAACAGTGCTTTCAAAGAATAGGTTCGCCTGCGCTGTCAGTCTCTTCCGGTACCTTAAGGTACGAAGCAACGCTTCCTAGAGCAGACTGGGACTGACAGTGCAGGCATGCAGATATCACTATATAAAGATATCTGCGCTGTTTCCTGGCTGTCAGTCTCTGGAGCAGCATAATTTATCTATAAGGAGGTAATTATTCTGGTGACTAGTACTATTGTTAAGCTAGTCGTCAAATGGGTAATTCTTCAGGTTTAACTTTATGTGGGGTGGTAGTTCCCCTTTAAACCTGTGTTGTTGTTGTTTTTACATTAGCAGTGCTCTCTGGTGGTCAAATTCCGATTAGCATACCCGGGAACTCTCCGGATTTTCCCCGGAGACTCCGGCTCTGACAGAGCTTTACCGGGTCTCCGGGGCAGAGGCAGATTCCTCCGGATGTGGAGAGTTTCTATTGAAACTCTACCCACATCTGATTTTTCTCCCATTGTGCCTCCGTCCCCAGCCTTCTGTGTGACACCTTTAACCCTCTGAGTACCAGAGTGGTACGGAATGCATTGCTTTGCAATGCATTCCGTACCACTCTGGCACTCAAAGGGTTAAATCCCCCCAACACTCGAGTTAAGCCCTGCCCCTTTTTGACGCGATTAGCGTCATTTTTGTTACCCCCTGCTGAACAGAGGACTACCCTCCGGGTAGCCCTCAACTGAAAGTTCCCAGGTATGCCGATTAGTTATTCTGTTACATTCTAATGGAGTGACAGACAATTCTCCCTAGAATTTGATAGAAACTGCCGAGGAAATAAACACATAGTTAGTGATGAGCGAGCACCCCAATGCTCGGATGTTCGGGTGCTCTGACCGAGCACCCCCTGAGGCTCGAGTGCTCGGCCGAGCACCCGAGCCCCATTGAAGTCAATGGGAGGACTCGAGCATTACACCAGGCACCCCCTGCTCTGATGAGGGGAGGGTGCCTGGTCCATAGGAAAAGGGCAGAAAAGGATGGAAACACTACAGAAATGGTTCAGGGACAGCATAGGGAGGATGTCTGGATGCACCTTGGACTCCAACATCGCTGCTGGGAACGATCTTTCGCCCGTAGTACGCCATTTTTACAGACTGACCGTAAAACACACAAAAAGGAAAATAAAAACGACTTTAGGCGAAAAATTGTTACCAAACAGTATTTGCTGTATATTTACTTGTATATCATCTGCAAATTCTCCCAAAAATTTCATCGATTTTCTGAAGTGAGGCCATGATTAAGAGGGAAACGTGCGCAGAGGCAAATTATCCCAAAAATTTCCTTGATTTTCAGAACTGAGGCCATGATTAAGAGGGAAACGTGCGCAGAGGCAAATTCTCCCAAAAATTTCCTTGATTTTCAGAACTGAGGCCATGATTAAGAGGGAAACGTGCGCTGAGCTGACCATCTAAAACATTATGGGTGAGGGTCTGCTGCAGAGCTGACCATCCTAAACATTATATGCGAAGGCCCGCTAGTGAGCTGACGCTATAAAACATTATATGAGAGGGCCCGCTAGAGAGCTGACCCAATAAAACATTATATGAGAAGGCCCGCTGGTGAGCTGACCTATATAAAAATTGGCAAACAGGGCCCGCTGGTGAGCTGGCCCTATATAAAAATTATATCACAGGGCCCGCTGGTGAGCTGGCCCTATATAAAAATTATATCCCAGGGCACGCTGGTGAGCTGGCCCTATATAAAAATTATATCCCAGGGCATATGGAAGAGGAGGAGGAGGATGAGAACATTAAGAGTCAACCATATACCCGTTTTTGGGGTGGAAGGGGTGAATGGGAATACAGAGTATTCCCATCATTGTAAATAACATATATAAAGTGAGTTTATGTTCCCCCGGGGCTTTCCTCCAGTGGAGTGGAGAAGTCAGGGGAAATCCAGGCCTTGTTCATTTTTATAAGTGTCAACCTATCAGCATTGTCGGTGGAAAGGCGGATACGCTTATCTGTTATGATGCCACCAGCAGCACTAAATACCCGCTCAGACAGAACGCTGGCGGCAGGGCAGGCCAGCACCTCCAAGGCGTAGAGTGCCAGTTCATACCACGTGTCCAGCTTGGACACCCAGTAGTTGTAAGGCACAGAGGGATCATTGAGGACGCTGACACGGTCTGCTACGTACTCCTTCACCATCTTCCAAAACTTTTCCCTCCTTGTGACACTAGGCTGCGCATCAGGGTGAGGGTGCTGGCGGGGTGTCATGAAGGTGTCCCACGCCTTGGAGAGTGTTGCCCTGCCTTTCTCGGAACTGCTGTGTGCTCCCCTTTTCTCCCCTTCTCGGTTGGCCAAGGTAGCACGTACTCTGCCGCCAGCGTTGTCAGATGGAAAATTTTGGAGCAATTTTTCAACAAGAACCTTCTGGTATTGCACCATTTTGCTTGTCCTCTCCACCGGAGGAATGAGAGATGAGAAATTCTCTTTGTAGCGGGGGTCCAGAAGGGTGAACACCCAGTAATCCGTGTTGTCTAAAATGCGTACAACGCGTGGGTCACGGGAAAGGCAGCCTAACATAAAGTCAGCCATGTGTGCCAGAGTACCAACAGTCAAGATTTCGCTGTCCTCACCAGGAGGCTGACTCTCAATATCCTCATCCTCTTCCTCCTCTTCTGCCCACCCACGCTGAAGAGATGGAACTAAAGTTCCATGGCTACCCTCTGTAGCGGAGGCAACCGTGTCTTCCTCCTCCTCCTCCTCCTCCTCCTCCTCCTCCGCCTCCTCCAATTGTCGCTGAGAAGACGAAGTGAGGGTGCTCTGGCTATCACCTTGTGTAAGCTCTTCCTCCCCCATTTCCACCTCTTCCACATGCAAAGCGTCGGTTTTAATTGTGAGCAGCGAGCGTTTCAGTAGACACAGAAGTGGGATGGTTACACTGATAATAGCGTTATCGCCGCTCACCATCTGTGTCGATTCCTCAAAATTGCGTAAAACCTCGCAGAGGTCTGACATCCATTCCCACTCCTCACTTCTGATTACAGGAAGTTGAACGGAGAGGCGACGACCGTGTAACAGCTGGTACTCCACTACTGCCCTCTGCTGCTCACAAAGCCGGGCCAACATGTGGAAGGTGGAGTTCCAGCGCGTGCTCACGTCACACAGCAGCCGGTGAGCTGGCAATTGTAAGCGCTGCTGCAGCTTCAACAGGCCGGCCGAAGCTGTAGATGACTTACGGAAATGTGCACACACGCGGCGCACCTTGGTCAAGAGATCATGCACATTGGGGTAGGTTTTTAGAAATCGCTGCACCACTAAATTAAATACATGCGCTAGGCATGGTACGTGTGTGAGCTTGCCGAGCTCCAAAGCCGCCACCAAGTTACGCCCATTATCACACACAACCATGCCTGCTTGCAGGTTGAGTGGCGAGAGCCACTGCTCGGTCTGGTGACTAATCCCCTGCAACAGCTCTGAGGCCGTGTGCTGTTTGTCCCCAAGGCAGATCAGCTTCAGCACGGCCTGTTGACGCTTCCCCACTGCAGTGCTACACTGCTTCCAGCTACTGGCTGATGGGGGAGTGGCGGTGTGTGTAGAGAATTCGGAGGTGGAAACGGAGGAGGAGGAGCCAATAACGTAGGTGCTGGTGGAAACCCTGATGGAGGTAGGGCCCGCAATCCTCGGCGTGGGTAGCACCCGTGCCATCCCAGGGTCCGAGTCGCTCCCAGCCTCCACGACATTCACCCAGTGTGCCGTCAGGGAAATGTAGCGTCCCTGGCCACAAGCACTTGTCCATGTGTCAGTCGTTAAGTGGACCTTCCCAGTAACTGCGTTGGTCAGGGCACGGGTGATGTTACGGGACACATGGTGGTGTAATGCGGGGATGGCACACCGGGAAAAGTAGTGGCGGCTGGGGACCGCGTACCGAGGGACAGCTGCTGCCCTCAGGCTGCGGAAGGACTCAGTGTCCACAAGCCTAAATGGCAGCATTTCGATGGCCAGTAATTTTGAAAGGTGTGAGGTTAGTGCTATGGCCTGTGGGTGGGTGGCTGGGTATTTTCTCTTGCGCTCAAATGCCTGGGGTAACGACATTTGGACGCTGTGCTGGGACAGGGAAGTGGATGTGGTCGCTGATGGTGCTTCAGATGCTACAGGTGCAGGGCGGGAGGTATGCGGGCCTGCGCCTTCGACAGGCGATTGGCCGGCACCGAAAACAGGGGAAGAGGAGGCAGTGGTGTGGCCTGCAGACACAGATGGGCGATCCAGGCGTTCCTCCCACTTACTACGGTGCTTGGATGCCATGTGTCGGATCATGCTGGTGGTGGTGAGGTTTCTAGTGTTCATGCCTCGGCTCATTCTGGTGTGGCACAGGTTGCAAACTACAAATCTTTTGTCGTCCGCACTTTCCTTAAAAAAACGCCATACCGCGGAACACCTACCCCTTGGCAAGGTAGATTTACGCAAGGGGGTGCTCCGTGGAACATTTGCGGGCCGGTTTGGTGCGGTCCGCCTTCTTTCTGTAGCCACACCACTGCCTCTTCCAGCCTGTTGCGGTGCTGCAGATGGCTCACCCTCAGGACTGCTGTCATCGCTCGGCTCTACACCTTCCCAGGTGGGGTCAGTCACCTCATCGTCCACCAAGTCCTCCTCCACTTCCTCACTCTGATCATCCTCCTCAAGTCTTGATCCCACCACATACTCGGTCATTGACAACTGTATAACATTCTCCTCAACAAGGTCTTGAGAAGGAAATAGTGGTTGATTTAATGGCAACTGTGTCTCATCATCATCATCATCATCCACTACTTCCTTTGACCTTAAATGCCGTTCACATCTGTCATCTTCTTGTGATTGGGTAGCCTCTAGAGGTTGTGAATCAGGGCACAAGATGTCATGTTCCTCTGCAAGCGTGCTTGGAGAGAGGGTCAAATGAAGGATTCGTGATGAGACGAGCTCATCACTATATCCCAGTGTGGGATCACTTCTTTGACCAGACCGTGTATGGTGGGAGGAAGGATGATCAGAGTGAGGATTATGTTGACCAGACTCTTGGCTACTGAGAGTGGACTTGGTGGAAGACAGGGTGGTGCTTAACCGACTGGAAGCAGTATCAGCTGTCATCCAACCGACCACCTGTTCGCACTGGTCGGACCTCGAGAGTGATGTCCTGCGACGCCCTGTGAAATCAGACATGAAGCTAGGTAGGGTGGATGTCTTTCTTTCTTGTGCTCTGGCACCAGGCACAGTTTCTCCGCGTCCTGACCCGCGCCCTGAACTTTCAGGATCACGTCCACTTCCCCGTCCCTTTTTACCCGCCTTCTTCATCTTACACGATATATATGACTTTAATATATATGAGTTTGAAAACTTAACAGTATTTCTTACTATTCTGCAACTCTGCAGAGTACACAGAATAGGCTGCTAAACGGCGGTGAAACACACTGAATGGAATATGTGACTTTAATATTTGAGTTTGAAAACTTAACAGTATTTCTTACTATTCTGCAACTGTTCAGAGTACACAGAATAGGCTGCTAAACGGCGGTGATACACACTGAATGGAATATGTGACTTTAATATTTGAGTTTGAAAACTTAACAGTATTTCTTATTATTCTGCAACTGTACAGAGTACACAGAATAGGCTGCTAAACTGCGGTGAAACACACTGAATGGAATATGTGACTTTAATATTTGAGTTTGAAAACTTAACAGTATTTCTTACTATTCTGCAACTCTGCAGAGTACACAGAATAGGCTGTTAAACGGCGTTGAAACACACTGAATGGAATATGTGACTTTAATATTTGAGTTTGAAAACTTAACAGTATTTCTTATAATTCTGGAACTGTACAGAGTACACAGAATAGGCTGTTAAACGGCGGTGAAAGACACTGAATGGAATATGTGACTTTAATATTTGAGTTTGAAAACTTAACAGTATTTCTTATAATTCTGGAACTGTACAGAGTACACAGAATAGGCTGTTAAACGGCGGTGAAAGACACTGAATGGAATATGTGACTTTAATATTTGAGTTTGAAAAATTAACAGTATTTCTTACTATTCTGCAACTCTGCAGAGTACACAGAATAGGCTGTTAAACGGCGTTGAAACACACTGAATGGAATATGTGACTTTAATATTTGAGTTTGAAAACTTAACAGTATTTCTTATAATTCTGGAACTGTACAGAGTACACAGAATAGGCTGTTAAACGGCGGTGAAAGACACTGAATGGAATATGTGACTTTAATATTTGAGTTTGAAAACTTAACAGTATTTCTTATAATTCTGCAACTGTACAGAGTACACAGAATAGGCTGTTAAACGGCGGTGAAACACACTGAATGGAATATGTGACTTTAATATTTGAGTTTGAAAACTTAACAGTATTTCTTACTATTCTGCAACTCTGCAGAGTACACAGAATAGGCTGTTAAACGGCGTTGAAACACACTGAATGGAATATGTGACTTTAATATTTGAGTTTGAAAACTTAACAGTATTTCTTATAATTCTGGAACTGTACAGAGTACACAGAATAGGCTGTTAAACGGCGGTGAAAGACACTGAATGGAATATGTGACTTTAATATTTGAGTTTGAAAACTTAACAGTATTTCTTATAATTCTGCAACTGTACAGAGTACACAGAATAGGCTGTTAAACGGCGGTGAAGGACACTGAATGGAATATGTGACTTTAATATTTGAGTTTGAAAACTTAACAGTATTTCTTATAATTCTGGAACTGTACAGAGTACACAGAATAGGCTGTTAAACGGCGGTGAAAGACACTGAATGGAATATGTGACTTTAATATTTGAGTTTGAAAACTTAACAGTATTTCTTATAATTCTGGAACTGTACAGAGTACACAGAATAGGCTGTTAAACGGCGGTGAAAGACACTGAATGGAATATGTGACTTTAATATTTGAGTTTGAAAAATTAACAGTATTTCTTACTATTCTGCAACTCTGCAGAGTACACAGAATAGGCTGTTAAACGGCGTTGAAACACACTGAATGGAATATGTGACTTTAATATTTGAGTTTGAAAACTTAACAGTATTTCTTATAATTCTGGAACTGTACAGAGTACACAGAATAGGCTGTTAAACGGCGGTGAAAGACACTGAATGGAATATGTGACTTTAATATTTGAGTTTGAAAACTTAACAGTATTTCTTATAATTCTGCAACTGTACAGAGTACACAGAATAGGCTGTTAAACGGCGGTGAAAGACACTGAATGGAATATGTGACTTTGATATTTGAGTTTGAAAAATTAACAGTATTTCTTACTATTCTGCAACTCTGTAGAGTACACAGAATAGGCTGTTAAACGGCGTTGAAACACACTGAATGGAATATGTGACTTTAATATTTGAGTTTGAAAACTTAACAGTATTTCTTCCTATTCTGCAACTCTGCACAGTACACAGAATGTGCTGCTAAACTGCGGCGAAGCACACTGAATGGAATATGTGACTTTGATATTTGAGTTTGAAGACTTAACAGTATTTCTTCCTATTCTGCAACTCTGCACAGTACACAGAATGTGCTGCTACACTGCGGCGAAGCACACTGAATGGAATATGTGACTTTGATATTTTAGTTTGAAGACTTAACAGTATTTCTTCCTATTCTGCAACTCTGCACAGTACACAGAATGTGCTGCTAAACTGCGGCGAAGCACACTGAATGGAATATGTGACTTTGATATTTGAGTTTGAAGACTTAACAGTATTTCTTCCTATTCTGCAACTCTGCACAGTACACAGAATGTGCTGCTACACTGCGGCGAAGCACACTGAATGGAATATGTGACTTTGATATTTTAGTTTGAAGACTTAACAGTATTTCTTCCTATTCTGCAACTCTGCACAGTACACAGAATGTGCTGCTAAACTGCGGCGAAGCACACTGAATGGAATATGTGACTTTGATATTTGAGTTTGAAGACTTAACAGTATTTCTTCCTATTCTGCAACTCTGCACAGTACACAGAATGTGCTGCTAAACTGCGGCGAAGCACACTGAATGGAATATGTGACTTTGATATTTTAGTTTGAAGACTTAACAGTATTTCTTCCTATTCTGCAACTCTGCACAGTACTCAGAATGTGCTGCTAAACTGCGGCGACGCACACTGAATGGAATACGTGACTTTGATATTTTAGTTTGAAGACTTAACAGAATGTGCTCTAATCTGCAACTTTGCACACTAAACAGAATGTGCTCTAATCTGCAACTTTGCACACTAAACAGAATGTGCTCTAATCTGCAACTTTGCACACTAAACAGAATGTGCTCTAATCTGCAACTGTGCACACTAAACAGAATGTGCTCTAATCTGCAACTTTGCACACTAAACAGAATATATATATATTTTTTTTTTTTTTTTTGTTTTTTTCCCCCCACACCAAATAACCTGCTGCCCCCACACACAGTAGTCCTAAAAAGGACTTTTGGTTCTTTTTTTTTCACAATTTTTGTTTTTTTCCTCCCTACACTGCCTTTCCCTTCCTATCCTCAGCTCTCCCTGGCTCAGACTGAGCCGAACTCGCTGGTCAGGTGCTATACAGCACCTGACCACGGGTTCTGGCCAGCCAATCAGTGTAATGCCAGCAGCCAACATGGCTGCTGGCATTACACCGATGTCAGAGCCTCCCTGCACGTTTATTGGCTGCGCAGCAGCCGCAAAACGTGCGGGGAGGAGACCCGAACATGGCGGGCGAGCACATGCGGTACTCGTACGAGTACCGCCATGTGCCGAGCAGAGCGATGCTCGAGCCGATCCGAGCATCGGCCGAGCATGCTCGCTCAACACTACACATAGTAAAGTCACTTCCTGTTTATTTGAACTGTTATAAATTTTGAATAAAACAACTGACATCTGTGGGAGTACCCTTGTTTTACTCAATAGGAAAAGCTCTATAACATATCGGTTTTCATAAATAAAGTTTACTGCTCCTTTAATGCACGTGCAGGCTATCCTATATAGACACAAATTGGTTAATTACATAATAACATAGTAACATAGTAATTTAAGTTGAAAAAAGACTTGCATCCATCTAGTTCAACCCTTTTCCTATTCCTGTTTACCATCGTTGATCCAAAAAACGGCAAAAAAAACCCTCAATATAGCAATTTCAAATTCTGCCTTGAATGGGGGGATAAAAGTTCCTTCTTGATTCCAAATGGCAATTATTTATGCAGAGCTAATGGTGTTAACCCTTTGAATGCCAGGGGTGTGCAACGCATTGTGAAGCAATGCATTGCACATCCCTTTTGCACTTATAGAGTTAAAGAATTAGCATTAGCACTCACTGCTCTTCTATTCAGAAAGACAGTTACATTAGCTCACTTACAAACAATTAAACACTATCGCTTCTGAGATACCTATCATGATTGCTGTAGCAAGACAGCCCTGGATAAAGCAGAAATGGGAGCCCCCAGTAGACAAAAGCATATGTAAGATCATATTTTAGGCCCCAGAAAACAAAAATATTTTTTTGCACAAGTAGCATGGCGTACAAGGCAATTATATATAACCCCAGAATATTTTTAATTGTCAGTGTTCCTTTAAATTCAAGGTCCACTTTAACAACTTGAATGCTAGAAAGGTCTCCAACACATTGTGAAGCAATGCACTGATGTCTACCCTAGCAGTTAAGGGGTTAAGCTACCAATTTAAATCAGTGGAACAAATGAACTTGTCCCCTATGGTACAGTTGGTTTGCTCCAGAACTGCTCCTCATTTCTTTTGTGAACAAAACCCAAGGTGTTATCTCAAATGAGTAATAAATTAGTCTCTTTTGTTATGTAATTGCTTGTAAATTGTTGTATTAGGGAGGTAATGCATGTCCTTTTCTGTTTGAAGTTGTGTTTTCCTAATGACGTCTACGTAGTCCAGTAGTAAATAGTTAAAAAGCTAAATGTATGCACTTTGCATTGGTTTACTGATTTTAACGAAAGATTTCACTGTGCATATTGAAACCAACAATGGCATGAAGATGATACTTGTGTTTTTTTGTCACATCAGAGGATGGCTGGCAACTTTTAGCCTGAGGGTCAAATACAATCAAGTGGCAAATGTCTATTATCGTTGAGCCCACTGACCCAGTCAGTGATACCCCATAGCTTACAATTGTGATACTACAGAGCTTACAGTTGAAATGGAACTACACTAGTGATACCATAGAGCTTATAAGGGAAATGGGTTATGCTCATACCTGGGAACTTTTGAAACAGGGCTACCCGGAGGGTAACCATGTCAGTGCCGACCGGGGAGGAAAATGACGCGATTTGTGTCATAAAAGGGGTGGGGCTTAGTCGTAGGGGGCAGGACAAAAAAACCTGCAAAATGGAGGTAAGAGGGCGGGGAGTGGGAAGAACCGGGCGGGATAGAGCACAAGTGGGCAGAGTTTCTACTTAAACTCTGCCCACCCGGTGATTCACACATTGCCCCAGAGACCCGGTAATTCAGTTTGAAATCCGGAGTCTCTGGGGCAAAACCGGAGAGTTCCCAGGTATGGTTATGCTACTAGTCTAACTCCATTTGGATTGGAGCTCATTTCAATTGTAAGCTCGGTGGTATCAATAGTGTAGTTCTATTAACAGCAGCATGTGGGAGATTGAGGCAGTAGCCCACGAGCCCAGACATATGACCCACATGGGGTGCAATTGCAACCCCCCGCCCCCTAGACCAGCCCTCCATTGAAAACAGGTTTAGTATGTTTTTACATTCAATTAAAATCTGATTCTATATATTATAAAAGACATTCTTCTGAACAATAAATAACTTTTGAGAAAATAACCTTTATGTCTTGATGGCACAGTGTGGCATCTTATGTTAGTTTCCTACCAGGTATGCTAATTAGTTCTGTCTGAGGCTACGTTCATTCATATCACAGTGTATGCTAATATTGGCTCAGCACAGCAACTAATTTGCATAGTGTGTCACACTGTGCCACCAACACTTACCTTCTCAAGAACTATTTATGTTACAAATAAATGGCTAGTTTGACATTCAAACACTTATTTGATTCTAGTTAACCACTTGAGTGCCAGGGGTGACAAATATATTGGAGACCCCTCTGGCACTGAAAGTGTTAAAATTAAGTAACCTGATCTTAAGGTGACGAGCCTACATTAAGGCTAACTTATTTTAGGCCAGTTTCTCAAAGGGGACTCCTGAAGAAGTGCAAAGGGTTAAAAAGAAATAAACAGAAGTCACAGTGAACAGAGGAACAATCCTTTGATGGCCATTCATGTATATGAAGTTTTGCGATCATGGCCATTCATGTATATGCAGTTCTGCGATCATGGGTATTCATGGATATGCAGCTCTGCGATCATGGCCATTCATCGATCTACAGTTCTGCGATCATGACCATTCATGGATATACAGTTCTGTGATCAAGGCCATTCATGGATATGCAGTTCTGCAATCATAGCCATTCATACATATGCAGTTCTGCAATCATAGCCATTCATCGATATGCAGTTCTGCGATCATGGCCATTCATGTATATACAGTTCTGCGATCATGGCCATTCATGTATATACAGTTCTGCGATTATGGCCATTCATGTATATGCAGTTCTGCAATCATAACCATTCATGGATATGCAGTTCTGCTATCATGGCCATTCATCGATATACAGTTCTGTGATCATGGCCATTCATGTATATGCAGTTCTGTGATCATGGTCATTCATCGATATGCAGTTCTGCGATCATGGCCATTCATGGATATGCAGTTCTGCCACCATTAGAAGACGTGTGAAATACTGAAACATTCTGTACAGTGCATGTTGACTTTCTTGTAAGATTTATCTTGGAATAAGCACTTTAACCCATTAAGGACCAGATAATCTAACAGATAAACTATCTGGTAACTCTTACCTGATAATAATGTAGCCTTAAAATAGCAAGGCCATCTAGCATTCAAGTACACTTGCATGTGTATGAATCCTTATTTATAGAGTGCCACACAGCTATTTACAGAAATAGATATAGTACAATACAAAAATGTAATTCAGGACAGGGATAAGAGTAGGCTAAAGTGTCATATTTGCATTATTAGCAGGGGAAACACGGGAGGGCTGATCTGGGGGAAGCGGGGCAGTTGCCCCCTGGGCCAATCATATGTTTGGGCCAGTGGGCCACTGCTTCACTCAATCTTACTTTTGCTGCTCTAAATTGAGCTACACAAATGATACCACAGAGCTGTAATCCAAATGGAGCTATACTAGTAGCATAATGCATTTTCCTTGTAAGCTCTATAGTATCACTAGTGTAGCTTTACTTAAAGCTCTGTAATATCAGTAGTGTATCCCCATTTCCACTGTAAGACACCACAGCACTTTACTTCACAACATTAATGACAATTTTAAAATTAACTAAAGGGGTTGGGCTGAGACAGTGGGCTCAAACGATAGTAGAAATGGGCCACTTGATTGTATTTTCTGCCAGATCCACAAGTTGCCAGCCGTCCCCTGAGGGGAAAAGTGCATCAAAAATCATACATTGGGAAGAGGACCCTGCCCCTAAGAGCTTACAATATAATTATTAATAATGACAACATTCAGAGATAGTAGGAGGAATAGGTTAAGTACAAGTATAAGGCTTTTGTAAGGGAAGTGCAGAATGATTTGGGTGTGAATGTAAGTCTGCACAAGGCGAATGTTGTTACTGAGATGCCTCCTTGAGCAGCTGGGTTTTTAGGAGATGCTTAAAAGTGATGAGTGTGGATTCTTGGCGAATGGTAATGGGAAGAGCATTCCCAAGTCAAGGGGCAGCCAGTGAAAATTATTGAGGCTAAGACATGGCTTAAGTTGTGTAAGGAGAGGACAGAAAGAACTCTTGAGAAGAACACAGGTGACGGAAAGGGTTGTTGTGAGAGTTAAGAACTAAAATGTAAGAGGATGCTGAATAAGAGAACGCCTTAAAGTAGAAGAGAAGAATTGTATATGAAATACAAGACTTTATGGGTAGTCAAGAGACTGATTTCAGGAGGAGATGGTAGCGAAGGTAACTGGGACCAAGGGTAGTTTATTCTTACAGCTGCATTAAAGGGACAGTAATGGTTCATAATAAAAGTAGCTCTAATTAATCATCATAGTATTTGGACTTTGGAGAGTGTTATTTCAATTCTGTCAGAGTTGTAGTTCAAGAGTAATTCAGTGACAAAGTATCCCCCTCCCGCCCCTTTTACTGATGTAACGCTGCTCAGCCAGATCAGAAGGGAGGTGCCCAGGTAGATTGCAGAGAGGGACAATCTTCAATTAAGATAAGGGAAAAACCTGAAAAACTTGTCAAGGGGGGCAGGGCTTTCATTGTTCTCATAGGAAGAAGATTGTCCCCTGCTGTTATCTTTCTGGTCTATGGACTGGATTCCACATCTGAGAAGAGATGGCTTACATTAGGTAAAAGGGGCGGGAGGGGAAATTTTGCTTGTGAATATCTCTCAAGCCATAAAGGTTTGAGAGATAAGACTTATATTGTTCTTCATGTTTTTTTAATGCCTACAAAATAAAATAAAGATAAAACGAAGTATTACTATCCCTTTAAGAACAGCCTGAAGTAGAGAAAGAGAGGCAGGAAGACCAGAGACTAGAGTGTTGAAATAATCTAGTCTAGAAAGAATGAGGGACAGAGTGAGAGTTTTGGTAGCTGACATGCAGAGGAAGGGCAGTATTTTGGCTATGTATTTAAACATTTCATACTGATATTATCATAAAACCCCTCTGATGATAGAAAGATATCCAGAGCATTGGGAAGTAGGAGTGTTTCTAGCTACTGACTGAGAGAGCTCCAAAGATTCAACGCTTTCTGCCTGCAAAGGGCATATTACTACTATGTCAGTAGTTCTCAACCAGGGTACTGTGGCACTTTGAGAGTGCCCCTTCTTTTCTATAAAGACCTTGCCAAAAATGTGGATTCTATTACATATATTATTAGAAAATTGTTATGCACAACATGTTTGTTTTTGTTATTCTAATTGTGAGACATAAGAATAATTATATTTTATGTATTTTAATTCTTTATTTGTTCATTGACAAATGACATAAGATATGTTGGGGGGTACACTGGAAATTCCAGATTGTGCATTAGGGGTTCCCCATGAAAAAAAAAGTTTGTGAACCACTAAACTATGTGATACTGTACCGATCTCCATAAAGGTAATGAGCAATTAGGTTGTACATCTCACTAATAATGCATTATGGGAGTGTCTGATACACAGGTGTCTTAGAAGCCTGTCAATAACCTTGTTGAAGGAACTCTTTTAGCACAGTGGGATAGCTACAGTTGGCCATGGTTTGGTTGCAGAATACTCAGTTTTGATCACAGACTCCTTCAACCAGTTTTTTACCTGAAGAAAGGACTAGACCCTCAAAATGTTATGCATGTGATAAAACAATAGAAACACAATGTTGTTGCTAATGATAATTCTGTGTATCTGCACCTATCTTCTGCTTTTGATTTACATGTTTGTTTGGTGCCTCCCTGTTGAAGGTGTATTTTCACACAATACAAAATTCTTATATGGGGAAAGATATTTGTATTTTTCTCATTACCCAGTTGTCCATAACTTCAGGCAGTGCCGGCCCAAGACATTGTGCTGCCTGGGTCCAAGGATGAAATGCTGCCTCCCTGAACCACGCCCACCAAAACAAGCCCACATCTATTATGTGATATTTTACAACTGTCCATTTTTTACATTTGCAGCAGTGTTAGATAGCAATCTCTCACACAGGACACCACTGTAACCCTTCATAAACAGGGATGTCTGTCCCTGTACTCAAAGGGTTAGAATTTCTAACCCTTTGAGTACAGGTGCAGGAAATTCTAGCCCTTTCAGTACAGGAGCAGCATCGGAGGTCACGAAGAATATAGATACACAGGAGAGAAACAAAGAACATTCCTCATGCAATTGACAAGCAGGTGCTGGGTCATACTAAATATCAGTTATGCTCATACCTGGGAACTTAACAGGCAGGGCTACCCGGAGGACAGCCCTGCCAGCGCCGACCGGGGAGTGAAATGACGCGAATCGCGTCATAAAAGGGGCGGGGCTTAGTCGCGAGGGGGGGCGGGGCAATTTTTTTTTTTTTTTTTTAAAAAGGGGTAAAATATATGTGGAATGCGGGTAAGAGGGCGGGGAGTGGGAGGAACCTGTGCGGGATGGAGAACAAGTGGGCAGAGTTTTGCCCGCCCGGAGATTGAGAGACTGCCCCGGAGACCCAGTAATTACCTGTGAAATCCGGAGTCTCCGGGGCAAAACCGGAGAGTTCCCAGATATGGTTATGCTCTTACACTTGGCTGGTGTCTGCAGACATATTGTAAGTCAGAGTATATATTTACATCCCTCATGTGAGCTTTATTTATTGACAAAAGACCCCAACATCATATTTACTGGCTGAAATGTAAGGGCTGGCCCTGTATATAAATAGTCTTGAGTGGAAGCACTCTCACTTTAGGAGTGGGAGCCTGGTGCTCTTACAAAAGCTGATATTGCAGTAAGGAATGGATATACGACACTCTCTCCCGTTAGGGACATAATTCAGGGTTGCTTTTACATTGAGAAGTATGTATCATATAAGGAAATGCATATATCATACACTGAAATACATATACTTTATAGTGAAATCTATATGTAATATAATGAAATACATATAATATATACTGGAATCCTGAAATACATATGGAATATACTGAAATGTATATGTTATATACTGAAATTGATATTATATACTGACATCCTAGTCATATGATGAAATCCATATATTACATATTAAAATCTATATGTTATATAATGAAATCCATATATCATATACTGAAATGCATATGCTTTATAATGAAATTAATTTGTTATATAGCGAAATCCATATGTCATATTCTGAAATCCATATGTCATATACAGAAATACCTGTTATATACTGAAATTAATATCATATACGGAAATCCATGTCATATAATGAAATACACATATACTATATGAATTTCATATAATGAAAAACATATATATTGAAATCTATATGCTATACATTGAAATCCATATATCATATAATAAAATCTATATGGTATATAGTAAATATCATATATCATATACTGAAATCCATGTCATATAATGAGATCAACATATCATATACTAAAATGCATATATCATATACTGAAATCTATGTCATATAGTGAAATCCATATAGTATATATTGAAATCTATATTCTATATGCTAAAATCCATATATCATATACTGAAATGCATATGCTATACACTGAAATCCATATGTTATATACAGAAATACCTGTTATATACTGAAATTAATATCATATACTGAAATCCATGTCATATAATGAAATACACATATACTATATGAATTTCATATAATGAAAAACATATATATTGAAATCTATATGCTATACATTAAAATCCATATATCATATAATAAAATCTATATGGTATATAGTAAATATTATATATCATATACTGAAATCCATGTCATATAACGAGATCAACATATCATATACTAAAATGCATATATCATATACTGAAATCCATGTCATATAGTGAAATCCATATAGTATATATTGAAATCTATATTCTATATGCTAAAATCCATATATCATATACTGAAATGCATATGCTATACACTGAAATCCATATGTTATATAGTGAAAACCATATATCATATGCTGAAATCCATGTCATATAGAGATCAATATATCATATACTATATTGCATATGTCATATAATGAAATCCATATGCTTTATACTGAATTGCAGTATATGTTTTATACTGAAAGTTATATGAAATCCATATATCATATATTTTTCATTTGTTTTGGAGTGAAAAACATATGAGAGGGTTGGCAGAATGGGCCTTCTTGAGGGAATTCCCACTGGAGGTGGAAGGTCTGTCATATCTCTTCCCATTACAGAAACATTTGCCAATCCCCAGTGAGGAATACCAATGATGGTTTGAAATTGTGATATAATACAAAATATTAACTAAAGTCCAATTGAACTCCATAATTGCACATCTTTCTCCATAAAGCCCAATATTATTAACTCTTTAAGGACCAGAAAGTTGTGTAATGCACTGTGAAGCAATGCATTGCACACCTCTCTGGTCCTTAAAGGATTAATAATATTGGGCTTTATGGAGAAAGATGTGCAATTATGGAGTTAAATTGGACCTTCAGTCCCTTGAATTCTAAAAGTAATGCTTTGTAAACCTCACAAGCATCAAAAAGGTTAAAAGTCCCATTTAAATCAAGAAGAATTTGAGGAATTTTTATTTCTCCCCTGCAGAGCAGTTGGTTTACGTCTTTCAGAATTGCTCCTCTTTTTTTCTTTCTGCATAAGACCCATTATTAATTTTATTTTTACTTGATTTAACCCCTTAAGGACCCTTGACGTACCAGGACCGTCACGGTCCTTGAAATACTCAAGGACCGATGACGGTCATAGTACGTCACGTACTTTTTACTTACAGCGCTCTACCGGGAGCGCTGTAAGTAAAAATAGGGCCTGAAATTGACCGCTCCAAGATCGGAGCGATCTCTATCAGGCCCCATAATGACGCGCCGATACACGCGACAGGTCACGTGTACCGGCGCGTCCAAGTGCGCCTATGCGGTCATTATGGGACGGAAATGTCCCATGACCGCCAGTCCTTAAGGGGTTAAAGAGATGCATGACAAAAATCTAATGTTTTATTAAAGCATATGTTTTGTGCTTTAAAATGTGTTTTAAATTTCCCCACTTGTATATAAATCAATAAATATGTTCTTTTTGTTTTAGGAATTTGCTTTCTCCCTCAAACGTGGACACAGCCTGGGCCACTTCTTGCACTTGCAGCGAGAGATCACCTCTGAATTTCCAGTGTTGATGTTGTGTGTTTGGGCAGCAGCCCACCCTCTCAGTGACATCACAAGAGCTACTTGGGCCCAGGTGGTGGTGCTCTGATAAAAAACTGTGTTAAAGGGAAAATGTACCCTAGGAATAAGTGGCTCTTTGGCACTCAAAGAGTTATACACATACCTGGGAACTTTTGAAACAGGGCTACCCAGAGGGTAACCCTGTCAGTGCCCAGGGGGAGGAAAATGACGCTATTCGCGGCATAAAAGGGGCGGGGCTTAGTCGCGTGGGGGGGGGGCGGGACAAAAAAAACACAAAAAAATCCTACAAAATGTATCTAGGAAGGCGGGGAGTGGGAGGAACCGGGTGGGACGGAGCGCAAGTGGGCAGAGTTTCTATTTAAACTCTGCCCACCCGGTGATCCAAACATTGCCCCGGAGACCCGGTAATTCAGTCTGAAATCCGGAGTCTCTGGGGCAAAACCGGAGAGTTCCCAGGTATGGTTATACAAGAAGCAGGGGAAATGAAGCCCCAAAACACCCACACCCTTTCCTACTGCCCTCCGCTTGACTTAAGTGGAATACAGAGAACTATTTTAAGTATAGTAGCTTAGTAAATTGGGAATAGTCAGGCGTAGCACTAAGAAATCCGTTCCAGCACCTAGTTTATTGCAGATTCATATCAGTACATAGCCACCTGTGATTCTCAACTCCAGGAGCACACTAACAGGTTAGGTTCTCAGGATATCCCTATATAAGCACAGGAAGACCAATCACAACTAAGTTACTAAGGTCGCTATGGCATCCTTTTAAAACTGGACATATGAAAAAATGTCTGATACAGGCCTGCAGTCATTATTACAGGACCTCAATCAGTAATTTGTATCCATGCAGCAGACATCTGTTATAGGTGTCCAGTTTTAAGAGGATAAGCTGGAAAACCTATCAGGATATCCTAATTAAGCACAAGCAGTTCAATCACAATGGCTGAGCTACTGATTACTCACCTGTGATTAACACCTTTAGGACTATGGACGTACATGCATGTCATGGGGAAAATGTGTGTTAACGACCCATGGCATATACATACGTCATGGAATTCAGGGGTCCCCGCGCGCTGCATGCCATTTGGGGACTTCTGATTCAACAAAAAAAAAGACCTGGTCCTTAAGTGCCGGCCGCGTGACAAGGAGGGATGTCTTGAAATCGGACCTGTTGGTGTGTCCTGAGGACAAATGTTGAGAAAGGCTGCCTTAAAGCAGCAGTAAACATTTTAAAGGGACAGTAATGTTTCATAATAAAAGCAGCTCTAATTAATCATCATAGTATTTGGACTTTGGAGAGTGTTATTTCAATTCTGTCAGAGTTGGAGTTCAAGAGTAATTCAATGACAAAGTGTCCCCCCCCCGCTCCTTTTACTGATGTAACACTGCTCAGCCAGAGCAGAAGGGAGGTGTCCAGGTAGATTGCAGAGAGGGACAATCTTCAGTTAAGATAAGGGAAAAACCTGAAAAACTTGTCAAGGGGGGCAGGGCTTTCATTGTTCTCATAGGAAGAAGATTGTCCTATTCTGTTATCTGTCTGGTCTATGGAATGCATTCCACATCTGAGAAGAGATGGCTTACACTAGGTAAAAGGGGCGGGAGGGGAAACTTTGCTTGTGAATATCTCTCAAACCATAAAGGTTTGAGAGATAAGACATATCATTCTTCATGTTTTTTTAATGCCTACAAAATATAATAAAGATAAATGAAGCATTACTATCCCTTTAATGAAAATTATGTTATAGAGAGCCGGTGCAGTTCCTCTGGCACTCAACCAAAGCAATTCTCAGGGCAATTGTGAAGTGCAATCGAACCACAGTTTTGTGGATTTTTGTGAAAGAGGCATGGTAAGGATGATGGGAGCTGTAGGGTAATACTCTGCTTGTTATATGTTATATGCACTTGAATGCTGAGGCCAGTAAATTGAAGGTAGCGACTTTTAAAGAGGCGTCATGAGAACCTCGCGCTTTTATGCAGGGCGAGATTCTCTTGTAGCCATTTTTATTAAAGCGACATGGTTACTGTGTCATTTGGTCGCATGCTCTTTTGCGTGTGTCTTTTTAAAAGGATACCGAATAAAACTAGGGTCTTTTCACCACTGGGAGCTTTTTTCATTAAAAAGCTATTACAGTTCAAACATATTTGTTTTGGGGTTGTTGTTTTTTTTAATCAAACTGTTACCAACAGTGCTAACTAGTGTACATATGATATATTTTTTTTATAATGCACTGCATGGGAGAGCTTGGGTCAAAGTCTACGGCTACTACATTAAAGGAGCAGTAAACTTTTTTTATGTAGGGATTTTCCTATTGAGTAAAATAAGGGTACTCCCACTGCCGAGAGATTTATATTTCCAGAGTTATTACA
Organism: Rhinophrynus dorsalis; assembly: GCA_037306005.1. NCBI lineage: Eukaryota > Metazoa > Chordata > Amphibia > Anura > Rhinophrynidae > Rhinophrynus > Rhinophrynus dorsalis. Next base: position 416,423,580 of record CM074722.1, read on the forward strand.
GTTTAAACCCATGTTTTTTTACATTAACAGTGCCCTCTAGTGGTCAAATTCTAATTAGATTTCCTGTTATATTCTAATGGAGAGGAAAGTCAGAAAAGTCAGAGACATACAGTTCTCCATAGAATGTGATAGAAACTGCCTGTCACTTCCTGTCAGTTAGAACTATCAGGAAGTAAACACAGTAAATTCACTTCCTTATTATTTAAACTGCTATACATTTTGAATAAAACATCTGACAGTGATGGGAGTACCCTTGTTTTATTCAGCAGGAAATGCTCTATAAAATATGTGTTTTCATAAAAAAAAATTTACTGCTCCTTTAAGTGATAGGGACAGCACCAAAAAAACCACTGTGCAGTTGTAGTAATATTGTTTTACTCATTAGAGAAAGTGCTATAACATTTTTTGTGCATTAAAAAGCTTACTGTTCCTTTAATACATAGAAACATAGAATTTGATGGCAAATAAGAACCTTTTGGCCTATCTAGGGCCAGATTCTATTGCAGGTGCTAAATGTTAACAACCATTTTATCAAACATTTTCCTATTGAAGTCTATGGGGAAAACTGGAGATAAAAGCAGTGATAAAATTAGAGTAATAGACTCTAACCCCTAATCTTTCCAAATCCTCGCCTGTTTGCAACGCTTGACGACCTAACTTCAGCAACCCTGATCAATGTTATACAAAGAGGAATGATGTAACTATATTATTCATTGAGCAACATGTATATGTATAATATACAGATAAGCTTTTGTCGGTATTATATACAAATCAGGTTCTTGTATATTACAATTGCACGTGCAGCATTTTGTATTGTAAGCAGAATCTCTTTATGCATTATATTCAGAGAGATTAATATTATATGCAGGAGATAGAGATGTTTATTTAAACACATTAGCAGACTCGTTAGCTTAGAAAACAATGGACAAGAAACAGATATGTTAATTGGTTTGGAATAAGGTGGCAAGCTTTTTCCTTGTTGTCATCCCTAGACAGATAGGGTCATGTGGCCTCAGTGTGTTACATAGAAATATGGGGTCCTGCGTTTTGGGATTGTCAGGGCACAAACAGTACTCCGGTGTGAGAAATGACCCTAATGCTATTAATTCCTGATGTACAATAGTCAAGTTGCATTAACTCTTTAAGCGCCAGTGGGGTAAGCAAAGCATTGCTCTACACCTCTGTAGTAGGCTGACCAGACTTCACCTTTAACCAGGGACACATAGGAAATAGGCATGTTTCAGAACTACACTGAAATCAAGCAGCCCTGCAGTATGCATTTTTCAATGTGACCCCAGTTAAAGGTGAGGTCTGGTCCCCCTATTCTGTAGCTCTCAAAGAGTAAAGGGAAAGTATCACTTAAAGTGGACCTACCACCTTAAGATAAATTTAGTTAATTTTAATAATTTCAGTGTCACAGGTATATACCTCTCCTGCACTCAAAGGGTTAAATGGAATTAAAAATAAGTGTCTATATGCTGTACTAGTCATTCATTTGTAATATATATATATATAGTTTTTGAGAAATTAAACTTAATTTGTTGCTGGCACAGCATGGCACTTTATGTTAATTAGCGTATTTGCTGGTCCAATCTTACCACACACTGTACTAACACCAGAACAAATTAGCATACTGTACAGTTAGGATAAAGCGTCACACTGGGCCACCAAGACATAAATGCCAATTTCTCAAAAACGATTTGTTTTACAGAAAAATGTCTAGTACAACATTTTAACAGAATTTAACCCCTGACCGTCAAGCCGGTCCTGGCAGCATTTAAGGACCAGTGATGGTCTTTGCACTTCATTGATTTCTGGGACAGCAGTGCGGTTGCACTCCCATCTGCCATCCCAGAATAGTATGAGCAAAAAAAAAGAAAAAAGCTCAGTGGTCCTTAATGGCCGTCCGCATGCTGGATCGGGCTGTCATTAAAAGGTTGATTTTCTATAAAACAAACTAAATTTGTTTTGAAGTGATACGTCAATTTACCATAAAAAACATTTGTTAACAGTGCTCCCACTGCAGCACTCAAAAACTATTAACCCTTTGAGTGCTTTGCAATGCGTTGCACACCTCTCTGGCACTCAAAGGTTTAAAGAGCAAAACTGCATTTTTAGGTACAGGATATTTGTGGCCTGTATTTTTTATGGTAGTGCTCTGTGGATGGCTTTTGATATTGACAATAGCTCTCCATAGACTGCAATAGAAACAGCGCCCACATAAAATGCATAGGCCATAAATATACCGCACCCAAAAAAATGCAGTTATACTTTGAATTTATTAATCTGCTAGCAGTGGGACTACACTTGGTTTTTTCAGCAGGAAAGCCATAAAAAACATTTTTTCATAATAATTGACACTTTAACTTTACATGACACTGGTCTGTAGACAACCAGAAAAACTGCTTTGTACTATGTAGGCACATAGTGTTATCAACCACTTTTCTAGACAGCTGGGACCAGGGCCAGAGTTCCCAAATGGCAGAGTAGGCAACTGTGTAGAGCGCCACATTTTGAGTGGCTCCTCAGTTGTGCTGGCCGCACTCACATTCTGAAATGTGGGCGTGGCCAGAGCAAGCTCAATGTCCCTACACCAGTTTTATACCCCTTTACAGACTATTATTTAACCCCTCGGATGCTAGAGAGATCTTGAGGTTAAAACTTTTTATTGTTCTTGTTCTTGGGCAAAGGTATTTTCTGTGCCAGGATATAGCGGATGGGACTGAGGGCGGAACCATGTGAGGACTGAGGGTGTGGTCATGGGTGGAGTTAAAAGATCCTGAAGTGCCTTGCCTAGGGGCATCTGGCATGGGAAATACATTAAATGCAATGTTCTGTGACTACCAGTGGATTTATAAAATATGAAATTAGATTTCCCTTGAAATAACCTAAGAGGAAAAAAAATAATGATTATCAGATACAATTACCTGGTATCTGTTACTTGATAACACAAGTCTAAATTCTTATTATTAATATATTATTATTATTTACAACTAGCTTTCAAATACAGTCCTGAGCAGACTACGGTGTTCTTGTACCACATCAGAGAAACAATGCTAATTTAACCGTCTGAGTGACAGAAAAGTATCCTATGCATTGACACGCAATGCATTGGATACCTATCTGGCACTCAAATGGTTAAATGGCAATTAATCACATTTTACTAAGTTTACTTCTATGAGAGCAGCATTAGTAAAAATCCTGTGTTCCCCCAAAATGACTTCTATCAGCCTTACGGGTTAGTCATAAAACTGAACCCCTCATCTGCAAGATACAACCACAAACTCCTGGGTTGCATACGCAGTCCCCATAGACCTGATGTATCTTGGATTGAAACCCAATGCAGAGGGTCTTTGGGGACCTGCACCACTCAGAACGAAAAACTGTCCTGCACAATGCAGCACTGATGCACTGGGGAGATGTCTCTTTACAGACCATTATTGTTCTGTGGGGCAGGCAATGCAGAATTGGCTTTATCAGCAGGTCTGCTCCCAGAGAAACAGATCAGCCAATGGGGCACTATATAAATGACAGATGCCCTTTACTTAAGGTTAACTGGAAAAACTCTTACATTGTTGCCTGTTGGTAGATCCTGACTGTTGAACATTTCTCTTTTAGTGTCCATATCCACTCCTCCACAACACTAAAAGATGTGTTCTAAGGCAGGGTGGAGCAAACAGGGTACACCAAAAGATTTTCACAATACATAGGGAGACTCAGTCTTAAAATGTTGAGGACTCATGTTCTAGCGTTACCAGATTTCTCAATTTCTCTGAATAGCCCCCAGAAAAACCCCTGTCCCCACAGAATATTTGTCCCTTGAAATGTTCCCAGAAAGTCTGCCCATCATACAGTTGTCTGCACCATCCCCAGACTATAAGGGATTATTCCCACTACCATACAACTTATTGATGTCCCATAAAAAGAATTGTATTTTAATAATTTTGTATTATGATTGTTGTTAGTTCCTATGTTTGCCAGTCACAATGATGTACATCATTTGTATGGATTACAAACCCTGTGGGTCAGTTTGCTTCTCGATTGCAAGCATTGTGGTCAAGTTTGTGTCTGCACTGTAAACTCTATGGGTCAGTCTATAGATTTCAAGTTCTGACAGTATATTACTATGAAACTACTCCGGTTAACTCAAAACTCACAGGATTCTCCATATGGAAAATACTATTTTTTTCTATGTTTATGAATAGTCTTGGCTCCCTTAATGCTAGTGTGTCTCCAAAGTATTACATTGCCTTGGACCCCACTCTGGCACTTAAAGCTTTAAAAACAAAGTAGGACAATTCTGAAGAAAACCAACTGCAAATAAAATTCAAAATCAAGTTATTTTTTTAATTTATTTTTTTAAATGGGGCATTTAAACCCTTTAATGCTAGCGAGATCTGACCTTTTTGCACTGAAGGGGTTAACAGCCCCATTTAACTGAATGGTGTAGTCAATTTTCCTTTACACTACAAGTGAGCATCCTGCAGCCCTCCAGAACACTAAAATCCCCATCATCCTCAGCCACTCATTGGCTGATGGTAATGGGAGTTGTAGTGCAGCAACAGCTAGAGGGTCACAGGTTGCCTACCCCAAATGCATTTGTCCAAGTATATATTTCTCTACAATGATTTTCTCTACAAAAATGTGTTTAATGAGGGCTATGCAACGCATTGCAGAGCAATGCGTTTCATACCTTTCTGGCACTCAGAGGGTTAAAGTTTAATATGCTGTGAGTGTAATACAGATTTTTCTACCAGAAACATGCACACCGAGGCTATGAGACAGCCTTTAATGTGTTCATATGACTTTTTGGCTGTCAGGTGAAGGGTTCCCACAAACACACACAGATGTCCTCACATTAAGAGACAGGAAGAGTCTCTTCACAATACATTTTAGGAATGAAAATGCCACCCTGTCCCTATGTCTTTGTGGAAGTGGAACTCCTTGATCCTATTAGCATTTTGATTAGACGAATGGTGTGAGTGAAAAAGAGAAGGATAGGAGGTGTGTGTGAAAGAAAGGAGGTAGGGGGGCATCACTGGTTTCCTTTGTCCTTAAGTGATTTGGCTCTGCAGGTAGCCAGTGGAGAGGTCACTGAGTGATAGGAAAGTAGGAGGAGTCAATTTGGGGATAGGGCCTATTCAAATGACCCATGGAGACTTCTTTAAATGTCTCAAGGGTAGGATAGATTCATACACTTGTAGGACTCAACTCAAGAAGACACATCTGGACCTACAGCACTTTGGATAGGAGAACATCTCAGATTGTCCAGGCTGACGAACTACAACTCATTTGAGAGCTCCAGAACATGCTTAACAGAGTCAAGTTGGAAATTAAAGACCCTATGGATTGGAATTCCCTGTACCCAGAGAGTGAGGTAAGATACTTTTTCACATACAAGACAGAAGTCTAAGTATTTGAGGATCAGCTCTCAAAATGAACAACATGGAAGAGATTACCTCATTTTATAGTGTTATCATTAAGAGTCATATGCAGGAAGCTAAAGATCAGAGGTTAAAAGCTTTACTTAAATCTATAGGGATTTTTAATCCCACCACCACCATGATAAAGTTGACCCCTGTACAAATAACTCAGGACTAGATCCCTATGTTTTATATCTAGGGGGCAACATGCAGCCTAAGGGCCACATGTGTCCCTAAGACATCTCTTCTGTTGCCCCTATTCTGTTTGCTGGTGTAATGGGAAGAGGGAATTTCTCTATACCACATACCACCACCGCCCTCATTTTCACTCCCAAACACCATTCTCTCTTTTGCCTCAGAGCATGCCCATACCTGGGAACTTTCAAGATGAGCTGACCCTGAGATCTTTGAAATATTAACCCTTAAATCTTCCCATAATGTAGATTTTATGCGATATTTGCCTGCCTGCTCTAACACAGATGTGCTCTGGTCCGTGTGCGAGGGACCTTTAACATGCTACAGTTTGGATAACTCGCTGCCTGAACACAAACAAGACAAGCAGGACATCTCCCACTGTCTTTCTGGTACTAATGACACCAGTTTAGAGGCCAAGGAAACATTTAATTGGGGAAATTTATATAGTAGGTGACACAGACCTCTCTCACCCTGAGAAGTTGGCCCTTCACCCTGAGACCCTGAGATTTGGGTCAAACCCTGAGAGTTCCCAGGTATGAGCATGCCTCATTTTACACTTACACATTTCCTTCTTAACCACTTGGGCACTTGAGGTCTACAACATATTGCAAAGCAATGTGTTGAAGGCATTTTTAGCATCCAAAGAGTTCATTTATTTTTTTCCCAACCCCTATTTAGACTTTTAAACCATAATTACTATTAACAGCAATGTATGGCCATTTAGTCTGGTGAAAATTGTCACTTTAGTTATTTTGGTGGCCTTGGCTAGGATTATCACAACTTTAAAGGGAAATTTACCCCAGGAATTAGCAATTCTGAGGCAAACCAACTGCACCGTAGGGGATATATAAAATTCGAATTTTTCCCTATTGAATTAAATGAGGCTTGAATGCTCATGAGGTCTCCTCTAAAAAGCCTGTTAAAGGGATAGTAATACTTCGTTTTAACTTTATTTTATTTTGTAGGCATTAAAAAAACATGAAGAATGATATAAGTCTTATCTATCAAACCTTTATGGTTTATGAGATATTCACAAGCAAAGTTTCCCCCTCCCGCCCCTTTTACATAGTGTAAGCCATCTCTTCTCAGATGTGGAATGCAGTCCATAGACCAGACAGATAACAGAAGGGGACACTCTTATTCCTATGAGAACAATGATGGCCCTGCCCCCCTTGACAAGTTTTTCAGGTTTTTCCCTTATCTTAATTGAAGATTGTCCTTCTCTGCAGTCTACCTGGGCACCTCCCTTCTTCTCAGGCTGAACAGTGTGACATCAGTAAAAGGGGCGGGAGGGGGATACTTTGTCATTGAATTACTCTTGAACTACAATTCTGACAGAATTGAAATAACACTCTCCAAAGTCCAAATACTATGATGATTAATTAGAACTGTTTTTATTATGAAACATTACTATCCCTTTAAACCTTTTGAGTGCCATAGGAGTGCCCATCGCATTGCAAAGCAATGCACTGGACACCCCCCCCCCCAAGCACACAACAGTTTCAAATCAATGACAGTCTTTATTTGCCCCCCCTTGGGGAAGTTGGTTTGCTCCAGAATTGTCCCACATTTCTTAGTACATCAACAGAGGGTTGTAAAAAAGAGATGAAAAAGTAGAAAAAAAGGACCAAACAACCTGTGGTTCGCCATACGTTATTGGTCTGAAACACCCAGCATTGGCAGCTGTAACACATATAAGTTCAAAAACAGCTAGAGAGTCAAAGGTTACCCACCTCCATCTATGGACAGAAAACATGGATAGCGAGAAGTCACAGAAAGGAAAGATTATAGAAGGGGATGTATATCTTTATTCACTAGTATATAAAATAAATATTATTTTTTAATTATTCCTAATTTATATCACAACCCCATGAATGCTGTAGAAGTCTCCAAAGCATTGTTTTTTAATGCATTGGGGACCTCTCTAACTTCTGAGGTGTTAAGGGATGTGATTGGGTGGAGTGGGTTGAGTGTGAGACAATAACATCTTAGATTAAACAGTTCTACTCAGGCCTAATACACAAGTACTAGTAAATGGCATTCAGGCAGTTAAAATTACAGTGCTATTTGTGATCAATAGAGAGAAAATGGGATGTCTGTCTGAGGTCAGAAAATGAGGACTGCATTTAACAAGTAATTAAGCCTCATTGTTATTCAAAGAAACTTTGCATATTGGAAGCTTAATTCATTTGGATGGGCTGGGAATGAGACTGTGGGAGAAATGACTGAGAGGAAGTCTTCTAGTCAGAATATTGTAATCCCTTTATGTCCATAGAAAGCAGGAAAGGAGCATGCTGCATTTTACAATGAGAATGAGTATCTATGCATAATGAACACAGGTGTCAATCAACAGCTTTCAGTTAGACACTTAAATGCACTCATCACCCTAAGATAGACTTGGCCAAGAAAGTTAAAAACTTCATATATGCTGTAATACCAATTTGTTTGTTATATAAATAGTTTTTGAGAAATGAACTTTCAATTGTTAAAGGTACTTTATGCTAATATGTTTCTGTGCTAGGCCACACACATTGTGCTATGAATGACTCTATATAGAGCCCACACACTGGACACATATTCTTATAGCACAGTGAGAGACAGGTTTGGCACCAACAATAACTGTTATATTGCGCAGGGAATTTGCATAAAGTGCCACACTGTTCCACCACAAAACAAAGGTTCATTTTTGAAAAACTATTTATTTTGCAGAACAATTGCCAAGAAAACTTATTGTATGGTGACTCTAAAACCCTTTGAGTGCCAGAGTGGCATGCAACGCATTGCAAATTAATGTATTGCATACCCCCGGGCACTCAAAGGGTTAAAACATCATTTTTATCTAATTATGGTCCTTTGCAAACTTTTTTGTCAGGCTGATATTTTAAGGAGGGCAGGAGCAATTCAAGGGGGCAAATAATCTGTACTCTCAGTGACAAATAATTTTCATTGAGATAAATGGAGCTTTTAACCTTTTATATACCAGATTGGTCACTAAACCTCCCAAGCATTCAAGGAGTTAATGTTCATTGAAATCAATAGGAATTTTGAGAATTCCTCCCCTATGGTGCATTTAGTTTGCTCCAGAATATGCTCCTCAAAGAATTAGAGACCTCTTGCTATCATTTAACCCTCTGAGTACTAGGGAAGTGTTCATAGCATTCCTGTGCAATGCGTTGTGTACTTCCTGGCATGCAAAAGAGTTAAAAGCCCCATTTTACCCTTTGAGTGCCAGAGGGGCACTGAACGCATTGCAGAGTAATGTGTTCTGTCCCCCTCTGGCACTCAAAGGGTTAAATCAATGGGAATTTGGGGACCTTTTATATATCCCCTATGGTGCCATTGGTTTCCTCCAGAATTGCTCAAATTAATCTTAGTGCATTACTCTCGTAAAGTAAAAAGCAGACGCATCCTATAGAAAACATGTATAAATATGAGTGGTTAGGAGAAAATTATTTTAATTTATACTAATACACTGGAAATCATATTCAGTTGTTTATTCAAGTAAGAGTGTATTATTAATATCCTTATTTCTTGTTTCTTTAGGTGTACTCTGGGATACACAACATGAATAATGGCCTACCAAGCAACTCTTTCTTGTCAAATGATGTCTCCACGGTAACAACAAGCATGCCCTACATGGGCAATAGCCTAGCAGGGCCAGTCACTAGTATCCAGAGCAACCTAGGTTCTCTAGGCTCCATGACACAAAGCATGGGGGGACCTCTGGCATCTCCAGCTTCCTCCTCTGCATATCCATTGGGCTACTGCCAAGGAGAGTCTGAATTTCAGAGGGATCCCCGTACCTATCGCAGGAACTACTCTCATGCAAAACCCCCTTATTCATACATCTCACTTATTACCATGGCCATCCAACAGGCACCCAATAAGATGATGACATTGAATGAGATCTACCAATGGATCATAGATCTTTTTCCTTATTACCGTCAGAATCAGCAGAGGTGGCAGAACTCTATTCGTCATTCTCTGTCCTTCAATGACTGTTTTGTCAAGGTACCGCGTTCACCTGAAAAGCCAGGAAAAGGCTCCTACTGGGCCCTTCACCCAGATTCTGGTAATATGTTTGAGAATGGATGTTATCTAAGAAGACAGAAAAGGTTCAAGTGTGAAAGAACCAGGTCAGGGGATGGGGAGAAAAAAGGAAGCAAGTCTGGAGATGAGATGGTAGAGAGCTTGAAGGAGTCACCAGTTGGCTATGATGAGTGTTCCTCATCTCAGTCACCAAAATCTTCAGTTAACAATGGGGAGAGAGACTCAACAGTGACATGTATTTCTCAGTCTACTGGGGCTTCTCCAGTGGGCCTCAGTACTGCTTCTGATCAAGTGGGATCAACTTCACAGCTACTTTACCCTCTAGGTCTCTCTAGTGAAAGCTATCTTGGCCTAGTTGGAGAAGATGCCCATTTAAAGCATGATCCATTCTCTGGGAGACATCCATTCTCCATCACCCAACTGATGTCATCTGAACAGGAACAAACCTACTCCACTAAAATTGATATGTGTCCAAACTCTGACCACCTTGTCCACTACCCTAACTATAGCTCTGACTATCATAATATGACAAACAAAAGTGCATTGGACATACCAACATCATCTAACGATAACAACTATTATGCCAATATGTACTCCAGACCCATCCTCAGCACCCTTTAAAACTTTCAAGTCAAGTTCTTCAGACATTTTAGTCACACCACATTCAATTCTGCAGCTATGCAATCTACATTCAGATTGTGAGAAGATGCATCGATTCTTAAGATGCAGTGATCATGTTTCCAAACAAGACTTTAGAATATCACTCAGAGGTGAAACTGTTTTTACATTTGAATCTGTACAAAAGTAATTATATTTTCAATTAAAGGAATAGTAATGCTTAAAATGGAAAAATATTAATTAAGGGCAGTAAGAGTACCCTTGTTTTCTGTTTGTTTGTTTGTTTGTTTTTTAATTTTTATTTATTTTTTTATTTAAGCAGGAGAAACAATGCAATGCATATTTTCCCATTTTAAACAATATTATACCATTGACTAATGACACTTCCCTTGAAGAGCCTGCTAACATTTTGTTTGTATGTGTACCATTAACAATCTTTGGACCTCTAATTGTTGGAGTCCACAATTCCCCCTTGTAGTAAGTCCAAATACTTACTACAACTAAAATATACATATATATATATATATATATATATATATATATATATATATATATATATAAACAAATTCAGCAGGACGCACTCTCAAAACTATGAGTGAATGCCTGAGTGCATGATCAACTTATTTCCACAGTTCATAAATAAATCCGCACTCTCGGGTCTTTTACAGGATGCAAAAAATGTAACTTTATTCAGGTCAACGTTTCAATCCTCACATGGATCTTTATCAAGATCAAGGTCTTGATAAAGATCCATGTGAGGACAGAAACGTTGACCTGAATAAAGGTACATTTTTTGCATCCTGTAAAAGACCTGAGAGTATGGATTTATTCTTGAACTGTATATTTATATATATATATATATATTAGAAGAGTCATATCTTTTTACACACCTGAGCTTTATCAAGTCTTACACCTGGGTTGCTTAATATATTTGAATTTACCAAATAAAGCAAAACCCTATCTTTTCCTATGTACTACAAAGGAAACGAAAAAAGACTGATTGCTTTTTCTAAATGTGGATGTAAAGATTTTGTTGAAAAATATCAACATTCTAAAGATTTAGTGATTGTGTTAAATAAAAAACAAGCAAACCTGTTTTGGGGTAAATTTTTTCACAGCAGGGGTGATGTTGGAAGTATTAAAATATCAATTTATGTTAATAATGTGAATTTTGGCAATATTGTTTTACATTTGTATATAATGTATGTTTTTTTTCAAATGATATTTAAAAGTTGACAAGCATTTTGTTTTTTCAAGTGTCACGTCTAAATGTTTATTCTGTGTAAACCTGTATTTCCCTTATGTCTGTGTGGATGCAGATATTAATATATAAATTGTTTAATTAAAGTACTTGTGAGTTTTGTGTGTATTACTGGAGAGGTGTGTGTGACATATAATAGATAGGAAGGACCTGAAAGACAGCTTTCTACTAAAGTAAGGGTTAATTGTTGGACCTTAAAGGGATAATAATGTTTCATAATAAAAGCAGCTCTAATTAACCATCATAGTATTTGGACTTTGGAGAGTGTTATTTCAATTCTGTCAGAGTTGTAGTTCAAGAGTAATTCAATGAGAAAGTATCCCCCTCCCGCCCCTTTTACTGATGTAACACTGTTCAGCCAGAGCAGAAGGGAGGTGCCCAGGTAGACTGCAGAGAGGGACAATCTTCAATTAAGATAAGGGAAAAACCTGAAAAACTTGCCAAGGGGAGCAGGGTTTTCATTATTTTCATAGAAAGAAGATTGTCCCCTGCTGTTATCTGTCTGGTCTTACAACCAGATTCCACACCTGAGAAGAGATGGCTTACACTAGGTAAAAGGGGCGGGAGGGGAACTTTGCTTGTGAATATTTCTCAAACCATAAAGGTTTGAGAGACAAGACATATCGTTCTTCATGGGCTTTTTTTTAATGCCTACAAAATAAAGACAAAACGAAGTATTACTATTCCTTTAAGCTACTGGGAACTACAGATTCCAGCCAAAGGGTGGTTGGGGTTGATGAGAATTGTAGTAGCCACACACTAACCAACCATACACTAAGGCAAATGTGAACACAAACAGTGAAGACTAAAGAGCCAAAGAGAATTTTTAGGAGTCAGCTTGGAGATTTAGGAGCAATGAAGGCATGCATGTATAGGAGATGTATATAATATAAATCCCAAAATGTAGGTGCCAGGAGAAAAATTTTAGGAGTCAGAGCTCATAGGGCTAGATTCTATTACAGGTGCTAATTTTATCTCTGCTTTTATCTCCAGTTTTCTCCATAGACTTCATTGTGAAAATGTTTGATAAAACCAGTGTTAACATTTAGCACCTACAATAGAATCTAGCCCCTAGAGTGTTATGCACTAAGGTGTTAAAAAGCTGTGATCATTTCTCCAGTGTGATAAACTCCCAGTTCCTATGTTATTCTATTGACGTTATGTACTAATATCTCACTGCAGAACTAAGTGTATGGACTCCATAACGTAACATTGGAACTGGAGAGGTTATCACTGGATAAAGTATCTCCTCTTTATCACACTTTAGTGCATCTCCGCTATGGGATTTTTCCACTCCTGCAGTGGTGTCCGTAGACATTTTTCCAGGGGGGGGCAAAGCCATAATATGACCCCCCAGGCCATCCCATCTAGCCCCTTTATTTATATGGAGGGGGTAATTGTAGGGGGGGGGGCAAGCGCCCACCTTGCCCCCCCTCCGGATGCCCATGCACTCCTGCACAATGATATAATAACAAACAGAAGGGAAAAGGGCTGGGCTAAATATCTCAACATATGCTCAAAGAAAGTGCATCAGTTCTGAGGAAAACCATCTGTACCACAGGGGCAACTAAAGATCCCCAGAACCCCCAGTGGTTTAAAAGACATCATTATATACAGGAAAATACAGAGATAATGCAAACATTGGTAGATTTTCCTGATTGTTGTTTAAAGGACACATACCTAGGTAAATTAATCTGTAAAACCAGTGGCATAATTCTAATTTGTACAGCTTCATACGGGTTTTAAAATATTATATGTTAGAGATCTAGAATCAAATGTTTTTAAAAAGATTCTATCTTGGATTGCATGAGATTTAGGTGTATATAACTTCATTTCATTTAGTAGCAGAGGGACATTCTTCAGTGAGCATAAAGACAAACCTGTCAAGAGGGGAGGGATTTTCCTTCTGGTCACAGTAAGAAGATTGTCCCTTGCTGAGATCTGTCTGGTCAAGGGACCATATTCCACAACTGAGGGGAGGTGGCATACACTAGGTAAAATGGGCGGGAGGGGGATATTTTATCATCCAATTACTCCTGAACTACAACTCTGACAGTATTGAAATAACACTCTCCATGGCCCAAATACTATGAAGATTAATTGGAGCTGTTTTTTTTGTGAAACATTACTATCCCTTTAAAGGTGAATTGTACCCTAGGAATAACTGGCTCTTAATTGTTTAACATGTTGATTTACGTAGGTAGACATCCTTTATACAGCAGTCAGATACAGCTATAGATTTTTTTCCATTTGCAGTTTCTTGTATATACTGAACAGTATTAACTTCTGGGTCTAGATTACACCTCCTCACAGCAAACAATGGGCTTCAACAGAACTGAATGACTTGCAAAACACTCAAGTTATCAGACTTTATACTGAAACTAGCAGTGGGCTAAAACAAACCTAATACAAATAAAAACAGTTTCAAGGACACTTACCTAGATAAGTCCTTCAGAGAAACAATAGAGAGACAACTTTTATTAGGGCATAGTTCCCCTTTAAGGATATTCTTGCATGAGCATAGATGAGTAATCAGGAAGTCAATCTCTCAGGTCTCAGAGAATGGTCAACTACTGAGTAACCTCTTGGCTGCTAGGATGGATACCTCTCTGGCACACAATAGATTAAATTGGAGTATGCTTTAAAAACCTGACCTAGTGGTGTGTTGTGGACTGAAGTTAAGAATGGTTTTCAGAATCTGCTCATAAGAAAACAGGTAAACCAATCAGTGTTTAAATCATTGTGAAGGATGTGCCTTTTAACTGAGGAGATCCTGAAAATATGCACTATTGGGGAGGTACTTGATACCAGGATTGAGTGCCCCTCCTCTACAGCATCATTCTCAACTCTAGACCTCAGTGCCCACTAACATGCCCATACTTGGGGATCTCTCTGCTTGTGCATAGGTGTGATATCAGAGGCTCACTCAATTGTATTCACATTCCTACGCTCAAGCAGGGAAAATCTGTCCTGGGCCATTTTTGGTCTCTGAGAAAGATATCCACATATCCCTTAAAATCAGGGAGGCTTATGAAAACTTAATTCTGGGTGACTACAGAGGAGTCAGTCCCTGAGGATTAATTTTAAGAGCCACTGCTCTAGAACAGTAGTCTCAAAACATGCCCATAGCACCCACAAACAGACAAGGGCTTGAGCACAGGTGAGAGAATAAGAATAACTTAGACTAATTAACTCATCTCTGCTCAAGCAGGGAAAATCTCAATTTGTGGTCTGTTAGATTAGGCTGAAAACCACTGTTTTAGAACACACTCAATTCTGGCTACACCAATATCTACTGACGTTGGGGAGGGTGCTTAGAGCCTTGGAGTTGTGTGGAATACTTGTAATAATGTATATTTTAAGTGTTTATGCAAACTGTATGGAGTTATCCAATTTGCAAAACAATCATTTACAAAAATATAACTTCTTAGTGGCTAAACACAGGGAATTGTTCCACTGTAAAACCATGTCATAAAGAGATGCCATGTCATTAAGTAGCACTCCCAATATGCAATGGCATCTATGTATGACACCAATTGCATCACCAGGTGCTAACATTGTGAGCAGTTAAATATCACAGGATCTGCACTTTCAATGAATTCCCAAATTTGATGAGTCACTTGCAAAGTTAATATAAGGTACTTGCACACATGTTTCACAGACTACAATGTCCAGAACAGTTTGTCATGTCCCCTCTGGGAACAAGTATCTCCAGTGATAATTGTTTGTAGGATAAACATGCAGTAACCTCAAGCTTTTGGGCACTAGAACTCCCAACATCCCCAACTGACCACCAGCTGTTTGGAAATGATGGGTGTTGTAGTTGAAGTTCCAAAGATTGACAATTCCCTCCTTATTGCATATCTATTAAGGAGTATGTCCCTCCCACCGCATGGTAACAGTGTCACAGATAAAAGGTGATTACCCCAGCCTAATACAGGGGTGACAATGACACAGATATCATGGACGTATTTGCTTTTCGCAAGGTGAGATACGACAGGAGCTATAACGGTGGCTATTCCCACCATAGTGTGGAAGAGACAGAAAGACATAATAGCTGTATTCCATCCACCAGGACTTAAGGAGAATGGATGTACGAGTCTGTCCCTTCCACTACAGAACGCTAACATTTAAAACTTAAACTGGTTTATATGATTTTATATATCAAATACAAATATTATTTTATCTCAGGTCCATAAAATCCAATCCTAAACCTACATGTTTAATGCATATATAGACAGTCTTATATTAGACACCATTTGTTTATACTAATGAGTACAGTCCCTGATAAAGTGGCATGCAGCCACACAACGCGTTGGATGATTATAAGAGTTTTAGCTTTTTATTGGTATATTAAACACATCATTTTACAATAAAAGTTTATTTTATACTGAAAAATCAGAGTGGAGTTCTTTTGTGGGGGTATCCTGTCCAGGAGATTAAGAAATTTTTGTGAGAAGGGGCTCTGTGAGAAAATCTCTCGGTTTCCTGCATTCTGGTTTGCTGTTGTGCCATCTGCCAGGGATGAGAGCTAAAGCCATGTTAAGTGGATAGTAATACTTCATTTTATCTTTATTTTATTTTGTAGGCATTAAAAAACATGAAGAACGATATAAGTCTTATCTCTCAAACCTTTATGGTTTGAGAGATATTCTCAAGCAAAGTTTCCCTTCCTACCCCTTTTACCTAGTGTAAGCCATCTCTTCTCAGATGTGGAATGCAGTCCATAGACCAGACAGATAGCAGGGGACAATCTTCTTCCTATGAGAACAATGAAAGCCCTGCCCCACTTAATTGAAGATTGTCCCTCTCTGCAATCTACCTGGGTACCTTCCTTCTGCTCTGGCTGAGCAGTGTTACATCAGTAAAAAGGGCGGGAGGGGGATACTTTGTCATTGAATTACTCTTGAACTACAACTGTGACAGAATTGAAATAACACTCTCCAAAGTCCAAATACTATGATGATTAATTAGAGCTGCTTTTAATATTAAGCATTACTATCCCTTTAAGTCTCTATTACATGTGAGTAGTACAGTCTAAGTTTTGGGTGCAATTGGTGAAGGATCCACTAAGTCATTTCTCAGAACCTATGCACTTAGAATGTGTGTGGTGTTCTCTCTTATTCTTTTTGTATTCAACAGTTCTACAGTTACCAGGGTGGGACGAGTGAAACCCACTGGATGCACGGTTGAACCATTGAGTATCAAAGACACATCAATTATTAATGACTAGAACTAAAATATTAAATTTGTGGCAAACATGGAACCCTGTTGGTAAAATTTTTTTTAAACTACATATACATTTTTATTACAATCCGTTATATTATATGCCACATTATATGTTTATCTTTTGATTGTACAGCACGCTTTGTTCCTTTTTGTGTTTTATTTGTATTGAGAGACAAAAGTCAAGGTAGTTCATTTACTGAGATTAGTACCCTCATTTCTTTTATTCAAAAAGGCTATTCAATTATCTTAGCCAATTTACAGACAATACATCACTCTGACTTTTGAGACACATATCGAAACTGATATGGTAAATGGAGCAACAGAACTCTGAAAAAAGCAAGAATGGCTGTCTCTGAAGAGCACATGTAAGACTAGATTTTGGATCCAAAAACAAATAGTACATTTTTACATATGCTATCATGGAATACAGGGTATCTAAATGTATGTAAGCTCAGATCATTTTTAAGTGTTCCTTTGAGAAGAGGTGTTTGTTAAGCAGTAACAAGAAGTTACAAGAAGTTTATATTCATTATATGCTATTGTAACATTTCACTGACCCTTAAATAAATCTACTTCAAAATAACAGAATTACATTTTGTATTCCCCTTACCCGTGTTCTACCCAAGTCAGGTGGTACTGAAGAACACAGACATATATGAAGCTATAAGTCCATCTCTTCCTGTTAACTCCAAATTAACATTTCAATGTTTTAGACAAGTGTTTCTCAACCCTGTCAACAGGGACCCCTAACAAGCAATGTCTTGATGATTTCCCTGCTTCAGTACAAGTGAGGTAACCAAAGATTCAGTCATTTAATTAATTGGATGGGTGCTTGTCACATCATTTGTCTCTTAGTCTCCCTAAGTGGAAAGGAATCCCAGGCATGGGCCCTTGCACTCCATGTGCCTTGAGGGAATCAGCTGCACCTCACTGATGAGGCCTTTTGGTGAAGATCTCTAGGGGTCAAAGCTGGAAGATTCTGATGGAATGTCTACTCTTGGCCTTGGGGCATCCTCCCTTTGGGGAATAAAGCCTCTTGTTGCTATTGGGGGTGGACGTGTACAGAGGAAATGAGTAGCAATCTTAGTGCCTTATCATTGTACTCTTGTTCTTGGAGCATCGGTCTTCGGCCCTTCAGCTTCTTGCTGCTTTAGGGAGGGGGCCATAATGGCACAACATGCGACAGGATGAGACTTCGAGTCTACTGATGTTAGACTATAAGATACTTTGAGTTTTATGGTGGAAGAAGACTATCGCCAATTGAAGGCGAAGAAATACATTGTGGAAGTGCTGCTGAAGGACGTATTACATGTGAGCCTGGATACGGTCTTATGTTTCCAGGATTTTCCGAGACCTGGAACGTATGACGTTAACTTCACCTACTTGTTTATTTGGAGCCAGATCTATGAGATATATCGGAACTGTAAGGATATTGGAAGATTCAGGGAGTAAATGTTCTTCCTCTCTTTGCAAAAGAAGAGATATTTCTAACAGTACACATGTATAATCCAAGGGTAGTGGACAAGGACGTGTTTACCTTTCTATCCCAGTATTGTAGGACAGTTCGTTTTGTGGGACGAATTTACGGCGAATATAAAATGTGGACTGGTAAGCGAAAATATGTGGTGACTTTCCACTCCGACGTAACCAGACATGGACGATTTAAAAGACCCCCTCCAATGTTTTTGTTAGGAAGAGACAAAGGCTTTCTGTTCTATAGGGGAATACCTCCCTTTTGTAGGAATTGCCAAGAATACGGACATACAGCAGAAATCTGTGTAGAAAACGCAGTATGCCGGTTTTGTGGCCAATCGGGTCATGATCCAGGGCATTGCCAGAAAAAGTCTTGCAACTTATGTGGGAGTCTGGAGCATCAATTTAAGGAGTGTCCAGATACAGAAAGAAAACATCCATGGGGACAAGGAAAGGAAATAGCTGAAAGGCACAAAGTGACATTGGAAGACCTTGCAAACATCCTTCCTGTGGATGTCATGTTGGAAAGAACGGGGTACATGAGGAATCCAAACTCTGAAAGTGGTCCTCCATGGATTCTAAGACCTGAAGAACAGGAGACTGCTATAGTTTCAGTAATCTCGTGGACTGTGGGGGAGTCGGGAGATATCCTTGAAGACTTGGCAGAGGAGAGTTTGCCCTCTGTTTCTAAAAGAAATCTGGAGAAACAGAGTGGAAAGGACAGTGACATGGAAGGAGAAAATGAAAGGGGTGAAGTTATTTCAGATACCCCTCTACAACCAGCATTTAAAAAGGTTTGTTATAAGAAGAAAAAAAGAGTGGTGTGAAAAAAGATTCTACACCCAGTCTTAAGGACTCCGGACAAACTTTGGAGGCACTAGCTCCTAATCCTTTTTACGTAAAAGGACTTGAAGCACAAGAAGAAGAATATGGTTTATTGCCATCTGGACCTGAAGACTTATTGACAATCCTTTCTGGGGACGGGTCAGAGGTTATACCGGATACTGAACTTCCTGGGAGTACTATATTGCCAACAACATCAGCTGATGTACAGTCAGATGTAGAGTCGGGGTTTTCCCCACTTAGTGGGGACCTACATGTATCGAGACCAGGACAATAATGAACTAAATGTTGAGAGTTTGTAGCTTAAATGAACAGAGCATCAAAAACCCTTTTAAAAAGGCGGCTCTGTGTGATTTTTTTCAAAAAGAGATATTTAATGTTGTTTTCTTACAATAATGTGGTATACCAATGGAGATAGATTACAAAAAATATTTAGAAAATTGGAATAAGGGCCCCTCAGTCTGGTCAGGAGGAAATGAGAACAAAAGTGTGGGGGCAGGCATCTTATTTGGGAACCAAGATTTTTGGGTAGATAGGATTGAAGAAGTAATACCAGGGTGACTATTGATTGTTTCTGTTAACCTTAAAGGGTTGTTTTTGAAATTTGTAAATGTATATGCTCCTCCAGATAAGAGACAAAGGAGAGATTTTTTGAAATATTAAGTTTGTTTCTTCTGGGTTCTGTTCCTTTAATTATGGGTGGGGATTTTAATTGTGTCTTTCCTGATGAGAGTAGGATGGGGGGAAGTAGGTCTAGAAAAGATGGATCTGCAGGTCTTTTTAGAGATATGATTGCTGATAATACTTTACAGGATGAATGGCGTGTGACACGGAGTACGGATGAAGGTTATACTTGGAGCAATAGTTTAGTTAAATCTCAAATAAACTTTTTGTTTTTTTCTAGGGGGATACGAGTGTCTGACTTTAAAACACATCTTAGTATTTTTTCTGACCATAGATTGATTGAATGTGTATGTGAGATTCCTGGTGTGAAAAGAAAAAACCTTATTGGAAACTGAATGTTTCCTTACTTGAGGATGAGGATGTAAGAATGGAATTTATACAGTTATACAAAAAATGGAGAGAATGTAGATTGGGAATGAATATTTGTGAGTGGTGGGACTATATGAAAGGGAAAGCAAAATTTTTTTTTTCGTATTGGTAAATTTCAAGCAAAAAAAAAGATGAGTATACGAAATTGCAGAGATGTCTGCAAACTTTATATGATTTCAAGTCTATAGATATAGATGTGGAAGAAGAAATTGGCAAAGTTAAAGAAAAGATTAAAATGTATATAGATAAGAAAGGAAAGCAAATTATTTTCAACAGTAGAGTAACATGTTTAGAGGAAAATGAAAAATGTTCAAGATTTTTTTTCAAGAAATTAAAGCAAGGTACGGAAATTCTAGATACGTTAGAGGGTGAAAAGGATTTGGAAGGAACCTTGAAAAAAAACACAGGAGTTTTATTCTGCACTTTTTTCATTAAGGGAGACGGATTGTTCTTTAGAAAATTATTTTTTAAGTAAAGTAACATCATTTACATTGGAAGATCAGGGGAAATTGGTGGCAAAGCTGAATCAACTAGAAATACAGGAAGTTATCAATAGTTTTAAAAAAGACAAAACTCCAGGTACTGATAGTTTACCAGTAGAATTTTAGGAGACTTTCTGGCCTTATATTAAAGACGATTTTTTTGATTTGCTGGAAGAAGGTTATGAAAATTTTCGATCACCAGTTCCTGGAAGGAGGGAGTGGCGACTCTTTTGTTTAAAAAAGGCGATAATAAAGATATAAAAAATTGGAGACCAATTACTCTTTTGAATATGGATTATAACATCTTTGCTAAAGTGATAGCAAGTAGACTTAAAAAAGTAATTGCATTTGTGATAAATATGAATCAAGTTTGTGGTATCCCAGAGAGACGTGTAACTCAAAATCTTGTGTTAAGTCGAGATCTGATATGTGATGTAGTAAACAGGGGACAGGATGTTGCCCTTATGTCAATTGACTTTGAAAAGGCTTTTGATAGGGTGTCTCATAATTTTTTATTTCAGGTTTTAGAAAAATTAGGGTTTCCAGAGAAAGTGAGGATGCAAGTAAGAATGATGTATGAAGGATGTAAGAGTGTAGTTTCAATTAATGTTTTTTTTACAGAAGGAGTAGATATTTTTTTCAGGAGTTTAACAAGGATGTCCTCTGTCTCCTTTATTGTTCATCTGTGCAATTGAACCCTTATTATTAAAAACAGGAGAAGATAAAGGGATAAAAGGGGTACAAGTTCCTGGAGCTAAGGGTCAGGAAGTTAAAGTTTTAGGGTACATGGATGATATATCCTGGTTATCTACAGACCCTGTTTCGATTAAAAAAAAACATACTGATAGGTGAATTTAGATTGTGAGCCCCAATGGGGACAGGAACCAATATGAGTGTAAAGCGCTGCGGAATCTGTGTGCGCTATATAAATAAAGGATTATTATTATTATTATTGTTATTATTATTAGGTTAATACAGTGTTTTTGTAGTGTGAGTGGTTTTAAAGTTAATTTAGGAAAATCTAAGTGTATGTTATATAGTAGATGGGAGAGTAAATTTTAAATTGATGTGTGTTTACGTGAGGACAGTATTAAAATTTTGGGTATTATTTTTGCTAAAAATTTAAAGAGCGACCAGATATGGCAAGCTACATTGGAACAAGTAAAAAAAATATACTGTTTTGGAATTTTAGACAGCTAACAATGGAAGGGAAAATTCTAGTCATCAAACTAGTAATCTTGCCTATTGTATTATATGTTGCAATGTTTTTTTTTTTCCACCAGTGCTTTGGTTAAAGGCATAGTAATGTTTCATAATAAAAACAGCTCTAATTAATCATCATAGTATTTGGACTTTGGAGAGTGTTATTTCAATTCTGTCAGAGTTGTAGTTCCAGAGTAATTCAATGACAAAGTGTCCCCCTCCCGCCCCTTTTACTGATGTCACACTGTTCAGCTTGAGCAGAAGGGAGGTGCCCAGGTAGACTGCAGAGAGGGACAATCTTCAATTAAGACAAGGGAAAAACCTGAAAAGCTTGTCAAGGGGGGCAGGGATTTTATTGTTTTCATAGGAATAAGAGTGTCCCCTTCTGTTATCTGTCTGGTCTATGGACTGCATTCCACATCTGAGAAGAGATTGTTTACAGTAGGTAAAAGGGGCGGGAGGGGGAAACTTTGCTTGTGAATATCTCATAAACCATAAAGGTTTGAGAGATAAAACTTATATCATTCTTCATGTTTTTTTAATGCCTATAAAATAAAATAATGTTAAAACGAAGTATTACTATCCCTTTAAAAAGAATTATCAGAACTTGTTTTGTAATTTTTTGGGGATCCAAGATGGAAAGGATCAAACGTAGTGATATATGTAAACTACAGAGTAATGGTGGAAAAAATTTTCCTGATATAAGGATGTTTTTGAGTTTGAAATATTTTGCTTTTTATATTAAGAGAGTTTTTAGTAAAATAATGTTAGATGATTGTTAGATATGCTACGGGTTATATTTTTCATAGATATAAATGGGTGGGCATTTCTTTAAGTATACCATATTCTTTTTCTCCTCTGTGGCATCATGTAGTGGTGGAGAAGATAATTAGAGAATTTAATTTAGATAAAATGGGGGTAGACACTTTAATAGATCATAGAAAAATGTATCAAGAACTTAAAAAACAAGAAATTATTCAAAATGTATATAACTTTAATAGCAATATCTCTGTAAATATTTGGAAGAATACGGCCTGTAGTGCTCTGAGTAACACTCAAAAAGATCTGGTGTGGAGCATTGTCAAAGAGTGTTTGCCCACATGTGCATTTCAGCACAGAAGGGGTTTAATACGTTGTGCTAAATGTCCAAGGTATAGATGTGGGGAGGATGAAACAGCACTACATGTGTTTTGGAACTGTGCTTTTTCAAGACAAATGTGGGAACGAGTAGGGCCAATGCTTAAATGGTTTGGATCTATGCAATTCTTACATTTTGAGGAGGTTTTATATGGCCGTATTAATTGTAAAGATAGAAACAAACATTTATGGTGTTGGTTAGTGATAAATTGTATAAAAGAAGCTATATGGAAAATGAGAAATATTTTGCTATTTAGAAATGAGGTTCTGAGCATTGCTGACTATCTTAAGTATGCTTTGAGCCTTATGTATATTTATTATTTGCGTGATATAAAATCTGTGGGAGAAGTTGTTGCCAAAAAATGGTGGAATTTTCCGATATGGAATTTGCTTGTATAAATATTTGCTTTTTGGGGGGAGAGAGGGAGAAAAAAAGCAAATATCATTGTAGTACTTACCATGATGATGTTTTTGTAGTCAGCTTGGGTGAAATCCCAGGTTGGATGAAGACTTTTTGATGGTCCAGGAAAATCTGTTGATTTACAATTGACTGAATGGGAAAAAAAAAACATGTACATCTGTGGTTTTGCCCAACATTTCGAAGCTGGACTGTCTGAGGGTGGGACCAATGTGATGTGAATATGTAAATTTCCTCTCTGCAATGGCTAATGGGAGTGAAAAACGTGACTTGTAGCACCATTGAGGGGCCACTATGCCTGAGAACTAGATACTTTATCTAGTTTGTTCTTGATGGGTGCTCACTAGTGTTGAGCGAGCGTGCTCGGCCGATGCTCGGATCGGCTCGAGCATCGCTCTGCTCGGCACATGGCGGTACTCGTACGAGTACCGCCATGTGCTCGCCCGACAAGCTCGGGTGAAGAGGATCTGTGCCGGAAGAGGCACAGATCCGAAGAAGCTCCGCTGGACCACCAGGGAATGGAGGTACGGGGGCATTGCGGAGATGAAGGGGGCATTGCGGACATGAAGGGGGACATTGTGGAAGAGGGGCATAGACTCTATGCCCCTCTTCCACAATGTCCCCCTTCATCTCCGCTATGCCCGTCTTACACAATGTCCCCCTTCATGTCCGCTATGCCCCTCTTCCACAATGTCCCCCTTCATCTCCTCTATGCCATAGAGGAGATGAAGGGGGACATTGTGGAAGAGGGGCATAGCGGAGATGAAGGGGGACATTGTGGAAGAGGGGCATAGAGTCTATGCCCCTCTTCCACAATGTCCCCCTTCATCTCCGCTATGCCCCTCTTCCACAATGTCCCCCTTCATCTCCTCTATGGCATAGAGGAGATGAAGGGGGACATTGTGGAAGAGGGGCATAGCGGACATGAAGGGGGACATTGACCAGGCACCCTCCGCTCATCAGAGCAGGGGGTGCCTGGTTTGATGCTCGAGTGCTCCCATTGTATTCAATGGGGCTCGGGTGCTCGGCCGAGCACTCGAGCAGCAGGGGGTGCTCGGTCAGAGCACCCGAGCACCCGAGCATCACGGTGCTCGCTCATCACTAGTGCTCACCAAATCATTTGTCATTTAATTAACTCACCTGTACACAAGCAGGGAAATCCTAAAGACATGGCCTGTTAGGGGTCCATGAGAACAGTGCTGAAAACTTTTTCAATCCTTTTCAAACCTTTTTGACCAGTGTTTCTCAACCCTGTCAATAAGGACCCCTAACAAGCCGTGTCTTGATTATTTCCCTGTTTCAGTTCAAGTGAGGTTATCAAAGACTCAGTCATTTAATTAACTCACGTGTATACAAGCAGAGAAATCCTAAAGTTTCTGGCCTGTTAGGGGTCCCTGAGAACAGGGCTGAGAACCACTGTTTTAAAATTGATGTTTTATTTGACTCTATCCTATGCCCTGTTTACAAGCATGACTGCCCTGTGCTCTCACCCTCCTGTGAGATTTTATACAGGGTCACAGTTATATTGTGCAAACAGACAGTTTAAACAGGTGTGTGTATGTGTGTATAGGGGGGAGGTAACACTTGAAGGTTCCATTCTCTGAAGCCATATGTAATAAAAAGTCAGTAAAATAAAAGGCTCTTGCCATAGAACACCTCCTGCAGCATTTTGTATGCTTGTTTCCTCATTGAATAGAAACTTATTTGCTCTTGAAACCGGAGGCCAAAGAAGGCATTTTGGTTGGAGGGGCCAGAGAAACCATATGACCCTAACTACCACCACAAACTTCTGTAAAGTGGAACTGTCACTTTGTAAAAATTAGGTTATTTTGAAAAAGCTTTTAAAATCACTTAGATTTATGTTACTTATTTTTATTTCAAACAATAGTTTATGAGATATTTAGCTTTATTTATGCATTAAAGCTGGTAGTGGGAAGCAGAGTGGGATGCTGGTATCTGGCTATTTTGCTGGCCAATACAGTCTAATTTGTATAAACTGACACATAAATAATGTTAAATATGTATACATTCATATTATAAAGTATACCTGTTACATACACAACTTTTAGTGTCATTAAATGTATCTATTTAAACTGTCTACAACTTGTGCTTTTTTCCCAGACAGGTTTTTGGTTTGGTAGTTAGGGATTCTAATCTCAGCAAAGCTTTGTTCTCTGACTCTGTCTGATAAAACTGCATGATTAATTGCTCACATACCCAGAAAATAAACTTTCTCCATTCCACGTTGGTAGGCTGCTTAAACGTATTAGTTTCCACAAGAGGGGTGGACTAAACGTATAAGAAAGAATAATTATGCAAATCCTTTGAAGATTTTTGGAAAGGTGATAAATACAGCTATAAAAAAGCATCTTAGTAAAAAATAAAATCAATGTTAAGTAAATTTTTCATTTTTAATTAAAATCTGTTTTCAAAGTGAATGGTCACTTAAAATGAAAAATGACTTACCTAAATATAGTTAATGTTGAAAGTCTTTTCTAAATAATCTATTTGTTACAATATAACAGTTTCACTTCAAGTTTAGCATACATTTTCGGATAAATATGTAGACATAGACTTTGGCCGTCTGAGGATGATGGGCATACCTGGGAACTTTTCATGCAGGGCTACCCGGAGGGTAACCCTGTCAGTGCCGAAAATTATGCAATTCGCGTCATAAAAGGGGTGGGGCTTAGTCGCGGGGGGGGCGGGACAAAAAAACCTGCAAAATGAAGGTAAGAGGGCGGGGAGTGGGAGGAACCGGACAGGATGGAGCACAAGTGGGCAGAGTTTCAACTTAAACTCTGCCCACCCGGTGATTCACACACTGCCCCGGAGACCCGGTAATTCAGTTTGAAATCCGGAGTCTCCGGGGCAAAACCGGAGAGTTCCCAGGTATGATGATGGGAACTGTATTCCAACAACAGCAGAATGGTAGAAGGCTGTAGATCTCTGACTTAAAGGGGCAGTGCACCCTAGGACAAAATTCAGATACACTAAAACAGCATTTTAAGGAAATAAAAAAATAGATCTGTATTTTTATTTTTATCCTCATGTCTCTTATTCATATAAGAATATTAATAAACAGTTTGCCAAGCTTCTTGTGTTGCTATGGTAATAGGAGAGCATCATTCTTCTCAGGACTCCTCTCTCATCCCTCTTCTGGTGATGTCAGCCACTGAAATCTCAATCAGATCTCTCAGTTCATGCTGTTCCTTCAGATTTCTTTAATTGGGCTTAACTTTGGTCATGACTGGTAGTTATAGAGGAAGAAATGACTAGGAGACCAGCTGAATTACTGGACCTGAAGAGATTCAGAGAAGGGTGTAAATATTAAAAATCAACTGTGTATTTTTTAATGTTTGTGAGTGTCAGGGATAAGGTCCCTTATGTTGTATTTATTTAGAAAAACATTTCCTGCAGGAGAAACTACTTCTTAAAAAGATCGTTGCCTCTGAGAAGGCCATAAGGTTGGTGGGGTAATGACTCAGGTGGCCCACCCCTTTCTTTTGTGCTTGAAACACAGTCCTCAAAGTCTAAAATATGCATCAGGGAATCAAACACATTCTACTAACACTGGCTTGTCAAACTCAAATATAGTCAAGGGCCAGGCTGATTCAAGTTGTCTCCATTCTCTGGCTTTCAACCCAGCTTACTCTCCGACTTGATTCTGCCTTATCCTCTGGTTTCTCTGCTACCCATCTGGTATCAGCCTCTGCCTGTTCTGAATCACTCTACTTGCCTCCTGAACTTCCGACTAACCCGCCTCAGGATTTTGTGGACACTGCTAATCTGCTAGTCAGGGCTACCAGCATTTTGAGGACTCTGCTAGCTGGAAACATCCAACACTCCAGCCTCAGACCTACCGACATGTCGAGAACTCCGCTAATTGATAACATACAACAATCCCGCCTCAGGCCTACAAGCGTGTTAAGGATAGTTAGTCGGTAGCATCCGACAAATCCACCTCAGGCCTACTGGTGTGTCTAGGACTCTGTAGTCAAAAACTTACGACAATCCCATCTTAGGCCTGACAGAGTGTCAAGGGCTCCATGAGTCAGAAGCCTCTGACCAACCAACCTCTGCTCTTGTTGAAGTGTCAAAGACCCACTGTGTCGGAAGTATCCAACGTCCCCAGATTACAGCTCTCCCAGTTTCTCGACTCCAAGTGGGTTCACCATATACAGCTGAACTCCCTCCAGTGGCAGAATTAGCCACTACTCTTTGACCTCTGCTCAGGTTCTGTTTGTGTACTATCTTTTTGCACAGATCCTAGCTATTCAACTGAGCAGGACTGTTAATGTTATTTCCTCTGCTGTTCCCTGTACAGTATCTGCATCAACCGACCTCTTGCACATAGGATCCACTCCACTGTTTAGACTTGGCAACTCCTGTCATTTCTGGAGAGGTTTATCCTGATTGGGTTCCCAGCTCCTCTAGGGCTGGATGTCTGGCCTTTCAGCCAGCACCTGTACCACTGGCCTAGGCCACAGCAAGGACCCTCCAGTAACTGCCATTGTTCTCTAGCCCCAAGCTCCACTCTATGCACTCTAGCTTGTGGTTGCCCATCTATCCAGCTGTGTGTATAGAGACTTGACAGGGCCGCATACTCAACTTTTTCCTCCAGGGAGGGCCACACATACGCACACCCACACACATTCCTTGGTAACAAATATACACTGTCTGACACCGCGTGCTTGGTCCACTGATATCCACAGAACCACCTATACACTGTCTGCTCTCTCTCTTACTGGTGCACACGGGTCCATTAATTAAAGTGGGAAAAAAAACAAAACAGTAATCTAGATGCAATGTTTAACCCCTTGTTATTGGGCTGCAGTTTCTCTCTGTGTTTCTCTCTATGAAGGGTCATCACACTTACAGCCCATGGGCTGCATTTAGCCCATGAGCCACAGGTTTTTGGCCCATTCATGACACATGCCTGTACTAACACTTCTTAAAGGGATAGTAATACTTCATTTTAACTTTATTTTATTTTGTAGGCATTAAAAAACATGAAGAATGATATAAGGCTTATCTCTGAAACCTTTATGGTTTAAGAGATATTCACAAACAAAGTATCCCCCCCTGTTCAACCAGATCAGAAGGAAGATGCCCAGGTAGACTGCAGAGAGGGACAATCTTCAATTAAGATAACGGAAAAAGCTGAAAAACTTGTCAAGGGGGGAAGGGCTTTCATTGTTTTCATACAAAGAAAATTGTCCCCTTCTGTTATCTGTACTGTCATACAACCAGACTCACATCTGAGAAGAGATGGCTTACACTAGGAAAAAGGGGCGGGATGGGAACTTTGCTTGTGAATATCTCATAAACCATAAAGGTTTGAGAGATAAGACTTATATCATTCTTCATGTTTTTTTAATGCCTACAAAATAAAATAAAGTTAAAACGAAGTATTACTATCCCTTTAAATAAGTAACTGAATAGCTGAAAGTAAAGCTAAATAATCAAGTTTAAATAAATAACAGTGAAGTCATTCATTTGTATTTCTGAATGACAACCTTTATAATAGAGGAATGTTCCTTCTAATAGGAACAAATGTAGAATTTGTGAAACTGTTCTAAAATGCATAAATAACTGCTATTTATAGGCAGCCACAACTTCTCTTGGATTTCAACCTCATATAAAAGTTTTCATACATCAAAAAGAACAGACATCTATCAGCAATAGCAGGGATGAAGAAAAAGTAAATTTTTTACTAGAATTTTCACAGAAAAAAAAAACAATTTACTGCTTTTTTTACTGAAATTCCAGAGCATAAAATATACATGACATTTTCTTTCACTACCACCATGAATTTCTCACAAGAACATTTCTGTTTCCTGCCTCTGCTATCTACGGCCACAAGAATTCCTGCCCCAATACTATAAAAAGCCAGAATTTGTTCCATGCCCGGGGCAGCAGTAAGGCGGAGATATTCAAATCTCCTCTATATTGCCTGGGCTGGAGATACGGGGGTGCATGATTTTGACAGGACTGGGCAGGGAGCCTTCAGCCCCCTGGCCACTCCCATCAAAATCTCTGCAAGGAGTTAGCCCACTCTCATCTTCCATGTGGAAGAAAAAAAAAACATGGCCAACTCACTCCAGACACTAAGAACAAACACACACACAATCAGACAATGTCCTCTCCCAAACCTGCTACAAACTGGGAGCAGATCCCATTTATTAACAGCCCGGTATAAATCCCAACCCATGTACACTGCACATACTGCTCACATCTCATCTCCCCACTCTGTGCGGGGAGTATATGTCTACATCTGTGTGCTGGAAACCTGTCTTACTTCTTGCACAGAAACTGAAACTCTGTAATCCAGCACACTGATTTCTATTAGCGTGTCATTTACCATAAAATACCCAGTTTACATTAAAAAAAACGTGAAATATAAACAATAATGGCCAACGCTGTGCAACAGTTTGTTGAAATTGCCTGATGCACTGTGCAGTGTGAATCATGAGGCACTATGTCAAGAAATGAGCAAGAGGAGCTGAACAACTGCTGGTGCTAATGCTGAGGAAGAATCTTCTACCAGTAGCACAAGTAGAAATGGGGATCAGAATCCAGCACCACCATCATGATTAGATATCATGGTGCCACCCCCCCCCACCACCACATTCCCAAGGCAGCGACATTTGACTTTGGATAGGGGAACAGTGTTTTTCCCCAAGTAGTAAGCATCAGTGGTACAACAGAGTTGCAGATGCCTCAGCCTGATCCTGCTTTTGTGAATGTGACGTCAGGTGCACCATCAAGAACTATGACATACTCACCAACATGATCAGTGGTGGTACAGGTGTACCACCTACACCTATGTTGCATTCACCATCATCACTAGTGCCACCATCACAAGCAAGAAAGGAAGAAAAATCAGGTGGTGGTGGTGCTACTGTTGAAGGGCCTGGTACTAGTGGTGATATGTCAGAGATGATGACAGCTTTCCTAGCTGAGACCAAAGAAAAAAGTGGGAAGAGATATATGTGAATCACCAGCAATGATGGCATTGTGTTGTTTGCTGATGTTATAGTTCCTGCTGCTGATCATCAATCATCTGAGTCCAAGTCCCAGTATCAGCAAATGTCACAGCAGGATCTGGCTGTTGTGTCCACCATGCTGGGGCTAGTAGTAGTAACAGTGGGAGAGGGGTCATCTACTTTGCTACTGACTGTTGTGGTAAAAGTACCATGCCCAGAAGTGACATGTGACAGTTGGTGGTAGATCCTAGCACTAGTGCGGAGACAACAGCAGCACCAACACCATAAGCCACTTCAGACGTAACTGGGAAAAAAGTGTGTAGTCAAGAAGATCCTTCTCTACAGTCATCCCAGAAAACATGGTTGTGGGAATATTTTTTATTGGGAGTGCTGAGTGTGTTGTTATCCGCCAACTACAATATGTTCATTTTACAGGGTTGAACAGAGGGAGGAGGGGGTCATACCTTAGTACATCCACCCTAATAAAGCACACAAAACATGATTACACTGAGGTGCATGTGGAAATGTCCTCCACGAAAAAAAATCAGGTGATACTGACAATTTGCCCCATCTGTCCCTGAAGTCATGAACAACATGGCACAAAAAATCTTACGCAAAGAGGCAAAAAGCAACTCCCCACAAACACAGAACATCAAAGTCTCCTTTGTTGTCACCTAATGCTCAGGTCCGGGGCTGGGCTATTAGTAGTATATCATTTCCCCAATGCCATCCTCTGGGTACTTCTCCTAAGCATAGCATTGATAAATTTGTCAGCACCACCACCACCAGGCAGTAAATCTGTAGCTGTAAGGATTTGGCAATATGTCACCACACATTGCACATTATGTGCTGAAATAATCGCATATGGCAATGTGATGGACACCAGTAGAAAGCAGGGCACAAAGGAACAAGCGCAGACTGAGCTCCCTGCAGAATACACCATGGTCATATCAAGATGGGTCATTTATTTTTATTGAGTGGTAATAAATGACACATGAGAGGAGTCATTCATGTACTGCCTTACTACAACCACCAGACAATTTAACATGTCTTTTTTGTGGGCCGGACAAATTACACATTGGCTGACAACACTTGATGTCCCGGGAGATTTGTTTAACATTCTCAACATGCTTAATTAGAGCAGACATGCCAAGATACATTTTTGTTATAACATTTCTCTATTTTGTGTAAAGAAATAACTACTTAATGTTGGGCCTCCCCATTAAGATACAGCTGATCACTCAACGCTCTTGAGAGCAAGGGGTCCACGTCTGGATTCCCCCATTACCCTTAGGGTGACTAACCCTATGAGCAATTTGCATAGATGTAGAAGAAGTCAGAGATGCTCAGCTAGGCTCATGAGCTTGCAAGGGTATGCAAAAGCTCACTGGGACTGTGTCCTAACACCCAGAATGCAATCTCTTTTAGTTCACAAATGTCATACACAGAGAAAAAATATTGTGAAGCACATCATTCAAGTCTGGCCAAAATTACAGTCCAGCTATGAAATGCAACACAGTTCTACTCTGAACAGGGGAAGCAGCTAACCCCAGATGTCCGTTTCAGCCTCGTTGGTGAGGTGCAGCTGATCCCTCTAAATACTTGTGAGCAAGGGGTCCACATCTGGATTCCCCCATTACAATTATGGTTACTAACATTAAGAGCAATTTGCATAGAAGTAGAAGAAGTCAGAGATGCTCAACTAGGCTCATGAGCTTGAAAGGGTATGCAAAAACTCACTGAGACTGTGTCCTTGCACCCAGAATGCAGTCTCTGTTATCTCACAAATGCCATACACATAAAAGAAAAATTCTGAAGTACATCATATATGTTCTACCAAAAAGACAGTGCAGCCATAAAATGACAGACAATTCTTCTCTTAAAAAGGGAAGCAGCTAACCTCTGACATACATGTCGGCCTTGTTGAATCTCACCCGAGAGGTGCAGCTGATCCCCCAAGGGGCTTGTGAGCAAGGGGTCAAGGTCTAGATTCCCCCATTACCCTTAGGGTGACTAACCCTAAGTGCAATTTGCATAGATGTAGAAGAAGTCAGAGATGCTCAACTAGGCTCATGAGCTTGTAAGAATATTCAAAAGCTCACTAGGACTTTGTTATCACACCCACAGTTCAATCTCTTTTAGATCACAAATACCATACACAAAGATAAAAAAATATTTTGAAGCGCATCTTGCAGGTACTGCCAAAACAACAACCTAG
Organism: Rhinophrynus dorsalis; assembly: GCA_037306005.1. Lineage (NCBI taxonomy): Eukaryota > Metazoa > Chordata > Amphibia > Anura > Rhinophrynidae > Rhinophrynus > Rhinophrynus dorsalis. Next base: position 416,456,172 of record CM074722.1, read on the forward strand.
CCATGAAATGCCACACAATTCTTTTTTAAACAAGAGAAGCAGTTAACCCCAATCAAACGTTTCAGCCTTGTTTGGCCTAAACAGTAATGTGCAGCTGATCCCTTTAGGCAATTTTGAGCAAGGGGTTCAAGTCTGGATTCCCCCATTACCCTTAGGGAGACTAAACATAGAACAATTTGCATATAAGTAGAAGTCAGAGTTGCTCAGCTAGGCTTATGAGCTTGCAAGGGTATGCCAAAAGCTCACTGGGACTGTGTCTTTACACCCAGAGTGCAATCACTTTTAGCTCACAAACGCCATACACAGAAAATACATTTTCTGAAGCACATCATACAGGTCCTGCCAAAATGACAATCCAGCCATGAAATGTCAGACAATTTTCCTCTGAACAAGGGAAGCCGCTAACCCCAGACATACATTTTTGGCCTTGTTGGGCCTCATCAGTGAGGTTCAGCTGATCCCTCTAGGCACTTGTGAGTAAGGGGTCCACGTCTGGAGTGCCCCATTAACCTTAGGGTGACTAACCCTAAGAGCAATATGAATAGAAGTAGAAGAGGTCAGAGATTCTCAACTAGGCTTATGAGCTTGCAAGGGTATATAAAAGCTCATTAGGACTGTGTCCTCACACCCAGGGTACAATCTCTTTTAGCTCACAAATGCTATATAGAGAAAAGAAGTATTCTGAAGCACATTATACAGGCCCAGCCAAAATGACAATCCAGCCATGAAATGCCAGTCAATTTTTCTCTGGACAAGAGAACCAGTTAAACCCAGCAATGCATTTTGGCCTTGTGGGTTAGGTATATTTGATCTCTCTAAGCCTCTCTGAGCAAAGGGTCCACATCTGGATTCCCCCCATTACACTTAGGGTGACTAACATTAAGAGCAATTTGCATCGAAACTGAAGAAGTCAGAATTACTCAGCTATGCACATGAGCTTGCAAAGCTTTGCAAAAGCTCACTGGGACTGTGTCCCTGCTCCCAGAGTGCAATCTCTTTTAGCTTACAAATGCTATACACACAGAAGAAATATTCTGAAGCACATCATACAGGTCCCCCCCGAAATGATATTCCAGCCATTGAATCCAGACAATTCTCCTCTGAACAAGGGAAGCAGCTAAGCCCAGATGTTTGTTTCTGCCCTGTTGTTGAAGTGCAGCTGTTCCCACTAAGCACTTGTGAGCAAGGGGTCCACGTCTGGTTTCCCCCATTACCATTATGGTTACTAACATTAAAGGGATAGTAATACTTCGTTTTATCTTTATTTTATTTTGTAGGGATTAAAAAAACATGAAGAACGATATAAGTCTTATCTCTCAAACCTTTATGGTTTGAGAGATATTCACAAGCAAAGTTTCCCCTCTGTCCCCTTTAACAGAGTGTAAGCCATCTCTTCTAAGATGTGGAATCCAGTCCATAGACCAGACAGATAACAGCAAGGGACAATCTTCTTCCTATGAGAACAATGAAAGCCCTGCCCCCCTTCACAAGTTTTTCAGGTTTTTCCCTTATCTTAGTTGAAGATTGTCCCTCTCTGCAGTCTACCTGGGCACCTCGCTTCTGCTCTGGCTGAGCAGTGTTACATCAGTAAAAGGGGCAGGAGGGGGATACTTTGTCATTGAATTACTCTTGAACTACAACTCTGACAGAATTGATATAACACTCTCCAAAGTCCAAATACTATGATGATTAATTAGAGCTGCTTTTATTATGAAACATTACTATCACTTTAAGAGCAATTTGCATAGAAGTTGAACAAGTCAGAGATACTCAACTAGGCTCATGAGCTTACAAGAGTATGCAAAAGCTCATTGGGACTCTGTCCTCATGCCCAGAGTGCAATCACTTTTACCTCACAAATGCTATACACAGAAAAAGAAATATTCTGAAGCAGATCATACAGGTCCTGCCAAAATGACAGTCCAGCCATGAAACATCAGACAATTCTTCTCTGAACAAGGGAAACAGCTAACCCCAGCCATACATTTTGGGTTTGTTGAGCCTTATCAGTGAGAGGCAGCTGACACCTTCAAGCACTTAGGAGCAAGGGGTCCACATCTGGATTCCCCCATTACCCTTAGGGTGACTAACCCTAAGAGCAATTTGCATAGAAGTGCAAGAAGTCAGGAATGCTCAACTAGGCTCATAAGCTTGCAAGGGTATGCAAAAAGCTCACTGGGACTGTGTCCTCGCACCCAGAGTGCAATCTCTTCTAGCTCACAAGTGCTATACACAGAGAAAAAAAATATTCTGAAGCACATCATACAGGTCCTGCCAAAATGACAGTCCAGCCATAAAATGCCAGACAAATCTTCTCTGAACAAGGGAAACAGCTAATCCCAGCCCTATATTTTGGCATTGTTGGTTATATGCAGCTGATTTATCTAGGCACTTGCTAGCAAGGGGTCCACATCTGGATTCCTCCCATTGCTCTTAGGGTGATTAACATTAAGAGCAATTTGCATAGAAACTGAAGAAGTCAGAGATTCTCAGCTAGGCACATGAGCTTGCAAAGGTATGCAAAAGCTCACTGGGACTGTGTCCTCGCGCCCAGAGTGCAATCTCTTTTAGCTCACAAATGCTATACACAGAGAAAAAATCTTCTGAAGCAAATCATACAGGTCCTGACAAAATGACAGTCCAGCCATGAAATGTCAGTCAATTCTCTGAACAAGGGAAATAGCTAACCCCAAACATTTGTTTCAGCCTTGTTGTTGAGTGCAGCTGATCCCTGTAGGCACTTTAGAGAAAGGGGTCCACTTCCGGATTCCCCCATAACCCTTAGGATGACTAACCCTAAGAGCAATTTGCATAGAAGTAGAAATCAGAGATGCCCAACTGCTCTCACGGCTTGCAGGGCTACGCAAAAGCTCAATGGGACTGTGTCTTCACAGCCAGAGTGCAATCTCTTTCAGTTCACAAATGCCATACACAGAAAAGAAATAATCTGCAGCACAACACACATGTCCTGCCAAAATGCCAGTCAACCCTTCTCTGAACAAGGGAAGTAGCTAACCTCAGACATACTTTCTAGCCTTGCTTGGGCTTTTTAGTGAAGTGCATCTTATCCTTTAAGACACTAGTGAGCAAGGAGTCCACATCTGGATTCCCCCATTACCCTTAGGGTGATTAACCCTAAGAGCAATTTTCATATAAATAGAAAAAGTCAGAGATGCCCAACTAGGCTCATGAGCTTGCAAGGGTATGCAAAAGCTCACTGGGACTGTCTTCGCGGCCAGGGTGCAATCTCTTTTAGCTCATAAATGCCATACACAGAGAAGAAATATTCTGAAGCACATCATACAAGTCCTGAAAAAAAATTACAGTCCAGCCATGAAATGCAAGACAATTCTTCTCTGAACAATAAAACAGCTAACCCAGATGTACGTTTGGGCCTTTTTGTGCCTTGCCAGTGAGGTGCGGCTGGTCCCTCTATATACTTGTGAGCAAGGGGTCCACATCTAGATTCCCTCATTACCTTTAGGGTGACTAACTCTAAGTGCAATCTGCATTGAAGTAGAAGAAGTCAGAGATGCTCAACTAGGTTCATGAGCTTTTATGGTTATGCAAAACCTCACTGGGACAGTGTCTTTAAGACCAAGGTGCCATCTCATTTAGCTCACAAATGCCATACATAGAGAAGAAAGATTCAGAAGCACATCATACAAGTCCTACCAAAACATCCAGCCATTTTTTTTCTCTGAAAGCAGTGACACCCTAACATACATTCTAGCCTTGTTTGACCTCATTGGCAAGAAGCAGCTGATCCCTTTAAGCACTTTTGAGCAAGAGGTCCATGTCTGGATTCCCCCATTACCCTTAGGATGACTAACTCTAAGAGCAATTTGAAGCCTGAGATGCTCAGCTAGGCTCATGAGCTTGCAATGGTATGCAAAAGCTCACTGGGACTGTGTCCTCACTCCCATGACATAGTCTCAGTGAGCTTTTGCGTACCCTTGCATACTCATTAAGCCTATTTGAGCATCTCTGACTTCTATTTCTATGAAAATTGCTCTTAGGGTTAGTCACCCTAAGTGTAAAGCAGGAATGCAGACGTGGACCCCTTGCTCACACGTACCATAGAGGGATTAGTGGTATCTCACTGATGAGGCTTAACGAGTACAAAATGGCTGTCTTGGGTTAGTTGTTTTTTTCCCCCCCCAGAGAAGAATTGTCTGGCATTTTGTGGTTGGACTGTCATTTTGGCTGGACCTGTATGATGTGCTTCAGAATATTTATTTTCTGTGTATGGCATGTGTGAGAAGACACAGTCCCAGTGAGCTTTTGCATACCCTTGCAGGTTCATAAGTCAAGTTGAGCATCTCTGACTTCTTCTTCTTAATTTTTAAATATAAAGGTCTAGCCACACTGCTGCAGGATAGAGGTGATCTACTGTCATTACATTAACAATATAACCAGCTGTACTTGTTCTGATTCACACGTGATGGTGGGCAACTAAGGGCTTCCACAGCAGTACACACAAGTACTGGCAAAACAAACTGTTTTGCTTGCCAATACTTAAGTTGGCCATCGTTTCAGCCTAGAACACAGTTAGTCTGCAAGTATGCTGTAACCATTGCACATTGCAATGGGGCCACTCCTTGAAGACAGACTGGGTTCATGTGCTTTGTTTTCTAACCCATATTCTGGGAACAGGTCCCATAGAAATGTGCCAGTGTCACCACTACCACCACCAAAAATGTTAGACCTGAGACACATTAATTGCTTCATGTGATCATGGAGTGTGCTCTGCAAAATGTTTTGAGTTTTTTTTCTGATGCTGCTGACAGTATAATCATTTTGCTTGCTTCCTTTTCAATATACTTTCTAAAAGTTATGCCCCTAGGTCTCTCTATCTCTCGCTCATCCTTCACAAGGCAATCATGCAATCTTTATGGATTCCTTTATGTGTTGTCACAGAAGCCAATGTCTCAGAGTGCTGCTGCTTGCAATTTGGCACAATTTAAAGGGATTGCAATGGTTCATAATAAAAGCAGCTCCAATTAATCATCATAGTATTTGGACTTTGGAGAGTGTTATTTCAATTCTGTCAGAGTTGTAGTTCAAGAGTAATTCAATAACAAAGTATCCCCCTCCCTCCCCTTTTACTGATGTAACACTGCTCAGCCAGAGCAAAAGGGAGGTGCCCAGATAGATTTAAAAGAGGGACAATCTTCAATTAAGATAAGGGAAAAACCTGAAAAACTTGTCAAGAGGGGCAAGGCTTTCATTGTTCTCATAGGAAGAAGATTGTCCCCTGCTGTTATCTGTCTGGACTATGGTCTGCATTCCACATCTGAGAAGAGATGGCTTACACTAGGTAAAAGGGGCGGGAGGGGGAAACTTTGCTTGTGAATATCTCTCAAACCATAAAGGTTTGAGAGATAAGACTTATATCGTTCTTCATGTTTTTTTAATGCCTACAAAATAAAATAAAGAGAAAATGAACTATTACTATCCCTTTAAGACTTTTTATGTTTAAAGCAGGGGTTACACAGTGTAGCTAAAGTGTTTTCCTCATTGCTTTGGATTTTGACTATGCAAGGATCCTGCTCAAAGCATGCTAAAATGTCATTCACCAGTAGGTTCACATCTTTTTTATTGCTGTTGTAAGAGTAATTGGTCATGTGCTTAATTTATTCTATAATAAATAAATTAGTTGAAGTATCTTGCTGATTCCTGCACTAGCATGATGTCAGCCTCAAAAGTTACACATTAGCTGCAACTGACCAGGTGACAAAGAAGCCCCATCCAAAGCATTCCAGTTGGGCGCTGTATTTTCACGTAATGTACTGGTTAAGTGAATTCAACATGGCAGAGACCTCCATTTTCAGATGTGAAGGGGTAGGTGGTTTTTCTGTTACAAGGCATATAATGCATTGCACTCATTATCGGACAAGCTGAAATGTACACTGATTATTTTACAGGCAATATTTAGCATTTCTTTGAGGGTTTCAAATTCCTTGAGGAATCTAATAACAATTACATTTAGGATATGTGTAAAGCACTCTACATGCCCCATACCTGCAGTTCTCAAGGCAGCTATTATATTGTCAAAGAGTCTCTCTCCATCAATGAGTAAAGCTGACAAAGACTCATCTCTCAGGATAAAGTAAATGAAAGTGATAGTAATACTTAAAATTAATGTTATTTTATATTGTAGCCATTAAAAAAACATTAAAAACGATATAAGTGTTATCTCTTTGAGAGATATTCACAAGTAATGTTCCCCCTTGCTGACGTCAGCATTCTAGCTGACAGATTTGGAATCCGGTCCACAGACCAACTGCAGCTCTTCAGCAGAGCCGAGATTGCAAGATATAAAAATAACTACTTAATTGGAATAGTCTACAAAGCATGCCTGGTTTGCAAGCACAGTTTGTAGACCCTTCCAATGAAATAGTTATTTTTATATCTTGAGATCTCGGCTCTGCTAAAGAGCCACCGGCTGATCTGTGGACCGGATTCCAAGTCTGTCAGCTAGATGGCAGACTTGGCTGAAACAGCCAGTGGGGGGAAACTTTACTTGCCAATATCTCTCATACCATAAAGGTTTGAGAGATAAGACATATCATTTTTAATGTTTTTTTTCATGGCTACAATATAAAATAAAATCAATTTAAAATATTACTATTACTTTAAGGTTAGTAAACTCCTAATGCAGGAGAGATTCAGTTCATAAGACAAAGCATATTAAGGTTAGGACTTGCCTTTAATGGGGTACCTTGGAGTGGTGGCAAGCTTAGCATACTATAGCCATTTTATGTGACTAAATCCTCATCTTTAATTTAGTGGTGATATTCAAGGAAAATTACAGCAGAGTAAAAGATTAATAATGATTAAAATATAGATGTGCACCAATACTGTGTGTTTGTTGTTAGCTATTTTGGTCAAAATTGGTTCAGTCCAGCAATTTTTAATGTGCTTTTTTCTTTGGGTATGCTTACCAAAACCTTGACTGGAATTGTACTTTTGGAAGTTTTGACCAGCTTCTATTGGTTTAAGCAACCCTCCTGCCCCCAGATGCAATGTTCATTTTCTTTAGGACACTATATAATGCCTGTCAGAGAGTCTCTCTCCATCGATGAGTAAAGCTGACAAAGACTCAGCTCTCAGGATACAGTAAATTAAAGGGATAGCAATGTTTTACAAAAACAGCAGCTCTAATTAATCTTCATAGCATTTGGGCCATAGAGTGTTATTTCAATACTGTCAGAGTTTTAGTTCCCCTTACACCTAGTGTAAGCCACCTCCCCTCAGATGTGGAATCTGGTCCTGGGACCAGACAGCTCACAGCAAGGGACAATCTTCTTGATATGAGCATAAGGAAAACCCTGCCCCCTTGACAGGTTTTTCCTTATGCTCTCTGAACATTGTCCCTCTCTGCGATCCATCCAGATAGTCTTGCTGCTCTGAGGAGAGCAGTGTTACATCAGTAAAAAGGGCGGGAGGGGGATACTTTATTATTCAATTACCCTTGAACTACAACTCTGACAGAATTGAAATAACACGTTCTTTGGCCCAAATACTATGAAGATAAATTGGAGCTGCTGTTTTTGTGAAACATTACTATCCCTTTAAGTTTAGTAAATTCCTAAAGCGGGAGCGATACAGCTCATAAGACAAAGCATATTAAAGTGATAGTAATGTTTTACAAAAAAAGCAGCTTCTATTACTCTTCATAGTATTTGGCCCACGTAGAGTAAGCAGTGATACATGAGTTAAAGGGGCAGGAGGGGGATACTTTATTATTCAATTACTCTTGAACTACAACTCGGACGGCCCAAATACTATGAAGATTAATCTGAGCTACTTTTTTTTTGTGAAACATTACTATCCCTTTAAGGTTAGGGGCTTTCCTATAATGGGGTACCTTGGTATGGTGGCAAGCTTAGCATACTATGGCCTTATTATGTGACTAACTCCTCATATTTAATATAGTGGTGATTTGCAGACAAAATGCAGCAGAGTAAAGGATTAACCCTTTGAGTGCCAGAGGGGTACGTAACGCATTGCTTTGAAAATATGGATGTTCACCAATACTTTGTGTATTTGCCTTTATCTATTTTGATCAAAATTGGTTGCACAACAGCAATTTTAAATGTGTTTCTTTCTTTGGTATGCTTATGAAAACCTGGACTGGAGCTACTGTATTGGAGCCAGATACAAAGCCAGTTTTCAAGGAGTGGGTGTGAACCATTTGTCTATGAACTGCTAGAGTAACACATGTACAGCTTTGTAGGATTGTTCGTTTTATCTTTATTTTATTTTGTAGGCATTAAAAAAACATGAAGAACGATGTAAGTCTTCTCTCTCAAACTTTTATGGTTTGATAGATATTCACAAGCAAAGTTTCCCTCTCCCGCCACTTTTATCTAGTGTAAGCCATCTCTTCTCAGATGTGGAATCCAGTCCATAGACCAGACAGATAACAGAGGGGGACAATCTTCTTCCTATAAGAACAATGAAAGCCCTGCCCCCCTTGACAACTTCTTCAGGTTTTTCCCTTATCTTAATTGAAGACTGTCCCTCTCTGCAGTCTACCTGGGCACCTCCCTTCTGATCTGACTGAACAGTGTTACATCAGTAAAAGGGGCGAGAGGGGGATACTTTGTCATTGAATTACTCTTGAACTACAACTCTGACAGAATTGAAATAACACTCTACAAAGTCCAAATACTATGATGATTAATTAGAGCTGCTTTTATTATGAAACATTACTATCCCTTTAAGTCTCATTTCTCCCTTCACATCCGCACACACAACTGTCAGGGGCTACCCCATTACTCTTATCAGGTGACTCCAGCTCACTCTGTTTGCCAGTCTGTCTACATTAGCTGGGAATTTCAGGAATCTGTATTTGTTTGTTATGGTGCAGCTGGTATATTCTGGAAAAACTCCAATTTTCATTTGAACATAGGACTCTTTAATTCGTAAAGCTTGAGTTTTTGTTTTTTTAACTTCTTAAATTCTTAACTTATGTCCCTTTTAGTGACATCAGGTCACAAAGGACTGGACTCTCCTTGGTTGTCCATACAAAACCCACAGAGATAGAGTAGTTATAGCAACCTTACTTGGCATTCAGACTGAGGTAGATGCTGCTGTCATTGTAATGCTTTTGCCAAGTATTAAACACTAATGACCGCAAAACACTGCATTCAGGACACTAGATGGAGTCTGGCCATTTAAGCAGAGTCATCTCCTTCTGAAGAATCTGATGTCACTAAAAGGGGAAGAGGGGAGAACTTAAAATATATTTTTATTGAATGGATTATATTGTAGGGATTGTCTGGTATCAGTCCCTTTTTAAAATAATATACTACAAGTATATGTAAATCTGAAATATTACTATCTAATGTGTATTTTGAAAGGTACTTATATCCTGCTCTGCTCAGACTGAAGTGCAGGAGGGTGCTACTTGGATCAGGCCCCCTGAGATATAGGGTTATAACCTTTCATGAAAAAAAATACTAGGCAACCTACTTTTAGAATATCTTTATTGCTACCTGAAAAAACAACAAAAAGAAAACAAACAAAAAAACGACAGCATCCTGACATATATTACCCATTAATAAAGGTATAGTGTAGTTAGTCTATGGGATTTAAGATGTCTAATTAAGCACTGTATTCAAAACATAGCAGTTTTAATTTAGTCTGTTACAATGCTATAGAGCATCTGAGGGCCACTGTAGTATCTCCAAACACAACAAAGCAAGTAGAGAGCCTGATGTACTGAGAAATATGATGCAAACCAATTGCACTAAAGAGAACAAAACCATTTTTTTTAATGTGAATACAAAAAAACAAAAAACACAATAGGGGCGCCTATGGTGAAGTAAGTTATGATGGACAATTACTCAATAAATCATAATTCAATATACTCACATTTAGATGAGGTCAGGGCTCTGTTATCAGAGTCAACTGACTGACAAGCACATGGAGAACTTCTCCTGTCTCCGTTCGGGTCACTCCTCTTTCTGTCCTGGAGTACTTCAGATCCTCAAATGGACACGACAGGTGGATGCTTTGAGTAATCCCAGCCTACTGTGTGTGCAGCAAGTGCAGGGTGCCAGCCTTCTCTGTCAATGCCACACACACCCCATGACGAACAAACACACCGAGCTAGGAACTGGTTGAAGTTCACAATACTTGCTTGTGTCTCAACTGCCCAGATGTCTAATCCAATAAACTAGGGTGTCTCCTAATTCCCAGAAATAAGAGTGTGCTCGTTATCCAATACCAGTAATTTCTGGCAGCTAATGTTCATGCACTCAGTAATGGAGATATATCTCTGAACTTTACAAATGGTAGAGAAGACTTTCAGATCAAAATATTTAGACAACCAATTTCAAGTATCGAGGATTCACTCATTATCTAGTTATGTTGGTTGCTGGCAACCAATATTCGTGCAAAGAACGTTGTTAATACTAAGCACGCTATAAATAGTGAAGGAGACTGAATCTCTCCGTGGCAACAAAACTAGCGACTGCCAATATATTTTGTATTATAACAGGGATAGGCACTGTTTTGCATATGAGTATCTCATGTACAGTACTGCGTTTCCATTTATGATAAGTGTCTTATGAATGATTTCTATTTTACATCACAGTATGGAGTACTGGTAGTACTCCATCAATAAATATTCATTGGAGAAAGCAAGTAGACGCTTATGGTGTTAGTTTTAACTGCAGACTCTGTTTCAAAGTATCTGTGCTATCAGTGAAATAGACACGTTGTATTAAAGTATCAACATCTAAATCCCTGTTCACAGCACCATGCTGGGCCTAGTATGGGCAACCAGAGGCGCACCATACAATAAAAAAATTGTAGATGCAACGGTAATCTCATTTATTACAACCCCCCAAAGAACTGCATTTAGCCCAACGCATTTTGCCGGCTTCGCCAGGGAAAAAAGTTACCAGTTGTGTGTCTAAATAGGGTTTAAATACCCCTGACGAAGCTATGGTTTGCAATGGTGAAATGCGTTGCGCTACATGCAGTTCTTTGGGAGGTTTGTAATAAATGGGAATGAGATAACCTTTACATCTACAATTTTTTGATCGTATAGTGCTTGTTAAGACCAGAGACATAACAGTAAGGACCACAGTCTTCTGACTCTCATTATATCAACACTGGACCTCAAAGTAGTTCAGTAATGACTGGTAATAAAGTCAACCTCCACAGGGAAATGGTCCAGAAAAAAACCTGTGAACTGGGCAATCCAACTATAGGGAAGCCAATTAATGGGAGCCTGTCCAATTGAGGATTATACAGCCCCATATTGAAGTAAAAATATAACAGAAGATGAAAATCTAAGAGAACAGTGCCAGCTTGCCCTTTTCCAGAGACTATGTCACTTGAAATTGAGGGGAGGGGGGTAAAGCTGGTGGGAAAGAAGGGAGTCTCTGCTTTAAAGGCCCTGCCTTTTTTTAAGTGGTCTGCCCTCTGGAGGTAGGAGATTTTTACCACATGGTTCCTGTGTGCCACATTTGATGTAAGAGAAATATGTCTTTACCAGTTATATGGAGGAAGTGACTGTGTGTGTACCATTTTCACTTGTGAAATGTTGGTGGATATTCAACCTTCATGATGTTGTTTTTTGGCTTAGAAGACGTATATTCTAACAACATCTGAAGGCCAACTGAGGATAATTGAACTTAAAGTCCAGGGGTGTTGCTAAGTTCCCAATAAAGCCAGGGCCTAGGCCATCCCAGTGAATTATTAGCTGACTATGCAGCCCCTTTGCACCAGTACTAGTAGGGAGAGTAGCACCATTTCATACCCCAAGCTAGCAACAAGATCCAGGGCTTAAAGCATGAGACCTAAGGCTCTGGCCCCTTGAGCCTGTTTAAAAGGTCAGAAAATGGTCAGGGGAATAGGCTTTCCAACGTAGACAGTTACTTGTAACTATGGGAATTGAGTTCATACGTAACCCTTTAAGGACCAGAGAGTTGTGAAATGCATTGCATACCATTTTGATCCTAAAGGGCAGTTATTGTGTTTTACCAAGTCTACTCCTATGATGCAGACTTAATAAAAGACATAGGGCTACACTGTGCAGCTCCAAAATGGATACTGTCTATCATTCTGGGGATCCGATATCTGCTCCACCTTGGCTAGTATGCAACCTGGAAGTATGTGGCACTCAACAACAAAGATGGAGTAGTGGAGCCAGAGTAGGAGACAATGAAGGGGCGGTTGCAGAGGTAGGATGAAAATCAAGAGATGACATTGCACAGAGACCTAGGGAGTGGAGAGCTTGGAGCAGGAGTGGGTGATCGACTGTGTCGAAAGCAGCTGACAGGTACAGGAGAATGAGTAGAGAGTAATAACATTTTGTTGTTGGCCACTTTAGTGAAGGCAGTGTCAGTGTAGTGATGTGGGTGAAATCCAGATTGCAAGGGACCTAACAGGGAAAAGGAGGAGAGTAATTTAGTGATCTGGTTATATACGAGGTGTTCGAGGAGCTTGGAAGCGAAATGGAGAAGAGAAATGGGACTGTCGTTTGAGAGTGAGTTTGGGTCCAGGGAGGGCTTCTTTAAGAGAGGTGTGATTAGTACATGTTTGAAAGAGGATGATGGGAAAGTTGTAAGTGAAGGCTGAACAAGTTAGTTAGGGTTAGAGTTAGTAGAGGAGAAAGTTCTTGTGTGAGCTAAGATGGGATTCGATCCAGAGGGCATGTGGTTAAGTTTGAGTATGTGAGGAGAAGGCAAACTTCATCCTTGGTCAAGGGTGAAAAGGAGCTAAGTGTGTGTGTGTGGGAGAGGTGACAGGGCTAAGCTGGGGGAGTGGGGGTAGAAGTGATGAGATTTCATGTCTAATAGAGTCTATCTTGTCCTTGAAGTGGGTGGCGAGATCTTGGGCAGAGAAGTTAGTAGGTGTTTGTACTGGTGGGTGTAGAAGAGATTTAAAGGTTGAGAAAAGGCATTTTTGGGTTGGAGGAGAGGTTTGAAATTAGAGGAGGAAAATATGACTGTTTGGCCTGGGAGAGGGCAGAGGTACAAGAATGGAAAATTAATTTGTAGTTAATGAAGTCGGCTGTGGAGTGAGATTTCCTCTAGTGTCTATCTGCAGTGCGTGAGCATCTTTTGAGGTATTGCGTTTGTCTTGTATCAAGGATGTTATGGGGTTCTTTGGGGGTGGTATAGAGTTGCAGGTACAGCTGTTTCAAGGGCTGTTGTGAGATGCTGTTGTAGGGAGAAGTAGTTTTTGGGGCAAGTAATTGTAAAGGTGGGGTTGAGAAGAGGCTGCAGGGATGTGGAAAATTGTTGCAGATCTAGAATATGCAGATTTCTCCACACGCTCTTGTGCATGGATGGGAGATGGGTTTACGCGGTATGATGAAGTTGCTGGTTAGGAGGTTATGGTCAGCGAGGGGAGAGGGAATATTAGAGAAGTTGGAGACAGAGCATAAGTTTGTGAAGACCAAGTCAAGGGAGTGACCACCACTGTGTGTGGGAGAGCTGGTCTATTGTGGAAAACCGAAGGAGGTAGTTAAAGAGAGGAGTCTGAGGGCAGAGGGTGTGTTGTGGTTGTCTATGCGGATGTTGAAGTCACCCAGGGTAAGAGTGCAGACATCAGAGGACATGAAATGAGGGAGCCAAGAAGCAAAGTGATTAAGGAACTGGGCAGTAGGACCAGGTGGTCTGTATATGACAGCAACATGCAAGGGGAAGGGAGAGAAGAGAAGAAGTGTGTGGGGGACAGAGGGGATTAACTTAAATATATGGTTAGAGGACAGCAGGATACCTACTCCACCCCCTGTCTGTTGCCAGGCCTAGGGGTGTGGGTGAATCCTAGGTCAGCGTGTGAAAGTGCAGGAGTGGAGGCAGTGTCTGATGATGTGAGGCAGGTTTCAGCTAGGAGGTTTAATCAGTGTGAAATGAACAAATCTTGAACAGCAGTTAGTATGTTACACAGAGTGGGCGTTCCAGAGACCAAAAGAGGAGGGAGAAGGTTAGGTGATGCGGTATGGCTGTTAGATTACCAATGTTGCATGTGTGAGTGGGTGTTGCGGTACAAGAGGGAATGGAATGGGGGGCCTTGGTTAGGCGAGATGTCACCTGCAAAAAGCAGAAGGCGAAGCGATAGGGACATAAGGTGGGAGTGAGACTTAAAGCAGCAAGGTGTTTTTGCAGGGGTAGAAGGAGATGGTGGTGATAGGGAATGGAGGAATAAGAAGAGTTTATGGGAGCAGGAAAGTGTTGAGGGAGCAATGTGAATGGAGTGACAATTAATGTGGACACAGGAGAAGAGTTGCCTTATGCAGGTGAGGATGGTGATGAAAAAACAGAGACCTGGTTAATTTGTGGGAAAGGGGAATCAGTGCAAAAGTCTGTGATCTGGTAGAGTATAGATGACTTGGCCAATCAAGCGTCATTCCAAGGTGCAGAGGGTGCAGGTACCAGGGGGGTGAAGGGAGTCAGTTGCAGAACTGCCAAATATTTGGCGAAGGTGGGAGTCAATTCTGGGTTAAACAATATAATCAATTCATGTGAAGTAGAGGTGGATGTTGTTATGGTTACTAGGGATTGCAGAAGAAAGCAGACTCAAGATTTATTTCTTCCAGTGGATTAGAGGTTAAGAGTTTGCAAACACATTCTTGCAAACCTGGTTTCTTGCATCAGTTGTTCAGCAGTTTTGATGGGAGATGCAAATGTCAGTGCTTGGTGGAGATAAATATTTCTTTGGTCTAAGTGTAGCAGGAGTAGTTATTTTGTTGATGTCCATGATCTGTAGGGCTGGGCAACATACATGCACTTAAAGGGATAGTAATACTTAAAATGTAAAAAAAAATATGTTGTATCACAGTGGCCTGAAATCGTACAGTGGCGCTGTTGCTACACCATCCTATGGAGATTTATGGTCAATTGACCAGAGTTGTCCATAGGATCGTGTAGCAACAGCGCCACTGTACAATTTCAGGCCACTGTGATATTGCACCTAAAAAATTAAACTTTGAAAATTAATAACTTTTGAATAAAACACCTCTCAGCAGTGGGAGTACTCTTGTTTTACTCAGGGGGATAAACCCTACAACATATTTTTTTTTACTTTTTAAGTATTACTATCCCTTTAAGATTCTGGGAGACAAAGAAACAATGCTATCCTCTTCAATGAGACCCCCTAGTGAGAGGAAGAGTTTTTAGGTAACTCCCTACTGTTACTAATCACATTGCCCATACCCTTAACTACATATTTAAAGGTATAAAAATGTTTCACAAAAGCAGCTCCAATTTATCTTCATAGTATTTGGACCATGGAAAGTGTTATTTCAATACTGTCAGAGTTGTAGTTCAAGAGTAATTGAATGATAAAGTATCCTCCTCCCACCCATCACTGATGTAACACTGCTTACCTCAGAGCAGCAAAACTGTCCAGATGGATTGCAGAAAGGGACAATCTTCAATTAGCATAAGGGAAAAACCTGTTAAGGGGGACAGGGTTTTCATTGTTCTCACAGTAAGAAGATTGTCCCTTGCTGTGACCTGTATGGTCTTAAGATTCCACATCTGAGAGGAGGTGGCTTACACTAGGTAAAAGGGGCATGAGGGGGAAAGTTTATTATTCAATTACTCTTGAACTACAGCTCTAACAGTATTGGAATAACACTTTCAATGGCTCAAATACTATGAAGATTATTTGGAGCTGCTGTTTTTGGAAAGATTACTATCACTTTAAAGGGGAACTACACCATAGTAATAAGTATCTTTGGTTTTTTTTTTTTTAACATTTATTTACCTGGGTAAGTGTCCTTCACACATCAGTCTGGCTCAACTTTTATGGTTTACTTTTGAGCATTTGATCTCTCTTGTTGTGCCTTGCAAACTGTCTCTGTTTACAATCTGATAAAGGCTGAAAAAGACTTGGGTCACCCACGGTCCATTCAGGTCTACTGAATCCAATTGTTTGTAGAGACTTACAGATGGTATCCTTTTAAATGGTCGCACGCGAAAGAGCGTGCAACCAAATGATATATTTACCATGTCGCGTGATGAAAATATCGACATGAGAATCTCGCACTGCATGACAGCGTGAGATTCTCATGTCGGTTATCAAAAGGTTGCATCAAATAGCAATAAATGTAGCCGGCAGTACTAAGAAGTTCGTCCTCAAACATCAGCCTCTTGCAGATTAGAAACTGGCATAAGCATACTTGGGAACTCTCCGTATTTGCCCCGGAGACTCCGGTTTTGGCACTGCTTTACCGGGTCTCCGGGGCAGAGGCTGAGTCCTCCAGATGTGGGGAGTTTCTACTGAAACTCTACCCACTTCCACTCTTTCTCCCCGTGTTGCTCCTTCCCCCCAGCCTTCTTTTAAGCCCTCCCCTGGCACT
The DNA here is from genome assembly GCA_037306005.1 of Rhinophrynus dorsalis. Taxonomy (NCBI): domain Eukaryota; kingdom Metazoa; phylum Chordata; class Amphibia; order Anura; family Rhinophrynidae; genus Rhinophrynus; species Rhinophrynus dorsalis. The sequence continues at coordinate 416,472,508 of CM074722.1, forward strand.
CGCATTAAGACCCGCCCCTTTTTGCCACAATATGTGTCATTCTTCACACCACCCATGGCAGCAGAGGACTCCCCTCCGGGGAGACAACAATAAAATGTTCCCAGGTATGGGCATAAGTATGGACCAAGGAAGCCGTTCTTAACCTTTTGACTGGCAGAGAGGTATCCAATGTATACAAATGTAATGCGTGGATATCTCACTGGTACTCAAAAGGTTAAAATACGTCCTGTTCTCATGTTACCGGCTGAGTAACATGTAAGTACATGAGTACATGTAAGTTTGCCTGTTTAAAAACATAATTCAAAACTGCCTGTTATGTTAGCCACAACTCCAGCAAACACACAGGAAAAACTGGTACTTTCATTTCTGAAACGTAAACTTCTCCCTCCCAGAACGGGTTTGTGTCTGTGCACGGACAGCTTCATACAATGTGCTGCGAGCGCAGCACGCACAGATATCGGTCTCACTCTCCCCTGACCCTAGTGCTGGTCATTTTATTGATTTTATTTAATTCTGTGTCTTTATGAACTTCTTAGTACTGCCGGCTATATTTATTGCTATTTGATGCGACCTTTTGATAACCGACATGAGAACATCACACTGTTATGCAGTGCAAGATTCTCATGTTGATATTTTCATCCACACGACATGGTAAATACGTCATTTGGTCACACGCTCTTTCGCATGCGACCATTTAAAAGTAAACCCTTCGAGACAGGCTTGAATATAGATCATTATATATAAGAAACTATATATATATATATATATATATATATATATATATATATATCTATATCTATATCTATATATAGTCACAAGAAGGTGAGCACTTTCTTTACCATTTTCACAATTTCTGAGGGTCATTAGAAATAATACTGACCCAAAAAGGATGCAATCTCAATTGGAGGAAATTGCTGAATGCTTTTTTGATAGGGGGTACCCATACAATGTGATCCTGGACAATCTGTCAAAAGCATTGAAGAGTAGTACAGAAGAGGATATCATGAAGGACAATTGAAAACGTATTGTACTGCAAACGACATTTAATTCAGCCGCTGCTGTGGTACGGGATACATTGGTAAAGAATTGGGAAATTCTGCAGAAAAACAACCATTTGCCGGAGATTTTTAAGGAGAGACCTATAATATGTTATAAAAAAGGCAAGAGCCTAAAGGATTTATTAGTGAAAACTGTATTTTTGAATCCTGATAAAAGTTCACAGAGTTGGATTCCTAAACCAAAAGGAGTCTTTAGTTGCATTGGTTGTGAAACATGCAAACAAATGACAACAGGAGGGTATTTTCAACATCCACATATGAGTAAAATGTTTAAAATCAAGTATAGATTGACATGCAGCACAGATCATGTCATATACCGTATCTTCTGAGATGTCTGTGTAATTTATTCTACATAGGAAAAACAGATCAGATGCTGAAGGATTGCATGACGGGACACCGTTCGGCAATCAAAATTGCACACATGGCTAGAGCCATGGACAAACCAGTGGCAAAGCATTTTTTGCAAATGGGACACTCAGCATCATTTACTGTAATGCCCATTGACCACGTTGCTCCACTGTTGAAAGGAGGAAATCTGAGCAAGTTGTTACTTCAGAGAGAAACCTTTTGGATTAGGACTTTAAATACAGTTAACACCTTATGGTCTTAATGAGGCTGTACATTTTTCAATGTTTCTTAAAGACTGGTAGAACATTTTTTTTCTAAACATCACAGCCATAAAGTTGTATGATTTTTTCACATAACCGTTTTTTTTATCATGTGGCTTAATGGAGATCTTTTTGCACTTTTTTACAATTTTTTCTGCTTTTTGAAAGGAATTGGATAGTGTTTGTTTTCTCCACAGATGGAGAGAACACACTACCTATATTTATTTTCCATAGATATCTGATAGTCCAGTTCTGGGTCTTTTTGTTTTTTTTCATGTTTTTTTGTAAGATTATTTTTTTTGGGCGATAATAACCTTATTTTTGTTTTTATTTTTTCTGTACCAGGAGAGTGGATACAGAAAGATGAATTTAAGATAGTGATTTATTTAAATCTTGATGATATGTTTTTATAAAAAGAAAAGTTGTGATACAATTTTTTGTTTATAGTGAACACATTATTCACTGGTCACATTGCACATTTTTTTTTCTATTTCTCTACCCAGAGTCTTAGTTATAATATAAAAATATGTATTTAGAGTAAAAGTGTATAGTTACACTTTAATTAACTTGAAACGGGTATAGAGAAATATGTAAATAAATGATTATGATTAATCTCACTCTTTTGATATGGAGATTAACAATATTCATTATTTTGAAACAATTTCCACATTATTCGGACAAACGGTCACGAATAGGTTCACCATGTTCACATAGTGATGGATCATATTCATGGCTATGCATCACTGCACAAAATGCAATTTATTTTTACAACATTGTATCTTTATTCAGTTACTGTCACACTTTTGATTCAAACTACCACATTGATGTTTCACTAGAGGGAGCATGTCACATTAGGGGTTGTTGCCGATCGTCTCGCTTGTTCACACACGCTTCATTCACCAGATACTAGCGGCACGTTCACGTCACTGAGTTTGGAGGTGCACACAGGTAAGCACTTAATTGTTAGGGTACATATAGCATGTATTTTGTATGGGTTGTTTGTTCTTGAGAAAGGTCCTCACGGGACCAAAACATTGGACAGTTAATTAAAGTGCGACCAAATGACATTTACCATGTCGTGTGGATGAAAATATCGATATGAGAATCTTGCAATGCATGACAGAGTGATGTTCTCATGTTGGTTATCAAAAGGTCACATCAAATAGCAATAAATATAGCCAGCAGTGCTAAGAAGTTCATAAAGACACAGAATTAAATAAAATCAATAAAATGACCAGCGCTAGGATCAGGGGAGAGTGAGACCACTATCTGTGCGTGTTGCACTCTATCACGGTGCCCGTGATTCCAGCTGCGGGGCAACATTGTTACTTCCGGGTTTACCATTGCCTTATATTTATTGGCTTTGGGACTCTGGCTCCTCCCAGGGCTTGCCTTTATAAACTCACTCCTACTAAAGCTCCCAGGACTTGGTTGAAGACTTGAGAAACTGCAGTCAGACCAAAAGGAAGAGCTGAAAACTGAAAGTACCCTTGGTGGCAGGCAAATCTGAGATACTGCCAACTCTCTGGATGAATGGCAATGTGTACATACGCATCCTGAAGATCCAGAGAGGCAAGGAATTCCCCAGGGACATAGCAGCAATCACCGTCCTTAGGGACACCTAGTGATAATGAGTCTTGATCACAAAGGAATTGAGATCCTTCAAATCCAAAATGGGACGACAGCCCCTGTCTTTCTTGGAGACCACAAAGAGGTCTGAGTACAAACCCATACATCTGTCCCGAATTGGAACAGGTTCCAGAACATCCTTGTCCAGAAGGGCCTGTATATCGCCACTGAACAGACAGCATATCTTTACGCTCTGAGGCGTATAAGAGGGGAAAAACCGAAAAGGGAGGAAGAGAGGTGAAAGGGATCCTGTACCCTTCCGCCACCATCTGTAAAACCCACGGGTCCACCACTGAATCCTCCTAGACGCTGTGGTAGTAATGCAGACGGCCACCCACAGCGAGTGGGGACCTGCTGTTTGGGCTTGGAGGAGGAACGCAGATCTGAGGGAACCACCTGGTTCACTGGACGTGTGTCTCAGTCTGGAAGGAACTAAAAATCCGATTACGCTTGAGAGGCGTCTTCCTCCTGGGGACCATAGGCAGAAGGGTACTCTTGCCCCCTGTGGCCTCACTAATCAGATACTTAAGATCTGGCCCAAACAAAGAGTTGCCTTGAAAAGGTAATGAGAGCAACGCTTTCTTGAAAGCAGTGTCAGCAGACCAGATCTTGAGCCAAAGAGCTCGTCTGGCAACCACAGACATGGTGGAAACCCTTGCCACCAAACGGATGGCATCAATTAAGGCAGCAGAAACATAGTGTTGGGCCTCAGAAATGTTGGCAAGAAGCCACAACATATCCAAAGTAGGAGCAACCTGACGGACAACCAGGGTGAGCTGTTCAGTCCAGACTGCAATGGCCCGGTTCACCCAAGTCTCAGCGAACGCATGGCAGTACCAGCAGTGGCAAAAATGGACCTCAAGTTTCTTGTCAGTCCAGTCTTTCAGAGTGGAAGCATCAGCAACTGGCAAGGCAATGGAGACAGGAGCATTCACTTTGGGGGGATGAACCCACTGAGCAAGTGCCGCCTCAGAGAAGGAGTAAAGCTTGGCAAATTTCTTGGAAACAGAAGGTTTCCTGTCCGGAGACTTCCACTCATCAGATAAGGTAGTAAAGAGTGGGGTTAGGTGGAAAAACAAGTATAGGGCCTTTTAGACTCCTGAAATACATCAGAGGGATCCAAAGAAACCTCCTGAACTAAGGGAATGTTTAGGGTAGTTAAGACAGCTCTGATCAAGCCCTTAGTCGAGGGATCAGGATCTGCCTCAAAGGGGTTCCCCAAAAAAAACTGATAGGAGCCCACAGCAGAACATTCCTAAACATCTGAATCCACCAACAGTTCCTCCTCAGAGGAATCTGATACGTCAGGTACTCCCTGCGGTTTCGGCAGGGAAGATCTAACGGAAGAAGGAGTCTGCCACAGTGGAAAACCCCCTGTAACTGGGATGGAAAGAGTTGCAATGTAGACCGGAGGTCTTTAGTAGCAGCCTTGAACTCTTGCACCCAAACTCACTGTAATGCATGGCTGGAGGTCCCTGGGAGAGACTCAGGGACATCAAAACATGCTGGGCATAAGTGACTTGAGAATTCTCTAGGAAACCCTGAATGACATGAGGAGCAATGCGCAATAGGGGACACAGAGACCCCAGCAACCTTAGTCTTAGGCCTGGCCCCAGGCTCCAATGTATTAGACATTCTCACAGTGTCAAAACATTTAAAGTATAAGGAATCCCCAAATACAGTGTGTAAGATTAAAATTTCACCCCAGAAATCACTAAAATGCACTTATCTGGCAGGCGAAGGGTTAATCTGCATAGGGGAGAAGGAGAGTCCAAGCCCTGCATAAGATACTGATTCAGGAAAAGGCACAAAATGGCTGCCATGGCGGGAGCCATTCAGAAACGAATGCACAAAGCAAGAGCTCATGGGAAATGTAGTTTTCCCAGAAAAAGTACCCCAACAGTGCCTGAAGCCCCCTGAGCCCCCCAACGCACATAAAACATTAATCGGATGACAGAGCCATCTCTGAAGTCACTACATTGAGCGGTTGCAGAGATATGTCCCAAACTGTACAGTCCCATAGAATGGAGCAATGGTGTCTATGTGGTAAACAAATTTTGCAAAGTTGAAACTGTGATTGAAAATTAAATGAAACATCACTAGAACATGTTAGCAGACCCAAAAAACACTGAACCCAGTAGGGAAAGTGGAAATAAACCCCCAAAAGATGCAAAACCAGCAGCTAAAGGGAAAAGTTACCAGAGAAACTTGCTCCAAAACACCCAACAGACATACAGATAAACCCAATGAGTGCAGGAGTGTGCAATAGGAACTCCAAAGGAAAAACCCCTGTGCGGAGGGGCACTGTGGGACATGTGGACCTGCAGCACTCAAAGGGTTGCTCACCTTTCCTGCAGATCTTCTGTCTTCAGATTACCATGTATTAAGAAGAAGCTTCAGTGGGCAAACTCCTGAGGAAAGAACTTGAACCCAAGATTTTCCCCTCAGGGCTTAAGGTCCACAAAAAGCACCTGGAAACTGAGCTAGCCACATCTAAGGGCATTGTCAGTTATGGTCATCTGCCTAATGGTGGTATTCCATATCTAACAGAAAAATAAAAAATTAGCTAAAACTACAGCAGAACTGTTCTCTTGCCTGTGTCTTCACCAAGGAACAAATCTTAATGGAGCCGATTGGCTAGCTGCAGCCAAGTAGGGAAGGTAGGCTCCATACCCTTCTAGAATTGTTCCTGCCTAGTTAAAGGGGTGGATTGCCTACCCAAAGTTACCAGTAAACTGTATTGGATGATGGAGAAAAGGGGTATTGACTCAAGGGAAGAAGATATTAATATGCATCTTTACAGGTCCATGGTAAGACCCCACCTAGAATATGCTGTTCAATTCTGGGCTCCCTTTCTGAAAAATGACATTATGGAACTAGAGAAAGTGCAGAGGAGGGCTACAAAACTAGTAAGGGGGATGGAAAATTTTAGTTATGAAGAAAGGCTAGAAAAGTTAAACTTAAACACACTAGAGAAATGGCGTCTTGGAGAGGATATGATAACACTATATAAATGTGTTAGGGCCCATACAAAGGGCTCTCCAAAGACCTGTTCATTAACGGAACAGTACAAAGGACAAGGGGCCATCCGCTTAGACTTGAGGAAAGGAGATTTCATCTACAACAGTGGAAGGGTTTCTTTACGGTAAGGACAATAAAGGTATGGAATACACTGCCTGAGGAGGTGGTGCTAACGAATACATTAGATGCCTTTAAAAAGGGCCTGTAGTGCTTGTTGATCCAAGGAGGAATCTGATTGCCACTTGGAATCAAGAAGGAATTTTTCCCCCCATTCAAGGCAGAATTTGAAATTGCTGTATTGAGGGTTTTTTTTGCCTTCTTTTGGATCAACAATGGTAAACAGGAATAGGAAAAGGGCTGGACTAGATGGACACAAGTTTTTTTCAACCTAAATTACTAGGTTACTATGGGGTAAACAGTCTTTAGGACTATAGCCATAATGAAAACCATTAGGAAGTCCTTCAGGGCAGCACCACTGGCATTAGATTCCAATGTATCATATGAATGCTATAGGGCATACCAGTACACACACTATGTTGTTGTTAATATTTTAGTGTTGTCAAGCCCCCTAACATTTGTCCAATAGCATGCAGCAAAATGGTGTAAGTTAAACCATTTCCTTTGCTCCTTGTGTAATACAAGGGGGATATTCAGTAAGTGGTGATAAAGTGGAGAGGACTTCTCCAGTTTATCACTTCTCCAATTCCTGTGTTATTCTATGGAGCCTATGCATTAAGATTTCTTCAGCTTTGGAGATCTTAGTGCATAGGCTCTGTAGAATCACATAGGAACTGGAGAAGTGATAAACTGGAGAAATCATCTCTACTTTATCACCTCTTTATCACTGCTTAGAGTATCTCCCCAAGATGTAAAGGAATACCCTAAAATGCCATAGACTTCCCCATTGCTCTCCCCTTGGATATCTGCCTGTCTGTACCATGTAAATTGTGAGTAAGGCCTAGATCACATGGATGACTTTACTGCAAAACTTTTAATTCAAAATGTTTACTGAAACAGAGACATTTACAGCTACAATCACTTTTGGTAGCAAACTTCTTGCAACAAACTTGCAAAAACACTATCCATGTGAACTAGACACAGGTCATTATGTTTTGAACTGAATCCTATAGAATGATAGTCAAGGAAAGGTCACAATAAAGGTTTGGTGGGGGAGGGGGTAGAGATTACATGCATCCTTCTCTCTAACATGCCACTAAAACAGAGATAGAGATAATAACAATTAGCCATTGATACAGATAGAGGAAAATGTCTTGCTGTTAAGGGATTTCACTACAATAGACAGGCTCTGCAGGGGGAGGAGAGAAGAGAGCATACAGGTCTACTTACAATTGAGCCAGCTAATCTCTCCTTTTGTAAGGTAATTAGTGCAGCTCATATTCTGAAAGGGTCTGATGTGTGTGTCCAGTGGACACTGTGACTCATTATCCTGTCTGATTTACAGGGTTAGAATAGGGATGGGCTGCCAGGAAACAGACATCTTTTGTAACAACATAAGGAATGCAATTTATTAACTCCATCATACTTCTCCTAATACACACATTGAGGCAAGATACCGCTCTCAGTCTAATAGTAAGGATATGCCAACTCATCTATTCCTAATTCAAAAATATTAGGGACAAACACTTCTCACATCCTCCTAACACTTCAAGCTCACACCTTCCATAATAAAAAAAGTATCTGGGGCTGAAATGCAACTAATTTTTTTCCTAAAACACAGGTCCCTGTTTTTATGTTCAAATCCCCCACATACTTCAATATTACAAGAATATATACAGATACCAAAACATATACTTTCTAGCTCCTAATAATGCAGAGATAATAATGTATACCTCTCATCTCCTAAAGAATGCAAAGAGAGCCTGACATTTATCGCTCTTCTCCTTCTAATAATCTAATACCACTTGCCCCTTTCCAGCTCCTTCTAATACTCTGAGATCAAATACCTCTCACCCCTCTTAATAACTAGATTCGTAATACATACCTCTCACCTCTTTCTAATACTCAGATACCATCAAACATACCTCTTGCCCCTCCTTCCTTCCACAAATACCATCACACATACCTCTCACCCCTCCTAATACTGAGATACATAATGCATACCTCTCTTCTTCCTAATATACTTATATCTCAGTATTAGGAGGGAGATGTATGTGTGATAAGTAATGCATAGCTCTCACCTCTTCCTAATAGACAGATACCACTGCACATATATCTCACCTCCTCCTAATACAGAGACTGCATCACACATCCCTCTTCCTAATACACAGACACAGGCCCGGATTTCTGAATAGGCAGACAAGGCACGTGCCTAGGGCGCCAGATTTTCAGGGGCGCCTTGCAATGCCATTGTCACGCCCACAAATCCGGGTGCCTCACAACTGCCATTCCCATTTGTCTTTAAAATGTTTCTGTGAGCGTGCGCCTAGGATATGCCCTCAACTCGAGGGCGCAGGCGCTGTTACCTGGTTCTGGCTCAGTAGTGTATGCCGGCAGGGCCGCCCCACTGCTGCTACAAGATGTCCCGAGGTGGCCAATGAGAACAGAGGTAGAGGCTCTCTGTTGTCATTGGTCACCGCTCTCTGTTCTCATTGGCCACCTCTGGACGTCTTGTGACATCACGAAGCTGCCCGCAAGGAGGTGTTGGGAGCAGCTCTGAACTAAATAAATGCTCCCATAAGCGCCCTACACCCCACATTTGAAGCCTGTCAGCTGATTTGAAGAGGGAGCGGTTTGTTGCAGCTCAGAGGTGGGTTTCCAGCGCTCCAGAGGCAGTTGTAGTTCGGTTCAGAGGCGGGTTTTCAGCGCTACAGTAACAGCTGTGGAACTTGTGGTTCGGCTCAGAGGTGGCATCGGGTTACCAGGGTTACATTAGCAGTTGTGAACTACAATTGTGGTTCGGCTCAGAGGCGCTACAGACAGCAGGCTGGCCAGTTGTTTTGGACAGGTGGCAGTGGGATACATTAGCCAGGTATGTGTGTTGCCCACAATTATATTTATTTCTTAGGCGGATGTACTGTACTGTTGGTTGCTTCAGCACACATTGCAAATTATCTGTGTTATTTCTGTTGTTCCAATCTTGTATTTATTACTTCACTTACAAAGGTGCTGGGGACACAGGGAACTACCATCCCACACAATCCTTACTTTCACTAAGTCCCCACCTGGCGACTAGCTGCTTAGTAGCTCTAGTCGCCAGAATAATTACCTCATTAATTGATTTCTCCTCATCTTGCCATTGTGACGTCCGTGCGCCTGCGCTGTCAGTCCCAGCCGGAGCCAAATGGCTCCTAGCAACACCTCCTATGGGACTGACAGCACAGGCGCGCGGACATCACAATGGCAAGATATCCGCGCTCCGTCCTGTCGCCCACGGAAGTGGAAAAATCAATTAAATGAGGTAATTATTCTGGCGACTAGAGCTACTAAGCAGCTAGTCACCAGATTGGGACTTAGTGAAAGTAAGGATTGTGTGGGGTGGTAGTTCCCCTTTAAGTGTATATATAACTTCACTTTTATTAAGACATGATATGGTAATCCAACGTTTTAACTTTAATTACCTATCTGGGACTTTCGTCAGGGATAGTAACTATCCCTGACCAAAGTCCCAGATAGGTATTGAAACGTTGGATTACTTTATCATGTCTTAATGAAAGTGAAGTTTTATATACACTTAACTGTGTGCCCAGCTACTTTGGAAGTGATTATGCTGCCTGAATATATACCACCACCAGGCCTGCACCTCGCTATACATACTTTTTTCCTCTAACTCTGGGAAGTTGTCACAGTACTGTGAAGAATAAAATAAATCTAAAAATGGGTGTGGTCAATGGAGGGGTGTGGACAAATGAGAGGTGTGGTTAGGGGTGGGGCAAAGGCAGGGCTAGGGGCGCCAGGCATTGTTGTGCCTAGGGGCACCTGAGATGTAAATCCGGCCCTGCACAGACACCATGATACATACCTCTCTCCTCCTCATAATACATAAATGCCATGATGCATACATCTAACATCCTGATAATCATACCTGGGAACTTTACATAAGGTGCAACCCGGAGGGTAGCCGCCGGGTGAGCTCTATGACGCGATTCGCGTCATTAAAAAGGGGCGGGGCTTAATCGCGACGGGAGGGGGGGTTGAAGAACAAAAGAAAAAAACACAGAAAAAGAAAAAAAATGACAGAAAAGCCTTGGGAAGTAGGAGAATGGGGCGGGGAGTGGGAGAAACGGGGCGGGATGGAGCGCAAGTGGGCAGAGTTTCAAGGGAAACTCCCCACATCCGGCGAATTAGACTGTGCCCCGGAGACCCGGTAATAAAGTGTTAAATCCGGAGTCTCCGGGGCAAAACCGGAGAGTTCCCAGCTATGCTGATAATACATAGATACAAGGACATATTCTTGTTACCTCCTTCTATCGGATACCACATACCTCTCACCTCTTAATACTCTGATATCACGTACTTCTCCCCTCCAACTAATACTATGATATCACCTATCTCTCACCTCCTCCTAATACTCCAAAATCACATATTTCTCAGGTCTTCCTAATACTCCGATATCTCATACTTCTCACCACTTCCTAATACTCCAACATCTCATACTTCTCACCACTTCCTAATACTCCGACATCTCATACTTCTCACCACTTCCTAACACTCTGATATCACAGAATTCTTACCTTCTCTAAATACTAATATCAAATACCTCTCATCTCCTCCTAATACTCTGATATGATATAATTCTCACCTCCTTCTAATACTCCAAAATCACATACCCTCACTCTCACGGGGCATTTTTTGCCCAATGGATTCAAGGGTCCCCGAATGTCATGCAGCCGCATGGGGACCCCTGAATTCCAGGACGTGCCAGGACCACAAGTTTTCCCATGACATTATAGCACGTCATGGGCAGGGGTGTGACCAACTGCAAATGGGAGTGCATTACATATAATTCATATGTGTGTGTATATACAAGTTTATACGTTATAGCACTATTTGAGTGCCTTATTCTTTCAACGTACCACTGGAAGAGAGCTAGTAGATTGGAACTTATGAAATGAGTCATCGTAATATACTGAAGGGAACCAACAATTGATGAGTTACTATCTGAGCATTATATTATATATCTCAGCCATCACTTTTGTGAGTATGTGACCTGTAGGTGTTTTGTGGTGGTGGTCTTGGAATTTAAGTGACTATATTGCAGTAGGGGCACCCCGGATTCTCCTTTTCTTTTTGCACTTTAGACTACAGCTCATATCACCCTTTAGAAGAGCTGACTATGGGTAACTAGTGTTACGCCTTCTCTTTAATACCAGACATCCGGGGAGTTGCTAAGTTCCCAGGAACCCGGTGTTTGGGCCAGTCTAATCCATTATCAGTTCATTGTGCAGCCCAATTACACCATTATTAGAGATTAGCACCATGTTACATGCCCCATGTTGGTAACAAGAGTCAGAGCTTTAAGAATGATACCTGATGCTTTAGCTCCCTTAGCCTGTACCTAGCAACACTCCTGCAAACTGTTTATGAAAAATACATGCTGCACGGCACCATAGGCACCACTGCGACCACAGAGCAAGTATGGGAAACTGTTGGCTCTCCAGCTAGTGTTGGACTACAGTTCCCAACATCCTCAGCCATCTTCTAGCTTTCTTTTATGCATAACTTGCCTTGTGAAGTAACACACTCACAGTTTTTGCCCTCAACTATGGCCCAGTCGGCCTTTAAAGGGATAGTAATGTTTCACAATAAAAGCAGCTCTAATTAATCATCATAGTATTTGGACTTTGGAGAGTGTTATTTCAATTCTGTCAGACTTGTAGTTCAAGAGTAATTCAATGAGAAAGTATCACCCTCCCACCCCTTTCACTGATGTAGCACTGTTCAGCCAGATCAGAAGGGAGGTGCCCAGGTAGACTGCAGAGAGGAACAATCTTCAATTAAGATAAGGGAAAAACCTGAAGGGGGGCAGGGCTTTCATTGTTCTCATGCGAAGAAGACTGTCCCCTTCTGTTATTTGTCTGGTCTTACAACCAGATTCCACATTTGAGAAGAGATGGCTTACACTATGTAAAAGGGGCGGGAGGGGAACTTTGCTTGTGAATATCTCTCAAACCATAAAGGTTTGAGAGATAAGACTTATATCGTTCTTTATGTTTTTTTAATGCCTACAAAATAAAATAAAGATAAAACGAAGTATTACTATCCCTTTATGTAAATGTTGCTGATCACAAAGTTCCTAATACTTTGTACACGTGCATGACTTGAATGGAGCAATAATTTTATTTCATTAAAGTCACATGTCAAGGGAGTTGTTATATTTTCAAAAGACCCGTCACTTGACCTAACCTAATAAATTGTTTATTTAAGAATGAAACCTGGGACTTAAGATCCCCTAGCTAGTACTAGTAATACCCCTGCTGCCTGTTCTATCTACTAACACTGTCCTGCGTTCACATCATGATATTGTTACAGGATGGGCATGTTGGATGGGTGGCCCCAAGTCAATGGAAGCCATACATGAATACAACAACCAGTTTATCCATGTGAATGATCAGCATGGTAGCCACAAAAGGCCATTGTGTAGATATTCACTGCTGCAACTGTCCCTGCGTTTTGAGTTGAATGTAGGGAGGTTGTCACATGTTGGATTGGGCTGCTTCATGTGAACAGTCCAAGCCTGTATGGGTGATGTTACCTGTCCGAACATAAAAATCAGGGCACATACCCATCACTTCTTCCTAAAAACAGACATCAGGATGCCTACATCTCATTAACTGCTAATGCACAGAAATCAGTGCAACAATGGAATCGTTTTCTGAAGGTGACATTACATTGACCTTTATCTCTATGCCATTGTTTGACTATCTCTTCATCCCCCTGTGCCCCCCCTCCAACTTCTCATGCCCTCTCCATAGCCCTAAAATCCTGATTGACAGTCTGCTACATCCCTAGTCCATTGTTTGTTTGTAATGGTCATTGTCACATAAAGAATACCTTGTCCCTGAGACATCACACCTGATATGGTAACAGTATTATAACAACTGAGGCTAATATTCAATTGTTTTACTCATAACTAATTTAACCCCTTCACTGTCTTTGAAATCAAAGTATCTGTTGAGGCTGAGCGGCCACACAGGATATACAAACACAATTGGTATGTACAGAAGACATAATGATTTTCTTTACTTGACAATTTTTCTGTCCTGTAAATAAAATCTCATTACAGTGGAGGTCTGTGATCACTCCTATGCCTGAGTGTCTCTCTGTTACTAGGAGAATGAACCCAGTTGAGCTGCCATTTCATTCTGTGCTGAAAAATGGTTACAATGTTCATGCTGTCTTATAAGATAAGATACGAAAGTCAAAGAAAAGTCCAACTGGAAACTATTTAGAACATAACCAAACCGACGTACTTAAAAAATGGTGTAATTGTGGGGAAAATTTAGGGCACCATAGGGCATAAAAACAAAGTTCCATTGATTTAAACGGCAATTGATTTAGTGCCCCATTGAAAGGTCTGCTCCCCTGAGAGCAGACCTGCTGATGAAACCTGGATGAATTTGAGTTCTAGAACACCATTGTGGAGCACAAATGGGGCATGAAAGAGACACCCCTGCACCTCTTTTACTCACAGTAGAAGAGACAGAACAGAGAGAGAGAGAGAGAGAGACTGAAGTCTCTCAGTTCAGTTTCCCATCCTATGTAAGTATCCATAGGCATATGAAACATGCAACTCTGGGGCCACATGTGACCCTCTAGCTAATAAAATGTGGCCCCCAACAGGGTTTCCCATTTCAACTACAATGCAGCCCTGCAGACCCAAATTCCAGTTTAGATCTACTTGGTTTGCTGTCACCTTCTACACAGTCTTTGGTTCTCCAGCTCTTGGCTGTTAGGGATGATGAGCATACCTGGGAACTTTATAACATGGACTACCCGGAGGGTAGCTACTGGGTGAACTCTATGACGCGATTCGTGTAATAAAAAAGGGGCGGGGCTTAATTGTGACAGGGGGTGGGGAAAAAAATACACAAAAAGAAAAAAATAGGCAGAATATCCCTGGAAAATTAGGATAATAGGACGAGGAGTGGGAGGAAAGGGGCGGATGGAGCACAAGTGGGCAGTTTCAACAGAAACTCCCCACATCCTGCAAATTATACTCTGCCTTGGAGACCCGGTAATACAGTGTTAAATCGGGAGTCTCCAGGGCAAAACCGGAGAGTTCCCAGCTATAATGATGAGCATACCTGGGAACTCTCCGGTTTTGCCCCGGAGACTCCAGATTTCAAAGTGAATTACCGGGTCTCTGGGGCAATGTGTGAATCACCGGGTGGGCAGAGTTTAAGTAGAAACTCTGCCCACTTGTGCTCCATCCTGCCCGGTTCCTCCCACTCCCCGCCCTCTTACCTTCATTTTGCAGGGGGGGTGGTTTGTCCTGGTCCCATGACTAAGCCCTGCCCCTTTTATGATGCGAATCGCGTCATTTTCGGCACTGACAGGGTTACCCTCCAGGTAGCCCTGCATGAAAAGTTCCCAGGTATGATGATGAGAGATATAGTATTCAAAAGACTGAGAGTCAAAGGTTACCTACCCTTGCTCTATAGCTGAGCTACACTACCCTTTATCAGAACAGTTACAGCATTTGGCAAACAAGTTACATTTCATCACTCTCTCCAGATCTCCTCAACAAAATAATAGTGCAGATATAGCAGCCACTGTTGAGGCCCTTGTTACAGGAATTTGTTGGATAATGAAGCCCTTAATTATATTTTGAGTCTGACATACTTTTTGACTATGTCTTTGTTCAATAGTGTTTCCCATTTAGTCTTTTATTGCAGCCACATAAATTATATACCGTTTTTCTACACACAAGTAGGGCTTTCTACTTGCTTTGCAATGCGTTAACCCTTTGAGTGCCAGAGGGGTACGCAACACATTGCAAAGCAGGCTTCCATTTCTCTGTGCTGTGTCAGACATAGAGCCGCTGAGAAGGCAGCCTGGGGATCCACTGAGCGGGCGAAATGCTTTCCTTTGCCACCCCCTTTCCCCACTGCTACTCTCTCAAGACCCTCAGCCCACTACAAACTGCCCAAGAGCCCTTTCAGGACCTTCACATCTCAATGCGCTGCTTTAACCCTTTGAGTGACAGAGGAGTGAGCAACACATGGCTTTTGTAATGCATTGCATATCCCTCTGGCATTAAAACAGTTAATATAGGTAAAAGGGATCTGTTGTGTATGTTGCTTTTGCTTAACGCCTTAGTAGGATACAGTTTACACCAAAACATGGCCATTGTGTGCCACTGGCACCGAGGGGCGAGCACTGTAGTTGTGTATGGGTGGGTTTTGTAGTGTGCCATTCATCTGCACTTTCTTTTACTCTTTAATAAAATGGGTCACAGAAAATCCATTTTTGTCACTGATAGGCATACCTGGGAACTCTCCGGATTTGCCCCGGAGACTCCGGTTTTGACAGAGATTTACCGGGTTTCTGGGGCAGAGGCAGATTCCTCCAGATGTGGGGAGTTTCTATTGAAACTCTGCCCACATCTGCTGTTTCTCCCGGTGTTCCTCCTTCCCCAGCCTTCTATGGGTCACCTTTAAGCCCTGCCCCCCCAACTCACGTCAAGCCCCACCCCTTTCTGATGTGATTCGCATCATTATTGTCACCCCTGCTGCACCAGAGGACTCACCTCCGGGCAGACCTCAATTGGAAGTTCCCAGGTATGCTGATAGGGCTATATCCAGTAAACGGTTTGAGTGCCACAGTGGCGGCCAACGCATTCCTTTTTTCTACTTTCAATACAAATAGGCTTTACTACTCATTAAAGTGAAAAAAAACAGGGACATTTGGAGTTGTTTCCTGTAAAATTAACTTGCCTGCACCCCTGTACTTTTGCAGAAAACAGCTAATTTGTAGTGCTATTATTGTATTGTGTCAATTCAAATTTCATGCATAGTATCATCTACAGAAGCATGAGGGTAGAGTTCATGTTTGTCAATGCTTAACCTCGCATTTCCTTTTTTTGTAATTCTTAGGATTTTATGCTGTCTATAAAAAAACAATATTTTTTTGTTTTGCCCTTTTAGTATAAACTAGTAAAAGGGGCACATCTTGCCCGTGGAGATTAAGTCCTTTAAGTGCTTCAGAGGTGTAACTAGAAGCCACCGGGCCCTGGCGCAAAAGTTGCCATGGGTCCCCCCACCACATTGACCCCCCCATTGGCCATCTCCACTGTACACCTCCACAATGCTCCCAATCTCCACATTTCCCACATCATCTCCATATTGCCTTCACATTGCCCCCATCAGCTCCAACTTGCCCCCATCATCTCCACATAGACTCCATCATCTCCATATTGCCCTCACATTGCCCCATCAGCTCCATATTGCCCTCACACTGTGGCCCATTAGCTCCATGTTACCCTCACATTGCCACCCCCCAGTGTCTGTTTCCTACCTCCCTGGTGGTCCAGTGGTGTGGCAGGAGAGGTCCGTGCCTCCTTTGGCACCATACCTGGGAACTTTCAAATTGAGTTGACCCTGAGACTGTGTAAATATTAACCCTTAAATTTCCCATTATATAGATTATCCGCGATATATCCCTAATCGCTGTAATCGAGAGTTACTCCAATCAGCATTCAAGGAGCCATTAATACACAATAACTCACAGATATATCTGCATGAACACGCACAAATCAAGCAGGACGTCTCCCTCTGCCTTTATGGTACTAGTGGCACCAGTTAAGAGACTAAAGAAGCAGTTAACTGGAGCAGAATATATAACAGGTAGCACTGAACGCTCTCACCCTGAAATTTTGCTCTTCACCTTGAGACCCTGAGATTTGGGCCAAAACCCTGTGTGAAAGGGTTCAGTGTTTGACAGCCAAAGAGGTATTCATGCAGTAGAATGTATTGGATACCTCTTTGGCACTGAAGGGGTTTTAAGAAAACAAAGAAAATGGGCAATGGAATGTGTTGGATACCTTTTTGGCACTGTAGGGTTTTAAAGAAAACAAAGAACATGGGCAATGTGTTGGGTTCCTTCAGTGCCAAAGAAGTATCCGACACATTCCATTGCATGGATAACACTTTGCTGTCAAACACTGAACCCTTTCACTGCTGCAAATGTAGCCAAGTGGAAAAAATAGAAGATACTTATGAAGCACCTTAGTGTGTGAATCAGGGTCTCAGGCTTCACCGTTATAAGTCTTGTATGCAGCTGTCACTGTATAACAGAAGAACAAGAAAAAAGAGAAAGCACAACGCAGTCCTCTAAGAGTAGTAGTGATTGATACTCAAGAAATCTTAAATGCCCTTATCCCACTTCGTTCTACTCACATTCACTGGAAACTGCATCTGCCTCCCAGTATATTCAGCATTCACCGTTGATATCCAAACCATTGTCAATCAATATGTTGAATACCCGTGGACCACTCAAATGAATTAATCTTAATATATATATGTATATAACCTTTCTTTTCTGCTTTGGAATGTGTTAGGAGACAGAGACCTCTTCAGCATGCAAGGTGTTAAAAGCCCCATTTCAGTTCACCAGGATTATGAAATCCTGTATGGTGCAATTAGTTACTCTAGTTCTCTTATAGCCTATTTCACTCTGGTGACAGAACGGTTACAGCTCCCTAGACAGTTATGTCACCTGTTTATCTGCACTCACCTCTATGCTGCGTTTCCACTACCGATTAGTGATGGACAGCCCACTTTATTGCCAACCAATATTACTGCCTGGCTCCCACTTGAGTTGGCTGTTTATTAGAAGTTAAGATGAGGATTGCAAATGTCAACGTTGCAGACCTTCACTACTGCAACTTCGTGTTCTCATGGGAATGCAGTAAGTTGCTGTATGCTGGACTTTGTTGCGATCACACAAGGCAGCAGCTGCTGATGTGAAAGGTACCATTGTCCAGCATGTTTCTTTTTACCATGTACAAGCAACTCAGCATTGCTGCACTGATGCCCAAATATGACAATGGGCTATTTCACATGATGGACTTTATTGAAGCTACACATAATCAGCTACCCAATACAAAGACATTACATATATCCTATGAAACAGTTACCTTAGCACCTCCTATGCTCCATAAAAATGCTACTTCTCAATAACTGCTATCTATTATTTATTAATAATAGTATATGTTTATTTAAAAAGCACTGACATATTCAGGAGCACTGAAAAATACATGCATTATGACATACAGACCAATACAAATGGTAAGAGGATGCTGATCTCTAGTATTCAAGGGGTTAATAGCCCATTTTAAACGGATTGATAGTTGGGTAATCATTTTAATTATTTTCCTATGGTGCAGCTGGTTTGCTCCAGAATTGCACCCATCCTGATTTTTTTTATAAGGCAATAAAGGCATTATGCAGAAAGCAAAGTCAATAGCACTATAGGGGGGAATTGAAAATCCCCACTGATTTAAATTATTTTTTTTGCTCCCTGTGGTGCAGTTGGTATGATCCAGAACCATAACTTTTGTTTCCTGCATAATGACCCTAATTCCTACAACTCCTCCTATTGCTTCTCATACAATCTCCTTAACCCCCTTAAAGGGATAGTAATACTTCGTTTTAACTTTATTTTATTTTGTAGGCATTAAAAAACATGAAGAATGATATAAGTCTTATGTCTCAAACCTTTATGGTTTAAGAGATATTCACAAGCAAAGTTTCCCCCTCCCGCCCCTTTTTCCAGTGTAAGCCATCTCTTCTCAGATGTGAACCTGGTTGTACGACTGGACAGATAACAGAAGTGGACAATCTTCTTTGTATGAAAAGAATGAAAGCCCTTCACCCCTTGACAAGTTTTTCAGCTTTTTCCCTTATCTTAATTGAAGATTGTCCCTCTCTGCAGTCTACCTGGGCACCTCCCTTCTTATCTGGCTGAACGGGGGGGGGGGGGGATACTTTGCTTGTGAATATCTCTTAAACCATAAAGGTTTGAGACATAAGACTTATATCATTCTTCGTGTTTTTTTAATGCCTACAAAATAAAATAAAGTTAAAACGAAGTATTACTATCCCTTTAAGGACATTTGACGTGCCAAGATCGTCACAGGTGTCCTGCACTTAAAGGGATAGTAATGTTTCAAAATAAAAGCAGCTCCAATTAATCTTCATAGTATTTGGGCCATGGAGAGTGTTATTTCAATACTGTCAGAGTTGTAGTTCAAGAGTAATTAAATGATAAAGTATCCCCCTCCACCCATTTTATCTAGTGTAAGCCACCTCCCCTCAGATGTGGAATCTGGTCCTAAGACCAGACAGCAAGGAATAATCTTATTACTGTGAGGACAATGAAAACCCTGCCCCCATTGACAGGTTTTTCCCTTATGCTAATTGAAGATTGTCCCCCTCTGCATTCCATCTGGACACCACCTTTCTGTTCTGAGGTGAGCAGTGTTACATCACTAAAATGGGAGGGAGGGGGTTACTTTATCATTCAGTTACTCTTGAACCACAACTCTGACAGTATTGAAATAACATTCTCCATGCCCCAAATACTATGAAGATTAATTGGAGCTGCTTTTATTTTGAAACATTACTATCTCTTTAAGGTCTGGTGGTCCTGGCACATCACAGAATTCAGGGGTCGTAGCTAAAAAAATAGAAATGGGCCGTGGTCCTTAATGGCTGCCCCCTGCCAGATCAGACAGTCAGTAAGTTGTTAAAATCCATCTGATCGCCTTACATGACAGTGTCCTGTAACGTCTGCTTTTGCTTCACATAACCTTTAGTCCTAATTACCAAATATTATAAACCAGTGGTTCTCAACATTGGTCCTCAAGTCACCTCAAGTGCAGGTTTTCAAGCTATACCTGCTCGTGAACATGTGGGTAATCAGTGGCTTCACCTGTGCTTTAAAACCTGAACTTCTGGTGTGCCCAGAGGATCGTAGCTGAGAATCACTGTTATTCAACTACAATTTCACCCAATTAACAGTGATTTCCAACTTCACCCCTACGGAAACATCAACAGTGCAGGTTTTCAAGATCTGCTCATATGACCACAGGTTATAGGCACAAATAAAAATTCCCAATTATTTATATCATGATTTTAAGTACTTGAATGGGTAGAAGACCTCTCTAGCATTCAAAATGTTAAAAGCAACATCTCAAAAATGGTAAATTTTGCATGCCACCTGCAGTATATTTGATTTGCCCACTTTGTTTTTCTACACAAGGCCTTTAGTGACAGATCCATCTGTACTAATGGTATTCACCTATGCCCCTAGGAGGAGATCCTGAAAATCTGTGCTGTTAATGTGACCTGTAGACTGGAGATAGCAGTCACTTCCCCATAGCTTCTCCTACTAATCTATGTAACTGTTCCTGATAAGTCAGGGAGTGGGTAAGGAAGTCAGTCAAAGAAGGAGTGAACATCGTCTTCCGAGTCAGACGAAGGCTGATTTTCAACTTCATTTTCACTTTGAGATGTCTCTTCTTTTGAGTCTGAAAAAAACAACAAAAAAAAACCCAGTAAGATATAAAGAAATACACTGTTTGTCAGTCTATATTACCCTCTTTTAATTTAAGGGGATTTTTGTATACTTACCGATAAATCCTATTCTTTTAGTCCATATGGAGCACAGGAACCATGGTAGGTGAAGTTCCCTGATCAGGACAGCAGGGCACTTGTAAAAAAAAAAAAGTTCTCTGAGGCGGAGAATCCCATCCTGCCCCACTTCACCCCACCCCACCCCACCCAGACGTGCTTAGTCTGACATTAGTAGAAAATCCTGTGTTTCACATGGATTAAAAGAAAAGGATTTATTAGTAATTACAGAAAATCTCCTTTTCTCTTACTTCCTATGGGGAACACAGGAACCATGGGGATATACCAAAGCATCCACCAAGATTCCAAGGAAGGGGAGAGAAAAAAAACCCTCAAAATACAATCCAGGTCTAATGAAAATGCACTGGTACAACATGAACCGCAGGTGTCAACAGACACCAACACGACAAACCAAAGAACAGGACCCAACAAGAAATCAAGAAGAATGACACCTTAGAGGCAGCCAGGCCTGCACAAGGGCCCTCAGGGATGACAAACAGAATCAGATTTCCTTAAAGGCTGCATGCGATGAACGTAGTAGTACCTGTCACAGACACCAGAGTAAAAGATACACACTACACAGGTACAGTGAGTTTAACCAGTTTATTAAGATAAGCAAGAGTAAGCACTTCCCCAACCTTAGTAGGAACAGGCGTGAGGACAGTGCAGAGTCCACTAACCGGTTCTCAGTAGCCCATAGAGATAGATGGGAGCAGAACCTGGCTTGGTTCTATACCTAGCAAATTGAAACCTGGAATGCCAGGAAACCTAATCACTGGAGCGACAGCTAAACTCCCAGATATGAGATAGGCAGACAGATGTCTCGAAATAGTGACTCTACCACGGAGTGGTAGGAGGAGTGAGACAGAGAGTAACTAGTACTCCAAAAGAGTCACAGAACCGGTTTACTGGGTAGGCAAAGGGCAGAGGCAAGAAAGTGGAACTTAGCCAACCGCAACACCGGTAAGTATGTGAAGGCAATACTGTACGTAGGCTACAGAGTAGAGGGTTATGCAACAGGCCCAGAAGGCAACGGATACAGTGGCACAGGATGGAGGCAATGGAGCGAGAGGCAACCAGCAACTCTACCATGGAGGTAGCAGTTGCACTAAACCTATGGAGCGCGCCCACAACTAGCCCAGACAGGTGGTAGTCAGACTGGAGCGAAGGACAGCTCAGAGCGCAAGTCAGACAAGCCACAGTCGAGAGCCAAATTGGGTAGTCAGCCACAGCCAAGGTCAAAACAGAGCGGGTAGTCGGACAAGCCAGGGTCATACAAAACACGGCAGCCAAGCAAGGGTCAAACAAGAGCAACACTGAAGAAATGCGCAGATACACCATGAAAGGGCAACAAGTCCTAGCCTCAATGAGGTTTATAAAGCAGCAGAAGGAGGCAGGACCCAATTAGGCCCAACAGAATAGTCCCATAAACAATCGTCCGTGACAGTGCCTGAAACATGACTTTAGCAATGAGGAAGTGGCTGAAGGCCATGCCGGCTGGCCGCCATATAGAGGTAAGAGCACAGGATCGCTTAGGCCACAAAGGGAGACTGTGATAACACGGTGAAGCTCCTGCTCTTGTCTATTAGATGATGCCAGAGAGAAAGAACAACAATTTCCTGGTTGATGTAAAAGTCAAAAACAACTTTAGGGAGAAGCCCTATAAGAGTCCCCAAGACCACATTATCAGGGTGGAAGACTAAGAAAGTGAGGTTTACAAGACATGTAGTTCATCCACCTGCTGAATAAACACAATAGCCAATAGAAAGGCAGCCTTGAGTGTCAAGAGATGCAGAGAAACCAAAGACAAAGGCTCAAAATTAGACTTCAGAAGCATTCCCAGAACCAGGTGTAGAGCCCACAGAGGAGTGGGATCCCAAAAGACCAGGTAGACATGAGACGTGCCACACCTTGAACAAAGGTTTGCATGCCTTGAACAAAGGTTTGCATGCCAGGTCATAAGGTAATACACTTCAGGAAAGAGCGAAAATCTGAACTTTAGTAGAGCTAAGACAATCCTAATGAAAGGTCAAGACAACCAGAAGTTGAAAAGGTTGCAGCCGTAACCCCTGATCCTCACACCACTTGCAGAACAGGGACCATACCTTATGATATGCCTTGGAAGACACTGGTTTCAGACCTGGGTCAGAAAAACCCTTCTTTCTCAAGATGCTCACGTCGAGCTACATGCCCTCAAAGCCAACTTCTCCATGTAAGGATGGTATGCAAATCATGAGAAGAGAGGGGAATAGGAAAAGCAGAGGCAGAGAAAGTGCTGGAGGAGATTGGAAGATAGATGTCACTTAAATTAGCTACTTTACACTCACAAGGGTTGAATTCTCCATATAAGAGATCTTACTTGCATGACCTCCTCAAAAGGAAAAAGGTGACACAATGGAAAATAGATGGGGCAGCGAGATGGAGGTTCAAGAGGTAGCCCCATGTTTTTTCCTCTTCTTTGGTTGAGAGGAAAAAGTGTGGCGTTGGTCTTATTATATTGGCTGGAGTAAAATTTTAGTATATTTTCCATGAAGTCGATCAGGGTGGGAGATTTCTCCTACTGATATGTAAGCTGAACAATGTGGAATATACATTGGTAAATTTGTATGCTCCATCAGATAAACCGGTCAAGTTCTTGGATAATATGATACAAAGGAGTGAACAAGTTAGTAAGGGGTTGATGATCGTTGCTGGAGATCTGAATTGCATTGGGGACATTGCCATGGATAAGATAGTAACAAAGAAAAAGAATGCGTTGGATTATAGACTGGGGGCTAAAGCAAAGGCATTTTCAACCTGTCTTTACAAAAATAATTTATATGATGTATGGAGAGTGCAGCATTCGACGGAAAAATATTTTACTTTTTATTTTTTTTCCACAAAATTCTTATTCTGGCCAATCTGGAGGGGAGAAATAAAATTGCTGATCAACGGAAGAGGATTAAAAAAAATTGTATATGATGGTCAGCCGTGTCTTTCTCCCCTTCAGATTGGAGAAGCATTTAGGAGATATTATGAATCCTTGTATAATTTGCAAGAATTGGGAAAATCTTCGGGGGAGATGAAGCAATTTCTGGAGATGTTAAAACTTCCGAAAGTTACAGTGGATAAAGCCGAGATATTAAATACACCATTTAAAGTTGGTGAAATAGACAGGTCTATAAAGGATCTGAAAAGGGGAAAGGCGACAGGACGGAAGGTTACTCGGCCCTGTTTTATCAAAAGTTGTCTACGGTCATCTCGCCATTCTTATGCCGTTTGTTTAATGGGATTGACGAGAATAACAACTTTCCAACAGAAATGTTAGAGGCCAGTGTTTCACCTATCCCAAAACCAGGCAAGGACCCTACGGTGGTCTCAAATTATCGTCCAATCTCTCTAATTAATTTGGATTTAAAAATCTATTCCAAAATTTTGGCTCAGAGATTGAACGGTGTAATTTTGGACTTAATCCATCCAGACCAGGTAGGATTTATGGTGGGTTGATCCAGTGAAGATAACATCTGCAGAGTCTTAGATATTCTGGAAAGGATTCATCATCAAAAGATGGCATTGGATGCAGAAAAAGCATTTGACTGGGTCAACTGGGGATACTTGTCTGAGACCCTGGGGGTGTTTGGTCTGGATGGACGATTTAGAGAGTTAGTAATGGTTTTATATACTACACCAAGGGCTACGATATTGGGCTACAAATTTAAATGAGTTTTTTAAAATCAAAAATGGTACACGTCAGGGATGTCCTTTGGCCCCTCTTTTATATGCTTTATCTATTGAACCACTTGCAGAATATTTTAGGAAGACGCTGGAAATTCATGGAATACATATAGGGGATCAAGAGCATATTATTTTGTTATATGCAGATGATGTGCTTTTGACCTTGTCTTACCCGGATTCTTCTGTACCAGTAGTATTAGACAAAATAGAGGAATTTGGGAAATATTCTATCTATAAACTAAATGTTGTAAAAACTCAAATCCTTCTCTTTTATAGGTCTAGTACGCAGATGGTAGATCTGGGGGGTCAGGGGATGTTGGACTGGACCAATAAGGTTATATCATATTTGGGGATAAAAATACATACATAGTTGATACATATTGTTGCCATGAATTATGAGACACTAATAGTAGGGCAGTGCCATTGTGGGTCCCACAGAAATCTGTAAAACAGATTGATCAACTCATTGCAGCATATATTTGGAAAGGTAAACAGCCTAGAATTTCAGCAGAGGTATTGAAAAGAGGTTTAGATAGAGATGGTCTGGGCTGTCCGAACATTTATAAATTATATAAGGCAAGTATGATTTTTCATTTTATGGTACAGGATACTAAACGACATAGGGGTTTAGGATGGTATAACATTGAAAAATAACTTTTGGGGAAATTGGGTCCTGCACTCCTTCTGTGGATTAGTCCCTCTTTTCTGAATAAGATCAATATTTCTAGTAGTTTGGTTAAGAATATTGTAAAGAATATACATAAACTTAAAGACAGGGGGAAAACAGGCCACTATATTACTATGTCAAGTCCGATTGGGGTCTTATCTATATATTTGGAGGACCTTAATGTTGTGGTTTGGCAGAGAGCTGGTATCAAATTAATTTCAGATCTCTTTGATGGCAACGATCTCACTGCGTTTATAGACCTATGTAATAAACATGATATACCTATTGGGGAAGAATATAAATATCTTAGAATTAAGAGTTACATAAGGGCAAATCCAGTTCGTCCGGTTGATAATTGGGATAGCCTAATACATACATCTTTGAACTTAATTTCTAGGATTATGAAAGTTTTTTCAAAGTTAACCCCTCTAGATAAATCAAAAGCTATTCTGAAGTGGGAGAATGATATGACCTGTGTATTTTTACCTCAGGCTTGGTTGTCTGCATGGCAAAATACTAGAAAAGCTGTGCATTGTATTAATCTATATGAACAATACTATAAATTGCTCCAGAGGTGGTATATGGTTCCAGTCCGTCTATCTAAGTTTCAGGTTACTAATTTGAATAAATGTTGGCGATGCTTGAAAGAGGATGAGACCCATTACCATATCTGGTGGAGTTGCAGCAAACTTAGGGGGTTAAGAGGAAATCTGGAAGATGTGTTCTCCAGACTTCTGGATACTTAAATACATATTTCTCCATAATCCTTTCTGTTTCATACTGAGCTTCCAGAAGTTAATAAATGCTTTAAATATTTACTTATCAATATTTTATTGGCAGTGAAGATATGTTTAGGTAGACGTTGGATGAATAGGGAGGTTCCAACATGGGCAGAAATTAAGAAACAGATTCAGTATCAGAGGGACTCAGAAGCGTTTTTTTATAGAAAGGATATTTCTCAGGAAGTTTTATATGGGAGAATTTGGGAACTGTGGAAGACAAAAGGGGATTTACAATCCAATGTCAGTTGAAGGAGCTATAATAGACAAGGTGGAGGAAAATAATACTAGACCCCCGCAAAATCTATCTCTGCTGAAAATAGAAGAATATAAGATCAAGGTTTTGGTTTGCTATTGACAATCTATTTCATCTAGTTGAATTATTGATTAGATGTTTTATGTAAGATTGTTTAACATTTGTTTTGTAATTTATGTTGAAAAATAAAGAATTAAAGAAAAAAAATATGTAACATCTTTTTGAAATGGAATAAAATGCTTTATGAAAGAAGATCAGAATTAAAAAAAACATTTCACTGTACAGCATTCTCACACTTTAGTACATATGCCTCTAGTATTAAACATGGTCAAACAGGGCACCAAACAGGCCATGTATTTAGGCTGTCCCTGCTTGTGCTCAGGTGAGTTAAAGGGATAGTAATGTTTCAAAATAAAAGCAGCTCCAATTAATCTTCATAGTATTTGGGCCATGGAGAGTGTTATTTCAATACTGTCAGAGCTGTAGTTCAAGAGTAACTAAATGATAAAGTATCCCCCTCCCTCCCCTTTTACTGATGTAACACTGCTCACTTCAGAACATAAAAGTGGTGTCAAGATGGCTTGCAGAGAGGGGCAATCTTCAATTAGCATAAGTGAAACAC
Organism: Rhinophrynus dorsalis; assembly: GCA_037306005.1. NCBI lineage: Eukaryota > Metazoa > Chordata > Amphibia > Anura > Rhinophrynidae > Rhinophrynus > Rhinophrynus dorsalis. The sequence continues at coordinate 416,499,456 of CM074722.1, forward strand.
CTGGAAAACCTGTCAAGGGGGGCAGGGTTTTCCTTGTGCTCACAGTAAGATTGTCCCTTGCTGTGAGCTGTCTGGTCCCAGGACCAGATTATACATCTGAGGGGAGGTGGCTTACACTAGGTAAAAGGGGTGGGAGGGGGATACTTTATCATTCAATTACTCTTGAACTACAACTCAGACAGTATTGAAATAACACTCCCCATGGCCCAAATACTATGAAAATTAATTGGAGCTGCTTTTATTTTGAAACATTACTAACCTATTAAACTGAGGCTCAGTCATCTAATTAACTCACTTATGCTCAAGCAAGGAAATCCTAAAGACTTAACCAGTTAGACGCCCCTAAAGGGAGAGTTAGGAACCACTTCTGTATGCTGTTCAAAATTAATGACTGGTAGGAGGAGACTGCCTAGTTACCCACCCTCCAGTCATTACACTGTAATTCCATACAAAGGACATTGTAAAGTAATGAGAATAAGAACAATAAATGTTTGGAAAAAATGGATAAATGTATATGCAATTTGATTTCATGTATGCAGCACTATAAATAATATCAAAATTAAAGGTGACTATAATTTTATTCAATGGGAATTTGAGGAATTTTCATTTCATCCCTACCACGCAGTTGGTTTGACCCACAACTGTTCTTTTTCTTTTAAGCATGCACTGCTTAGGTACTACATCAGCTGTCAGCCCCCACCAACGACAATACACAGCAATGAACTTCGGAATTGACATGACTGTGCAGAGCAGGGGTGTTTGTAGGTAAAGGCTGAGGGAACTTAAAGGAGCAGTAAACTTTTTTTTATGAAAACATTTATGTTATAGAGCTTTTTCTGCTGAGTAAAATGGGTAAAATGAGTAATGGTTCAGATAATCAGGACATGTATTTACTGTGTTTACTTCCTGGTCGTTCTGACAGGAAGTGACCATACCTGGGAACTCTCCGGTTTTGCCCCGGAGACTCCAGGTTTGACAATGAATTACCTGGGTCTCCGGGGCAAAGCCAGATTCTCCGGATGTGAGGAAACCCTGCCAACTTCTGCTCAATCCCACCCTGTTCCTCCCACTCTGTGCCCTCTTCTAGTTCTCCCCTAGTGTATTCTATATGTTTTTTTTTTTAAGTTTAGTAGTCCGCCCCCTCACGATTAAGCCCCACCCCTTTTTAATGATGCAAATCGCGTCATTTCTCTACCCTCATCGGCACTAGAGGGTTGTCCTCCGGGCAGCCTCAAGTAAAAATTTCCCAGGTATGGAAGTGACTCAGCAGTTTCTATTCTATGGAGAACTGTATGTCACCGACTTTCCTCTCCATTAGAATGTAAAAGAATAATTAATTGGAATTTGACCACTAGAGGGCACTGCTAATATTAAAAAAAACACAGGTTTCAACATTAATAACTCTGGAGATATGCATCTCTCAGCAGGGGGAGTACCCTTATTTTACTCAACAGGAAAAGCCATACAATATATATTTTTTTCATTAAAAAAAGTTTAGTGCTCCTTTAAGTCTGAGATTTCATGCTTAAATCCTCGGGTCTTGTCACCATCATGAGGCATGTAATGGAGCTAGTCTCTCTACTACTAGTGGGCTGCATGCTGCATTAAGAATGCATTAGGAGAGCCCTATCCCTTGTTATTTAGGGAACATAGCAACTCCCCTTGTGCAAAGTACTGCTTCTGTTTATGATAGAGGAGAGTGTGTTTGTTTATAAGAGCAAATACACACCTTGGAACTCTCCGGAATTGCCCCAGAGACTTTGGTTTTCAGGCTTAATTTCAATGCATTCCAGACTTCTTTAGCATTCAAGAGGTTGAAAGTGACCCAATCACCATTTTAACATATGACACTAATGATAAACACACACTCTAGGACTACACTGGTTGATGAATAAAAATTTAACAAGCTTCCCACAATAAAATGGTGATATGGTCATGTTTGTAAATAAAAGAAAAAATGTATTTGTCTCCTAGAGTGGAGTTGATTTGCTGGTGGCATCTCATGGGTATTACTGCCTTGCTGGTCTCATGTAATACTAGATAAAAAATGTACCAGGTCACTGACCTGGATGAAAATCAGCCCTGCTTACAGGTGGTACAGGCAAAATGACAGTTAAAATTCTTTCAGTTGGAAGCATTATGACTGATGTACTAAGGAGAACTGACACAGTGCTGGGGCAAACCAACTGCACCATAGAGAACAAATACAAATTCCCATTGATTACAATGGGCTTTTAATACCTTGAATACAACACAGTTCTCCAGTGTAATGTGCTGGACACCTCTCTAACATTTAAAATGGTTAAAAGCTGCACTTTAATCAATGATAATGTGGGAGATTCTGGTTTGTTCCAATGGTGCAGTTGGTTTGTCACATAATTGCTCCAATTATTCTTAGTAAATTAGTATACCAACCTCATTGTTTTCTGTGGAATCTAGAAAGCTGCACAAAGCCTACAGCTCTCTACAGTGCCACCTTGTGACTACAAACAGTAAAGCTCTGTACATGGTTATAGCTGCTTACATTCTGCCATCTCCCTAGCTATTTGATGTAAAATGCAGCTATGATCAGCTGATATGTTGTCTCAGCACTTGTGTTTTTGGCTGCTTACATTTGACCATTTGAATGCGAGAGGGGTATGCACCACATTGAAAAGCAATGAGCTGCATATCCTCTAACACTCAAAGAGTTAAGATACGGTCACGATAGGAACATTTCATATATCAGAGGAGTTGCTTACATATAGCATATGTCAAAATTAATTATTCATGATATACAATTAGTCTATGGAGGTGCTAAGCAGAACTCAATACGCAATTCTTGGTTAAAACAGTGTTACAATCACATCTCTAAATCCTTCTGTATCTCAGTCGTGGGAGTCTTGCAGCAATAGCATGGGAAAAAGGATCCAACTGCTCCTTTAGAATCACAGTTATGTATAGAAATATATGTTAAATTGGAGCTGATCCCGCTCCAGCAATTGTAATCTTAAAGGTGCAGTAAACTTATTTTTATGAAAACACGTATTTTATAGATCTTTTCCTGATGAATGTCACGCCCACTGCTGTCAAATGTTTTATTCAAAATTTATAACCGTTCAAATAATCAGGAAGTGAATTTACTGTGTTTACTTCCTGATAGTGACAGGCAGTTTCTATCACATTCTATGGATAACTGTATGTCTCTGACTTTTCTCTCCATTAGAATCTAACAGGAATTAGAATTTGACCACTAGAGGGCACTGCAAATGTAAAAAACCATGGGTTTAAACCGTAACAACTCTGGAAATATAAATCTCTTGGCAGTGGGAATACCCTTATTTTACTCAGTAGGAAAATTCCTACAATATCTATTTTTTCATAAAAAAAAAGTTTACTGCTCCTTTAACAAAAAATAAATAAATGCAGTATATGTAGGACCATAAATCTAAACAAAACTAGCCCAAAACACTATTATAAAAATGTAAGAAATGTATACAATTCAACCATAATATAACTGACATATAGATATGCTAAATCATACTGCAATAGAATGATACATAAATTGATAAGAAATCAGTATATCTAGCAAGCAATAACAGATAATTCAAACTCAATATATAAGAGAAAAGTTTTTACATATTGTCTACAATTGTATTAAGATATGCTCTTATATAGGATTCCCATACAGCACTTGGTCAGATTGAGGTTATCGTCATACCTGGGAACTTCCAGTTGAGGGCTACCCGGAGGGTAGTCCTCTGTTCACCAGGGGGGTGACAAAAATGACGCTAATCGCGTCAAAAAGGGGCGGGGCTTGCCGCGAGTGAGGGGGGGATTAACCCTTTGAGTGCCAGAGTGGTACAGAATGCATTGCAAAGCAATGCATTCCTTACCACTCTGGCACTCAGAGGGTTAAGGGTGTCACACAGAAGGCTGGGGACTGAGGATCAGCGGGAGAAAAAGCGGATGTGGCAGACTTTCAATAGAAACTCTGCCACATCCGGAGGAATCAGCCTCTGCCCCGGAGACCCGGTAAAATTCTGTCAGAACCGGAGTCTCCGGGGCAAATCCGGAGAGTTCCCAGGTATGGTTATCGTTAGTAAGGCTTTTAAAGATGTGTAATAGTAACACAGTATTAATAATTATTATAATAATAATTATATTTTTGCATGTAATTATATTTATCATGTACACTGCCATAATTCTACTTTTTCTGGGCAGGAGAATTACAGCACAGTGTACATGACAAAAATAATGTAATGCAACCAAATGTAAGTTTTGTAAAACTATTTTCCTTGCTAGATATACTGATTTCTCATCAATATATGTATTATTCTATTGTACTATTATTTTTTGTTATTTAAAGGGATAGTAATACTTTATTATTACTATCCCCCATATTGTAGATATTAGCAAAATAATTTAATAGCCCCCAGGTTCATCTCTCAAACCTTTATGGTTTGAGAGATAACCGAATGCAAAGTTCCCCCCTCCCTCCCCTGAAGTAAGCGGTGTACTGACTGCAGGGGAAGTCTGTCATACGACAGGCTTGCGGCTCTGCAGCTGAGCCGAGATCGCGTTAGTGAAAAAGAATTATTTCACTGAAATGGTCTTCTACATGTGCTTGGTTTGCAAGAACACGTAGAGGACCATTTCAGTGAAATAAATCTTTGTCACTAACGAGATCAAGGCTCTGCTGAAGAGCCGCCTGATGAAAGTCAGACCGGATATCCCGCTGACTTCAGGGAAGGGGGAGGGTTGGGTAACTTTGCATTCTGTTATCTCTCAAACCATAAAGGTTTGAGAGATGAACCTGGGGGCTATTAAATTACTTTGATAATATATACAATATGGGGGATAGTAATAATAAAGTATTACTATCCCTTTAAGGTCACAATTGTTGGAGAGGGGTCAGCACCAAGCTTTAAACATATATTTCTGTAACTAAATATTGATGTTGCATCCCATAAATATTTTCCTAACTTGATTTTTAATTAATTAGAAAGTATTTATTTATTTTTTGTGTTTTGTAAAGACAGTTAAAAGCTAAATCAGTTAATTTAGTTACATCTTATTTAGAGCTTATCTCAGTCTATTTCCATCCTGGACAATTACTTCATAGTCATTTATGAAGACTACTATGGTATTTGGAGCCCTGGAAGAGACATGAATGGCTGCTCCCTCAGAGCATACAGTATGTAAGAATAGATTTTAGGCCTAGAAAACAGAAGTATAACAGATGTTAGAATGGAGTACAGCCATAATATTAGCTAGTGCTTAGGGTATTTAAAGGGCAATTATCAAGTTGGACTTCATAAAAAGAAAAGGCCCAGGGCTACTCTGTTAAGCCCCAAAATGGCTCCTGTTAGCTTTTTGAGGGGTGGGATCAGTCAGGAAACTGGATTGCAAACTGTAAGTATGTGACTCTGAGCCACAGACTCCTGGGTTTAGTGCTCATTCCCCATAGACCTTCTGTGTTGGGCTCTCAAGCCTGATACAGCAGGTATGTGGGTACCTGCATCTCACAGCACAAGAACTCTCTTGCAGAAAGCAGTACAGATACACCAGTTGAGGATCTGGGGTCTCCTTTCAGACCCCTGGGGAGCAGAACTGCAGATATGGCAATTATTAGATGACACTTGCCCTTTAAAGTAGAACCATCACTCAAATTAAAGTGCTGCCCAAATTATTATGCACATAGCGATACGCTTATCAATACTAGTATTACCCTGAATAAGTCCAACGTTATTGAGAAATCCACCTTGTTCCAAGATGCACAGGCAGGAAGCTTGCTGTAGTGGCATCTGCGCTCTTGCACCATCAGTCCCTTCCTGTACCTTAAAGGTACAATGCAATTCCCACTCACCAATCCTAGAGGAGACCAGGATGGAAAGTGCAGGTGCACAGATGTACCTTTCGCAATATGTCTACTCTGATGTCTGCCTGTGCATCTTGGAACAAGGTGGATTTCTCAATAACGCTGGAATTATTCAGGATAATACTAGTATTAATAAGCGTATTGCTATGTGATTAATGATTTGGGGGAGCACTTTAATTTGAGTGATAGTTCTGCTTTAAGTGTATTTAACCCCAGTTCATTTTTAGGTGCTAGTGTTCCTTTAAGTTTTTTATTTGATACTATACATTTATTTATTATGACCTTATATATTAATTGTGATGGGAGTGCAGACATATGCAACAGAATTGATATAGACAATGGAAGACTAGTTCTAAATCAACTCGAAAAAAGAGGAAAAACAGAGGCAACACACACAATCTCTAAGTGTAGTATCCTTTCTGTCCTTTTGACCTTTACCAGACACCTCAGTAAATAAGAATGATACTCAGAATTTTCAGAGGCTTCAAAACTGGCCTCTGGAGTATGAAAGCAAGCAGTGGATCACACCCCAATCCTGGTGTTAAAGAAGCAGTAAACATTTTTTATGAAAACACATTTTACAGAGCATTTCCTGCTGAATAAAACAAGGTCACTCCCACTGCTGTCAGATGTTTTATTCAAAAATTATAGCAGTTTAAATAATCAGGTGAAGTGAATTTACTGTGTTTACTTCCTGGAAGTTCTAACTGACAGGAAGTGACAGGCAGTTTCTATCACATTTTATGGAGAACTGTATGTCTCTGACTTTCCTCTCCATTAGAATCTAACAGGAAATCTAATTAGAATTTGCCACTAGAGGGCACTGCTAATGTAAAAAAAACATGGAAATATAAATCTCTTGGCAGTGGGAGTACCCTTATTTTACTCAATAGGAAAATACCTACAATATATATTTTTTCATAAAAAGAGTTTACTGCTCCTTTAAACATGCACACTTGTTTCCACCTTTGTTCGTCTCCTCCGGATTAGCCAATCTTTCCACTTTAGGAATGGATTCTTATTATGTGTACTTACTACACAAACAATTTTGTATGGCTAAAATGTATGCATTTATTATAATATAAAAAAAACTTTAAAAGCAAGTAAAATTTACTAACCTTAAATTTTTAGTATGCAACATATTTAGCAATTTTGATATCATTCCACATTGTGATGTTGACCTTGTTAAACTGTATAAAACCTCTCTACATGTTTTGTGTCTATAAGTCACTTTCTCAAGAGCCTTCTGCTATATCATCCACCAGTTAAAGAAACTAGGGTTGTTTATGTTACAGAAAAGGCATCTAAGGGGTGATTTATATTCAAACCTAATAGTAGGCACTCTTAGAAGTCGTTACTCAAATATATGAGCACAAATGGTCATCATTTAAGACTTCAGGAAACAATATAGATAATTAGGACAGATGGTTTCAATATATGAGACTGCCTTTTTGGAGTCAGGAGGTATTTTTTTTACCCATTCGGGGAATGGTTGGAGAGGGCTTCAGTTTAATTTTCATTGCCTTCCGTTGGATCAACAACAACACGGGTGCCATAGGGTTGAACTTGATGGAAGCATTATAACTACTTTGTTGAGATGCTCATCACAACCTCAGATGAATGACTGACCATTGTGGGCACTAGCCAATAATATTTGCTAGCGCTCACGTAGCTCAACCAATAGGCACGCCCCTCCTGTGTTCTGCTCAGCAGTGGAATGCATGAGAGAGATGGGTGAAGAAAAATGGGTGACAAAACTGTTGCAGGGGACTTGTTTCATTTTACAAAATAATGACGACAACAGGCTGTTAACCCTTTGAGTGCCAGAGGGATATGCAACGCATTGTTTTGCTATGAATTGTGTACCCCTCTGGCACTCAAAGGGTTAAGAGCCATTAACCACTTAACCACCGGCTGATTGGCAGGGTCAGTTAAGGACCACGGAGCATTTTTTTTTTCAATTTCCGCTTCCGGACTCCCCGAACGGCGTGCAGCCGCGGAGGGAGCCCAGAATTCCATGACGGTCGTAGCACGTCATGGGTTGTTCAGTCAGGTTTACCCATGACGTACTATGACCGTCATGGGTTGTTAAGGGGTTAAGGTCTATTGAAGCTCATTGTGTGTTTTGATTGAGGTAGACCTGGAATGGTCAATCTTTGGACCTCCAGCTTTTGTGGACTAAAACATCAGCTGGTTGGGTATAATGAAAGTGGATCTCCCTACAAGCTGGATATCCAAAGACTGACAACCCTTGTCCTAGAGCCAGACTTTGATAGATATCCTTTAAATAGCAGTAAGTCACATCTATATAGTTTTTTTTTGTATTAGCATTTGATCTCTGAAGTCTGCTAGTTGTTTCATTGTTCAGTCTGATAATAACTGAGTCTTTTGAGTAATTAAAATCTATTTAAACCCTTTTTGTTGTGAATGGATGTGATCTAAAGGCAGATTTCAACAGTCACTATCATAGCTGGGAACTCTCTGGAATTGCTCCGGAGACTCTGGTTTTGTCTTCTAATTACCGGGCAGAGGCTGATTCTCTGGGTATGGGGAGTTTTAAATAAAACTCTGCCCACTTCTGTGTCTTCAAAGTATGGTCTGACACGAATCACATCAAAGATCTCCCCCAGTGGCACCTGAGGACTCCCCTCAGGGCAGTCCACATTGCAAATTTCCCAGGTATGATCACTATGTACAATCAACTGCCGATATTATGCAAATATTATACAGATAGATGTACCTTACTGCTGTGTGAAGGACACCTACTGTTCTTTGGTAAGTCAGTCTGTTAAACAAGAGTTTCTCAATGTTAGCCCACTGGGTACATCAGCAGATCATGTTTTCCCAGCTGTAAAAATCAGTGGATCAGTCATTGTAACTGATTCACCTTTGATAAGCAAGGATATCTAGAAAACAAGATTTGTCGGTGTGCCCCATGGAGTGCAATTGAAAATCATTATTTTAACCAAATTGAGGACTTTATTCATAGGGTATGGATTGAGTTTAATTCCTTTCATAGTTACATAATTTCCACAATAATCTCAGGCAAAGCAGCCAATATATATTGAGATTTGTAGCAGTAAGACAGAATTTTTAAAAGTCAACAAGGATTGTTAGGAGCCAGTGTAGGCTGTAATCATTTATATAGATACCTACAAAATACTTTTAAAATGTAGGAAATCTGGCACCCACTCTTGGTGGTGTGAACTGGTCTTACCTTCAAAATGGTCTTCTGGGACAGACTCTGTGTCTGCAGATCTGAGGACAAAAAGAGAAGTATTAGTGCTTTTTGGATTCCACTAGAGTGGATCAGCCTTGGGAGTCCAGGGTTGGGTTTTATCTTCGTGCCTTACCTGGATTCAGGGCTTGGTGGAGCCTCTTGTGTGAGTAACAAGGATCCAGATTCTATGGGGATCATCTGAAGCATATCCATAGTACAGTCTTCACTGCATCTTTTCCCCTGGTTCTGCATGTCTCTGAATGGCGAATAATTAGTTTGCATTAAATAACCATAGAAAGGGAAGGACTAGCTGTGACTTGCCAACCTGAAATATACCTGCTAACATTACATGTTAGGAATGTGGACTGTGTAGGCAAAGGCATGCTAGGTGCCATTAGCACCTCCCATGGCCACACCCCAATCCTTACTTGACCTTGACCACAGCTTCATCTTCGGTTATAAAAATACCATTATTTTATGGCACAACAATATTGTGATGACCCTCCACAATGATTGCATGATAGCAGGTTGGGGCTGGCAGCTAATCACTCAGCACTTGCCTGGGAGCTTCAGCTTCTGGGTGCTACAGGAGTTTGGGCGTAAGCAGCTGCCGACACACAGGCACCCAGCATCTATCTATGAGCACGCAGGTGCCTCATGCATGTCAACTGAGGCCAGATTCTCAGTGGTCCGGCTCCATGCCTGATAACGAGACTGTTTTCTGTGTCCTGCTCTGGGTCCTCGGGGAGTGGGACAAGGCCACAAGAGCCAACCTGTTTGCAATCCTAATTTAAATTTTGACCATTTTCCTTTAATTAATTTATCCCAGTCTATGTGTTGCATTGATGCTAAGATTTGCAAATTAGCTTTTTAAAATTAAGAGTTTTTATTGAACTTAAAGTTTTGCTTCATCAAACTGATCTCAAATGAAACCATGTTCTGATCACTGTTTCCCTAATGTTCAATTTAATTTTATTTAATATTTGGCACCATATATATGTTAACAATTTATTGGACCTAATGATAGATATTTCTTGCGACATGTAGCTATCTTTAAGCATGTTCAAAAATCTGCTTCCCTTAGCACTCTGATAGGTCTCATGTTTCCAGTTTATATCTGGATAGTTAAAATCTCCCAGAATTATACTATGGCCAAGATGTGCAGATTTGCTCATTTGCAACAGCTGGGCCTCAACATTCTCCTCAGTATTTGGTGGTTTGTAGCATATAAACACCAACACTTTTTTTTTTTTTTTTAACCTTTTACGCCAGTTAGCCTCAGTTTCCACCCACAAGGACTTCACATTATGTCCAGTTGCCTCACAAATATCTCCCCTTAACTTTGGATTTAGGTCTAGTTTCAAGTATAAGCACACATCTCCTCCTCATCTATTAATCCTGTCTCTTCTAAAAAGGGAAGAGCCCTCAATATTTATAGCCCAATCATGTATCATCCACCATGTTTCAGTTATACCATTTATGTCCAAATACTCATTAACAGCCAGCAATTCTAGTTCTTCCATTTTACTTGTCATACTTCTTGCTTTCGCCAACATACATTTAATTTTGTCCTCATCATGTATTATAGCCGCTACTTGCCTCTTTTCTATATATGCATGTCCACCCCCATGTTCCTTACCTTGTACTTACCTATCGACACTATCTACCCCATTTTTATTAGCTATACCATCCCCCCTTTCTTAGTTTAAAAGCTCCTCCATTCTACTAAGAATTCTATCCCCTAGAACAGCAGCTCCTTTACCATTTAGGTGCAATCCATCACTGCCATACAGATTGTACCCCAAATCAAAGTTAACCCAGTGTCCTAAAAGAAAAAAAAAAGCCTTCTTCCTACACCAATATTTAAGCCATGTATTAAGCTCCCTGAGCTCCCTCTGCCTGCCTGAACTGGTGCATGGCCCTGGTAGTATTTCAGAAACACGACACTGGAGGTCCTTGCCATAAGCTGGCACCCTAAGTCCCTGAAATCATATTTTATGGACCTTCATCTTCCTCCAACTTTGTCATTGGTACCAATATATACCAAGACAGCTGAATCCTTCCCAGCCCCTCCCAATAATCGATCGGCCCTGTCTTGCAAACCTGATCACCTGAGAGACAACATACCTTTTGGTATTCACGTTCCTGGCAACAGATTACTCTAGCCACCCTTCTAATTACAGAGTACCCTACTACCACCACCTGCCTTGGTTTCCAGCTATTCTGCATCCCATCTAAACTGGAAGATAGGATTCTTCATCTGGCTGGTAGTGAAATCAGCCTTCTCCAATAATGTCTGTTCTAAGCTATCCTCATCAACATATTCACACAATCTTGCAAACTTTTTTTTTTATTGAGTCAACTCAGAACTTCCTCTTCCTCTGCCCACTACCTGTTCTTCTTACTGTTACCTAGCGGCCTACTTGCTATTCCTCATCTACAATTCCACCTTATTCACCACTAACCCCACATACTACTTCTCAGTGACAGCCAAGCTCCTTTCCAGTTTTCCAGTGTCACAATTGCAATATTTAATTCTAGATCCAATATCTTAGATTCTAAAAAAATATTATACTCACACTTGCCACAGCGGTATGCCCCTTGTAATGACTGATCCAAGTGTCCAAATGTGACAAGATATGCACTGAGATTTTCTAACCTGTTATCACTCATGCATACAGTTTTATTTAAAAGGAGATTTTTGAGTAAATATTAATAAATCATTCTTTCTTAGTCCTTATGGAACACAGAAACCATGAGGTAAAGTATCCTCATCCAGAAGGAAAGGCAAGGCTTTACCCCCACCAATCATGCTCAGTTTCAACATATAAAAAAGACAGGAGAAAAAAAGTCATAGGGCCAGAAGGTGGTCACTTGTACAAGAGAACCCAAAGGACACCCCCTTGCCAGAATGCAAAAACCTGTTTTCACAAACATCTTGCGTTCTACAAGGACTAAGAGAAAAGGAAATTCCCTTTTCTGTTTGTCTATTGTGGAACACAGGAAGCATGGGGTTATACCAAAGCTATTTCACCAGGATTCCAGGAAGGAAGAGAAAAAAACTCTCAAAATGCAAACGAGTTTCGGCAGAGACAAACCAGAAACAATTATGACCCTCAGATGTCAATGAACACTGGCATACCAAACCAAGTAACAGCAAAAAGGTTACTAGAAGTAAAGACAAGAAGGACTCTTACACAGGTCTGCAGGATCTTCTGTGCAAAACGGTCTTCAGACAAAGCCAGTACATTGACTTGGTAATGTGTGCACTGATGACCACATCACCGTTTTGCACAACTGTACCACAGATGCCTGGTTCTTGCAGACCCAGCAAGTACCCACCTATCTGGTGGAATAAACAGTGGCCCTAAGAGGACATAGGCTTGGTGAAAGTTGGCCTTGATCCAAAAAGCCACCTCCACCACTTGGTCTGCATTAGGGCCTTCAGGATGACAAAAAATGTTTCCTATTTGCAAAAAGGTTCAGTGTGATGAACACAGTACTACAGACACCTAACTACATCCAAGCAGTGAATATCCTGGTCCTCCCAGTTAGATGGAGCCAGACAAATAGAAGGAAGAACAATTTCCTGGTTAATATAAGTCATAAAGCACCTTAGGAATAAACCCAAATGGAGTTAGCATAAATACCTTATCTGTATAAAAGGTCAGAAAGGGGGGTCTACAAGACAAAGCCTGTAGAGTTTAGCTATGTGCCAGAGTGGCACAATTGCAAGAAGGAAAGTTGTTTTTAGAGTCCAGAAACAAAGGGATGCAGAAGCTAAATGCACAAAAGGATCTTTCTGAAGCACCCCAGGACCAGGGCTGGATTTGCCATAAGGCAGAGTAGGCATCTGCCTACAGGCGCACCCCACAGAGGGGTGCCTGTCATTGGAATCAATTTTTTTTTTTTTAATAAAAATAAATACCTGCTGCCTGCCTGCTGCCTGGTGAGATCCTGCTTTTGCTCCCTCGATGGCTCTTTAGTAATGCAAAGCGCTGGAAGATGACATCATCTCCCAGCACTCTGCATTCCTAAAGAGTAGACCGTGCAGGATCAACAGGAACTACAGGTCTGTGCAGAAGCAGGCACAGATTTCTCCTGCCGCTGGACCACCAGGGAGGTAAGAAACGGGGCAATGTGGAGCTGATGGGGGACAAGTTGGAGCTGATGGGGGAAGTTGGAGCTGATGGTGGCAAGCTGGAAGTTGGAGCTGATGGGGGCAAGTTGGAGCTGATGGGAGCAAGTTGGGAGTTGGAGCTGATGGGAGCAAGTTGAAAGTTGGAGCTGATGGGGGCAATGTGGGAGCAAGTTGGAGCTGATGGGGGTAAAGTGGGGGTAAGTTGGAGCTGATGGGGGCAATGTGGAGATGATGGAGGTAATGTAAGGGCAAGGTGGAGCTGATTTGAGGGCAATATGGATATTGGGGGTAATGTGGAGATTTGGAGCATTGTGGAGGTGTCCAGTGGAGATGGCCAATGGGGGGGCACTTCAGATTTCTGTGCCTACAGGCTCCTGAGATGTAAATCCGGCCCTGCCCAGGACTAGGTTTAAGTCTCCCGGGGGAAGTGAGATCCTGAAAGGCACGAGAGGAATAAGCCACTTTTTGCATAAAGATTTGAACATCTGACATTAATGCAATACTCCTCTGAAAAAGAAAATCTGGACTTTGACAGAACTAAAACTAAGACCCTTCTCTGAAGCCCCTTGTAAAGAAAGGCCCAAATAAATGAAAGATGAAAGGGCAGCCACTAACCCCAGTATTCACATAACTTGAAAAACAAGGACTAGACCCAATGATACGTGTGAATGAAACCAGTTTTTGGGACTTCATCACAGTAACACAGACAGGTTCAGAGAAACATTCTTTCTCAGAATGCTGGCTTCAAGAGCCAAGCCATCAAGGATAACTTCTTCACCTCTGAGTAACACAGAAGACCCTGGGTCATCAGGTCTGGAAGGAGAAGAACACGAAGTGGCTCGTCAATGGATATAGACTGAGAAGCGTCAAGACCACCCCCCCAGTGAGACTGGAAAAAAATCAGGATTACATGCACTTGCTCCATCCTGACATTCCTTGCTACTCTGGGAATCAGAGGAAAAGGAAGAAACACATATGCCAGGGAAACTGCCAAAGAATGGCCACTACATCCACTGATAGAATGAGCTGGTCCCAGGTTCTGGGGCAAAACGGGAAGCTTGTGGTTTGACCAAGATGCCATCAGATCCACAACTGGAAGACCCATAATTGAACTATGGAGTCGAATACCTTCTGGTTGTGTTCCTAATTTCCATAATACAGATTCTGACGGCTGAGGAATCCACCACTACGTTGTCCACTCCTGGAATGTGCACAGGCGGGAGATGTGAATAAAGAGCTTCTGCCCAAGTGAGGATCAGATGAACTTCTGACCACCTGGCTATGCTTCTAGTCCCCCCTCAATGGTTGACATAAGCCACTGTTGTTGCAGTCAGACTGAATATGCACCAGGAGACCCTGGAGTAGCTGGGACCAACAAATGCAGAAGAATAAGGTGAATAACTGTCACAGTACCTTGTAGCGCCACCACTTTTGGAGATGCTTCCTATGACACTCCAGTGTCATTTCCACGAGCGACTGGACGCATCAATGCTAGATGCGTCATCTGCAGGAGCGAGGCTTCAGCATCCTGCAGGCCTCTGTTTTATGTGTTTGAGGCCTGTAGTCTCCTCCTACCTACTTCCTCCCTCTAAGCTGCTCCTCCTACCTACTTCCTGAGGAGGGGTTTAAAGGGCAGACTGATTCCTGCCTCAGTTACCCTTACGTTGGTGTTCTGTGCAGTTCATTATTTGGATTCCTGTGTATAATACGGCTTGTCTGTCCATCCATTCTGGTGTTGACCTGTGGCTCTGTCTGACGATTCTCCTTGTGCATTACGATTTGGCTCAGATATCCTTTCTGGTGCAAACCTGTGGCTCTGGCTGACTACCCACTCCGTGTATGACCTAGGCTTGTCTGACTACCCACTCTGGTGTTGACCTGGGGCTCTGTCCACTGTGCATACCATCACTTCAGTGGATATCCTACCTGGTGCAAACCTGTGTCTCTGGCTGACTACCCGCTTCATGTATGACCTAGGCTTGTCTGACTTCCCATTCTGGTGTTGACCTGGGGCTCTGTCCACTGCGCATCCAGCATTCCATCGTTTCAGTGGATATCCTGTCTGGTGCAAGCCTGTGGCTCTGGCTGATTACCCGCTCCGTGTATGACTTTGGCTCATCTGACTATCCTATCTGGTGCTTACTAGAAGGCTCTGCCTGTTCGCTCCTTTGTTAGTTACGTTATTAAGTCATCTTTCTAAGTATAGACCTAGGGCTCTAGCAGACTCACAGCTACTGACTGCAGGCTGAGTCAGTATCACTCTTGGGCATTACCGTACCGCGAGACTCCAGCAGGCTGAGGCCTAGTCTTGGACAGTGTGGTGGTGATATTGGGAGACTGCTATTCCTGATACAGTACTCGCCTTTTCATTCTCCCAATGTATATATATTTATATTGCATTGCTGTTATTATTCTCATAATAAAGGTTATATTAACTATACCGTCTGACTCCTGGTTTTGCTTGCCCCCGTAACAATCACCTGAAGTTCCAAAACAATGATGGACAATAGTCTCTCACTGTAGGACAACAGCCCCTGCTGAAAGCCAAACAAGCTTCCCCTGCCCTTCAGACTGGTATCTATCATGCAGACAGACCAACCCAGTGTGACCAATGGATGACCCAGAGTCAGGTGCGAGTCCTGGAGCCACTAATAAAGTGCAATTCCTGAGATGTTACAGCTGTAGTTTCCAAATGTGAAATAGGGCAAATGGAACTATGTCCAAGGCAGGGACCAGATATCTCAGCACCTTCATGTAGTCACACACCGTCACTAATGGGCAAGCTAAGGCCTGAGACCCCTCCCATGACCACATCTGAACCTTGTCTTCTGCAGAAAGACCCGTCCCTGAAAAGTGTTGAAATTCATGCTGAGAAAAACTAGAATCTGTGATGGGACCAGAGAGAGGATTTCTTGAAATTGATTACCCAGCCGTGCAGCTCCATGCATGTCTGAAGATGAAAACGCAAAGCCTCCCCTCAAGGAACATTTAGTAACCATTCATCCAGATATGGAGTAAAAGAAATACCAAGGAACAAATGTGGGCAAACAATGCTACCATATCCTTTGTGAAAATCTGCAGAGAGGGCACCATCCCAAAAGGTAAGGCTTTAACTTGAAAATGACGGGCCTTGAAAGGAAAAGGCAAGGAGAATCTAATCTGGAATATGTATGTAAGCACTGTTTATGTCCAAGTTAGCTAAACCCCCCCCTGGGCACATGGCAGCAATGATGGAGAACAAAGACTCCATCTTGATCCAAGGTGTATGAATGAAAGGTTAAGATGCTTTTAGTCCAGGAGAAGATGACAGCTACCGTCCTTTTTGGTAACTATGAAAGGGCTGAAATAGAATTCCATAAATCTCTCCTATCGTTGAACAGGCACCAAGAACTGCATAGCCACCAAGGATGAAACCACTTCTAGAGGTAAAAGGGACAGCACCAGATTGCGAGGGACCCTGGATATGAAGAAGCAATGAAGGGGAAGAAGATTTTTAAATCTATACAAAAACCCTGAAAATAGATCCACCACAGAGAGAGTCCAGACACTATGAAATAGATGCAGATGCCCTGTGAAAGCCTGAGTAGTACAGGACCTCCACAGGTCATGCAGAGATATACTTATCAACAGGGGGTCAATGCTTGCTTGGATTATGGGGAAGGGCATGCCTGGCTTGCAGAGGGAGTATACCTGGGTCATACCTGTACTGGAAGTGGTAACGAAGGACAGGTGTCTTCTGAGGAAAGAGAGGACATTTGAGGGTAACATGAGGCAACAAAGCACTATTGCCTCTCAGTAGTATGGCTAATGACTTTCTCCAGGTGTGAGTCAAACTGTTGTTTGCCCACAAACAGAAGAGAAATGAGGGATTTCTTAGAAGACTGATACACAGATCAAATCTTCAACCAAAGGTACATCTCTCTGTAACAAAGGGTGCTATGGGCCTGCCAATATCCCCTTTTGGAGTACAAGAATGGACTGTATCTAACAACTGTTCCCCCCCAAACAGCCATTGCTCTAGTCAGCCATGCTGTTGGAAAGGCCTGGCACAAGACCTCCTTAAGAAGAGAACCCAGGTGCTGCACTGCAGCAATGGTCTACCCCCATAGCAGCTGGTTCCCATATTTCTCACCTGAGTCAGCAATTGGTTATGCTGAATCAGCAACTGGTAATACTGTGTGCTTAGAAAGGCGAGAAATATGGGAGTCAACTGCTGTGAGGGTTCCTCATTGCTGTAGTGGAGCAGGAGAGGAGAAGTATAAAGGAGACAACCTCCACTACTCTACTGCTTGGTCAAGGGAATGATAGGGAGGAAAAAGTGCCAATTCACTTTTGTGTCACTTAAAAATGTTTGGAGAGGAGGAACTAGAATCTGAGGCCTCAGAATACTTAAAGTTTTCCAAAAGTGTCCAAATAAGATCTTGTACAGATAGCCCAGGGTCTTCCTTACCCCAGGGGTAAGGAAGGAAGCAGTATCTTCCTCCTCTTCCACAAAAGAATTTTCTTCAACACAGAGAAAATCCCCTTTCTTAATAGGGTTAAATTGTAGGCTTCTGTTCAGAGGAAGAGGGGCCTGGAACGGACTACGTAGGGGCCACAGAACAAGAAGGATATAATGCACTAGTAAAATCCCTTGGCAGACCAGCTTGACAGGAAGAATAAAGGGTTACTGAAGACCCCCTGAAGGGGGTCTTAGACATTAGAAAGGAGACCCCAAAAGGAGAAATACATAACAGAAAATGAGAATAGGACACTTCTCTGGGGAAAAGATAAGGTGCCAGGAGGCAGATTCAGCCACCAAGGGAAAGAACTGTATATCGGGTGCATCACAGGTCACTTAACAAATGAGAAAAGGAAGAGGAGAAGCAGTATGTTCACACCTTCTTTCCTTAAAGCCCAGGAAAAACCACGCCTCATGGCAAGAAAAAAAAAAAAAGTTTGTTCCAAAAATAGAAAATGATGCAGTAGTTCTCCAGTCACCAGTGCGCTGCATGACGGTCCTTCAGGGCCCCCTACCCCTCATATGTGTACCTAGTATGCCTTATCAGTCCATTACTGAGAACCAAGCCAACCAGTGATGCAGAAAGCAACTCAATAGTAACCAATGCCACATCCAAGATGGCAGCCACAAGCTCCCACTTCTTCAGGGCAACACAGCCCAATATTGTAAAACAAGATAAAGCGCAATCAAGTTACAAAAGATGCCCACCACCCCTAGGATGTCTGTAGTGGTCATGAGGAAATGTAGAAATTAGTTTAAAGGGCAAGAGTGCCAAGTATAGCAAGAGACCATAGACCTCAGATTCAGGAGGCTAGACAAACAGAAGGGATATACTTATAGGACCTATGCACACTGAAACTGCAATTTCTTCAGCTTTCGGGCTTCTATGAAACACAGAAGGAAAGTAGAGAAAGTGGCTAAATAAAGCTCTGAAAGCCATCCCCCCCAGGCCATATCCACCCTAGAGGAACAGGGAATAGAGCCTACTTATGGGGGATTGACCAGCCCCATAAAAGTTATAAAAATAAAGGAAGCTATGAGAATCTTCACCCTGACTGTCTTCCACCAGGACTCTCGTGAAAAAACATGATTGGTGGGGTAAAGTGGAGCATCAAGGGAGTCTCTGCCTCCAGAAAACTCTTAATGCAAGTGCCCTGCCTCCTGGAGGAGGATACTTTACCCCATGATTACTGTGTTCTACAATGGAGAAAAGAAAATGGGGCGTTTAACTCTTGAAAGCTAGAAAATCCTTCAACATAACCTCTCTACCATTCATGGGGTTAAAGGGATAGTAATGTCTGACAAAAACATCAGCTCCAATTAATCTTCATCATATTTGGACCATGGAGAGTGTTATTTCAATACTGTCAGAGTTGTAGTTCAAGATTAATTGAAAGATAAAGTATCCCCTTCCCACCCCGTTTACCTAGTGTAAGCCACCTCCCATCAGATGTGGAATCTGGTCGCTTGGACAGCTCACAGCAAGGGTCAATCTTCTTACTGTGATCATAAGGAAAACGCTGCCCCCTTGACAGGTTTTTCCTTATGGTTACTGAAGATTGTCCCTCTCTGTGATCCATCCGGACAGTCTTGCTGCTCTGAGATGAGCAGTGTTACATTAGTAAAAGGGGCGGCAGGGGGATACTTTATCATTCAATTACTCTTGAACTACAACTATGACAGTATTGAAATAACACTCTCCATGGCCCAAATACTATGAAGATTAATTGGAGCTCCTTTTACTGTGAAATAATACTGTCCCTTTACAAACAATACTATCTCCAATTAAATCAATGTGAATTTTTATTTGTCCCCTATCGTGGGGCTAGTTTGCTCTGCAAGGCAATCTACATCTAAATCTACAAGACTTTTGGAAAATATTTATTTGTTCCGTAGATTTGACCTCTGCTGCATTTAAGAGGTTAAAATCATCATATAATTTGTATTTTTCCCCTGTTGTGCAGCTGGTTTGCATTTAAACATAAGGCCCATTATTTGTACATATGATAGCTTTCAGTACAGTGCATTTAACCCTTTGAATGCCCAAAAGGTGTGTGATACATCGCTTTACTATGTGTTGCTCACCCCCTGTGTAATTCAATGCTCTACTATATACTGCTCCCCTTGTGTGTAATTCATTGCTGTACTATGTGTTGCTCTCCCCGTGTGAAATTCATTGCTCTGCTATGTTTTGCTCAGCCCCTGTGTAATTCATTGCTCTACTATATATTGCTCACCCCATGTGTAATTCATTGATGTACTATGTGTTGCTCACCCCATGTGTACTTCATTGCTCTACTATGTATTGCTCACCCTGTGTGTAATTCATTGCTGCACTATTTGTTGCTCACCCTGTGTTTAATTCATTGATCTACTATGTGTTGCTCACCCCCTGTGTAATTCATTGCTCTACTATATATTGCTCACCCCATGTGTACTTCATTGCTGTACTTTATATTGCTCACCCTGCGTGTAATTCATTGCTGCACTATTTGTTGCTCACCCTGTGTTTAATTCATTGCTCTACTATGTGTTGCTCACCCAGTGTGTAATTCATTGTTGTACTATATATTTCTCACTCCATGTGTTATTCATTGCTCTACTATGTGTTGCTCACCCCAAGAGGGAGGGTGTGGTTGCCAGTGAGCACAAGTGAACCTATTATTTACTGGCATGCACAAGGGTCAATCATTCGTTGGCGGATATGATAAGCTTCACAACATCCAGTATACCTCATGTCAATGGTCTTCCTGCTGACCCATAGTCCGCCTCACAGACCTGCCCTGCTGCATCTTTTCCAATTACCTGCATGAGAGTAGTAAAGATGCAGCTGATGCACTATTTTTCATTAGCTAACTGTTCAGTGCTGGCAACAAAACCAATGAACCATCATCGTGTCACTCCTGTGAAAGGGGCCTTAGTATTTCTTTGAGGACCAGAGGGGTGTGCAATGCAGCCCTCTGGGTCTCTGGTTAATGATATAAATGGAGAGCTGTGGATAGATACAAACATACAGAGTAACTGTTGGAGAGATGATAAATTTAGTTAAGTACAGTTGCATAAAATAATATTCACCTTTTGCTGCAAAAGTCAGGCAGGGGGCATGCTGTAAGGCAACGTAGCCACAGAGGCCTAAATACAGGAAAGATAGGGAGGGGGAAGAGTTAATGGAGAAGAAATGTATGATTATTTCCCTATAAAAGGATAGTAATATTTCACAATAAAGGCAGCTCCAATTAATATTCATAGTATTTGGGCCATGGAGAGTGTTATTTCAATACTGTCAGAGTTATAGTTCAAGAGTAATTGAATGAAAGTATCCACCTCCCTCCCCTTTTACTGATGGAACACTGCTCACCGCAGAGCAGCAAGACTGTCCGTATGGATCACAGAGAGGGACAATCATCAGTGAGAATAAAGAAAAACCTGAAAAACCTGTCGGGGGGGGGGGGGGGGGTTCCTTATGCTCACAGTAAGAAGATTGTCCCTTGATGTGAACCAGTTTCCATATCTGAGGGGAGGTGGCTTACGCTAGGTAAAAGGGGCAGGAGTGGAGATACTCTGACAGTATCGAAATAAAACTCTCCATGGCCCAAATACCATGAAGGTTAATTTGAGGTGCTGTTTTTGTGAAACATTACTATCCCTTTAATTGAAACAAAACATAAAAACAAAACAAACAAAAAAAACAACAGCCTTAAAGGAACACAAAAGTTTGCATGCTAAAAAAAATCATTGAGATGGAATACACTGTCATATTTAACATCCAAGGGTTTAAATATCCTGAGCTCAAAGTTAGCATCTGTAAAATCTTTAGAAAAGGAATCCCAAAATATAGCATTAAATGTGCAACTGAGAGCTCTAAGGCACTTTATCATGTTAGGATCTCTCTCTCTCTACATATACACAGCGCAT
This sequence comes from Rhinophrynus dorsalis, assembly GCA_037306005.1. NCBI lineage: Eukaryota > Metazoa > Chordata > Amphibia > Anura > Rhinophrynidae > Rhinophrynus > Rhinophrynus dorsalis. The sequence goes on from CM074722.1 coordinate 416,521,093, forward strand.
GATTAATACCCCCGATCCAACAGTAATCCCTCTTTATGTCTGATATGTGAGTGATAGTGACAGAGGGTTATGTCTGGCTGCACTTGTGCTGCTCGTTAACTGCTGTGCTATTGCAAAGTGAATATATTATTACTTCACAGAGACTATAATGAGATTACAGAGGCGGATTATAAACTCCCAATCATGAGACTGATTATATCGCATTTACAGATTACACAGTGTAGAAACCATTATGGCTTATTTACAATAATACCTTTCTTTTGGTATCTCTGTGTGTTCATCTATTTCAGGATCCTGAGAAGTGACTGTCACATCTGGGGATGAGACATTTATAGAAAATAATTCACAGAAGCTCAGGTCAAAAAGAACAATATTAAAGTAAAAAAAAACACACACAAAGGGGATTGAAAGAGATAGAAATAAAATTAAAGATTGTATGCTCAAAAGCAAATGTGGAGTAAATATGGAGGAGATTAAACATTTCCATTGATTTAAATGAGGCTTTTAATAGCTTAGATGCTAGTGAGGACTCCAACACATTGCAAAGCAATGCTTTGCTGCCTTATGTACCATTCTAGATGTTAAATTCCCCATTTAGATCAATGGGAATGTTTTATTTGTCTATTATGGTGCAGCTGGTTTGCCTCAAAATTGATTCACATTTCTTTTGACCATACGACCCTAAATAGAAGAGGGACAAGAAAGACAAACGTCAGTCGGAGACACACAGAAATGCATATAAAGACACAGACAGGGGCCCATATACACAGTGGAGTCCCTCTGGAGAAAACCAACTCTTCTATAGGAAACAAAATAAATAACCAACAGTACCATTTATTTAAAAAGTTGAAAAACCTACTTAAATCAGCAGGCATTTTAATAGTTCCATTTGATACAGTGGGCTTGCTCTACAATTGCCTTTTCTGTGTACATATGGCCCAGTGATGGATTAACCTTGTGGTGAGCAACTGGTGGACCTGGGGCCATATGCGGACTTCATAGACTTCTTTTGTGGTTCCCAGTCTCTTCTATGATGCAAAGTGATGAGGAGATTATTTCCCGCAACTACATAACACAGCCTATTTTCACCCTCCAAAAAGCACTAAATCGCCTTTTACCTCAAAACATGCATTTTGGGTCTCTCTCATATATATATATTTAAATATATTCCTATTTAAATCAAAGTTATGATTATTAAATCAACCTTTTGGTCAGCACTGTGGCCTTCATCAGTGCTGGACGAAATGACAATTTAATAATCTGCTAAAAGGACCATGTGAGTGCCATCTATCAGCTTCAGAACTGTATGTATCATTTTTTTATTTTTTTTATGTGCACCCAGGTCATTTTCTTTCATCAGCAGAGAGTGCATTCCAACCTTCACTAAATTTTGTGTATGTATAAATGTACAAGTCTTTTCTACGTCTAGTCACCGCTCACAAGTATCATGTTTTAGCTCTCTGGTGCCATTACAGCAGAGAAATTTGCTCTGCACAGGAACACCAACTAAACTAAGATGTATGTTTCTGCTTTGCTGGGCAGCTGGATTCCCTAGGCATTAATGAGGCGCAACAAGGCTGAAACATACGTCTGGGGTTAGCTGTGTAACCATGGAGAGGGGACTTGCCTGTCAATCTGAAGCTGGACTGCCCTTTTGGGCAGGATTAGTCTAATATGCACATGGAAAGTTCTCCTCTGTATTGGAAATAGAAAGCTAAAACAAGCGGCTTATGAGTGGTGACTAGCCATAGAACAAGCCATTGTGCTTTTGTTCATCCTCTAAGCCTCTCACATTTTGGCATGAATTTTTGAATACGGTCTCCCTAAGAGTGGAGGGTAATCCAGACTGCTCTCAGTGCCTAGAGAATCCAACTGCACCTCACTTATGAGGCCTAAACAAGGTTGAAATTTACAATTGGAGTTAGCTTGTATTCCAGTGCAGAGAGGATTTGTCCATCATTTTGGAACTGGACTGCCCTTTTGGTCTTGATTAGTCTAATAAGTAAGTGGAAATTTCCCCTCCTTAATGGCACTAGAGATCTAAAACATGATGCTTCTGGGCGGTGACTAGCCATAAACAAGCCATTGTGCTTTTTTTCATCCTCAGAGCCTCACATTTTAGTATATAGCCCATTGCTCTGGTGTAATAAACGGTGACCCTAAAGGGCACAGGATTTTTCCTAATGACATAGGCCTGGTGAATGGTTGCCTTGATTAAAGAAGCCACCATCACCTTAGACACCAAATTTCCCAAATAAGGGAATGACAAAAAGAGAGTCTGATTTTCAGAAGGGTTCCATGAGTCGAAAGTAACACTTCAATCACCTAATTATGTCCAAACAGTGAAGCTCCTGCTCCCGCCTTTTTGATCAAGCCAGATAGAGAAGGAAGGGGAAAATTCAGAAACAACATTACTAAGAAATCCTACAGCCTTATCAGAAAAAAAACAGAAGATGGGGTTACAGGACAAAGCCACTAATTAGGCCACATGCCAAACATACACAATAGAAAGTAGGAAAGCGGTCTCATGAGTCACAAACCAAAGGGAAACAGAAGACAGAGGCTTAAAAAGAGCATTATACAGCACGACCTGGATCAAGTCCCATGAAATTGTAGTTTACCAAAAGACTAGGCAGGCATGCCTCACCCCTTGCACAAATGTTTGTACATGTTGAAACAAAGGATATGCCACTGAAAAAGAACAGACAGCTGAAATCTGGTACTTGGTAGAACTAAGACTGAAGATCATCCTGAAGAAAATCCAAAATAGCTGAAAGATAAATGGGCCATGACCCCTGATCTTCACAAAACAAGAACCATACCTTATGATATGCTTTGGATGAAACTGGATTTAGAGCCTTCATATAGAAGCAATGGCAGAATCAGAGAAGCATTTTTCCTCAGTGCTGGCTTCAAAAGCCAAGTTATGAGAGTAACTTCTCCACCTCTGGGTGACACAGAGGACCCTGGGTCAAGAAGTCCAGAGGAGTGGAAGATGAAGTGGCTAAGCAACATATACACTGAGGAAATCAGAGAACCATGGCTGTTGAGGGCAGTAACGAGAGATCTGATTTACCCACTCCTGTTCCTTCCTGACCTTCCTCAAGACCCTGAGTAAGAGAATGCAGGAAGGAAACAGATACTCCTGAAAGAGCAAGAGGGTCCTTGAACAAAAAAGGGTCACTTTGCAGTTTGAAAGAGATGCCATGTCCACATCTGGGAGATACCTCAGCTGGACTATGGAGCTGAACACCATCTAGGTGAGTACCCAATTCCCAGGATCCAGATGCTGAGGGCTGAGAAATCTGCCACAACATTGTCTACCCCAGAAATCTGAAAGGTTGAGGGAAGTGGTACATGAGCTTCCGCCCAAGCGAGAATCAAATGAACCTCTGAGCATGCAACTATGCTCCTGGTCCCTCACTGGCTGTTAACATAAGCCCCACAATTGCATTATTGGACTGAATCCTTATTGGCAGACCCCAGAGATGCTGAGACCAATGCAGAACAGTGAGGTGAATCACCCCAAGCTTCAACACGTTGATGGTCTCCCTCCATCAGGCCAAAGGCCCTGAGCCATCTAAGAGCTAAATGGGTCTCCCCAGCCCCTCAATCTGGTATCTGTCTTAGTTACAGTCCAACTGAGGATGACCTATGGACGATCCAGAGTCAGATGGAAAACCTGAAACCCATAGAAGATATGATATTACCCGGCTAGAAAGAGACCTAACGAGGGAGAGACGACACTGCCATCTGGATCAATTCCTGAGAATCTCCAGCTTCAATTCTAGAGTGTGGAACAGGGCAAAAGGGACTGCCACTAAGGCAGAGAACACATACCCCAGCACCTTCATATACTCCCACACAGTAGCTGTAGGGCAAGACAACAGTTCAATCTTGTCTTCTCCTGTCCACCTCTCTGCTGTTGTTCCTCAAGGTACTGTTTTAAGACCACTTATGTTCTTTCAAGACCATTTATGTTCTCTCTATACACAATAACACTTGGTATACTTATTAACTCATTCAGACTCAAATATGACCATTATGCAGAGGACACCCAGCTTTATTTATTCACTCCTCAACTGACTCTTGATATTCAATTTAAAGTCACAAATTGCCTGTCGGCTATCTCAGACAAAGTATCTCAAACTTAATCTAAACTGAGCTAATCCTCATCCCATCTACAACAGGCCCAGTACAGCCTTTACATGTGAAAGTAAATGGCATAAATCCAAGATCAGATACACAGTGCCAAGTGGTGATAATTGAAGTTGCTCTCTCATTCTCTCCTCATATTAATGCTATTCCCAAATCCTGCTGCTTTCCCTTGTGTAACTTAGTAAAAAAACAACCCTTTCTCTGTTCAAGAACCACCTTGACCTGGTGAAAAAAACAGGAGAAGGGGTTTACATGACAAAGCTTGTAGTTCAACCACTCTGCAAACAGGTACAATGGCCAAAAGGAAAGCCATCTTGAGTGTCAAAAGATGCAAAGAAACAGTAAAAAGAGGCCTCTGGCGAACTTCTAACACCAAATTCTAATCTGACGGAGAAGTGGGATCCCTGAAGGTAGGGTAGGCATGAGCTACCCCATGAACAAAGGTCTTGACATCAGAGAGAAAGGCAATATTCTCCTGAAAAAGATCAGAGACATCTGAGATTTGAACCTTAATAGAACTCAGGCTGAGACCCTTGTTGCTGCCATGTTGAAGAAAAGCCAGACACATAAGAAGGCTGAAAGACCGCGGGGAAGCATCTCAACCAACACACAACTAGCAGAATAGGGACCAGATCCTATAATAGGCCCCAAACAAGATTGGCTTCCTAGCTTGGAGCATGGTAGTGATGATAGCTTAAGAAAAGTCCTTCTTCTTCGAGATGGTGGCTTCAAGAGCCAACCTTTCCACTTGAGGATAACGATCCAGGCCCTGGGTAAGGAGATTAGGTCTCAGAAGGAGGCGAAATGGCTCCGCAATGGACAGATTGAAAAGGTCCAGGAACCAAGCACTATGGGAGCAGTGAAAACACATATGTTACATGAAAGTTCCATGGAATGAACATCATGTCCATAACAAATATTAGAAGATTATTTTTCTTGGTGCAGAACTTAAGAACCTTCAGGTTCTCCCAGGATGCCATTCCACTTATGGAAGTCCCCAGCAGTGGAAATCTGGTTGAACATACAGTGGTTGGGATGTTGGCGAGTTAGACAGTCTGTAACCATGTTTTCCACACCTGGGATGTGAACCTCTAAGATGGCTGGCACATGAGCTTTGTCGCACTGAAGGAGCTTCTGAACCTCCAACTAAGATGACTTGTTTCAGGTTCCTGATTGGAGATTGTTGCATGGAACCACTATTCCTCTGTCTGATTGGACCCTCATTGACATACCCATTAGAGTATGGCACCAGTGGCAGAGAGTTAAGAGAATGGCCAAAATGTTGATTGGAAGAAGACACTCCTCCCCAGTCCAACAACCCTGTGCTATTAAGGGACACAGGGTCACTCCCCTGCCTGTCAGGCTAGTGTTTGTGCTGACCACCACCCATTCCAGTATGATGAATGGATGTGCCAGTGTTAAATGAGGATGGTGGAGCCACCAAAAAGGTCCTCTTTCAACTGTGGGGACAGGTACATGGCATTAGACAGGTGAGAACATTGTCTTGACCAGCTCCAGAGAATATACAATTACAACTCTCTTGTGTGAAATTGAGCATAGAGAACAGCTTCCAAAGTGAAGTGAAGACCAGGGGACCTAGTAATCTTAATTTCTTTCACTGTCACAGACAGACAGGATATCGCTTGTGTCACCTGCAGATAAGGGGCCTGGATCTTGACTTCAGGCAGAAACACTCTCCCTTGGAAGGTATCAAATCCCTTGCCTGAGAAATACAGGTCCTGGGAAGGCACTAGAGAGGAATTTTTGAGACTGAGTATCCAACCACGTTGTTCAGATGCCAGACCAAAGGGAAGAGCAGTGAACTGGTAGTAACTGCTCTTGAAGGCAAAGCCTAGGAAGTGCTGATGGTGCAGATGAACTGGAACATGAAAGTAAGTGTCCTGGAGGTCCAGGGAGGCAAAGGATTCCTCAGGACACATGACTGTGATAACACAGAAATTCCATTTTGAAGCACGGAGCTAGCATGTAATGGTTGAGACACTTCAAGTCCAGCAGAGGACTGCATCCACTGTCCTTCTTAAACTACAAAAATATCGGAGTAAAAAACAGTGTATTGTGCCTGGGCTAGAACAGGGACCAACACCTTCTTTTACAGCAGAGAGTATACTGCGTCTATAAACAGACGCCTCAAATTGGGTCCTGAAAACTCTGAACAAAGGAAAAATTGAGAAGAGGAAGGTATTTGAGATCTGTTCGGTACCCTCTGAAATGACCCACAAAACCAACTGCTCCATCATTGAAGACTCCCATGTGCCATAAAAAAATGGTGGTGACCCCCTACGGGCAGAGACGGGCCAGAAGCACATGAGTCATGCAGAGGTGTGCTTGTCAGCCTTAGGAATCAGAGCAAACATCTTGTTCTGCCACTTCTGTTTGGGTTTGGGTCATAAGCATCCTCAAAAGAAAAAGGGTTATTCATGTCCTCCCTATCAGAATCAACTTCCTCCGCAGAGGAATCTCCAAGCAACTGGGGATGGCCCTTAATGTGACTGTCTTCTACCCCTTGGGTAGAAGAAGGTATAGAGCCAACTTAAGAAATTAGATTCTTAACCCAGACTGGCTCTTGTTCTGCAGCGGAGGGCCCGGGGGGAGTAGGAGGACATAGGCTACCAAAATGGCAAGGGAGAGAGGAAAGACCAGCCTCTGTGTAACCTATTCAATTAGTGATTAAGATGGCTGTCAAAGCACTACCCTGTCCAATCCAGAAAGCCCAAGAAATTGTGGATTCTGTGGAATGTAGTTTCTGATTGCATGTGGCCCTCAAATGGTGGCTCTCCAGTGATGAAAAAAACAGCAAATTTAAGTGGTCAGAACATTGTCTCCAAGCTGACCATGCAATAGCGTGGGAACAGGGATTCATTCTGAGCAAACTCTGACCATTGTAAGTGAAAAGAGTGCAGAGATATGCCCCTGTAAAGATTATCCAAGCATTGTTCTCCATGTCCTTAGATATTTCGAATTATGATGTACCATGTAGCCTGCTATTACAACTGTTCAGCATTACTAGTTCCTTTGTTGGCTTAGGGTGTCATTCCTTTTTGGATATGGCTGTTTTTTTTATCTGTTATTACATATACACCCTGCAGGGTTTATATACTGTATAGTGTGTTTCTTGGTCTTCCATTAGCTCACATGTCTGAGCGGGCTCTCTGACAAATAAATGGAGCAATGTTGACTCAGATGTACTTAGCACACATCTTATGGGCCCTTTGTTCTTTCTCTATCTTGTACACTGGATTGGGCCTTTGGAGGCAGCTGCCACCAAAGTACTCTGAGGTGATATATTCTGTTTTTTTCTTCTCTCTCCTATTCTCTGTCCCTATTTTATTTCTTCCACACCCCTCCCCCAACTTTTTTTTTTCTTCTCCTTCAGACCGCAGTTGTCTACCTGGGCCCTGGAAATTACATTTTGGGGGGAACATGGTCTTATTCCCACCTTTTTGGCTCAAACTGATATCCCTGATCCCACCTCAGTTTCCTATTATGGTGTCCCTGTCTACAAGGGTAAAAAGTTATTTTTCCATTATCACCCACAATGTCAACGGGTTAAACTCCCCTGCTAAGAGATCTATGGCTTTACATGAGTTTCATAGCCTAAAAGGCAATATAGAAACGATCCAAGAAACACACTTTAAAAATACTAGGGAGCAAAATCTTACAAATCGTTTCTACTCCCAAGCCTTCCTAAGCTCCTGTGCTTCTAAGAAAAATTGGGTGGTCATTCTTATAGAGGGATTTATCTTCATAAGCATACTATCAGAAATCCTGACGGTAGTTTTTTGTTTGTAAAGGGGTGCATTGAAAACAAAATGTATACCATGGCTAACATTTATTCCCTGAAAACTTTACAGCACTTCTTTTTAGCTATAGTACTTGATTGTTTGGCATCTTTCAGGAGGGTGTTCTTGTAATGGACAGAGATCTTAATGCTTCCTCTCCACCTTAGTATGGACTGCTCCTCAGTCACTTCCTCTTATCTCCACTCTTTTAATTCAGAAATTAAACCATGCTCTGCATGCCCGTAGAGTCTGGAGAGTCTGGATGGAGAGTCTGCCATCCAGAATCTCCTGATTATACCTTTTTCTCACTCCTTCGTAATCTATACTCTCACATTGAATGTATTTTTTATTCCCCACGATTATCTATGTTTGGATAAAGCCTCCTCCATTGGCTATACCACTTGATCAGACCATTCGCCTCTTTCAATTCAGTTATGAATGCCACCTGGAGGGGGTCTAATTTGGCAGTGGAGGCTTTATGAATCTTTACTATACCATTTGGATGTTAAGCACACAATAGAAACCTCTCTTACTGATTTTATAAATAATAAGTCTAATAAGGGCTCTTCTCTTATCAGTTTGGGATGCACATAAATGCTTTATTAGAGAGGAGCTCATTAAATTAATTGATGGAAATTGATGATCTTCGCATTATATCCCCTATGTTAAAACATCTCCCACTTCTCTAACGTAGTATATGAAAGAAATTGCTTACATTTTTCCCAAATTATATTCCTCTCTATACAACTTGAGAGAATCTGCCCCCTCCAGACAGCCCTTTTTTATGCAAGGGCCCTGCCCTCCTGTGGGAGTATATTTTACCCCATGGTTCATGTTTTCCACAAGGTGCTCTGATATTTCTCTGGATCAATATCCTATCGGAACGGATATCAACTATCATAATTCTGAGCTGGTATAGACTATGACACCTTGTTTCTGCAACCCAAAAGGCAAAACCTTACAGGTATCTATATTAAACCTCATCTGCCACTTTTTCACCCATTCAGTAGGTTTATCCAAATCTTTCTGTAGAGAAAAATCATCCTGGTCTGCATTTCCTTACACATTTTAGTGTCTCCAGCAATGATTAAAGGGTTAGTAATGTCAAAATAAAACTATTTTTCATTTTGAAGAGTTTAAAACGTTGGCTTGAATGCAAAAAAACGTATCTCTCAAACCGCTATGGTTTGAGAGATACGTGCATTCAAACTTTGATGTGTCCTGCTTTCAGCTGTAAAGCTGTCAGCAGGAGATCTGTGTTGGCTGACACGGAGGGGCTCTGCAGCAGAGCCACAATCGCATTTTTTAAAACAAAGGACTTCCTTGGAATGGTCTAAAAAGTGTGCTTGCAAACCAGGCACACCTTTTAGACCATTCCAAGGAAGTAATTTGTTTTAAAATACACGATTGCGGCTCTGCTGCAGAGCCTCTGTGTCGGCCAACACGGATCTCATGCTGACAGCTTTGCAGCTGAAAGCAGGACACATCAAAGTTTGAATGCACGTATCTCTCAAACCATAGTGGTTTGAGAGATATGTTTTTTTGCATTCAAGCCAACTTTTTAAGCTCTTCAAAATGAAAAAGTTTTATTTTGACATGACTAACCCTTTAAAATACTACTTTCAATACCTCCTTCAAAATAATTAAAAACATAAAAAAAACATTGATCCCTGGACTGAACCCTGAGGCACTGCAGTTACAGCTTTAGACCAACTTGTAAAGGTTCAATTTACAACAACTTTCTGCACTATATAATTTCTCCATTTCTCTAGCTATATTCAGATTTTATCTCCAAAGCCTTTTAATTCTGCAGTAACCTATTGTGGGGCACAGTATCAAAGGTTTTGAAAAATCCAAATATCCTACATCCACAGCTATACCATTGCCCTGGTTACCACTCCCTCTTCTGTAGCATGAAAGTAAAAATTAGTTTAACATGATCTATTTTTCATAAAACCGTGCTGTTAGTCATCACACATCCTGAATGCTATCAGATACTAATACTAATATTTCAAACACTACGGACATCAAAGGTCTATACTTTTCTGGTTTACAACTTGCTTCCATTGACCGCTTGGGGATAATGGACTTGTAATCTCCAATAGCTGGGGACCCAAAACTAGCCTACTCCTGACTTAAGCTTTTAGACTGTAACCCCTTGGGTGCTAGAGGGCTTCAATGCATCGAGAAGATTTATCTTTGCAAACTCTCTAGCATACAAAGGGTTAATCTACTTTTCTCAATCCCTATTTAATCATACTTCCATTTATTTAAAAATCTTTTACCTGGAATAATACATTGAGATGCCTCTCATTTTGTATGTTTGATGTTATGCGCCCTGAGGCCCACATATGAGACCCTTGGATTGAATGTGTTTGTCTTTCTTTAGGTGGCTAGGAGGCATCCTAGGACCTTGCACTATATAGGGTGCCTGGGCTGCCTACCTCCACACACATTAGTAGGGGTGACAAGGCAACCCAATAGTTTGGGTACCACCCTTGTCAGACAGCACACTTTAACCATCACTGGACATAGACACAGATATACCGACAAAACTACATCTTGGGTACCTGGCTCCAGAGCAGTGGACTCTTCTTTCCTGTAGTATAAAAAGACATACTTAATCAGATTTTGAGAATACAACTCATTCATCCTATAAGTCAGGGGAAGTCAACTGCTGGACATCCAGATGATTAGGACATCTCCCATCATCTACCAACCAGCCAAAGGATGGCTGGGGATGAGGAGAGATGTCATTCTCAATAGTCAGAGGTCCAACAATTCACTATTCCTGCTGTAAAATGATAGAAATGTATGTATTTATTCAGTTTGAAAGTCTATGACTATAACTTTGATTTATGTCTGAAAACGCTGTTAACAAGATAGACCAAAATATTTGTTTGCAGATCGGTATTCTACACATACAGCAACAGAAACAGTATCAAAGCTGAAATTGGTCACAAAAATTAGGATTTTAGCATCATTTACCTGTTGGTGGGGTTGAGCTCCTCCTCCAGGAGGGCAGAGCACATAAAAACACATTATTTGGGGCACAGACTCACCCCTCTTCCTCCAGCTCAACCCCCACCTAATTCCAAATTCATGTGTGACAAGCAGCACAGAAAAAAGAACCACATTGGGAACGAAGAAAAGGAAGCTCCTAAGACTAAGACCATGAGGACGCCTCTGCCAGCGGCAGAAAATTCAGTTTTGTTTTTTCTGCAGGTGAGAGTATTGTGTTCATATGGACTAACAAGAAAAGGATTTAACAGGTAAGTCACACTAAAATCCTATTTTCTCTAATGTCCAATATGGAACACAGGAACTACCGAGATATAGCAAAGCAACCTATAGAGTCCAGGGAGGAACAAAAAAGAAAAACTCACTTGCCCCATCATACCATTGTACCCTATGACCAAACTGGATCTGTATAACTGTAGGTATCAACAGACGCCGAACTAGCACAGCACACCAAACTGCTCAACAACAAACTGGGCAGTAGATGAAAAGGAAAAAGATGGTCCTCAAATGGACAAAACTGCCTGAAGGTGTCAGATCATGAGTTGTCAGTTTTGCCTTTTTGACTCTGTTCTCTGTCTCCATTTTTTTACCTGCTCCTCTTTCTGCCTCCCATTGGCCCTCTTAACTTTTTAAGCCCAGCTTCCTTTACATTATTTGCCCAATTATTGAGCTGGTTGATGCTTGTTGTTATTGATTGTGACATTATCCTGTTCCTGTTTTTTATATTCCGCCTTCCATATTCTGGCTCATCTCTCACTCCAATTCATCTCTCTATTGATACTTCTGTTGTTCCAGTTTCATATCAGCTAGACTGACAACGGCTTCCTCTTTCACCTATACACCAGGTACTCCTGGTGACCTCAGCTAGGACTGACCACGTCTTCCTCTTTCTCGGATACTGTCCTTTGTGGTCTTAGTCCGCATTTCCCCTGACTTGTAGCCTAACGTTTGTGTTCTTAGCCCACGTTAGCTACTAGCAGCTCAGCTGCCATATTTAATTGGCCTCTACTATACCCATGGCCTTTGCCTACAGCGGTCCTCCGATCTCTCAGCAATATTATTACTGGTTGCGGTCCTAGCATTTGTTTCTGGCAATGCTACGCTATCTTTAGGTTTTGGCCATCGTTCCATTGTTGCTTGCTGCCCTCTTTGCAGTCTTAGCCCACTTCTTTCCCACTTGTAGCAGTTATCCAATTGCTCTACAGGATCCTGCTGTTTGACAGTCTTAGCCCAGTTGCTCAACCTATTCTGGAGGTAGCTTTCAGATGTCTATTACCTTTTTCCCTGTACCCTGCTGTTAGAGGTCTTATCCAACATTACTTAACTGACTATTACTCCTACTATTTCTGGGATCCAGTTCACTACTGGTACCTCATGGTTAGTGGTGGTCCTAGCCTGCTGTTTGTTGACTGTCCTGAGCCTCCGGCTGTCGTTTGGCTATTTAGCCCACCTGGTATTGCCAGCAGCTTACTTCCTTTTCCTCTGCTACTCCCTAGGCAGGGCAGTTGCCTGTTTTTTATTACTGTGCATTTGAGGTCCTATGCATTAGGTCTGGTTCTGTTCCCCAGTTCACTTTATTCCCATCTTAGTCAGGGCCCCGGCTCCACTGGGGTTGGACATCTGGCTTCACATCCAGCAATATTACTCTGCAACGGCCGCAGCAAGGGAATTATTGTGACTGGCATTGAATACTAGCGTCACACTACAGCACCAGTTTCTAGCTTCTAGATCCTATCCTTGACAGAAGAGCCTTCCTTTCAAAGCTAGCCTCAGCCAGAAGATCATGTAACAGCCTTGCACAGCTGTTCAGCTGAGGCCTGATGCTTCCAGGCCAAGGAAGCACCCACAGATCTGATGGAGTGCAGAGTGATCTTGAAATGAACAGGCTTCTTCCTGATCACGTACACCTGGGGTATGGTAGCCTTGATCCAAGAGGTAATGGAGACCTTGGATGCAGTCTAACCTGCCCTAGGACCCTCAGGGATGACAAAAACAGAGTCAGCTTTATGGAAAGGCTGAGTGCGATACACATAGTGCCATCTCATGCGTGGAAGAAAGGTCTGACTAAAGGAAGGCACAACAATATCCTGAGTGATGTGAAAATCTGAGTCAACCTTGGGCAGAAACTCCTGCGCGGCACAGAGTACAGTCTTGTCCTGGTGAAACACCAGGAACAGAGTCTTGCATCTCAGCCACCCTCCTAAGTGAGAAAACGGCCAAAAGGAAAGCCCCCTTCAGCGTCAGCTGACACAAAGGAATTGAAGATAGAGGCTCAAAAGGAGGCCTCTGAAGGACACCTAAGACCAAAATGAGATCTCACATAGGCGTAGGATCCCGAAACTAAGGAAAGGCATGAGCCAGTTCCTGAAGAAAGTTCCTCACATCCGGCATAATGACAATGCATCATTGAAAAAGAACAAAGAAAGCCTAGATCTATACCTTAATGCAACTAAAAGTAAGACCTTTGTTGACTCCTTGTTGAAGAAAGGACATTACCATAGGAAGATCAAGCGTAACATAGTAAATTAGGTTGAATAAAGATACAAATCCATTAAGTTCAACCTTTGCCTCATACCCCACAGTGACTGAGAATTTTATAGCTTTCCTGCTACCAGATAAGTTAGTCTTTGTCAGACCTTCCTGATCTGCCTACTAATAAATGCGAGTGTTTTTGGATCAGGGAACTTAATACCCTCAGTCCTCACGGACTAAATGAACAGAATGTATTTTGCTGTTTTTTGTATGAACACTAACTTTTCATTCTCTATGATACTTTGTTATATTTTAAACATATTTTTAAGATGTATCGCTTAACTATGTTATTGTTTGACGATAATAGCTATAAAGTTTATTGCATTCTCTTCTCTTTACATAGGGTGGCACTGTTTGATGTTCTCTCCCTTGGGTGCTACAGTACTTGGGTGACGATTTCTCTATCTGTTTTTTCTTTTCCTGCTACTCTTTTACATCATCACTGGGGGGCGTTTGGGTCACATGAGGTGAGTCTCTACCATTACTGTTTATATGTTGTATATCATTAATGTATCATGTTTGCTTCACAAAGGTCCCTTAAAGAAGACTGAAACGTTGCACTATTTGACCATTAAATGTTGGTTTATTTTAACTTTGAAACCCGTGAGTGCACAGCTTCTTCTTCTATAATATCTTCTGTGGCACCTGGTATTTGAACAGAGCAGTTAAGCATATTATATTATATATATACATATATACCAAACATATAAGTCCTAGCACTCTCCCAATCAAAATCTATGGCCTGGGTGCCTGGTTCCATCAAAGATACATACAGTTTTGTTGTTCAAGGACCGCACTCACAGGACTTCCAGATGCTTCAAAATTGTGCAAAGTTTATTATCAACGTTTCGGCCCTGCCTTGGGCCTTTGTCAACCTATCTTGACAAAGGCCCAAGGCAGGGCCGAAACGTTGATAATAAACTTTGCACAATTTTGAAGCATCTGGAAGTCCTGTGCTCCAAAAAATAAAGGGAACACTTAAACAACACAATGTAACTCGAAGTCAATCACACTTCTGTGAAATCACACTGTCCACTCAGGAAGCAACACTGACTGACAATCAATTCCACATGCTGTTGTGCAAATGGAACAGACAACAGGTGGAAATTATAGGCAATTAGCAAGACACCCCCAATAAAGGAGTGGTTCTGCAGGTGGTGACCACAGACCACTTCTCAGTTCCTATGCTTCCTGGCTGATGTTTTGGTCACTTTTGAATGCTGGCAGTGCTTTCACTCAAGTGGTAACATGAGACGGAGTCTACAACCCACACAAGTGGCTCAGGTAGTGCAGCTCATCCAGGATGGCACATCAATGCGAGCTGTGGCAAGAAGGTTTGCTGTGTCTGTCAGCGTAGTGTCCAGAGCATGGAGGCGCTACCAAGAGACAGGCCAGTACACATCAGGAGACGTGGAGGAGGCTGTAAGAGGGCAACAACCCAGCAGCAGGACCGCTATCTCCGCCTTTGTGCAAGGAGGAGCAGGAGGAGCACTGCCAGAGCCCTGCAAAATGACCTCCAGCAGGCCACAAATGTGCAAGTGTCCACTCAAACGGTCAGAAACAGACTCCATGAGGGTGGTATGAGGGCCCAACGTCCACAGATGGGGGTTGTGCTTACAGCCCAACACCGTGCAGGACGTTTGGCATTTGCCAGAGAACACCAAGATTGGCAAATACGCCACTGGCGCCCTGTGCTCTTCACAGATGAAAGCAGGTTCACACTGAGCACGTGACAGACGTGACAGAGTCTGGAGACGCCGTGGAGAACGTTCTGCTGCCTGCAACATCCTCCAGCATGACCGGTTTGGAGGTGGGTCAGTAATGGTGTGGGGTGGCATTTCTTTGGGGGGCCGCACAGCCCTCCATGTGCTTGCCAGAGGTAGCCTGACTGCCATTAGGTACCGAGATGAGATCCTCAGAACCCTTGTGAGACCATATGCTGGTGCGGTTGGCCCTGGGTTCCTCCTAATGCAAGGCAATGCTAGACCTCATGTAGCTAGAGTGTGTCAGCAGTTCCTGCAAGAGGAAGGCATTGATGCTATGGACTGGCCCGCCCGTTCCCCAGACCTGACCCCTACTGAGCACATCTGGGACATCATGTCTCGCTCCATCCACCAACGTCACGTTGCACCACAGACTGTCCAGGAGTTGGCGGATGCTTTAGTCCAGGTCTGGGAGCATATCCCTCAGGAGACCATCCGCAACCTCATCAGGAGCATGCCCAGGCATTGTAGGGAGGTCACACGGGCACGTGGAGGCCACACACACTACTGAGCCTCATTTTGACTTGTTTTAAGGACATTACAGTTGGATCAGCCTGTAGTGTGGTTTTCCATTTTGATTTTGAGTGTGACTCCATATCCAGACCTCCATGGGTTGATAAATTTGATTTCCATTGAGAATTTTTGTGTGATTTTGTTGTCAGTTCATTCATTCAGATCTAGGATGTGTAATCTTAGTGTTCCCTTTATTTTTTTGGAGCAGTGTATATATATATAAATCATTGTCTTCAGCTATTGTCAATCCACTGCAGGATGAAGGCCTCCTAAGCAAGTCTCCAACAACTTCAGTCCTGTACCTTTTGTTGCCTCTGTGTACCAACAAATATGGTAATTCCATCTACCCATCTTGTCTTTTGTCTTCTTTTACTTGGCTGTTTAGTATGGAGTGGAATCCATTCCAAAATTCGTTTGGTCCATCTAAAGTCAGGTGTTCTTGTTATGTGGCATGCTCAATTCCATTTCAGGCTCATTACTCTTTCAATGATGTTATAGACCTTTGTTTGCGGACTAATCCATGCACATATTTTTTGGTCTCTTTTTGTTATGTTTAGAACTAGCAGCGCCATACTTCTATGTGTAACCTTACATTTTTGACTGAGAGGAAACATTGGTCAAAAACCTTTAGCTTGAGGCAGAGTGGTAAATTTGTCTTAAAGACAGTATTACTGTTTTCCAAATGCTTGCCATGCCAATTTTGTTGCTCAAATTCCATCAGTGTGTTTCTATCTGTTGACATTTCTGTCCAAAGTAAACATATCAATTTCTTCTTGTTTTTGTCCATCCACTGTGATTTTCCTTGGTATGGTAATTTTTTTTTTATATTCCTCTTCAGAGCAAACATTCTGACCTGTGGCTCTGGCTGACTTACTCGTTCCGTATAGTCCCTGGTTTGCCTGACCTCTGGCTCCTGCTGCCTATCGCTCCATCAAGTCCCTGGCTTGTCTGACATGTGGCTCTGGCTGACTACTAGCTCTATACTCTCCGAACTTACCTGACCATCAGTCTCAGTGTTTCATGGTTCAGGTCTGATCTCGCTCCCTGTTGCCTTTGGTCGTATGACCCAGGGTGGAGACTTGTGCCTCAGTTACCGTTCCCTCTGGTGTTCCACCCGCACCATGGTCCCAGTCTCTGGTATCTCACAGTAGTGCAGTGCGCAGCACAGTTTGCAGCTCCAGGTAGGAGCCTTGGTCCTATCATCCTGTGTTCTGGGGTTGTGTGGGCTATACTATAATTACTGAACTTATTAATAATTAATAAAGCTGGATTTATATTTTATATTCGTGTCTGTCCTTCTTTGCCTGAAAACCATGACACGCAGTTACACTTTCATATATTGATTGGAAGATATTGATGTAAGCTTCATCTATTCTTTGGTTGATCAGGGCATCAGTTATTGCTTTTGTTTTCTTAGTCAATGAAGGCTATGCGTAATGGAAGGTTGTATTCATTATGTCGCTCTATAAATTGTTGCACTCCCTAGATATGTGTCACGGTTTCCCAGGAACAAACCAGAAGTCAGTACGGTATAGTAAAACAGTCTTTAGTGAATAAATATACAGTAAATCACAGAACAACGAGTACGTAAATCACACAACAATGAGTAGAGATCCTTCTAGTGGCCAACGATTCTATCAGAAATAGGAGTCTGCCAAAAGTTGGAACGCTCTTAAGAGACAAACAGAAGCCTCTGGAGTTTCTGTATAACGAAGGCACAGCAGGAATCACAGTAAGAGACTGACTGACTCATGCCTACAGTCAGCAGGTATATCTAGGAATCTCCCTAAAGATGATACGGTAAGGAAGAAGTACTGACGCAAGCCTGCAGTCAGTAAGGAGACGGCCGTCTCCTTTCTCAGAGGCACCAGAGAGATCCTGCCTCACGCCTGCAGTCAAGGAGTAAGGTCTTAACCAGAGCTGTAGGTCTGCACCAGATTGGGTGTCTACTACACAGTAGGAGCAAGAAGGAGAATAGTTAGACAGAACCACAGGTCAGCACCAGATCGGATAGTCAGACAAGCCGGGTAATACACAAATCAGGTAGTCAACCAGAGCCACAGGTCTGCACCAGATTGGGTGTCTACTATACACAAGGAGCGGTCAGGAGAATAGTCAGACAGAGCCACAGGTCAGCACCAGATTGGATAGTCAGACAAGCCGGGTCATACACAGTTCAGGTAGTCAGTCAGAGCCACAGGTCCGCACCAGATTGGGTGTCCACTACACAATGGGAGCAGGCAAAAGAGTAGTCAGACAGAGCCACAGGTCAGCACCAGATTGGATGGTTAGAAAAGCCAGGTCATACACAGAACCCAACTGTATAGAACAACAACTCAAAGGCAACTAAGTCAGGACTCAGACTGTCCTTTAAACCCCTCCTCGGGAAGTAGGCAGGAGTAACAGGCTCAGAGGAAGAAAGTAGGTAGGAGGAGACTACAGGAAGCCTGGCATAAAACAGAGGACTGCTTCACTCTGAAGCCTTGGGCCTGCAGATGACGCGTGGAAAGACGCCTAGCGTCACAGAAGTATAAAGTCAATTTCACTTCTATTACCATTAGGGTTTTTCCATGTCAGTTTTCTCTTGGCCTTTTTTTCCTGTAAAATTTATTCATAATGTGCAAATTTTGTTCTCCTGTAAATTAGATCAGTTGTTTCCTCAATTGTCTCTTTTTCCAGTTCCATGTGGTCCAATTGATTTTTCACCATTTTAGAACTTACCAGTGGGCATATGGGGGTGTCCCAAACCAAAGAGTTTCATCCTCACTCCAAGGACTTTACCAAGGCACCTCTGGAATCTGTAGAAGACTCAGCCTTGAGGAACAGACTTGTCATAAAGTCAATCACACAGGACATAAGGTCCAATAAAGTAGCTGCAAACTGGAAATTCAACTCCAGGGAAGCCAGTGATGGGAGCTCGCTTATTGCGTACCTCTCTTGCACACAGTGGGTTATGGGGGACTATACATCTAAAGATAAAACAATAAAAAATCCTAAAAACTAAGAGGATGGCCACTGCACTCTGTTCTGCTTTGCAGAGCACATGAATCTAGAAGTGTGTGCTGAGCTGGAGGAAGAGGAGGGAGTCTTCCCCAAAGACCTTGTCTTTTTGACGTGCCCTGCACTCCTGTAGGAGTAGCTCAACACCGAAATTCACGTGTTCCATACTGGACATAAGAAAAATGTTAATTTCAAGCAGAAAAAAGGCAGTTTTACTCAGTGTGAAATGGCTATATATTTTCATAATACAGATGTACTGTGCCTTTAAATTCTAGCCAGTTCATTGGGAACAGATACTTAATATTGTCCATGACAGTCCATTAAAAGGACCTATTAAGTCTTACCTTGACCTAAAATATATACTGACATTTAAACCATATACTGACCAATAACACCTCAGACTATGGGTGAATATTTCTGCAAACATGGCATTTGTTAGAATTTGTCTAAATCCGAAGATGTATAACCTTGAAGCCACTACCCACAACTTGTGAATTATTTCAGAGGACAGAAGGGCAGTGGGTGCTCCAAATGAACAAGAAAGAGGTAGACTTTTTCTGTACTGCTACAGTACACTGATGTATTGGCCTTGCTCTTATGAGTTTCATCTCTCTAACTTTAATGAACAAAAAGCTTTTTCACATAGTTGACAGAAATATAATCATCCCCCTGCTAAATTTCTATCACCTGTCATCTGTCCCCACCTTTTCCTATGTTCCCCTGGTGATCCTGTTGGGGAGGAGATAACGGTTGGGTGTTGGCTGCTGCTAAAAATTACTGGCTGATGCCCACATAACTCAGCAATTCATTTTCACTCATGTGCAATATCTGTAAGTAGCCCCACAGCCTGCTGTGCAGATCTGTCCTGCTCCATAGTTGCATTCCTGAAATAGACTCACATTTGAAAGGTGCCGTAGCCTAGCAGAATACCTTTCTTCATAGGCGATATAACCAATGCACCACCTCTGATTTGGTGTTTCCTGTGGGAAAGGAGCCTAAAGCAATGACTGGAAATAAGATATACTCCAAAGAACACATAAGTGGCCCTCAAGTCACACCTGATAGTTCCCTTACGGGGAGTGGGGAGACACTGCCGAGGATACTTTTTGAGCATTCAGTTGAGTGACTTCACCATACAATGGATAATGTCTCCAACCTACCTTCAGATATACCTCCAACCCTCACATGTATTCTAAACTACGGACAAATATATTAGGAGACTCACTTCTCCCATAGATCTTCTTCGAAGTACTTCTCCAAAAATTACCCTACCTACTTTTTATCTACCTCCCCCACTAAATCTAAAGGTACAGCTATATTCCTCATTCTCACTTACCAATACTGGCAAAGACCCAGTGGTAGATTTACTACTGCCCAAGGTACCTTAAATGCTCCCCATGTCACCCTGGCCTGTGTCTATGCTCCTAACACCCAAAAACAAGTTTTTCACTCCCTTCTTTAGTTGCAGTCCTTTACATCCACTTTGTCTACTATCACAGAAAGTGACTTTAACATGATCCTCCATAATAATCTGGGCAAGTTCCAGAAAATTATCTCTAAGCCGCACCCTCCTTTACTATCATTAGATACTAAAATTCTCAAATCACTGTTACATGCCCACACTCTCTGGGATAATCAGATACCTAATGGTTTCTGATTATAAATTTTATTCAGTGTCTCATAACTCCTATTCTAAGACAGATTTCACTCTTGTAGATCAGTCCTAGCTCCATGGTCTCCTGGACCCCCACAGTTCTCGAAGGTATCTTGGTCAGATTTCTCTCTTGTTGTCTCTCCGCTTTCCAGGCACTAGGAGCCCCCACTGCGTCTAGGATGTGGAGACTGAATGATTCTCTGCTAACGGACCTCTTGGTGCAGAACACAATTTCTGACTATTTCAGGAATACTGTTCTCTAAATGCAGATAAGTTGATTCCTCAAACAAGCTACAGTAAGCCCATACGGTTATTTATTAGGGGGTCCCATGCGAACAGCAGCACAGTGTAAGAGACAAAGACAGGCTGCTTTAGATAAACTTTTGTCGGTTTTATCTAAACAAACAGATCAACATAAAAGGCCACCTTCACCTGGCCAATTACAACAGATAGTATCACTGAGAGGACAAATAAATGCTATTATGATCTCAGACACAGAGAGATCTATAATTTGTCTGACCCAATGGTTTTCACCTTTTTGAAGGGTACTACTCTGATTCTCACCCTCCAGATGCAATTCCTTCAAAGTTCCTGTGCTATCTCTAAGCCAGCCACCTACCGTATCTTACTTCAGACCAAAGGGAAGTCCTAGATGCCCCTATTTCAGAATCAGAGTTGCATCTGTCAAAGAACTTGAGTCAGGACGGTTTCTCCAATAAGTACTACAAAACATTTCAGTCCTTACTCCTTTCCCCCACTTAACAGTGTTTAACACTCTTAAGAGACCGCATACCTCCCCCTGCTTCCATGCTGCAAGCTACTATTGTCCTTCTACACAAAACAGGAAAAAATCCCACTTATAATTCTTAAAGATCATTATCTCTGATCAACACTGACATTAAATTGTTTGCTAAAATTCCTACAAACAGAATCACCCCACTTCTCCCAACAGTGATCCATCTTGATCAGGTGGGATTTGTATGCGGTTGTCAGGCATCAGAAAACATCAGAAGCGCTATTAATTTCATACATCAAGCAAATATGTAAAAGCTTTATTCACTTGTCCTCTCTTTGGATGCACAAAAGGCTCTTGATAGGCTCAACTTGCAGTTCATGTCAGACACACTTTCAATTCCACTTTCCCAAACATTTATTATTGGCTATCAGGGCCCTCTATTCAACCCCACTGCTAGGGTATCCTCATCAGGTATCCTTTCCGCACCCTTTACTGTTAAGGGTGGTACAAGACAAGGTTGTCCCCTTTCCCCTCTTTTATTCATTATCAGCATAGAATCTCTTGCTGCTCATATTAGACAAAACCCCAATATTTCTGATATCGGCTCTCGCTCTGTCAGCTATAAGCATTTACTGTTGGCATATGACATTCTTCTTACCATTTCTAAACCAATGACCTCACTTCCCAACCTCTTTTATGCACTTCATCAGTATCAAAAGCACTCAGGCTTTAAATTAAATACAGATAAATCTCAATTTCTCGTTCAAACAAATAAATTGTTAGAAGGTGTATGAAGTTGACTCCCTCTTTGCCTCTACTCCACACACACTCTTCAGACTTGTCCAGATGGAACTTCTATAGCATTTCCTACATAGGACATATTACCTCAGTTAATATGAACCTATTGCCCAGCCTATTATACTACTTCAAGGTCCTTCCAGTGCCTTTTCCTTTATCTGTTGCAAACACACTCCACTCTATGACTAGTACGTTCATATAAGCGGGTGGGAGACCTAGAATCACTTCGGCTATGCTCTCTCTACCAAGGTCCCGGGGAGGACTGGCCCTTCCACACCTCTACTCATACTACCACTCAGCCCAGCTAGCCCTAATGCTACAATGGCATCTTGGGAACAAAAATTTTCCCCTGGGTGGCCATGGAGATGAGATATTCTTCTCCTGTCCCAATTACCAATGTCATGTGGCTTCCCAAACAAACGAGAAAATAACCTTCTTCTATCATCTTTTCACCTACATTGTCTGACTCCCTCTTCACTTATCTGGGATGAACCCAGTTTTTGGCAACCCAGCCTTTGCCTCCGCCTTACATTACCAGGAGTATAGACAGTGGGCCTCCCTATTCAGCCTCAGATTGCAAGAACGTGTTGGCTGAAAGGTATAACATCCCAATAAATGAAAGGTTTCGCTACACGAAGATAGCTCACTACATACAGTAACTCCTCCAGGTTTCTGCCCTGCAGGACCTGTTCTGGCATAAGCATTTGGTGCTATAAACATCCCATCCACCAGTCTCCTTTCCCAGGTCTATAAGGAACTACATGACTCTCCTGCATACACTAAGCCAAAACATGCTCTGCACTGGGAATGGAATTTGGGGAAGGAAAAATCTATTGAAACTTGGACACAAATATGGTTGAATACTGATAGTAGTTCTATATGTGTCACATATAAAAAGCATGCATTTAAGATTCTCCAGAGATGTTACTAGACCCCAACTAAACTCCATAAAATTCACCTGACCCACTTGTCACAGTGTTTCATTGGATGTGATGAGGTGGGGGATATGCTGCATGTGTTGTGGAGCTGTACAGTTGTGCAAGATGTTTGGGCCATAGCTCTTCCTTTTATCTCATTAGTAACAGGCTCCAGCCACCTCTGGATCCTTGGGAACAGTTGTTGGGGCTTCATCCTGAGGGCTGTCCATACATGCAGAATCACTGATCTCTCAAATGCTATTTGCAGTCAGAAATTTGGTAGCCTCTCATTGGAAAAAAAAAAAGAGCTTCAGAGCCCAAGGCTCCTCGTCCAAAACATATGAAAAATATTTTCCATGGATAAACTTACTGCCCAATTGTCTAACTCACAAGAGAAGTTCAGTGTGGTTTGGAGGCTCTGAATGGTCTTTACCGACTCTGATGATTCTGTCATTAACAACTAGGTATCTAATTGTCTGCACTTAGTTATTTTGACTTCATCTTTTAGGGATCTCTTAAACTTCTTTTTCTTCATATAATCTTTTTCCTCTCATCTTTTTTGATCACTTATATAGATATCACCCTTTATATATGCAGTGCTATGGGCCACTGGACGTGGATTTCACTTGACAGTTATCTTTAATTTTAAAATATACAATGCAACTGTATCTTTGGGTCACAATGAAAATAGTTAATCTATTTGTTTGTGTGATCAGTGTACTGCACTACCTGGTCTGCTCAGCTACAGTGTGTATGTCACATTTACTGAAATCTATGGCTTATCTAGACCAAAGTTTCCATTGCCATAGGATTTCATATTGTTGCTGCATTTTTTTATTGGGCCTATGACCTATACATTTTCTTTTCCCCCTCCTCCTCCTTTTTACTTCTGTACCCCCTCCCCATTGCTTAAAATTTTACAATAAATATTAAGTTTAAAATAAATAAATCAAATGAATATTGTAGGCATTTTCCTGCTAAGTAAAACAAGGGTCCTTTCACTACTGTGAAATTTTTCATTTCAAAAATATTTCAGCTCAAATAAAAGATTTTGTTTTATTAAACTGTTACCAACAATGCCACTTTGTTTTCAGACAGTTTTCTTACTGCATTCTACTGGAGAGGTGAGCCTTAGTCTATAGTGCTCCAAAGAATGTGATAAAAAAAGCCCCTCCAATTTATTCAAAAGTTGTTACAGTTCATAAGTCACATCACAGCAGTGGAAGCATCATTGATTACTCAGCAGTAAAAGTCCTACAATATGTTTATTTCATAATATGTCTTTAGTGATCCTTTAAGACATTTTGTTGGCACTTCATAACTTAAATTACTGTTTTGTAATAAATGTCAATATTATTTTGAATAGTTGTTTAGAACAATGTTAATACTTCCATTGTTTAAGGTTCTGGAACGTCATAACACATACCATTACATTTCCCTCAATTCAAACAGTTTTTTTCAGCTATGGTGTTATCCTTAATAATTAAAATTAGATTCTTTAGAGTAGTGATCCCCAAACTTCCTCAAGCTTCCCCAACAGTATAGGTTTTTAAGATCTCCTCTTCTTATGATAGGTAGATCAATCAGTTGCTCAGTCATTCTGACATATAATTATGTGCTAATGACAGTCCACCGTGCTAAATTGTAGATATTCTGATAAGAAAAAAAAAGCATTGTTGCGGGGGCTTGAGGACAAGTCTGGAAAACACCGATTTAGAGACATTTCACTGCTACCTGGTGTTGGGGAGGTAACTAATTTGACATCAACAAACAATATAACATGAGGGGAGATGCGCTAAAATGTGATAAAGTCTCCAGTTCCTATGTTATTCTATGGAACCAATGCACTAAGGTGTCTCTTCAAAGATCTTAGTGCATTGGCTCCATAGAACAATGTAGGACTTGGAGAGTTTATAACACTGGAGAAGTGATCTCCACATCATGACCTCTTTATCACAGCCTAGTTCATCTACCCACATGGTTGATTTCTCTTATACTTTGTTAAATAATAGCATTTAGCATATTTAGTTATAATGGTTAGTTTTCTTCTAAAAGGATCAGCTGAACTCAACATTTAATAAATGCCCAAAAGATCATCTAGTGTACCTGGTACAGGAATCCTCATTGGCTTGCATATCACCCTCAGGTTGACTTGACCTGCTCAGACTTTTATCCTTACATTCCATTTGATTTCTTGCATAAGACTCCGATACCTTATCCTCTCTACCCTGGAAGTCAGTTTTCTCTTCCTCCTCTGAGTCTTCACTCATTTCATCTTCTTCCTCTTCTT
Source organism: Rhinophrynus dorsalis (assembly GCA_037306005.1). Classification (NCBI taxonomy): domain Eukaryota; kingdom Metazoa; phylum Chordata; class Amphibia; order Anura; family Rhinophrynidae; genus Rhinophrynus; species Rhinophrynus dorsalis. The sequence goes on from CM074722.1 coordinate 416,546,275, forward strand.
CACACAGAAATCTCTCTCTTTCAGAATCCTCCTCCTCTTCCATGTTCTCCTCTGGATCCTCATCTGTCTCCTCTTCTTCTCCCATTGAATCTTTCTCTTTTTCATTTTTACTTTGTGTCCTCTTACACATTTCACTTCCGCTGGTTTCTTTACAAACTTGCACCTTAGATCTCTTTGAATCTTCCTGCCTCAACCCCACAACTAGTCTTTTGTCTCTTTCTCCATCCAAACTGGCTATCATTCCTTCTGCTTCTTCTCCACTTGTCACACTACCATCCTCAGATGTTTCTCTCTCTTCATTTGATTCCGCTGTATCATGCTTTTCCATTTTTTGGGCCCTTTTCTCCTCATTTTTCACTTCACTTACTATCAATATGCTGCCTCCTTTATTCTCCAATCTTTCTCTTCCTGACTCTTTCATTTCATCCTCTTCATCTTCACTACTGCTTTCTATCTCTTTAATCTCCTGTTCTGTCCCATCTTCCTTAAATCTATCTCTCTCTTCTGCATTTATTTCCTTTCTATCCCTCTCTAGTTCTTCGGTGGTCCATTTCTTCTCATTTTTCACGACTATCACTATGCTATCTGTTTCATTCTCTGTTGCTTCTTTTTCTGACTCCTCCTCCATGTCTTCTTCCTCTTCTTCTTCGTTATTGCTTTCCATCCCTTCTTTACCTATTTCCTTCAGCTCGCCATCCACTCTCTCCTTTACCTTGCTTTCCCCTGACAGTTCATTCTCTGGTGATTTTCTATATGCTCCTACATCATTTGCCTTTGCATATTTTATATTCTCCAAAGTAACATCCACCTCACTTTCCTCCTCTTCTTCACTTTCTGTCTCTTTATCTAGCTCATCAACTTGATCCTTTGTTCCTACAGATATCACTCCTTCATCTTCTGTGTCCAAGTCCAGATCACAATTAACATTTTCATCCTGCTTTCCAATTTCTGTTGCTCCCAGTTCACTTTGTGATAGTGAATGTTTACCCCTACTCTCCAAATGTATCTGCGGATCATCAGATAAATCAGATTCAACATCTGTCTCACTTTGACTAGGTCTCTTTTTCTGAAATGAACCTGCGTTTTCGAATAGACGGTTGTCTGATTTCCCAACCATCTCATTTTTATAACTTAGAGCTCCATTTACTGAACTTTCATCATCTACTTGATCCAAGTCTCTAATAACTTTCTCTTTATGCTGTCCCTCTAGAAACATCCCCACGGTTTCATAAGTTTCAGAGCTTTTAATGAGTCCCATATTATCTAGAGGTTCCCCTGCAAAAATTACATTATTGAGCTCCTCTTGAGTGTGTCTCATAATTTCTTGATGCTGAGAAAATTTGGATGCATCAAACATAATATTACTCTCTTCCATCTGGTGGCTTCTACCTTCCTCATTTTTATAATGGCATGTATTTTTCAACTTATAACCTTCCCAGCAGTTATCAACTGTTTTTGTGTTTAGGTTTAATGATAGTCCAACTTGTTTCCTCAACGCTTCTGTTTTTGAATGATTTCTCTCTTCTTTGGCCAATGTATGTTCAAAAACATCCTGTTGAGATGTTTCTCCGGGAGAATTTGAAGTCATACATCTCTTCTCTGACTTCTGATCTATGTATGAGTTCTGCATCATTGTGTTTTTAGGGTCATGGTTCTTCTTACATGACTTATATCTTAACGACCGACAAAATGATGAAGGTTCTCCTAAGATACAGTATGACCGAGAGGAGGAAGTAGATGATTGCTGTTGGTGGCTGGAGTATGAATCAGATTTATCAACTTGAAGTTGAACTGTGAAAGGCAGAATAAGAGAATAAGATATTGACACAGACAGATAAGAACAAAAACCCATTTACTCTGACCCTGCTTCTGTAGAGTGATACAATCTTAAGAGTTATTATGCTACATAATGCTTTTTAGAGACCTGAGCTTACTACTAGAGGCATGTTTTCATCATCAGAATATAGTTATCTTGTTATGGTGATGGGTTGTACATCAAGCCAGCATAATTAAAATCTGATAATAGAAACTGTTTGCATGACAGGGTACTCTGATCAACAAATTGAGGATGTCTCCTTCTCATAAAGGAGAATCAACGCTTCTATGGTCAGGAAATCCTAATGATCCATATGATTTTTGTCCTTTGTTCAACATAGAACATCTTTAATCAGTTCTGGATGTCATGTCCATGGAGGAGGACATGGCAGCTGCTGCCAGTGTTTTCAAACTGAAGCAGAGTGCATACCCTAACTATCCCCCTTTAAGGACCACAGTGTTGAGCAACGGATTGTGAAGCAATGGGTTGCATAACCCTGTCCTTCAAGAGCTATGATTACCATATGCAGTCGGCAAAATTTGTGTACTGTGGTTCTTCTTGCAACGGTCTTGTCTGCCTCCATATATTTGACACCCTGGACTGATTGAGAAAGTTATCCCTTGAACAAAGGCATAAGGGCAAAATTCATAGGAACCAATAGTGTTCCGTGGCCACAGTAAAGTGAGTGTTATTACTAGAAAATGTTACTGCTCCTTTAAATTGCTCACATTGCTTCTCTGTATAATTAATGTGTTCTTTGAGTAATACTGAAAAATGTTCCTGATCCTTATTAGAAGCAAGGTGGGAGTATTTAAAAAAAAAAAAAAAAAAAAAAAAAAAAAGTGCCTTCTCCCTGCTACCACTTCCCCTCTGCTAAGGGTGACCAATTCCTATTTTCTAGTTCATACATTAGGACTTCGTCCTCGTCATCTCTATAAGAACATCCTAAAATACAGTACACTATATTATAAATTATAATATATTATAAAAACAAAATTAGATTTTAGTGAACCTTACAGTTAAATCCTTTCCTTTTAAGTCCATATGGAACACAGGAGGGCAGGGCAATTCCAAAAGAAAGTTTTGATTTTGTGCAACAAAAATATATTTCTTTATTCTGAGGGAGGGAGATTATTGTCAACTTCCATGTGACAAAGGTCCAAATAAAATCCTAATTTATCTTATGTCCACTATGGAACACAAGAACCATGGGAGTTGATCTCCATCCTCCAGGAGGGCAGGGCACTTCAAAAAGACAGGTCTTTGGGGTGGAGACTCCCTCCTCTTCCTCCAGCTCAACCCCACATCTACTTCAAGATTCATGTGTGACAAATGCCAAGGAAAAAACCTAAGCACGTAACAAGAAAAAGTAGCTCCTACGACTAAGACCCCAAGAAAACGCTTCTGCCTGGGGAAGGAAACTCATGAAGGTTTTTCTCCGGGTGGGAGTCCTGTGTTCATAGACTGAAGAGAAAATTATTTAATAGTAAGTTACACTAAAATCCTATTTTCTCTTATGTCCAATATAGAACACAGGAACCATGGAGATATACCAAAGCATCCCAAAGATTCGTGGGATGGAATGCAAACATTCCATCCTGAAGTGTGTTGTAACCACGTACCAGTGGAGACACTTCAGGTCCAAAATGGGTTTAACAGAAACTTGAAAAAGTTCTCTTAGGCTGGGACAGAACCTGTTTTTCCAGAACAGTGGAGAAGGAGTCTTTGGAACCTTTGACAAGCAGAAGTGATGGGGAGGACTGGACTTGAAATCTATGCAGTAACCTTCTGACCACCCACAAAACACACTGGTCCATTATAGAGGAGGCCCAGGCCCCCTACAGGCAATGACAGACCAAGACTCAGCGAGTCATGAGGAGGTTGGCTTGTCAGACTTGGACTTTGCAGAATATATCTTGTTTTTCGGCAGGGCGCGCTTGTGATAACCGGATTGGTGTGCGTTTGGGGGGGGGGGGACAAAACCCACACAATTTCCTTAGAACATCAGAATGCCTAGCATCAGATAGCTGTTCTCCCCACACATCAATAGCTCTATTGACCCGAGCACAGACAAAAATAGGCCTCAGCGCTGCCCCAGTGGCCACAAAGTTTGGCTTAAAAGAGAATCAAGTCACAGATCAGCCTGATCCATGAGGAGTACAGTTTTGGGAAACGGTTATTAAGAAAACTTCTCTTATCTCAACTTTTCCATTTTACCAGAAGGATCTAGTCAAGTTATTGGGTGGAAATACAGGAGGTTCTTTCTTGTGCCTCTGGAAGATATCCTGAGAAGCTGAACCCTCATCAGGAACCTTAAAGGGATAGTAATACTTCGTTTTAACTTTATTTTATTTTGTAGGCATTAAAAAGACATGAAGAATAATATAAGTCTTATCTCTCAAACCTTTATGGTTTAAGAGATATTCACAAACAAAGTATCCCCCCCCTGTTCAACCAGATCAGAAGGGAGGTGCCCAGGTAGACTGCAGAGAGGGACAATCTTCAATTAAGATAAGGGAAAAAGCTGAAAAACTTGTCAAGGGGGGGAAGGGCTTTCATTGTTTTCATACAAAGAAAATTGTCCCCTTCTGTTATCTGTCTGGTCATACAACCTGATCCACATCTGAGAAGAGATGGCTTACACTAGGTAAAAGGGGCGGGGAGGGGAACTTTGCTTGTGAATATCTCATAAACCATAAAGGATTGAGAGATAAGACTTATATCATTCTTCATGTTTTTTTAATGCCTACAAAATAAAATAAAAGTTAAAACGAAGTATTACTATACCTTTAAGGGTCTCCCACAACTCTTTGATGAGCCCCAGTGGGGAGAGGGTCAGCCTAACAGGAATCTCAAAGGAAAAGGAAGAGTCCATATCATCATCATCTTCTGAATCTAATTTCTCCTCAGAAAACCTGAATATGACCCTTAAAAACAGGTTCAACCTGTTTAAAAGTGAGCAATGGTTTCCAAGAATGGAGAACACCCTGAATGGAAGAAGGGATAGCTACCAGAGATGATAGTAGAGTTTTAACCAAAGTGGACTCTTGGTCAATGCTGAATGGCCCCGGAAGAGTGGTAAGGGCAATCACAAGAGGGCCATAGAGACCCAGAGTAATCCAAAGAATGGAGAACACCCTGAACAGTGTATACGTCAATGATCTACTATTTGTATACTTCAATGATCTACTATTTTTGGATTCCATTTATGTCTATAATTCATGTAATTTTAATTTCTGGAGGATTATTTTACTCAGGTTACTCAGGTGCACCATTGGCTAGGAAGAAGAGGCAGGGCAATGCTGGAAGCGGCCGGCAGACCCTGTCAGGCTACCAAAATTAGACTACAGAGGGGGAAAGGAGGATATGGGTAAGTGGGGAGGGAGGGAAGCAGTGCGGCAATGGCATTTTTTTGTGTGTGACAGGGTAAAAAAAGGGTGCGCACTACACATAGGCACAATTGTTTCCCCCTAAAATCTTGGGTATAATGTACACCTGCATATTATACACACATGTGTATTATACCAGAGATTTTACAGTAGTTAAAATATTCCCAGCTTAAATGTAATGCCCCCAGAAAGACCTAAAAAAAATAGGATGATAAATCCTTTTCTCTAAGTCCATACAGGTTACTGGTAACTTTGAGTAAGCGATCAGCCCCTTTAATAGGCAGGAACAATTCTGAGAAGTGACTGCTGGGTGGAGCCTACCTCCTCTCCTTAGCTTGCAGCTAGCCAATCCCCAACCAGTAAGATTTGCAGACTAACTATTGACTAGGAAGTAAGAAAGTAAAGGAAGACTCCTGTGAGCATGATCCTGAAAGGACCCCACATTCTGCTGCAGGAGCACCAGGCATGGTCCCTTGACATGGTGGGAGACCAGTAACCTGTATGGCCTAAGAGAAAATAATTTAACAAGTAAAATCCTATTTTCTCTGTCGTCCAATACAGGTTACTGGTAACTTTGGGATGTCCAACCAATAGGTTCCCCAGGGCCAGAAGAAGGCAAGAACCAGGTACAGGCCCCCAAAGTCACCAGAGCACCAATGAACCTACAGATCATAAATAACTCAACACTAACCGCAAAGTGTCAACAGACACTGAACAGGGGTAAAATAAACCACATGAACTGTTACACAGTACACAGAACTAGAGCCAACAGGGCTGAAACGTGAAGAGTACCGAGAGACTGAGGAGATCCTAGACAGGCAAGGCTGCCTCCAGGATCTTTTTCCCAAAACTGGCATCAGGTGATGCCAGGACATCCACACGGTAGTGTTTAGAAAAGGTGTGCACAGATGACCAAGTGGCCGCTTTGCACAACTGATCAGCTGAGGCCTGGTTCTTGTAGGCCCAAGAAGCCCCAATAGACCTCACAGAATGAGCCGTGACCCTGAAGGGAACAGGCTTCTTCAGAAGTTTGTAAGCCTTACGAATCGTGGACTTGATCCAAGAAGCGATAGTAACCTTGGAAGCAGGCTTCCCTACCCTAGGATCCTCAGGAATGACAAAGAGTGTTAAACTGCCTCAAGGACTCAGTGCGATGCACATAGAACTTGAGACAACGCACAACATCCAACAGATGAAGATCCCTCTCTGTCAGAAGTAGGGTTAGGACAGAAGGAAGGAATCACAATCTTCTGATTGATGTGGAACTAGGACACAACCTTCAGGAGAAACTCTTGTGAAGTGCAAAGCACCGCCTCGTCCCTGTGAAAAACCAAAAAGGGCGGTTTACAGGACAGGGCATGTAGCTCCGCAACTCGGCGAACATAAACAATCGCCAGGATAAAGGCCATCTTCCACGTCAGCATATGTAGTAGAATGGTAGCCAAAGACTCAAAAGGAAGACGCTGGAGCACTCCCAAGACCAGGTTAAGATCCCACTGAGGAGCAGGGGACTTAACCACCAGATGGGTATGAGCAACACCCTGGAAAAAAATCTTGACATCAGGAATGATGGCAAGACGCCTCTGAAAAAAGACAGAGCGCAGAAGTCTGAACCTTGAGAGAACTCAGACTGAGTACTTTATCCACACCATCCTGGAGGAAGGAAAGAACTGTAGAAAGGTCAAAATCCTGAGATAGGTCTTTGTCAGCACACCAAGCCAGGAAGGTAGACCAAACTTGATGGTAGGCCTTAGAGGAAACAGTCTTGTGGGCACTAAGTATAGTAGCCACAACACCAGAAGAAAATCCTTTCTTCCTCAAAATTGAGGATTCAGTCTCCATGACGTCAAAGCCAGAAGATGAATGTCTTCTTTCCAGAGGTAGAACTGTAGGAGGAGGTCTGGACGGGTGGGAAGTCTAAGAGGTTCTGCCACTGAGTGGTCTAGAAACTCCGGAAACCAAGCCTGTCGAGGCCAGTACAGAGTAATCAGAATGACTGGGCAGTGCTCCATTCTCAGGTTCCGAAGAACTCTGTTCAACAAGGGAATAGGAGAGAAGATGTAAGCTAGAGGAAACGTACACAGGATCGACAAGGCATCCACTGCCAGAGCTATGGAATCCGCCCAGCGAGAGCAGAATGTTGGAACCTTCCTGTTGTGTCTGTTTGCCATCAGGTCTATGCATGGAAGACCCCACCGCTGGATAATGAGGTTGAACACCTCCGGATGCAGCTCTCACTACCCGCTATCCACTGTGTGTCGACTGAGGAAGTCTGCTAGAACGTTGTCTACTCCAGGAATATGAACTGCAAAAATGGCAGGGACATGCTCCTCTGTCCAAGACAAAATAGCCTTGACCTCTAGCCAAGCTGCGACACTTCTTCTTCCGCCTTGCTTGTTGATGTAGGCTACCTCTGTGGCGTTGTCCGATTGCACCCTTACCGGGCAATCCGCCAGTTGTCGTGTCCAGTGATGTAGGGCATGAAATATCTCCCGAAGCTCCAAGACATTGATGGGAAGGAGAGATTCCTCCTGAGACCACTTGCCCTGAACACTCAAGTGCCCCAACACCGCTCCCCACTGGGAGAGGCTGGCATCCGTCATCACTGTGGTCCAGAAGGGCACCAGGAAGGGTCAACCTTTCAGGAGATTGTTCAGGTTGAGCCAACATAAGAGACTCTGCTCCACTTGAAGAGGAAGAGACAAGGACCTTTTTAGGAGATCTGGACAGCCCTTGGACCAGGATCAGAAGCCTCTGAAGTTCCCTGGTGTGAGCCATAGCAAACGGAACTGCTTCTATGGTGGAAATGAACTTCCCCACCAAGGATGACAACTTCTTGGCTGGAACAGGATCCTGAGACAGGACAGCTTGGACCTTGTCACGGTTTGTTAAGACTCTCGGACGCAGTTAGGTAAAAACACAACTTTATTGAAAAGTAAAGGGCAACCCCATAGGGTATCATACACGTACACACATATATCTTTATTGACAGGAAAGCAATAAATAACAATAGCAATATAGGCTCTACCGGCCTTACCAATATACCGGACAAGGCAGCCAATTGACAGGAGACTAATACTGGCTCTACCGACCTTGCCAATACCGGGTAAGGAAACCCAAGGAATAAGACAGGTTCTACCGGCCTTACCAATATACCGGGCAAGGCAGCCTGGTAATGAGAGAGTGGTAACCACGAAGCCTCAGTGACTGGAAGGTGGTAGCAACAGTCACAGGGATGACAAAGAGGCTAGTCAGCATAAGTAGCCCGCCGGCAAATGACAGGCAAACACCCGGACCAGCGTACTGAGAACAGTAAAGCACAAGCAATAGAGACCAGCGGATGGAAGTGGAGCGAACCAGTGCCCTACACTTGGAACGCCGTAAATCTGTAGTAGCAGCCAAGTAGTTGTGGAGTGAACCAGTACCCTGTAAGTGGAATGCAGACTGATCCTGCAATACAGCCGGGTGGCTTAAGGAGCGAACCAGTACCCTGTACGTGGAACGCAGACTGATCCTGCAATACAGCCAGGTGGCTATGGGGCGAACCAGTACCCAGTACGTGGAATGCTAAACAATCCAGAAATACTGCCGAATGGCTAGAGGAGCGAACCAGTACCCTGTACGTAGAACGATTAAACAATCCTGCAATACGGCCAAGTGGCTAGAGAAGCGAACCAGTACCCTGTACGTGGAACGCTTAAATAATCCTGACATACAGCCGAGAGGCAAGAGGAGCGAACCAGTACCCCATACGTGGAACGCTAAACAATACTGCAATACTGCCGAGTGGCTAGAGGAGCGAACCAGTACCCTGTACGTAGAACTATTAAACAATCCTGCAATACGGCCAAGTGGCTAGAGAAGCGAACCAGTACCCTGTACGTGGAACGCTTAAATAATCCTGACATACAGCCGAGAGGCAAGAGGAGCGAACCAGTACCCCGTACGTGGAACGCTAAACAATACTGCAATACTGCCGAGTGGCTAGAGGAGCGAACCAGTACCCAGTACGTGGAACGCTAAAGGATTCTGAAATACAGCCGGATGGCTTGAGGAGCGAACCTGTACCCAGTACGAGGAACGCTAAACAATCCTGCAATACAGTCGGGTGGCTAGTGGAGCGAACCAGTACCCAGTACGTGGAACGCCAATGATCCTGCAATACAGCCGGGTGGCTAGAGGAGCGAACCAGTACCCAGTACGTGGAACGCTAATAGATAGTAAAAACAGCCGGGCGTCTCAGGAACGTCAGATAACTGTAGGCGAACTGGACAGGAACCAGCAGGTGGAAGCAGGAACCAGCATACAGACGATCAACCGGAATCAGGAACGGCGGCGGCAACTGGCAGCAGGAAGCGGTGACATCAACCGGATCAGACGGAAGCAGGAACTAACAGACAAGTAACACTGGAACAGGATGAATACAGGTAGCAGGAACACAGCAGAGGCCCAGGATGCTCAGGAACGAAGTGTACACTCAAGCAGCATAGCGACAACACGAAAGGGCAACCAAAGGGTGCCCAGGCTAGGTTTAAATAGGCAATGCAGGGCGGGCTGAAAGCAGCCAGCCAAAGGAGAGCCCCCTACTGGTGATAGACACAATAGGAGAGCAATCACGGGCACCGTGATAGACCTTTAGTGCTATCTGATGAGCCACTTTGTCTGTTAGAAACACCATTCCCCTCTGAGTGTGGAAGAGGAGACCCAGAAATACCATCTTCTGAGAAGGAACAAGGTCTGACTTGTCCAAGTTGATGATCCACCCGTGATGGGAGAGAGCATGAATGCAGTCCTGCAACTGCTGGTGAAGGAGTTACGGAGACGAGGCCTTCAGAAGGAGGTCGTTCATAAATGGAGTCACCCTGATTCCGTTCTGATGTAGGACGGATATCTAAGCTCCTAGGACTCTGTTGAAGACTTGAGGAGCCGTGGTCAGGCCAAAGGGGAGGGCAGAGAACTGGAAGTGCCCTCGGTCACAGGCAAAGCTGATATACTGCTGACTCTCTGGATTAATGGTGATGTGCAGATAGGCATCCTGAAGATCCAGAGTGGCCAGAAACTCCCCAGGAGACATGGCCGCTATCACTGTGCGCAGAGACTCCTGGCGGTATTGGGAACTGACCATAAAGGAGTTGAGATCCTTCAGATGCAAAATGGGGCAACAGCTTCCATCCTTCTTGGAAACCACAAAGAGGTTGGAGTAGAATCCCAAGCCCCTCTCCTGAGGGGGAACTGGCTCCAGGACCACCTTGTCTAGAAGGGCCTGTATATCTTCCTCGAAAAGGCATCTCTTTTCTGCTCCCAAGGGAGAACGAGAAACAAAGGTCCTTGGAGGAGGATGAGTGGTGAAGGGAATTCTGTATCCCGAGGCCACCACTTGCAAAACCCAAGCGACCACCTACCTGCGGGTGGGGACCCGGGTTCGGGGAGTCATGCAGAAGAAGGCTTAGAAGCCTTGGGCTTCGTGGAGAACTTGGATCTCCATTGCTGCTTAGGCTTGGATGAGGAGCGCGTAGTCTGAGGGACCGTCTGGGTCATTTGGCGCAGGTCTGCCTAAAAGGAACAAAAAAGCTGATTCCTTTTAACAGGTGCCTTCTTCCTCAGGACCACTGGCAGGTGAGAACTTTTCCCTCCAGTGGCCTCGTTGATGAGATCCTTGAGAACAGACCCGAACAGGGAAGAACACTGAAAAGGCAAAGACAGCAGAGCCTTCTTAGAGGCTGTGTCAGCCGACCAGATCTTAAGCCAAAGAGCCCTTCTGGCTACCACAGATATGGTAAATGCCTTGGCTACCATACACACAGCGCGGCAGAGACATAATGCTGAGCCTCAGCAATGTTGGCGAGAAGACACAACATGTCAGAAGTAGCGGCTCCTTGACTGACAGCAGAATTGAGTTGTTCAGTCCAAACAGCCACAGCCCTATTAACCCATGCAGCAGCAAAGGTAGGGCGAAGAGCAGAGCCTGCTGTCACAAAAATAGCCTTGAGAGAAGTCTCAAGCTTCTTGTCAGTCCAGTCTTTAAGAGCAGTGATGTCAGCCACTGGCAAGGCAGCTGACTTAGCAAGCCTGGAAACTGGGGCATCCACTTTAGGGGGATGAACCCACTGAGTAAGGGCCTTTTCAGAAAACTGATATAGGTTCGCAAACTTTTTAGACACAGATGGTTTCTTGTCTGGAAATTTCCACTCCTCAGACACCAAGCAGTCAAGGGTGGGATTGGGTGGAAAGCAGGCATGGGGCCTAACAGATTCCTGGAAAACATCAGAGGGATCAGAAGACACCTCCTGCACCAAGGGAATGTTCAGGGTGAACAACACAGCCCTGATCAGGCCCTCAGCCGAGGGAATGGTGTCCGCCTCGAAGGGGTCTCCAAAAACTGAGATGAAGGAACAGCTGAACAGTCATCATCAGAGTCCACCAATAATTCCTCCTCAGAGGAATCAGACACATCAGGTACACCCAGCGGTTTAGGCAGGGAAGATCTGATAGGGGTGGGGGTCTGCAAACAATTGAAGACCCCCCCTGTAGTTTGGATGGAAGGAGTTGTAAGGTGGACCGGAGGTCCCTGGTAGTAGCCTTAAACTCTTGCATCCATATTGGCACTAGTGCATGGCTGGAGGCCCCAGCTCGGGATTCAGGGGCAGCAGTGCATGCTGGGCAAATATGACTTGAATAATCTTTAGGTAACCCTGATTGACATGAGGTGCAATGAGCAATGGGGGGGCACAGACATCCCAGTATCCTTAGTCTTAGGTTTAGTCCCAAGGTCTAACGAAGTAGACATTTTCACAGAGTCAAAACGGTCAAAGTATCAAAACACCCACAATAAAGCATGTATGATAATTAATGCACACCAGAAACACTAAATTAAGACTTATCTGGTAGGCAAAGGGATAACCTGCAGAGGAGAGGAGAGTCCAAGACCTGGGTAGGATACTCTATCTGCGAATACACAAAATGGCTGCCGCGATGGTAGCCAATCAAAAACGAGCGCGTGAAGCGGGCACTTATGGGAAACATAGTTTCGCTGAGAGAGTGCCCCAACAGTGCCCGAAGCCCCCTAAAGCCCCCAACATCCCCAAAATGTTAACCGGATGACAGAGCAAGGGAAAACCAACAACATGAGCCATCTCTGACCACGCTACAAGGAGAGGTTGCAGAGACATGTCCCAAAACTGTAAAGTCCCATAGAAGTGAATAGAGCAATGGCATCTATAGGGTAAATGCGCGCCTTAAGGGCGCAGAACATAAAGTTAGCAAGGTGAATACCAAACGTTAAACCACTCAATAAACACTGAACCAAACAGGGAATATGCCCAAAACCCCCCTTAAAGTGCTAACCAGCAGCAAAAGGGTTAAGTTACCACAGAAACTTGCTCCAAACACCTCACAGACATACAGAATAAAACCAGTGAGTGCATGAGTATGTAATAGGAGCTGCAATAGAGACCCCTGTGCAGAGGGGAAGCATGGGACATGTGGACCTCAGCACTCAAAGGGTGCTCACCTTTTTCAATAGGCCTTCGGTCTTCAGATTACCATATATCAAGAAGAAGCCTCTGTGGGCAACTCCTGGAGAAAGAACTTGCAGCCAAGATTTCCCCCCCAGGGCTTAGGTCCACAAAAGTGCTTGGTAAACTGAGCTATCCACATTTGGGTGACGGGAATTGTCAGTGATGGTAATCCGCCTAATGGCGGTATTCCATTTCTAACAGAAAAATAATAAAAAGCTAAAACTATAGCAGAACGGTTCTCTTGCTTGTGTCTTGACCAAGGAACAAATCTTACTGGTTGGGGATTGGCTAGCTGCAAGCTAAGGAGTAGAGGTAGGCTCCACCCAGCAGTCACTTCTCAGAATTGTTCCTGCCTATTAAAGGGGCTGATCGCCTACCCAAAGTTACCAGCAACCTGTATTGGATGACAGAGAAAAGTACTTATCCAGTAGCAAAGGGTTAAACTGGAGAGGAGAGCAGAAGAGTCAGCTTCTGCATTGGATAAGCAAAAGGTGCCAGCCAATTGGAAAAAATCTGGGAACTGGGGGGATTATGATAAATGTAATTTTCTTCCTTGCTTGTTGCTTAGCAATGTGTGGCTCTCCAGCTGTGGATTGTGGTGCACTCTGTGCACCATGATATGGAGCATGAGTAGACAAGAAGAAAGAGCCCTCTCTGACCATTCTAGCATAAATAGTTGCAGAGATACATTCCAAAGACTTTTCTCCCATTAAAGGCTATGGAGCAAAGACAGCCATGGATAGGGACTGGATCTTAACCCCTTAACGACCAGCGGATTTGGAGTACTATTACCCATGAGGGCCGCATAGACTACATTCAGGGAGGCTGTGCATTTGAGCGACCAAATGTACCGGCCTGCTGAAAGGGAGACTTAAACTAACTGCTCTGGTCTTGAAGTAGTCAGTTTTAGACTCTCCACATGATCACAGCTCACCAGCAGGAGAGCTATGATCAAAAATGTCATGACGTGCCAGGACAGTCCTGGTCCTTAACGCACGGACACTCACAATGGTCCAGAAAAGTGGGTGTACAAGACAAAGCCTGTAGTTCGGCAATGATATGAAAGGATACGATGCCCAGAAGGAAGGCCATTGTGAGAGTCAGAAGACACAAAGAAGCAGTTGAAGGAAGTTTAAAAGGAGACTTCTGAAGAACTAGCAACAAACTCAAATCCCATGGAGGAGTGGGATCCCTGAAAGCAGAGTAGACATGAGCCACCCCATAGACAAAGGTTTTGATATCATGGAGGAAATCAATATGCTTCTGAAAAAAGAAAGGAGAGAAAAGAGATCTGAACATTAATAGAACTCAGGCTGAGACCCTTGTTGACACCATCTGGAAGAAAATCCAGAATCATAGGAAGACTGGAAAGCTGTGGAGAGGCATCTCGATCAGCGCACCACTGGTAGGATAAGCCTTAGATGAGACCAGCTTCCGAGCTTAGTAGCACAGAGCATAGTAGATAAGACAGCATCCGAAAATCCCTTCTTCAAGATGCTGGTTTCAAGAGCCATGCTATCAAAGCCAAACTTTCCACTCGAGGATGATGAACCACTCTCTGGAATAGGAGATCTGGTCTCAAGGGAAGGTGAAATGGTTCAGTAATGGACATACTGAGAAGGTCTGAGAACCAAGCCTGACGGAGTGATCAGTTGAATTGTGCAATCTCCATCTTGATCTCTCTCAACTGGGAATCAGAGGAAATGGTGGAAACACATTTGCCATATTAAAGTTCCATGCAATGGATGTTGTGCCCAAAGCAAAAGATAAAGGATCCATTTTCTTAGTGCAGAACTAAGGAATTTCAGGTTCAACAATATGACCTACACTTATCTTCAATTAAAACATTATACCCAAAGCATGCTGCCAAACCTTTCATCTCAACTTCAAAACAACCCTCTTGAGGGTTGCTTAAAGTCTGGGATGGGCATTTGCTTTAGCACCTTCCTGATATACAAACAAATAATTCCATGCCGATTAAACCATTAATAGAGGGGGGGATTGAGGGGGTGGCTGCAGGACATTCCAGACTCTACGACAGAAACCATATTTGTCACCTTCACCTGACCTTTGCAGCTCTCCCTCTACATACTTTCACAAACTGATGTATAGACCCCCTCCACAGAACATGCATTACCCCCACAATAACACAAACTCAGCATAACAGCCGAAATAGCGTTATCTAGAAAGAAATACTTCATTGGAACGGTCTACAAAGTGTGCCTGGCTTGCACACTGTACAAAAGTTTTAGGCAGGTATGATAAAATGCCGTACAGTAAGAATGCTTTCAAAAATAGACATGTTAATAGCTTATTTTTATCAATTAACAAAATGCAAAGTGAGCTAATAAGACAAATATAAATCAAATCAATATTTGGTGTGACCACTGTTTGCCTTCAAAACATCATCGATTCTTCTAGGTACAGGTAGAAGTCAGGGATCCTGTAGGCATATAGTCAGATGTGTGATTATAAATATAATATGTAAGTTGAAACACAATCATTAACTGAAGAAGAAACAGCTGTGTAGGAGGAAAAGTCAAACTCAGCTAACAAGGTGAGGTTGCTGAAGACAGTTTAATGTCAAAAGTCATACAAGACTGAGCAACACGACAGAAGGTAATTATACTGCATCAGCAAGGTCTCCCTCAGGCAGAAATTTCAAGGCAGATGGGGGTTTCCAGATGTGATGTCCAAGCCCTTTTGAAGAAGCACAAAGAAACAAGCAATGCCGAGGACCATAGATGCAGTGGTCTACCAAGGAAACTTAGTGCAGCAGATGAAAGACACATCATGCTTAATTCCCTTTGCAATTGGAAAAATTGGCAGAAAACAGTGGGACCACAGTACACGCATCTACTGTCTGGAGAAGTCTGGTTAGAAGTGGTCTTCATTGAAGACTTGCGGCCAAAAAGCCATACCTCCGACTTGGGAACAAGGACAAGTGACTCAACTATGCACAAAAACACAAGAACTGTGGGGCAGAAGAATGGCAGCAAATGCTCTGAACTGATCAGTCAAAATTTGAAATATTTTGTTGTAGCAGAAGGCAGTTTGTTTGCTGGAGGGCTCAAGAGCACACAAGAATGAACATCTGCAGGCAACAGTGAAGCATGGTGGAGGTTCCTTGCAAGTTTGGGGCTGCATTTCTGCAAATGGAGTTGGGTATTTGGTCAGAATTAATGGTATCCTTAATGCTGTGAAGTGCAGGCAGATACTTATCGGTCATGCAATACCACCAGGGAGGCATCTGATTGGCCCCAAATTTATTCTGCAGCATGACAACCACCCCAAACATACAGCCAAGTTAATTAAGAACTATCTTCAGCGTAAAGAAGAAAAAAGAGCCCTGGAAGCGATGAAATCAGGGCCCCCATACCAACATCATCGAGTCTGTCTGGGATTACATAAAGAAAGAGAAGCAACTGAGGCTGCCTAAATACACAGAAGAACTGTGGTTAGCTCCCCAAGATGTTTGGAACAACCTACCTGCCGACTATGTGCAAGTGTACCTATAAGAACTGATGCTGGTTTGAAGGCAAAGGGTGGTCAAATGAAATATTGATTTGATTTAGATTTTTCTTCTGTTCACTCACTTTTCATTTTGTTAATTGATAAAAATAAACTATTAAAGGGATAGTAATACTTGGTTTTAACTTTATTTTATTTTGTAGGCATTAAAAAAACATGAAGAATGATATAAGTCTTATCTCTCAATCCTTTATGGTTTATGAGATATTCACAAGCAAAGTTCCCCTCCCCGCCCCTTTTTCCTAGTGTAAGCCATCTCTTCTCAGATGTGGATCAGGTTGTATGACCAGACAGATAACAGAAGGGGACAATTTTCTTTGTATGAAAACAATGAAAGCCCTTCCCCCCCCTTGACAAGTTTTTCAGCTTTTTCCCTTATCTTAATTGAAGATTGTCCCTCTCTGCAGTCTACCTGGGCATCTCCCTTCTGATCTGGTTGAACGGGGGGGGGGGGATACTTTGTTTGTGAATATCTCTTAAACCATAAAGGTTTGAGAGATAAGACTTATATCATTCTTCATGTTTTTTTATTGCCTACAAAATAAAATAAAGTTAAAACGAAGTATTACTATCCCTTTAACATGACTATTTCTTACTTTACAGCATTTTTTCACACCTGCCTAAACATTTGCACATAACTGTATAAATAAAACAAACATAATTAAAACACAATATTCTAATTGAACATGTGTATCAGCAATAATGAGCAAAATAATTCCAACCATAGTATGCTGCATTGTTTAACTATATACCTCTCAAATTAGATTGAATGATTGTGCCAAAAAAGTGAAATCTACTAATAATAAATGTGAAAAAAGTTGGTGGAAGGGTGATAAAAATCAGCAATTCAACTGACATAATAAAACTAAAACATTACAATTGTTATAAAGATAACAACATTAATGACACCTAAAATAAATAGTGAATTCCCTCATATAGGTGTTAAAAACTATACATGAAAGAAGGTTTAGAAATACTGTGAGAATTTGTTTTTATAGGAAAACAAAACGTCTGTAGTTATATTACTTGAAGATACCCCGCAAAGTGTATTAAAGGGATACTAATGTTTCATAATAAAAGCAGCTCTAATTAATCATCATAGTATTTGGACTTTGGAGAGTGTTATTTCAATTCTGTCAGAGTTGTAAGTCCATACCTTGCCTATTAACCCTTTGGGTACCAGAGGGGTAGGAAACATGCTAAGCAATGCTTTCCTACCTCTCTGGTACTCAAAGGGTTAATTGTGGAATAAAATACAGATTTGTCCACTACATGGACGTCCATGAGGTGGATGTGAATGGGGTTAGTATGTCACATATATGCAATATATGTGACATACTAAGGGGGGGGGATGTGGAAGGAGCATTGTGTAGTGCTTGGTGTACTAGTTTTATTGATTTTAACCCTTTGAATGCCACAGGGGTGAGCAGTGCACATCCCTATGGCATTCAAAGCTGTCCATGGTGCTGAAAGCCTTCTCTGTGTTCCCCTAGTGGCTGGGTAGGGAAAAGCACAGAGAATGCTGTTCAGAACTGGAGACGTGGGTTTTCTACTCTGACTTGTGTGCTGTTCTCCAAAAAAAATAGGCGTTAGATTTCTGGAGAGAAATGTTGCAATTTAACGCGAGTTAGCCCTAACTCCAACATTTGAATAGCTTTTGGCGTCATTTGTACATTATCCTCTATGGGTGAGATCTTGCTGTTCTGGTGACGGGCGATGTCTGTTTCAGAACTGGCGTCGCTTGTTTCTAGTAGAACATTTGCATTGCTCAATTGACGTTAAAACCAGCGTCTCCAGTTTTTTCTGGCGACGCGAACATTTGGATCGAGCCCTCAGTGAGGTGGATATATAATAGAAAGGTATATCCCAATAAAGGTAAGGATTAGACCATAAAACAAGTAGAGTTGTTCTTATGTAGTTACTAACACATAAATTAACATTGTTCACATGATACAATGAAACCCAGATGAGTGTTCTCCAAATCGGTTTTCTCAAGGCAATCAACTTTAACCCTTAATACACCACATGAGGTTATCTTACTAAAGCAATATAGCTGTACACTTTTTTTTGCATTCCTATGAAAAACGTTCACAGTATTCCTTTTTCTATGCCTTGTGTCAAATATAGTTAAGACTTATATGAGGGATTCCAGTATTTAATTCACTATTTAATTCAGATGTATTTAATATAGTTTTCAACTCCACTGAGAAATATCCATTAATTTAAGTGGAGCTTTTAATCCCATTAATACAGAGGTCTCCAACACATTGATTTGCCATATATATCAATAGGAATTGTGTTAATTCTTTCCACTGTGGTGGTCTTGATCTGCTCCAGAATATCTCCACTTTCTTTTGAACATAGGGCCCTAAGGGACAGACTTTATTTGACATCATATTATATAAGACAGGGAAAGCAAAATAAGGACTTTGAAGCATTGAGGGTAGGGGACTTTAAAGTGAAGTTTCCTGTAAAAAAAAAAAAAAAAAATCAAGTTATTTCATGTCATCATAGGCTTTGTTCACACTAGTGATTCTAGTGCTGGGTTTGGTAACTAAGCTAAATGCCAGTGAACTGTGAACTTTCCCCATGACTTGAAACCAGGGCTGTTCAGTAGCGCTGATCTGCATGGTGGCCTAAGGGCCATGGTTCAGATCTGAACCAACTGGTGATGAGGATGTAGAGATATATGTCTCAAAGTCAAATAAATGATCCAAGTGGCTGTCAGCAAGTGATATATGGTTGTTGCCACAAATGTGGGTCTGTGATTTCCAGTGGGGTAGCAGAACAAGGCTGGGGTGTCAAACAGTACAACAGTTGATCAGTGACTACCAGTGGAACAAAGCTAGGTTGTCAGTGAGTATGTGTGGGTGGACACTGGAATATAACCCCCCCTCCAGCATGGGCTATGCAATGCATGTTTTGTTCGTCCATATAATACATAAAGAAACACAAATGAGAGATTTTTTCAGTACCTCTGTTAATATTTATAATGATAATCATAATTTAGCTTATATTTTCTTACCTGGCCTTTCGCATAAATCCTCTCCTCCACACTGTGACACATTGCATTGCTGGTAAACAAAATCTTCACTCACAATTTGTTGTGGGGCAACCAAGTCTTTTTCTCTACAATATCTCTCAAAGTTTCCACTGCATTTGCAATGGTGGATGTCTCTGTAGATTCTTTGAGAACTGGACCTGTCTTTGATGGTTCCAACATTTTGGCTTCTAACCTCTGAAGATTTCCTCAGACCTTGAGACATACTCATTGTGCACTTATCAGTTCTTGGACCCATGATATGAGTCTTCTTTGTTTGAACTTCTAGGGTTGTATCTGGGGCTTTCAACTCTTCTTTTAGTGGATTTCCAGAATTTCCATTTATATATGGATACAGAATGCACCAGCAGGTTAAGGGAACTTGAGCATGGTAAGGGCATCCTAATATGATGAATGAGAGGGAAAAATTGTAATACAATATCAGTATTTGCTGTCTAAGATATTTTACTATAACAGTATTCAAATTATCTATGCATTTTAGCAATTAGATCAGTGTCAGGCAACCAGACTCACCAAAATGGCCTCGTGTGTGAGACACTCTGATGTTGCAGGCTTAAGTGTCGCCAAGCCGAGTAGTGTCCATCTGTGCCTTAACACTTTGAGTGCCAGAGGGCTCTGCAACACATTAC
This sequence comes from Rhinophrynus dorsalis, assembly GCA_037306005.1. Classification (NCBI taxonomy): domain Eukaryota; kingdom Metazoa; phylum Chordata; class Amphibia; order Anura; family Rhinophrynidae; genus Rhinophrynus; species Rhinophrynus dorsalis. Next base: position 416,566,218 of record CM074722.1, read on the forward strand.
AAAGCAATGCGTGGCAGACCCCTCTGGCACTCAAAGGGTTATTGGTTATCCATGAAGTGGGCATCTTAACCCTTTGAGTGCCATGGTTTAAACAAAGTAAAGAAAAAAAAACAAAACATGATGCGTGGATTTTCATAATGGTGAAGGACATCAGCCCTCATTTTTCCACAAAATCAAATGTGTTATCTGAAGTAGAAAGAGAAAATGTTAACACCAAAACAATCCAGTGGCCAGTGCACTTCGATTACCGGTGGCTCAGTATTAGCGTTTCTAATCACCATAGTGCAGTTTCTAAGCTATGATTTGCCAGTCATAACGTATTAACTCCCAGCCTGGGAGTATAGCAAATATAGCTGCACCACTCAACAGCAAGGGGGTTGGGGGCTAAGTTAAATCAATGTTATGAACTCCCCCCATATTGACAAAGGCGCATCTAGGAGTCAAAATACCCCTTTACTATTTTTAGTCCTCATTTCATGAATAGAGAGAATAGCCCATGAATCCCTCTTCCCTGAAGTCAGTTTAACCTTCACAAAGATTTTTCCTAAAAGCTTAAACATGAAATAAACACATTTTCCTATATTTGGGTTATACACATTATTCCAGTAGCTTGAGAAGTTCTTAAAATGGCACTGTGGAGGGCTGCTAGTTTCCCATCCCAGGTCTACATACTCTTTGAACAAGATGTGCTATAAAATTATCTTTATTTTCAAATATGGCAAACTCAGAAATGGGAAGGGAATACGTAGTATTTTTAGGTTAGGGCTGTGAGATTTATATTGGACCTCAATTCCATTTAAGCATTTACTTTGCCATCCAGGACTGGTCTGATGTCCAATGACAATTATTTGTTTTTGCTGAGGCATAGTGCAACAGCAGGGCCAGCCCAAGACATTGTGCTGCCTGGGTCCAAGAATGAAATGCTGCCCCCCCACCAAAACCACACCCACATGGTTATGAAAAGGTTAAAGTGCTGTCCTATGTGAAAGATTGATATCTAACACTGCTGCAAATGTAAAAAAGACAGTTATAAAATATATATTATTATTTTTTTTAAGATATTTTATAACTGTCCATTTTTTTTTTTAATTCAATTTTTATTAATTTTTGAGAGAAAATCAGGGGATACAGAACACAAGAGCAAGGGGAGGGGGTACAAAACAGAAAGGAAATAAAAAATAAGATTACAGTGGATATAAAAAGTCTACACACCCTTGTTGCCAGGTTCTTGTGATGTTAAACAATGAGACAAAGATAAATCATGTCAGAACTTTTTCCACCTTTAATGTGGCCTACAACGTGAATAATTCAATTGCAAAACAAACTGAAATCGTTGAGGGGGAAAAATAAAAAACTCACAATAACCTGGTTGCATAGGTGTGCACACCCTTAAAGTAATCAGTCTTTTTGGGTAGGAGTTTATTAGCATGGCACATCTTGACATGGCAATATTTGCCCACTCTTCTTTGCAAAAGCGCTCCAAATCCGACAGAGTGTGAGGACATCTCCTGTGCACAACCCTCTTCAGATAACCCCACAGATGTTCAATTGGATTCAGGTCTGGGCTCTGGCTGGGCCATTCCAAAATGTTAATCTTCTTCTGGTGAAGCCACGCTTTTGTGGATTTGGATGTGTGATTTGGATCGTTGTTGTGCTTTCTAACGGACGCCTGAAGGTTTTGTGCCAAAATTGCCTGGTACTTGGAACTCTTCATAATTCCCTCCACCCTGACTAAGGCCCCGGTTCCAGCTGAGGAAAAACAGCCCCAAAGTATGATGCTGCCACCACCATGCTTCACTGTGGGTATGGTGTTCTTTGGGTGATGTGCAGTGTTTTTGTGCCAAACATACCTTTTGGAATTATGGCCAAAAAGTTCAACTTTGGTTTAATCAGACCATAACACATTTTCCCACGTGCTTTTGGGGGACTTGATGTTTGTTATTGCAAACTTCAGCTGGGCTTGGATGTTTTTCTTTGTAATAAAAGGATTCCGTCTTGCCACCCTACCCCATAGCCCATTCATATGAAGAATACAGGAGATTGTTGTCACATGTAGCACACAGCCAGTACTTGCCAGAAATTCCTGCAGTTCCTTTAATTTTGCAGTAGGACTCTTGGAAGTCTCCCTGACGAGTTTTCTTCTTGTCTTCTCATCAATTTTGGAGGGATGTCCAGTTCTTGGTAATGTCTCTGTTATACCATATTTTCTCCACTTGATGATGATGACTGTCTTCACTGTATTTCATGGTATATCTAATGCTTTGGAAATTCTTTTGTACCCTTCTCCTGACTGATATCTTTCAACAATGAGATCCCTCTGATGCTTTGGAAGCTCTCTGCGGACCATGGCTCTTGCTCTGAAATGCAACTAATATCAGGAAAATACTACTAGAATAGAGTCACTTTAAATGATGGCAGGTGTGCAATGACTTCTATTTAACATGAGATTGAATGTGATTGGTTAATTCTGAACACAGCCACATCCCCAGTTACAAGAGGGTGTGCACACATATGCAGCCAGGTTATTGTGAGTTTTTTTTTTTTTTTTTTTTTCCCCCCTCAATGATTTCAGTTTGTTTTGCAATTGAATTGTTCATGTTATAGGTCACATTAAAGGTGGAAAAAGTTCTGACATGATTTATCCTTGTCTCATTCTTTAACATCACAAGAACCTGGCATTTTAACAGGGCTGTGTAGACGTTTTATATCCACTGTACATAAAAATTAACAAAAATAACTAATCTAGGAGACACCGAACCGTACACCTCATGTGGTCATGGAGCGGAAGATAGCATCAGAGGAGGAAAAAAAAAAAAAAAAAAAAAAAAAGGGGGGGGGGGGCGGGTCAGAGCAGGACTTCCCACAGCACCGGAGTTCAACTCTTCAAAGAGTAAGCAAATCTCGGGGGAATGAAGGAGGGGCCACGGAGTCCATAAGCGGAGGTAAGAGGAGGTCGAATTGTGTAAATAAGCAGTCAATTTCTCCATATGGATCAATCTCCAGATCCGGTTATCCAACTGGGCATAACACTGAGGCAGAGACTTCCAGTAATAGGCAATGTGGCACCGAGTCACAGAGCACACTCTAAATATCAGTTTATTAGCTAGGTGGGGCAAAGGGGGGTACCTAGAAGTTCAGTTCAGCAGGGCAGTTCAAGGATCGAGCTGCAACACCACTCCCAATGCTGACCCCAGAAGCGCAGAAACATGAGTCCATAGGGTGGAAACTGAAGGACAGGACCCCCACATGTGAAGATATGTGCCAGACTGTCCACAGCCCCAATAGCATAGTTGAGAAGTGGATGGGTAAAAACAATGCAATCTGACCAGGCAGTAGTAGCATCTAGACAACATCTTATACACATTCTCCTTAACCAGAGTACAAGGAGTCAGACCAGAAGAGTCCACCACAATGCTATTCCACTCCTCTTCTTCCAAAGTCTCACCCAGATCCACTTCCCAGAGGGCGCGATACAAAGGGAGATCAGGGAAGGTAACACAAATGAAATGGGAATAAAGTTTAGAAATAATACCTCTCCCGTGGGAAGTGGCAGAGCAAAGATGTTCAAACAGAGTGTGGGGGGGGGGGCAATTTCTGAAATGAGCCCGGGGGAAAATGCAGAACTTGAAGGAATTGAAAAAATTCCCCAGGTGGGGCACAGTATTTCTCAAAATTGATCCTATGTCAGAAGGGTATTAACAAAAAACAAATCAGACACCCGGGTAATCCCAGCAGCCGCCCACCAGCCAAATTGAGTGGGGGAGAGCCAGGGGGGAAATCTCGGTTCCGGAATAAAGGACACATTCTGGAGGCAGGAGAAATGAGGTGATCGGCTTTACGGAACTGCCGCCAAAGAGCCAAAGTGTGAGAAAGAGTCGGGATGTTGCGAAGCTCACCAGAACTGAGTGCTGGGAGCCAGAGAAGATCAGCTGCCGGAGAAGAGCAGCACAGGGCGACCTCCAAGTCCACCCATCAAGGGACATTGCAAGACTGATGAAGTTGGGTAACTTTAGCCAGTTGGGCTGCTTTGTAATAAGACCATACATGAGGGACCGAAAGTCCCCCACGCAATTTGAGTTAATGGAGCAATGACAAGCTAAGTCTTGGTTTCCTAGAGGCCCAAATGAATCAGAGGATGTGACAATGGAGCAAGCAAATATCGGACATCCGGAGAGGAATAGCTAGCGAGCGGAAAAGGTAAAGGAGTTTGGGCAGTAAAGTCATCTTGACCTCGAGATCTGGTAGGAGGCCCAGGTTCTCAAACTGTCATGTAGGGACTTAAGCAATGGGTTATAGTTAGCGGCATAAAGAGCAGAGTGAGATGCAGTGATACCAATATCCAGTGACAATAGGGAAGAAGAGTTCCATGTGAAATCAAAATTGAGGGCTAACAATTTCTGCATGGGTACAGGGAGAGAAACATCCAGGGCCTCAAATTTAAAGTGGTTAATTTTGAAGCCAGAGAAGGAGGAGAATGTGGTCAGCAGGGCATAAAGATTAGGTAGTGAGGTCACAGGGGATGTCATGGTGAGCAAACTATCATCAGCAAATAGACAGTTTATAATCCTCAGAGCCCACCAGAAGACCCCGGATGTCTGGAGAGCACCTAATCGAGATAGCCAGTGGCTCAATGCAGAGAGCAAACAAGAGAGGGATAATGGGCAACCCTGCCTAGTCCCACTGCGGATGGGGAAACTCATCGAAGTGTGACCCGCGACCGAAACCACTGTCAAAGGGGCCGCGTAAAGAGCTTGAATACCGCAAAGGATAGGACCATCAAAGCCAAAAGCCAAACATTCAGCAGGGACAGAGGGGAACCCTGAATTTCACCTCGCAACAAAAGATATCTACCCTCGAGATCACGGATCACCTGCGAAGTCAGGAAACCTAGGGAGGTACGGATCAAGATAGAGACCCCATTCCTCTTAAAGGCCCCCGAGGAGTGGACGTGAATCTGGTAGTGTCCATCCCAGTATTTTGGGAGAGCCGAGGAACGAAAATGTGTTTCCTGAAGGAAAATTATATCAGCCCGGATAGAGGCATAGTTTCTCATTGCCATCCTGCGCTTCTGGAGTGCATTTAGCCCTTTAACATTATGAGTCACTATTTTCAACACCGCAGGAGGTAGGGAGTCCGTGGACCAATTGTCTGAGGAAGGAGCAACAGCCGGTTCAATTGCAGACATAAGGGCAGTGTGGGGTCTTCACACAAAGACCAAGGGAAAGAGGGAAAAATAAAGAAAGAAAGAAAAAAAAAAAAAGAGCAGGATGGAGATCTCAAGGGAAGGGAGCACCAGTAGGTGCCAAGGTGATCGTCCGTAAAAAAACTAAAATCACTGGGAGGGAGCCTACCACGAGAAGAACATGCCTCCACCCCCAATCGCCCCAAAAAAGGAATAAAAGAAAGAGTGCGATAACCCGCAAAGCGAACCACATGAGGTGACAGCAGTGCCTGGACACAAGCCAGGCAAAAAACAGCGGCAGTTACGGTACCTGACACAGCAACAGAGATATCGGAGCCCGGTTCTGAGACTCGCATCAAGAACCACGTAGCGTGCGTGCGGCACCCTTCACCCCCACGGGGAGAGCCCCGACATGGGTGAATGTAACAGCTCATGTGCCATCCATTGCGCCCCCAGTACCGCTATATAGGATATCACTCCCCCAGGGGGAGGAGTCCATAAGGGAATAAAGGCTGGTCCGAGACGACAAGGAAAAGAGGCGACAGACTAATCCTCCAGGGGTATCCCCCCCGAGACCCAGAGCGTCACACACAGGTCACTAGGACCCAAGAATTAGCAGAGAACAGACATTATATGTATTGCACTGGTGGAGTGTAAACAATTATAGAAACACAGCATAAAAATATTGTGGGTAGCATAAGGAGATGCGTTGTAACATTGTGCACCCAGGGAACTTCAGGGCGGCCGACCCTCAGAACCCCTACGTGCAGGAGAACAGAGCAAAAAGACATTAGAAATGGTCAACCCACCTGTGCCTCCCACGCACTGAAGAGTCCAATGAGAAAAGTAGGGGAACCAACTCCACTGCGAGGAGGTAGGCATCTGGCCCAAGGATGGAGCGGGACTGTGCATGAAGATAACGGATATCTAAGTAAGTGTGAATGGGGGATGGTGAGTGGGGAGCACCAAGCGGGCACCAAAGCAATACTTGGAAGTGAAGTATGACAATGTAGCAATACACCACTCCAGGCACAGTGTAAATGCGGATCATTGTGGCAGAAGTAGACCCAACCCAAATTGCACTACAGCATTGCCATACGGGACTCCAGGGTTAGGGAAGCCCGACAAACCCACCACGCATGGGCAGTCAGCCAGAGCAACCCACCATAGGTGAGCCATCCCAGAGGCCATCACACTGCAAAGGCCCACAAGAAGGGAACGGTGGCCAGCCAACCAAAGGGAGACCGGCACACCTGGAGATAAATCGGTTGAGGAGAGGACAAGAGTGGGGAAAATCCCTGAGGGTCAGGGAAGGAAGACCAGAGTCCCATATGGCAACACGTCACCCCAAAGCACTAACGGGCATCCAGCAGCGGGCACCCTCATCCCGTCCCAAGACCAAGGGATAAGCCCCATACCAGGGAACAGAGGAGTTGAGCCCCAACCTGTAGAGAGGAACCACCCTTGAGTGTAAAAAACTCACAGCAAGGAGAAAGCAGGAGGGGCACAGAAGGGAAAGATAGGACTAAAGAAAATCCCCAGCGGGGGCAAGAGGGCCAATCAGAGAGTAGAAAAGTAGCAACGTGAGCAGGAGGTCGGAAAGGGGGAAGAAGGTATAAGAGGAGGGACTACGGTGAGAAGGGATAGCCTGGTAACAGAGGACACAGCTGGAGAACCGCTTAACTGCAGAAGAGGGGACCCAGTCTGGAGGAGACCTCAAAGAGGCCGCCTCAGTATACGGCTAAAGCGCCCCAGACCCAAGTGGGGCCCTCATCGCATCATGGAGACAACACTATAATGTCTAGAGTGGTGAAAATGGTAAACCAAAAGCAGCTGGGCAACCCCATCTCCCCACCGGAACAATGTCCAATAAGATCGGGGAGACCGGGTGGTCCAGAGGCCCACAACAACACGTAGCCACATGTGCCAATGCAATAAAGGGATAAAAACACATTAAACATTGCAATATAGTTTACATAAAAAGTCCAAGTAAACAGGTTGTACAGAACCAGTATCATCACCATCATGTCTCCCGGAACATGCCACCCACAGGTAAATTCCAAGACCCCTGGATACTGGGCAGAGGAAAAAATAGTGTCTCTAGAGCAGAAGAGTCCCCAAAGTGAGCAGACAGCCAGAGCCAGCAACACTGGAGTGGGTGGGAAATTACACTGCAACAGTCCACCAGGTAAGAGGAAAGCCAACAGTTAGACGTAAGATTCAGGCAGGAGCCTCACGTTCCAGGGGGGGAAAATTCTTCATATAGAGACCGAACCTCAGGAGACATTTCCAGGCCCAATCGATGCAGGAATCACTGACAGTCTGCCGGATCTCGCAGGATGGCCAGGACCCCATTGCGTGAGACCACTAGCTGGAATGGGAATCTCCACCAGTAGGGAACACCTTGGTCACAGAGAAAAGTAGTCAACGGTTTCAGGGTCAAGCATTTCTGGAGGGTGGTGGGTGCCAGGTCAGCAAAAAAGTGAGGAGTGATCCCATCCATACTCGCAGCAGATCTCCGGATGGCTTTCATCACCGCTGCCTTAGTAGTGTAAAAAGTAAAGCGCACAATTACACCCCTGGGGGGTCCATGAGAGGAGGCTTCGGTCTCAAGGCCCTGTGTGCTCGGTCAAGTGACAATTACAGAGCTGACAATTCCGGCAGCAAGGCCTAAAAATATTTGTGGAGAAAGTCAGGTAGGTCCACCACTGTCTCGGTGATGTCACTATTTGCAGATTAGACTTTTGGGACATATTCTCAAGGTTCTTTCTTCAATGGCATCGTGGAGGCAATGATTTTTCATTTGTAGGGCCTCTATTTCCTCCGCCTGGGATGTCTGGATGCGCAACACCGAGTTCAGGCGCCCCTCCAGGATGTCAGCGTGCCCTGCGATCTGTTGGATCTCAGTTTTAAGGAGCGCGATGCTCGATTATAGTTCCTCCGAGATGTCCTGTTTGATGGAAAGGAGTAAATCCTTCAGAGAGTCCAGATCTTGTTTAGTGCAGAGAGGTGGCAAGTCCGGTTGAGCCTGCGTGGCAGAAGACGGTAAACCGCCCGAGTCTCTTTTCTGGAAAACATCAGAGGATTGGGCCGCTTTTTGTTTTTTCCTGAATAGCTTAGGGGATGTTCGCACTAATGTACCCCAGTAGTGGTATAATTCCGTGGGTGATAGCTAATATAGGCAGATTTAGGCGATCGGAGCACAGGTGCCTCAGAGAGACACGTCCATGTCCACCAAGCCACAGGCCACGCCCCATAACTGTCCATTTTTTTTACATTTGCAGCAGTATTAGATATCAATCTTTCACACAGGACCCTTTCATAACTAGGGATGTCTGCTCCTGTACTCAAAGGGAAACCCTAACCCTTTGAGAACAGGAGCAGAAAAGTCTAACCCTTTGAGTACAGGAAACTTACTCTTGTCTATACCAAATTCTGCTCTTGTCCAGGTATGCTGCAATCTAAATAATGTAGGATAAGGGGAATCCTATAGGAATTGAAATCGTAAAAGTTAACTGCATGTATTTACCTATGGGAGGTCAAGGGTGTTTAACAGTGCTGGCAGGAGTTGGAAGTCTGGGTCCTGGGACTGGAAATGAGGAACTCACTGCACTGGAGATTGCAGAACTCAATCTTGAATAGATGTGGAGGTGGTGAGTGACAGACATTCACTCACACTCCATGCATGCGGCACAGCTCTTCCCTGTCTCACACGCACCCCAACCATCCAATGCATTTCATACTCCTCTTGCACTGGAGTCCCTGGCACACAAGGGTTATCTCTACTGGCTTTGAAACAGTTTCAGATATTAATCTGACCTGTAGTTGCCCTCTGGCACTGACACTCAATGCTACTAAGTATAGAAGTACAATAATATAATAACACTGTCCACCTCCTCCAAATTCTGACACTGTCCACCTCCTCCACACTGTTCACCTCCCCAAACTGTCCACCTCCCACACTGTCCACCTCCTCACACTGTCCACCTCATTCACCTCCACACACTGTCCAGCTCCTCACACTGTCCACCTCATTCACCTCCACACACTGTCCAGCTCCTACACACACACACACACTGCTCCCCACCTCCACACACCCCCCAGGTGACACTACTGCTTTTTCTTCATGTTATCACAGAAGACAGAAATCAACATCTGACAAGAGCCTGCCCTGCATTATACGGTCAACATATAGTCTTTATGGTTGTTTACCTTGGTCAATCATCCGGTTCAGACTGCTGTGCTATGGAGCATGATGCTACCTGTGCCTATTTATTGTTGTCCCTGGTCTTGTGCTCAGTCCGCCTCCCATGCTGTCTGCTCCTCCTCTGCTGTTCCCGCTCCTCTTCATCAGTGACTTGAAAAAGAGCGACGCAGAAACGTGCCATCACCCTTCCTGCTCTGCCCACACACTGACTTCCTTCCCACTTCCCAGCTATATGATGTAGATTGACAACGTAATGAGAACTCCCCCCCAGCAACACCACTATACTCCCCAACCCACCTCCCACATAACAGGCTGAGGCTGCACAGAGTGGAGACAGCATCCACTGTGTGACACAGCGCGGGGCCGGTAAATGAGCTGGGTCAAAGTGTGTGTATATATATGTTAAAAAAAAAAGTTAAGCAGCGATGCATGCTGCATAGAGGGCGGCAGCACAGGTGTCACCCCTGTTGAGGATGTCACCCAGTGCGGTCTGCACCAGCCGCACCCCCCTCGTAACGCCTCTGAGCCCTGTGAGATGTGAGCACAGCGAGTGGTGTCACTGACATTAACACTGACACAGATTTCTGTGACTCTTTATTGTCCCGGTGGACGGTGAGTCGGGACGCAGACATGGAGACCAAAAGAGCATGCCTGGGGCTGAAGATTGCCACCCCTGTCAAAGTGCCTCCCACCGGGACCCATGTAAGGGCCGGCTCTGTGTGACAGAATGTAGAGATCCTCACACTTCTACAACTGGCACACACCCAGGGAAGATTTAAGAACCCATGAAGCTTCTGGTGGATTTGTGAATGGAGGTCCCACCATATTACTCGAGATCTTATAAAGTTGATTGGTAGCCTTCCTTTTCTTAAATGCAGAAATGACCTGCATATGATAAAGCAGAGTATAACAGTAGTATATATACACATAAATAATAAAGAGAAATACAATGGATCTTACTGGAATGTATCCCACAATATATATCTTATATAATAGTACAATGTGTTATATTAACAAAATGCAAAATGTTATAGTTTAGTATGTATCAATCATCAACAAGTATAAAACGTCTTTAAGCGATATATCCAATAGTCAAACCTGGAATGGGACTCAGGTAGCGATACAAAGTTTAACGAAGTGAGTCCAGTCAATTCTTGTATCAGAGTTGTCAAAAGTTCCTAAGTATCTTTTGTTTGTGTTTCTTTCTATGTTGTGTCCTTTGTTCACTGTCCGTATCTTAGATGGATCGTGCAGAGAGAATAACACTCTTAGAAAGTTTGTATGCATTAACAAAGATACAAAAAAATATAGACTTACGTCTAGGTTAGAGATGTGCAGTTCTGCTCCCCAGCACAGAATCCCCAGAGATGATTGCAGGATTTTAGTATTGTTGAGGTTCTGTTTTTCTCCCTTTGATCCCCTCCTTCCGTGTGAGGTGGATCGTGGGGTTCGCCCGTTTTGTCTTTTGAAATACTCTTTAATTGGGTTCGGTTAATTTCTGAATTCGGATGAATAAGGCATATTTGGCATCATTTGGACCTTCCGAAAGCCAAGGTCCGCCCACAAAAAAAAAAAAAAAAAAAAAAAAAAAAAAAAAAATCAGAATCCGAAATGGACCTAGTTCGAAATTTCGGAAATTTGGATGGCGCTTTCCCGCCTGAAACTATTACAATGTTGCTACATGCTACTTAAAATAGACGGCACAGCTCATTCCCACCTGAAACTATTACAATGTTGCTACATGCTGCTAAAAGAGGATTTTAGTCTTACCTGTTAAATCCTTTTCACTTAGTCCATACAGGTTACTGGTAACTCTGGAAGGCGATCCGCACCTTTAAGTAGGCAGGAACATTTCTCCAAATGTATGCAGGGGATGGAGCCTCCCCTCCCTCCTTAGCTGCTCCCAGTCAGCTTGATGCCAGAATGATTTGTGACCCTACTAACTGACCAGAGAAGGGAGAGAAGAAGAAGACTCCTGTGAGCATGCCCCGAAGGACTCCCACAACTTGCCACAGGAGAGCCAAGCATGGTCTCTTGACAGGGTGGGAGACCAGTAACCTGTATGGACTAAGTGAAAAGGATTTAACAGGTAAGACTAAAATCCTCTTTTCACTGTCGTCCAATACAGGTTACTGGTACACTGGGATGTCCAACCATTGAGTTACCCTGAGGTGGGAAGAAGGCAAGGACCAGGCGCAAGGCCCCCAAAGTCACCAGGACCTCCATGGACCTATCGGTCAGAAATCCCAACAAAACAGAAGTGTCAACGGACACCAACTAGGGGTAAAAACAAACCCCAGGAACTGTTACACAGCACACTGAACTAGAGCCAACAGGGCTCAACAGTACGGAAGCAAAAAGGACCTCAGAAGAAGATCCTAGACAGGCAGAACTGCCTCCAGGACCTTCCTCCCAAAGCTGGCATCAGTCGTGGCCAGCACATCCACACGGTAGTGCTTCGAGAAAGTGTGCACAGAGGACCAAGTGGGTGCCCGGCACAGCTGATCAGCAGATGCTTGATTTTTGTAGGCCCAAGAGGCCCCAATGGACCTAGTAGAATGGGCCGTAACCCTGAAGGGAACAAGCTTGTTCCTCAATTCATATGCCTTCCGAATTGTAGACTTAATCCAAGATGCAATAGTCACTTTGGATGCCGGTCTCCCAGCCCTAGGACCCTCCGGAATGACGAACAGAGCGTCAGATTTCCTGACGGATTCCGTGCGATGCACATAAAACTTGAGACAACGCGCAACATCCAACAAATGGAGATCCTTCTCCTTATTAGAAGAGGGGTTAGGGCAGAAAGAAGGCACCACAATCTCCTGATTAATGTGGAACTCGGAAACCACCTTCGGTAAAAACTCCTTGGAGGTACGAAGAACTGCCTTGTCCTTGTGAAACACCAAATAGGGAGGTTTACAGGAGAGGTCTTGTAACTCCACCACCCAGTGGACAGACACAATGGCCAGAAGAAAGGCCATCTTCCAAGACAAAAGGCGTAAAGGAATCGTAACCAAAGACTCAAAGGGAGGATGCTGAAGAACTCCCAAGACCAGATTAAGATCCCACTGAGGAGCCGAACTCCGAAAAGCAGAACGCACATGAGCAACGCCCTGGAAGAAGATCTTGACATCAGGAAGCATAGCAATGCGTTCCTGGAAAAAAACAGAAAGTGCCAAAGTCTGAACCTTAAGAGAACTCAGGCTGAGTCCTTTATCCACACAGTAGGAAGGTGAAAATCGTGAGACAGGTCCCTGTCATCACACCAACAGAGAAAGATCGACCAGACCCGGTGATAGATCTTGGAAGAAACGGGCTTACGAGCACGGAGCATGGTAGAAACCACAGCAGAAGAAAACCCATTCTTCTTCAAAATAGAGGATTCAACCTCCAGGCCGTCAAATGGAGACGATGAACGTCCTCCATCCATAGATACCCCTGAATCAGAAGATCTGGACGAGATGGAAGAAGAAATGGCTCTGCCACCGACAGAGCCAGAAGGTCCGGATACCAAGACTGACAAGGCCAGTTTGGAGCGATGAGGATGACCGGACAACGCTCCACCTTCAGCATCTGAATTACTCTGATCAACACTGGAAGAGGGGGAAAGATGTAGACTAGGGGAAACACCCAAGGAATCGACATGGCGTCGACCGCCAGAGCCAGCGAGTCTCTCCACCTGGAGCAGAACGTCGGAACCTTCCTGTTGTGTCTGGTCGCCATCAGATCCACCAAAGGAACACCCCACATCTGAGTCAGAAGTTTGAACACCTCCGTATGAAGCCCCCACTCTCCGCTGTCGACTGTGTGACGGCTGAGAAAGTCTGCCGTGACGTTGTCTATGCCTGGAATGTGCACCGCAGAAATAGCGGAAACATCAACAGGCAGGGCGGGACAAGGTCGGATTCCACTCTGACAGGACAGTCCTCCAGTTGAGATTTCCAATGGAGTAGAGCATGGAAAATCGCCCGAAGTTCCAGGATGTTGATGGAGAGAAGAGACTCCTCCAAGGACCACTTCCCCTGAGCGCTGAAGCGACCCAGGACAAACCCCCAGCCCGAAAGACTGGCATCCGTCGTGACCATGGTCCAGTAGGGCACCCGAAAGGGTCTCCCCTTCAAGAGATGGTAAAGGTCCAACCACCATTCCAGGCTCAGCTCCACATGAGGAGAAAGAGATACTAACAACTTCTGATGATCTGGACGATCCCTGCACGTCTGGATCACGAACCTCTGAAGTTCCCTGGTGTGTGCCATCGCAAATGGCACCGCCTCTATCGTGGAGATGAACTTCCCCACCAGGGAAAGCAACTTAGGGACTGGAATCCACTCGAGAGCCAGGACCCACGATACTCACTGAGCAATCTGATGCGCTACTTCCTCCGCCAGAATGGCCTTTACCTCTAGCCACACGGCGAGACTTCTTGTCCCGCCCTGCCTGTTGATGTAAGCCACGGCGGGGCATTGTCGGATTCCACTCTGACAGGACAGTCCTCCAGTTGAGATTTCCAATGGAGTAGAGCATGGAAAATCGCCCGAAGTTCCAGGATGTTCCAGGACCCGCGATACTCACTGAGCAATCTGATGCGCTACTTCCTCCGGCAGAAACACCATGCCCTTCTGAGTGTCGAACAGCAGACCCAGGAAGATGAGGCTCTGAGATGGGGACAAGTCCGACTTGTCCAAGGTCACAATCCACCCGTGGCGAGTGAGTACCTGAATGCAGGTCTGGGCATGCCGGTGAAGAAGATCTGCAGACTCTGCCTTCAAAAGCAAGTCGTCCATGTACGGAGTCACTCTCACTCCATCCCGATGAAGGACGGAGATCAACGCCCTCAGAACTCTTTGGAAAACCTGGGGAGCAGTTGTCAGCCCAAATGGAAGAGCTGAGAACTGAAAATGACCCCTGGCACAGGCGAGCCTCAGATACTGCCTGTTCGCTGGATGAATGGGGTTATGTAGATACACATCCTGTAGGTCCAGAGAAGCTAGGAACTCCCCTGTGGACATGGCGGTGATCACAGTGCGCAGAGATTCCTGACGATAGTGAGACTTCACCACAAAGGAATAGAGATCCTTGAGATCCAAAATGGGACAGCCCCCGCCATCCTTCTTGGACACCACAAAAAGGTTGGAAGCACTGGCTCCAGGACCTCTTTGTCCAAAAGATCCTGAATAGCACCGTCGAACAACCTCAGTTTCTCTGCATCCTGCGGAGAACGAGTGAGATGAAAACGAGGGGGGGGGGGGAAGAGAAAAGAAATGGATCCTGTAACCCTCTGAGACCACCTGTAAAACCCATGGGTCCGACACGGATGCTTCCCAAACCCTGCGAAAGAGGTGGAGACGTCCACCCACGTCAGGGTGCGGACACGGGTTAGGCGAGTCATGCCGAAGCAGACTTGGAGGCAACCTTGGGCTTCCAGGACTGCTTGGGCTTGGAGGAGGGGGGAGGATCAGACGGAACTGTCTTGGAGGACGAACGCGCCTCCGCCCGAAAGGACCGGTAACGCTTAACCAGCAACTTTTTCTTGAAGACCAAGGGCAAATGGGTACTCTTACCTCCAGTAGCCTCACTGATCAGCTCCTTGAGCTCAGAACCAAACAGGAAAGTTCCCTGGAAAGGCAAAGAAAACAAAACCTTTTTAGATGCAGTGTCAGAGGACCAAAACTTAAGCCAAAGCGCGCGCCTGGCCACCACAGAAGTGGAGGCCCTAGCCATAATGCGGACAGCATCAGAAACATAGTTCTGCGCTTCAGAAATATTGGCAAGCAAGCGCAGCTGCTCTGAAACCGGCGCGTCCTGACAGACCGCCTTGGTGAGTTACTCAGTCCAGACCGCAATGGCCCGGTTAACCCACGCCACAACAAAGGCCAGTCGCATAGCAGTGCCAATAGATGCAAAAATAGACTTGAGGCAAACCTCCAACTTTTTATCTGTCCAGTCCTGCAAAGCAGAAGCATCAGAAACAGGCAAAGCAGTTGATTTAGACAGTCTAGACACAGGAGCATCCACCTTGGGAGGATGAACCCATTTAGCCAGTTCAGCCTCAGAAAAGGGATAAAGTTTAGCAAACTTTTTTGAGACTGAAGGAGACTTATCAGGATTCTTCCAAGCAACGGAAACCAAACGTTCCAGAGTAGGGTTAGGAAGAAAACAAGTAACAGCTTTTGGCGGTTTCTGAAAGACATCAGTTGGGTCAGAGGGAACCTCTTGACTCAAGGGAAGATTGAGGGTGGACAGAAAGGCCCAAATTAGGCCCTCAGCTGAAAATTCAGGTTCACATTCAAAGGGGTCACCAACAGACCTGGTCAGTTGTGGCTGGCACTGATTTGCTAACTGAGTTTCACCCGCCTCCTGATGACCTTTTTATACCGGGCTATCACATCTGTCAGATGCCCTTTCGTGGTGTTCCTGAGCCAGTAGTGCTGTTGCTGTGTTCCTGTATTCTGAGTTCCTGTGTACCGATTCGGCTTGTCCTGACCATTCTCCAGTGTACCTGCTTGTGTATGACCCGGCTCGTCTGCGTACCACCCTTGGATCCTGACCCGGCTAGACTGACGTTTCTGCTCGTGTATGACTGCCTCCTACGTGCTCCGACCCAGTTGACTACCTGCTCCGAAGATCGACTTCCAGCTTGTTCCAGTGACCTGCGTTTCAGTTGTCGCCGCCGCGACATTTCCAGTCTCTGCTGCCCTCGTCAGAGTGACTGCCTTGCCTGGTGCCTTCCTCGATTTAGTGCTGTGCCTCGTTCTTTGTGCAGAGTTGTGTGTATGCTGTGGGCCTTCCTCTCTGTGCAGAGCCTTGCAGTAACGCTGAAGCCTCGAGTAAACGTGCATTTTAACTCTTGCAGTGCTGCCTCGAATTCACTCTCGCTATCTCCTGTACGAGCCTCGTTACCCGTGATACTGCTGCTGAGTTGGCCGCTCTCCGTCGGCAACTCTAGTCAACCATTGCAGAGTGTTCACATAGTTGGGCCGTTTGGGCGCTTAAGGCTCTCCGGTATTGGCTACCGACGATATCATTTGACACAGAGTGTTGGCAGAAAGGCTTCAGTGTTGGCTTATCCGGTACTACGCCCGAGGGGGCTAGTGGCTCTTGCTCTCTTATTCCAGCATTCGATTACACTTAAGGAGGCTGTTAGCTCTTGCACCGCCGGCCGGTTTCCGTTACGCCCGTAGAGGCTATTGGCACCTGCACAAACGAAAGCAGTTCCTGTAACTACGCCCGTGGGGGCTAAGTTGATTCCCTTTCTGCTTACTATCCAACACCTTGAACTTTGTCTATACAGCACAGCCCTTTTAACATCCAGGGCGTCAAACCTCCACATCTGAGACAGACTATTATATGGACATTAACCCCTTGGGGGTCAATATCATCCTAGTGCATACTGTTTTGCATTTATGTCTTTTGTGCTATTACCATTGTAAATATCTCAGTTTACTTATCTGTGTATTACCTATCGCCTCTAGAGGGCGTACTTGTGCCTTATTCACTTTAATAAAGTGTATTTTATTTTCACTTATTTGGTCTGAGAGTCCTAAAAAACCGTGACAGTACGAAAGGGTCATGACCTCAGACGGTATGGGTGAAAGTAATACTCAGAACATCCACTGGAGAATGGATGTCCATGAGCAGCGCCTGGACCAATTGGCACTGGCTCTACAAACGTTACTTGAACGTACAGTACATTTGGACAAGTCTGGTCCTAATCCGGTGGTCCCCCCAGTCGTGACACCGGGGAATCCCTCTGTATCTCCCAGTGCTAACACTAGAGGGTTAACGGCAGCGGTACTGTTACCCCTAAGATATGATGGCGAACCCTCCCTATGCAGAGGTTTTATTAACCAGTTGGAGATGTTTTTGGAATTGGCACCCCAGGCATTTCTGAATGACCGTAGCAAGGTCGGCTTTATGATATCTCTGTTGACGGGCAAAGCTTTGGCATGGGCAAATCCGTTATGGGAGAATGCCAGACCCTGCACACTGAACTTTAGAGATTTTGTGGTTAAGTTCAGACGTGTGGTTGAGGTTCCTGGCAGGTCTGCCTCTGCTGCCAAAAGGCTGATGGAGATTCAGCAGGGCGAACGCACTCTGGGCGAGTATGCTATCGAATTTCGGACCTTGGCAGCAGAGGTAGGCTGGAACGATGAGGCCTTACTTGCTGCCTTTACTCAGGGTCTTGCTGAACAGATTAAGGACGAGATAGCAGCTCGAGATGTACCCAGCGAGCTGGATGAGTACATTGACTATGTCATGTTGATAGACTCTCGCATCCGGGAGAGACGCTTGGCTAAGAGGGCTAAAGCAACGTTTTGGCCAGAACCAGTTCCTTAACCCACCCACACCACCCGTTCTGAGCGAACCTGAGCGAACAGCTGACAGCACTGAACCTATGCAAGTAGGTTTTACTAAGCTCACGAAGGAGGAGAAGCTGTATCGTAGAAGGCAAGGCTTATGCCTATACTGTGGCAAACCGGGTCATGTATTACGCAATTGTCCTGTAAGGCCGGGAAACGAACGCACCTAGGGTACCTTGGGGGACAGGCCCTAGGTGGTGTTGAACAGTCCCTAGATACTGGCACCACTAAACCCACCATCCAGGTGGCATTTGCTTGGACTGATAAGGTCATAGAAGTCCTAGCATTGGTGGACTCCGGGGCAGCCGGATACTTCATGGATCAGTCCTTTGCTGAGTTGCAGGGCATTCCGTTGTGTAAAAAGGACTCTCCTGTGGCTATAGAGGCCATTGATGGCAGACCCCTGGATCCTGCTTTTATTACGTTCGAGACAATCCCAGTGACAATGACTGGGGGGGCTTGTCACAGGGAGCAGATACAATTTCAGATCATTAGTTCCCCGCATCATTCAGTTATTTTGGGGTTCCCATGGTTACAAACACACAATCCCCAATTCGACTGGCAAAGGTGTGAAGTTAACTCTTGGTCTGAGTACTGTAACAAGAATTGTCTCTCCCTTCCTGTTACGATTATGTGTACCTCTCCATCTGTGCCAACAGAATATGGGCAATTCAGTGACGTGTTTAGCAAAGGAGAGGTCAGCGCATTACCTGACCATAGGCAATACGATTGCGCCATTGATTTGCCTCCAGGTGCTGTGCCCCCCAGGGGACGTACTTACCCCCTGTCATGTGAGGAAAATAAGGCGATGGAGGAGTACATCACAGATGCCCTGGAAAGGGGAATCATTCGTAAATCTACATCTCCGGCTGGTGCCGGATTTTTTTTTGTCAAAAAGAAAAATGGGGAACTCAGGCCTTGCATTGACTACCGTGGGCTGAATAAGCTGATGCCCAAGAACGCCTATCCCATTCCACTTATAACAGAATTATTCGACAGATTAAAGGGCTCTTCGATCTTTACTAAACTTGATTTGCGAGCCGCCTATAATCTAGTCAGAATTAAAGAGGGTGACGAGTGGAAAACGGCATTTAATACCAGAACAGGGCATTATGAATATCTGGTGATGCCATTCGGCTTATGCAATGCGCCTGCAGTATTTCAGGAATTTATTAACGATATTTTACGTGACTTGCTCCAGTCCTGTGTGGTAGTATATCTAGACGATATACTGATTCACTCTGCTAACCCTGCTCAACATATTAAAGATGTCTCTGAAGTCCTGCTCCGACTTCGTAAGCACAAGTTATTCTGTAAGGTAGAAAAATGCGAATTCCATACATCTCAAGTACCGTTCCTGGGGTTCGTAATATCCAAAAGTGGCATTGCCATGGATCAGGAAAAGTTGGCAGCGGTTCTGCACTGGCCTCGGCCTAAGGGGTTAAAGGCCATTCAACGATTCCTAGGTTTTGCGAACTATTATAGGAAGCTCATCAAGAACTTTTCTACGATTGTAAAACCACTGTCAGATTTGACTCATAAGGGCGCTTCTCCCTCTCAGTGGTCTGAGGCAGCTGAAGACGCATTTGTTACCCTGAAATCTGCCTTTGCATCTGCTCCTATACTGTCCCACCCTAATCCCTCCCTGCCGTTTACTTTGGAGGTTGACGCTTCAGAGGTTGGGGTTGGGGCGGTGCTCTCCCAACGTCCTGTGGGAGGTGGCACTTTAATGCCTTGTGGGTTCTTCTCTAAGAAATTGTCCAGCGCCCAGAGTCATTATGAGATTGGCGACAGAGAACTGTTGGCCATCATACTTGCACTTAAGGAATGGCGACACCTCTTGGAGGGCACTCAGACTCCAGTACTAATTCTTACTGACCATAAGAATTTAACCTATCTCTCTGAGGCCAAAAGGCTGTCTTCTAGACAGGCCAGGTGGGCGCTGTTTTTGTCCCGGTTCAATTTCCTAGTATCCTATCTTCCTGGTTCAAAGAATATCAAGGCTGATGCGTTGTCACATCAGTTCGCCTCTGACACTGAGAGGGAGGAAGTACCGGTACCCATCATTCAGCCAGATCAGATCCTGGCTACTATTCGTACCACCATAAACTCGCCACTAGGGGAAGAGATACTGGCATCACAATCACGGGCACCTCCTGAAACCCCAGTGGGGAAGTGTTTCGTAGATGAGTCATTCCGTGTCCGTCTGTTGGAGACTTATCACGCCTCTAAAGCGGCTGGGCATATTGGTAGGGACCAACTAGTACGGTCCCTCTCGCAGTTATTTTGGTGGCCTACGTTGAGAGCTGACTGCGCCGCTTTTACGGCAGCTTGTACCACTTGTGCCCGTGCCAAGACCCCTAGGCATCTCCCCGTGGGCTTATTGCAACCGGTGCCTAACGGAGACCGTCCGTGGTCTCATATATCCATTGACTTCTTGGGAGAACTACCGGCATCTAGAGGTTACACGTTCATTCTTATGGTGGTCGATAGATTCTCTAAGATGGCACATTTTGTGCCTCTGACTGGCCTTCCATCGGCTCAGGAATTGGCTATAGTTTTTGCCAGAGAGGTGTTCCGTCTGCACGGAGTGCCCAGAGTGATTGTCTCCGACCGTGGGAGCCAGTTCGTGTCTAGGTTCTGGAGGGCATTTTGTGGTCAGATGGGCATCCAATTGTCATTTTCCTCTGCCTACCATCCCCAGACGAATGGGGCCGCTGAGCGTGCCAATCAGGGACTGGAACAGTTCCTGCGCTGCTTTGTCACCGATCATCATGATAATTGGGCTGACCTGTTGCCATGGGCAGAGTTTGCCAGAAACTGTGCGGTTAACTCATCGTCCGGGAGCTCCCCGTTTCTTGTGAATTATGGTTTCCAGCCTTGTCTGCTCCCGGACTCCTTTCAGGCGCAGCAGATTCCTGCTCTAGACGAGCATTTGGCACGACTTCGTTCCACTTGGGCACGGGTTCAGAGGTCCCTCAGTCAGTCTTTCAGGCGGCAGCAAAGGCACGCTAATCGCAGACGCCTTCCAGCGGTCTCATTTCAGGTTGGAGACAGGGTATGGCTGTCATCCAGAAACCTCAATTTACAAGTGCCATCCAATAAACTGGCTCCCCGGTTCATTGGTCCATTTAAGATTATCCGCAAGATTAATCCGGTTTCTTATGCTCTGGAGCTTCCACCCTCTATGCACATTCATAATGTGTTCCACGTGTCACTCCTGAAACCCTTGGTGTGCAATCGTTATACTACTACGCCAGTGATTCCTGGGCCGGTGGACGTCCAGTGCCAAGAAGAATATGAAGTCCAGAGTATTATTGATTCCAGGAGATTTAGAGGAAAGCTGCAATATTTGGTTCATTGGAAGGGCTATGGCCCTGAGGAACGTTCTTGGGTTGATCAGAGGGATCTCCATGCTCCGAGATTAGTACGCAGCTTTCACTCTAAATATCCTTTGAAACCCAGACCTCAGGCTGGGAGAGGGGGTCTTTGAGAGGGGGGTACTATCACAGTGCCTGTGATTCCTGTCACTCTCAGTTGTGGCCGGCACTGATTTGCTAACTGAGTTTGACCCGCCTCCTGATGACCTTTTTATACCGGGCTATCACATCTGTCAGATGCCCTTTCGTGGTGTTCCTGAGCCAGTAGTGCTGTTGCTGTGTTCCTGTATTCTGAGTTCCTGTGTACAGATTCGGCTTGTCCTGACCATTCTCCAGTGTACCTGCTTGTGTATGACCCGGCTCGTCTGTGTACCACCCTTGGATCCTGACCCAGCTAGACTGACGTTCCTGCTCGTGTATGACTCGGCTTGTATGACTGCCTCCTACGTGCTCCGACCCGGCCAGGTTGACTTCCTGCTCTGAAGATCGACTTCCAGCTTGTTCCAGTGACCTGCGTTTCAGTTGTCGCCACCGCGACATTTCCAGTCTCTGCTGCCCTCGTCAGAGTGACTGCCTTGCCTGGTGCCTTCCTCGATTTAGTGCTGTGCCTCGTTCTTTGTGCAGAGTTGTGTGTATGCTGTGGGCCTTCCTCTCTGTGCAGAGCCTTGCAGTAACGCTGAAGCCTCGCGTAAACGTGCATTTTAACTCTTGCAGTGCTGCCTCGAATTCACTCTCGCTATCTCCTGTACGAGCCTCGTTACCCGTGATACTGCTGCTGAGTTGGCCGCTCTCCGTCGGCAACTCTAGTCCACCATTGCAGAGTGTTCACATAGTTGGGCCGTTTGGGCGCTTAAGGCTCTCCGGTATTGGCTACCGACGATATCATTTGACACAGTGTTGGCAGAAAGGCTTCAGTGTTGGCTTATCCGGTACTACGCCCGAGGGGGCTAGTGGCTCTTGCTCTCTTATTCCAGCATTCGATTACACTTAAGGAGGCTGTTAGCTCTTGCACCGCCGGCCGGTTTCCGTTACGCCCGCAGAGGCTATTGGCACCTGCACAAACGAAAGCAGTTCCTGTAACTACGCCCGTGGGGGCTAAGTTGATTCCCTTTCTGCTTACTATCCAACACCTTGGCAAGGCAGCTCTATCCTCGGCACTTGATGAACTTTGTCTATACAGCACAGCCCTTTTAACATCCAGGGCGTGTCAAACCTCCACATCTGAGACAGACTGTTATATGGACATTAACCCCTTGGGGGTCAATATCATCCTAGTGCATACTGTTTTGCATTTATGTCTTTTGTGCCATTACCATTGTAAATATCTCAGTTTACTTATCTGTGTATTACCTACCGCCTCTAGAGGGCGTACTTGTGCCTTATTCACTTTAATAAAGTGTATTTTATTTTCACTTATTTGGTCTGAGAGTCCTAAAAAAACGTGACACTGGTAGACTCAATAACAGTACCATCCTCACCATCAGAATCTAGTAATAATTCTTCCTCAGAAGAATCAGACACGTCAGGGGCCCCCTGTGGTTTAGGCAGGGAGGTCCTGATGGTAGAGGGGGCCTGCCATACCTGCAGTGCTCCCTGTACCTGAGAGGGAAAGAGTTGAAGAGTGGACCTGAGGTCCCTAGTTGCAGCCTCGAACTCTTTAACCAAAGCTGGCTCTATAGCATGGCTGGAAGGCCCTGGGTTGCTGTCAGGACCTTCTGAGCATGCTGGGCATAAATGACCAGAGAATTCCCTAGGCAGCCCTGAATGACAGGAGGAGCAATGGGCAATGGGGGATACTGATGCCCCAGCCTCCTTAGTCTTAGGTCTAGTCCCAAGCTCCAGCGGAGTAGACATACTCACAGTGTCAGATATATCCCACTGACAGAAATCACCCAATTAAAGTGTGAAGGTTAAAGATTCACCCCAGAAACGTTTAAAAACTAAACTTATCTGGCAAGCGAAGGGTTAATCAGTGAAGGTGAGGAGAAGGTCCGGTCCCTGCGTAGTATACTCGATGAGAAGAACTCACAAAATGGCTGCCGCGACGGGAGCCAATCAGAAAAAAGGCGCGAAGCAAGCACTCATGGGAATCGTAGTTTTTCTCATGAAGTACCCCAAAACAGTGCCCGAAGCCCCCAAGTCCCCCAACACATTTGACTAGTGAACCGGATGAAAGAGCAAGGGAGGACAAACAAAATGAGCCCACTCTGAGATCGCTAGGTTGAGCGGTTCCAGAGATACGTCCCACACAGTATAAGCCCATAGAGAGTAAAGGAGCAATGGCAGCTATGCGGTAAAAGCGCGCCTTAAAGGCGCGGAACATAAAATTTAATAAAATTAACCCCAAGTATAAAAAGGTTAAAAGCACATATAGAACACATGTACATGAGGAGAAAACACTATCCCATAAAGAAAGTGTAACAAAACCCCTAATAAACGTGTCAAACCAGCAGACAAAGGGTTAAAATGCCACAGACTGCTCCAAAACTCAAACACCCATATACAATAAATAAGTATATATATATAAATAAGTATATATATATATATATATATATATATATATATATATATATATATATATGACGAACAGAGCGTCAGACTTCTTGATGGATTCCGTGCGATGCACATAGAACTTGAGACAAAGCACGACATCCAACAAATGGAGATCCCTCTCCTTCTCGGAAGAGGGGTTAGGGCAGAAAGAGGGCACCACAATCTCCTGATTAATGTGGAACTTGAAAACCACCTTCGGTAAAAACTCCTTGGAGGTACGAAGAACCGCCTTGTCCTTGTGAAACACCAAATAGGGTGGTTTACAGGAGAGAACTTGTAACTCCGCCACCCGGCAGACTGAAACAATAGCCAGAAGAAAGGCCATCTTCCACGACAAAAGATGTAAAGGAATGGTAGCCAAAGACTCAAAGGGAGGACGCTGGAGAACTCCCAACACCAGATTAAGGTCCCACTGAGGAGCTGGACTCCGAAAGGCAGGACGCACATGAGCCACGCCCTGGAAGAAGATCTTGACATCAGGAAGAACAGCAATGTGCTCCTGGAAAAAGACAGAAAGCGCCGAAGTCTGAACCTTAAGAGAACTCAAACTGAGTCCCTTATCCACACCGTCCTGCAAAAAGGCCAGGACATTAGGAAGATGAAAATCGTGAGACAGGTCCCTGTCAGCATACCAAGACAGAAAGGTCGACCAGACCCGGTGATAGATCTTAGACGAAACAGGTTTACGAGCCCGAAGCATGGTGGACATCACAGCAGAAGAAAACCCCTTCTTCAAAATTGAGGATTCAACCTCCAGGCCGTCAAATGGAGAGGATGAACATCCTCCTTCCACAGATAACCTTGAATCAGAAGATCTGGGCGAGAAGGAAGCGGAAAGGGCTCTGCCACAGACAGAGCCAGAAGGTCCGGATACCAGGACTAACGAGGCCAATTCGGAGCAATGAGGATGACTGGACAACGCTCCACCTTCAGCTTCTGGATCACCCTGATCAGCATTGGAAGGGGGGGGGGGGAAGATGTAGGCCAGGGAAAACGCCCAAGGAATCAACATGGCGTTGACCGCCAGAGCCAGATAGTCTCTCCACCTGGAGCAGAACGTTGGAATTTTCCTGTTGTACCTGGTTGCCATCAGATCCACCAGGGGCATGCCCCACATCTGGGCCAATAGTTGAAACACCTCCGGATGGAGTTCCCACTCTCTGCTGTCGACTGTGTGACGACTGAGAAAATCTGCCATGACGTTGTCTACGCCTGGAATGTGCACTGCAGAAATGGCAGGAACGTGAACCTCCGCCCAGGACAGGATGGCCTTGACCTCTAGCCACGCAGCGAGACTTCTTGTCCCGCCCTGCCTATCGATGTAAGCCACGGTGGTGGAGTTGTCTGATTCCACTTTGACCGGACAGTCCTCCAGCTGAGATTCCCAATGGCGTAGAGCATGGAAAATCGCCCGAAGTTCCAGAATGTTGATGGGGATGGGGAGAAGAGACTCCTCCAAGGACCACTTCCCCTGAGCGCTGAAGCGACCCAACACAGCACCCCAGCCCGAGAGACTGGCGTCCGTCGTGATCTTGGTCCAGTAAGGGATCCAGAAGGGTCTCCCCTTCAGGAGATGGGAAAGGTCCAACCACCATTCCAAGCTCAACTCGATGTGAGGAGGTAAAGATACTGACAGCTTCAGATGATCCGTTCGATCCCTGCACATCTGGATCACAAACCTCTGAAGTTCCCTGGTGTGGGCCATTGCAAATGGCACCGCCTCTATCGTGGAGATGAACTTCTCCACCAGCGAAGACAACTTCGCACTGGGATCTGCTCGAGTGCCAGAATCCTTGCAACTCGTTGGGCAATTTGATGAGCCACCTCTTCTAGCAGAAACACCATACCCTTCTGAGTGTCGAACAGCAGACCCAGGAAAATGAGACTCTGGGATGGAGACAAGTCCGACTTGTCCAAATTCACTATCCAACCGTGACGGGTGAGGGCATGAATGCAGGTCTGAACCTGCTGATGGAGTTCCGCAGATTCCGCTTTCAACAGCAAGTCGTCCATATACGGAGTCACTCTTACTCCCTCCCGATGGAGGGCAGATATCAATGCACCCAGAACTTGTTGGAAAACCTGGGGAGCAGTTGTCAGTCCAAACGGAAGAGCTGAAAATGACCCCTGGCGCAGACAAATCTCAGATACTGCCTGCTCGCTGGATGAATAGGGATGTGCAAATACGCATCCTGAAGATCCAGAGAAGCAAGAAACTCCCCTGGAGACATGGCGGCAATCACAGTGCGCAGAGATTCCTGGCGATAGTGGGTCTTCACCACAAAGGAATTGAGATCTTTGAGATCCAAAATAGGATGACACCCGCCGTCCTTCTTGGTCACCGCAAAAAGGTTGGAGTAGAACCCCAAACCCATGTCCACAGGAGGCACTGGCTCCAGAACCTCCTTGTCCAAGAGATCCTGAATAGCGCCGAACAGACGCAGTTTCTCTGCATCTTGCAGAGAACGAGTGAGATAAAAACGAAAGGGAGGAAGGGAAAAGAAAGCGATCTTGTATCCCTCTGAGACCACCTGTAAAACCCATGGGTCCATCACAGATTCCTCCCAGACCCTGCGAAAGAGGTGGAGACGTCCCCCCACGGCAGGGTGCGGACCCGGGTTCGGCGAGTCATGCCGAAGCAGCCTTGGAAGCCTTGGGCTTGGAGGAAACCTTGGGCTTCCAGGACTGCTTGGGCTTGGAGGAGGGACGCGGATCAGACAGAACCGACTTGGCCGTAGAACGCGTCTCTGTCTGAAAGGAACGAAAGGACCAGTAACGCTTAGCCGGCAACTTTTTCTTGAAGACCAAAGGCAAAAGGGTACTCTTACCCCCAGTAGCCTCGCTAATGAGTTCCTTGAGCTCAGACCCAAACAAGGAAGTACCTTGGAAAGGCAAAGAGAGCAAAACCTTCTTAGATGCAGAGTCAGCAGACCAAGTCTTAAGCCAAAGCGCACGCCTGGCTACCACAGAAGAGGTGGAAGCCCTAGCCATCATGCGGACAGCGTCAAAAGCAGCATCAGAAACATAATTCTGGGCCTCAGAAATATTAGCAAGCAAGCGCAATTGTTCTGAAACAGGCACGTCCTGACGGACCGCCGTGGTGAGTTGCTCAGTCCAGACTGCGATGGCCCGGTTAACCCACGCCACAGCAAAGGCCGGACGCATAGCAGTACCAATAGAGGCAAAATTAGACTTGAGGCAAACCTCCAACTTTTTGTCCGTCCAATCCTGTAAAGCAGAAGCATCAGATACAGGTAAAGCAGTCGATTTAGACAGTCTAGAGACAGGAGCATCCACCTTGGGAGGATGAACCCATTTAGCCAGTTCAGCCTCAGAAAAGGGATAAAGTTTAGCAAACTTTGAGAGGAGAGGACTTGTCAGGATTTTTCCAAGCATCCGAAACCAAACGTTCAAGAGTAGGGTTAGGAGGAATACAATTAACAGCTTTTGCCGGTTTCTGAAAGGCAGCAGTTGGGTCAGAGGGAACCTTCTGACTCAAGGGAAGGTTGAGGGTGGTCAGAACGGCTCTAATTAAGCCCTCAGCAGAGAGTTCAGAGTCACATTCAAAGGGGTCTCCAACAGATCTGGAAGACTCAATAACTGTACCATCCTCAACATCAGAATCTTGCAACAATTCTTCCTCAGAAGAATCAGACACATCAGGTGCCCCCTGTGGTTTAAGCAGGGAGGTCAGAATAGTAGAGGGAGCCTGCCATAACTGCAGTGCACCCTGTACCTGAGAGGGAAAGAGTTGAAGAGTGGACCTGAGGTCCCTAGTTGCAGCCTTAAACTCTTTAACCCAAGCTGGCTCTATAGCATGGCTGGAAGGCCCTGGGTTGCTGTCAGGACATCCTGAGCATGCTGGGCATAAATGACCAGAGAAATCCCTAGGCAGCCCTGAATGACAGGAGGAGCAAAACACAATGGGGGATACTGATACCCCAGCCTTCTTAGTCTTAGGTCTAGTCCCAAGCTCCAGCAGTGTAGACATACTCACAGTGTCAAATATACCCCAATGACAGATATCACCCGATTTAAGTGTGAAAGATTAAATATTCACCCCAGAAACGTTAAAATTAAACTTATCTGGCAAGCGAAGAGTTAATCAACAGAGGAGAGGGAGAAGATCCTGTCCCTGCGTAGTATACTCAATGAGAAGAACTCACAAAATGGCTGCCGCGACGGGAGCCAATCAGAAAAGAGGCGTGAAACGAGCGCTCCTGGGAAATGTAGTTCTTCTCAAAAAGTACCCCAAAGCAGTGCCCGAAGCCCCCCAACACACTTGAACATGAAACCGGATGAAAGAGCAAGGGAAGACAAACAAAATGAGCCCACTCTGAAGTCGCTATGTGAAGCGGTTCCAGAGATACGTCCCACACAGTGTAAGCCCATAGAGAGTAAAGGAGCAATGGTGGCAATGCGGTAAAAGCATGCCTTAAAGGTGCGGAACAAAATTTAAGAATATTAACCCCAATAATAAAAAAACATATTGAACACATGTACATGATGAGAAAACACTATCCCACAAAAGAAAGTGTAACAGAACCCTCAATAAACAAGTCAAACCAGCAGACAAAGGGTTAAAATGCCACATAGACTGCTCCAAAACTCACAGACATACACATATATACATATATATATATATAAAAAACACCCAATGAGTGCTGGAGTGCACAATGAGAACTCCCAAATACAAGCCCAATTTTTAAAGGGACACTGTGGGACCAGTGGACCTTCAGCACTCAAAGGGTGGCTCACCTTTCTGCAGGTCTTCAGGTCACCATGCAAAGAAAGGATTACCTCAGAGGATAATCCCCCCGGGAAGTACTTGAAACCAAGTTGTTCCCTCCTCAGGGCATAAGGTCCACCAAAAATCCTTGGACACTGAGCTAGCCACTTTGGAGAGGGCATCTGTCAGTCATGGTAACCTGCCTAATGCTGGTATTCCATATTTGACAGAAAACAATAAAAAGACTAAACTGAAGAGAGATGTTCTCCACCTGGTGTGTACACACCCAGGAACAAATCATTCTGGTGTTAGCTGACTGGGAAGCAGCTGAGGAGGGCGGGGAGGCTCCGCCCCCTGCATACATTTGGAGAAATGTTCCTGCCTACTTAAAGGGACGGATCGCCTCCCAGAGTTACCAGTACCCTGTATTGGACGACAGTGAAAAGTCATTCAAAATAATTTATTTGTCCTGATGGACTCACCTATGAGGCTTGCCTTGGCGTGGTAGGTTAGCTTACATTCAAATGGCCATTGGAGTGAAACTAAAAGCCTCCAATTATTTAAATGTGCATAGGGATTTGGGACAGAGCGCAGGTAACTCTATTTTTTCTACTATGTATTTTGGGCTGATGTATACTATAGCCATTGCTTCTGCCCAGGAGTACTGGGAGTTTGAGCACAGGGCTTTATTTTGTGTGTTGTATATTAATTTGTATCACACAGCCATGTTACATTTCTGCCACTCACCCCATATTTGCCCTATTAAGTGTGTAGGGATTTATAAGATACCCTTTCCTGTCTCATTAGAGATTTAATATTATTATTTAGTTTAATGCATTTTTTTATTTTTATTTGTTTAATTTTTTATTTAATATTTTACATTTTTTTTTTTTTTTAAACTCAGCCAAATAATTCGGACTATTGCTGAATTTCATCTGAGTCGAACAGGTCCGGTCTGAAATTCGGATCCTCCGAATTGGAAAAAAAAAAATTCGTCAGAAATCATATTTTACCGAATATTTTTGCTGTGCACAAGTCTATTAAATATTTTATTTTGCAAGATCTACATATGCCACTTAAACAAATTGATTTTTAACTCAATTACATTCAATTTATTTTACAACTTTTTTTTGTATTGTTTTTATTTACAGCCCCAGGGGAACAGCTATGGAGACCAGATTATGCATAGTTTTGCAAATTAATTTATGGGTTCTTTTGAGCACAGGTTTGGAATAGTAACCCATATGGAGCAAATCTGGTTCTCTATAGACGTTTCATAGATTATATCCTGTCACGGTTTGTTAAGACTCTCAGACGTAAGGTTTAGGTAAAAACATAACTTTATTGAAAAGTTAAGGCAATCCCATAGGGTTTTCATAGACATACAAACATCACATATATATAAGCAATTGACAATTGAGATAGGTTCTACCGGCCTTGCAAATAATACCGGCAAGGCAACCCAAGCGATACTGAAGGAATAGTGATAAGTAGGCTCTACCGGCCCTGCCAATACCGGGTAAGGCAACCGTAAGATGGTAACGTACCGGTTCTACCGGCCTTACCAATACCGGGCAGGGCAGCCTGAGGAATACACAAGGAATAGGCTCTACCGGCCCTGCCAATACCGGGTAAGGCAACCGTGGAGTGGCAACATAACAGGTTCTACCGGCCTTACCAATACCGGGCAGGGCAGCCCACAATGGATACCCAAGGATAGGCTCTACCGGCCCTGCCAATACCGGGTAAGGCAACCTAAAGGTGGCAACGTGAAAGGTTCTACTGGCCTTACCAATACCGAGCAGGGCAGCCCAAGAAGGGAGACACCAATAAGACCAGTGACTGTCAGATGACAATGACAGTGGGATGGTAAATAGAGTATACGGTCAAGCTGTCTCACCCAAGGAGAGGCTAGTGTAGGTACACATCTGAAACAAGTGCTGCTAGGACTGGACAGCACCAGAAGCTTGACTGCAAGTCAGGGAGTAAACCAGCGTCCGCACGCTGGGACCAACAACTGTACCTTGAGCCGCAAGGCAAATGGAGTAAACCAGCGCCCGCATGCTGGAACCAACAGGCAGTAGAATGAGTCACAAGGCCAATGGAGCAAACCAGGGTCTGCACGCTGGGACCAACAGACAGTATTGCGAGCCGCAAGGCTAATGGAGTAAACCAGCGTCCGCACGCTGGGACCAACAGACAGTATTGCGAGCCGCAAGGCTAATGGAGTAAACCAGCGTCCGCACGCTGGGACCAACAGACAGTATTGAGAGCCGCAAGGCTAATGGAGTAAACCAGCGTCCGCACGCTGGGACCAACAAACAGTACTGTGAACCGCAAGGCTGATGGAGTAAACCAGCGTCCGCATGCTGGGACCAACAGACAGAATGTTGCCGGAGCAACAGGAGAGGAATATCGCCACAGGAACTGAACACAGGAAGCAGCAGGAGCAGGCCGAGGCTCAACCGGGACGAGCACTGCAAGTCGGCTGGCAACCGGAACCGGACTGGAACTGACAAGCAGGCAGGAACAGGTAAACTCAGGAACTCAAGAACAGGCCCAATAGCTTCAGCAGACAGGCAAAGTGAATGCTGTCAGAGACACCACGAAAGGGCAACTAAAGGGTGCCCAGACTGAGTTTAAAAAGGCAACCAGAGGCAGGCTGACTGCAGACAGCCAATGGGAGCCCCCTGCAGGTGATAGACAGAGAACTGCAGCAATCACGGGCACTGTGATATATCCACATAGTATGGCAGGGTTCCCAGGAGAATATTTATTTTTTTCATTACATTTTTAAACAATAACAGCTTGGGGATCAAATTTACAGCAGAGGTCCAGTATACATTTTCTGGATGTTGAACTGCTTGTTAGGGAAAATCCTAGCGTGGGTTCTAGAACCTTTTTTAAACCAGAGGATAGCAATAGTTTTTTTTTATTATTCTAGTTGTCATCTTAACATTTGGAAGAGAAATGTCCCATTTAGTTAATTTTGTAGAATAAGACGGAACTGCACAAATGTTGACGATTATGACAAAGAATCATTCTGAAGGATTGTTTTCTTCAGAAAGGTTATTCTTTTGAATTAACAGAGAATTCTTATTCATTCACAGCAGCAATATTCTGAAATATAAAGAGAGGAGAAAGAGAGGTTGTGAGACTTAAAAGAATGAACAGATTTTTAGAACTAGTTATAATAAATCCCACAAAATTATTAGCGATATTTTGCAAAAATCCCACAGGCTTTGGATCCGGCTCCTAAAAAGAGCATTGGATAAAAACCCAGAATGGTGTTCAAAAGAGCAAAGGCGGTTGAAAATTTGATAACTCCTAGCCATGTTAAGATAAAGGATAATAAGGAAAATGTTAATAGTAATTTTCTCTTACAAACTGTAGGAAGTTTTGGATGTGGGGTGAAGGGAAATGCGTTAGAGGTGAAGTTTTCATATTACTCTTCATATGGATTGTGGCTCTTCCTTTGTAATATATTTACTTTCATGTGTGTGCGGGATACAGTATGTCGGTAGGACAAACCAGACCATTATATGTAGGTTTGGGCAAAATAAAAAAATGTTGGGAATGGTTTCCTCCAACATACTGTGTCATGCCACTGCTTGTTATACTATTGCAAAGATGATGGGGTGTTAACTGTTACATCTTTAGAATATGTGGGTCCTTTTGTACAAAAAAGTAGGATTTTAGTCTTACCTGTTAAATCCTTTTCACTTAGTCCATACAGGTCACTGGTACTCTGGGAGGCATAAGTCCCCTTTAATAGGCAGGAACAATTATGCAAATAATCTGCAGGGGGCGGAGCCTCCCCTCTTACTTAAGCCACCTTCTGGCCAGAGCCACTCATATTGATTTGAGACCCTAAGAACTGACCTCAGGTAAGCAAAAAGAAAGACTCCTGTGAGCATGTCCAACAGTCTCCCACTGAATGCCACAGGAGAACCAAGTCTGGTCCCTTGACAGGGTGGGAGACCAGTGACCTGTATGGACTAAGTGAAAAGGATTTAACAGGTAAGACTAAAATCCTACTTTCACTGTCGTCCAATACAGGTCACTGGTACTCTGGGATGTACAAACATTGAGCTGACCCAGAGGCGGGAGAAAGGCAAGGACCAGGCGCAAGGCCCAAGTCACTAGAACTGCTATGAACCAGTTAATAACATAGCCCAAACTGTAAGTGTCAACGGACACCCATCAAGGGAAAACAATCCCTGAACAAACACAGCACACTGAACAAGAGCCAACAGGGCTCAACAGTAAGGAAGCACTAAGGATCACAGAGCGGAAGGCCTAGACAGGCAAAACTGCCTCCAGGACCTTCCTCCCAAAACTGGCATCAGCCGAAGCCAGTACATCAACTCGATAGTGCCTTGAAAACGTGTGCACAGAGGACCAAGTGGCCGCTCTGCACAGTTGATCAGCAGACGCCTGATTCTTGTAGGCCCAGGAGGCCCCAATAGATCTGGTGGAATGGGCAGTCACCCGGAAGGGAACGTGCTTATTCCGAATCTTATAGGCTTCACGAACGGTAGCCTTAATCCAAGAGGCGATAGTAACCTTGGAAGCCGGTCTCCCTGCCCTAGGCCCCTCAGGAATGACGAATAGAGCGTCAGACTTCCTGATAGACTCGGTGCGATGAACATAAAACTTGAGGCAACGCACCACATCCAACAAATGGAGATCTCGTTCCTTGTCAGATGAAGGATTAGGGCAGAAAGAGGGAACCACAATCTCTTGATTGATGTGAAATTCGGACACAACCTTGGGTAAGAATTCCTTGGAAGTGCGAAGCACAGCCTTATCCTTGTGGAACACCAGGTAAGGAGGTTTACAAGACAGAGCTTGTAACTCTGCTACCCGGCGAACGGAAACAATAGCCAAGAGAAAGGCCATTTTCCAAGTCAAAAGACGTAAAGGAATAGAAGCCAAGGATTCAAACGGGGGTCGCTGGAGAACTCCCGGCACCAAATTGAGGTCCCACTGGGGAGTAGGACTCTTGAAGGCAGGTCGAACATGAGTCACACCTTGGAAGAAAACTTTGACATCAGGAAGGATAGCAATCCTTTCCTGGAAAAACACAGACAAGGCAGAGGTCTGAACCTTGAGGGAACTCAGACTGAGCCCCTTATCAACACCGTCCTGCAAGAAGGCCAGGACAGTGGGAAGATGAAAATCAAGGGATAACTTCTTATCACTGCACCATGCAACAAAGTTTGACCATATGCGATGATAGATCTTGGAGGACACAGGCTTACGAGCACTGAGCATAGTCGACACCACAGAAGGAGAAAATCCTTTCTTTGCTAGAATCGAGGATTCAACCGCCAAGCCATCAAACGGAATGTGTGAACGTCCTCCTTCCACAGATAACCCTGAAGAAGAAGATCCGGACGGGCAGGAAGTGGGATCGGATCCGCCACTGACATGGCCATCAACTCCGGATACCAGGACTGGCGAGGCCAGTTTGGAGCGATCAGGATGACAGGACAACGCTCCTGCTTCAACTTCTGGATGACTCTGATCAAAAGAGGAAGAGGAGGGAAGATGTAAGCCAGGGGAAATTCCCAAGGGATCGACAAGGCATCCACTGCTAGAGCAAGGGAGTCCCTCCACCGGGAGCAAAACACCGGAACCTTCCTGTTGTGTCTGGTAGCCATCAGGTCCACCACAGGCATCCCCCACCTCCGGGTGAGCAACTGAAACACCTCTGGATGAAGAGCCCATTCTCCGCTGTCGACGGTGTGACGACTGAGGAAGTCCGCCATGACGTTGTCTACGCCTGGGATGTGAACTGCAGAAATGACAGGCACGTGATCTTCTGCCCAGGACAAAATATCCTTGACCTCCCACCAGGCGGAACCGCTTCTTGTGCCGTCTTGCCTGTTGATGTAAGCCACCGCCGTGGCGTTGTCGGACTCTACTCTGATCGGACGACCGGTCAGTTGAGACTCCCAGTGTCTCAGGGCAAGCCGGACAGCTCGAAGTTCCAGAACATTGATGGAGAGAAGGGATTCCTCCAGACCCCATTTCCCCTGAGCACTGAAGCGACCCCAGACTGCACCCCAGCCCCGAATGCTGGCATCCGTTGTGACTGTGGACCAACGAGGACCTAGAAAGGATCTCCCTTTCAGGAGATGAGAGAGATCCAACCACCAGTGCAGACTCGACTCGACATGAGGAGGTAGAGACACAGACAGATGTTGATGATCTGGATGATTCCTGCACGTCTGGATCACAAATCTCTGAAGTTCCCTGGAGTGGGCCATAGCAATGGCACTGCTTCGATCGTGGAAATGAACTTCCCCACTAAGGACGACAACTTCGGAACAGGAATTTCGTCCCTGTCCAGAATCCCAGCCACTCTGATGGCTATCTGGTGAGCCACATCCTCTGGAAGAAACACCATGCATTGGTGAGTGTCGAACAGGAGACCCAAGAACCGAAGCCTCTGAGATGGAACCAAGTCCGACTTGTCCAGATTCAGGATCCAGCCATGATGGTTCAGAGTGTGCATACACTTCTGCAGTTGCTGATGGAGAAGCTCCGCTGAGGAGGCTTTTAGTAGGAGATCGTCCATGTAGGGGGTCACCCTTATCCCATCCTGATGAAGCACCGCTATCAAGGAGCCTAACACCCTCTGGAAGACCTGAGGGGCTGAAGTCAGCCCAAAGGGGAGCGCTGTAAACTGAAAGTGTCCCCTGTGGCAGGCAATCCTGAGATACCGCCTGCTCTCTGGATGAATGGGGATGTGAAGATACGCATCCTGAAGGTCCAGGGAGGCAAGAAATTCCCCCGGAGACATAGCTGCAATCACAGATCGCAGGGATTCCTGGCGGAAGTGGGAAGTCACCACATAAGCATTGAGATCTTTGAGATCCAAAATGGGACGGGCCCCTCCGTCCTTTTTGGCCACCACAAACAGGTTGGAATAAAATCCTGAACCTGTGTCCTCCTGAGGAACCACCTCCAGGACCTCTTTGACCAAGAGATCCTGAATAGCGTCGTCGAACAGACGTCTCTTTACAGGTTCCTGAGAAGGACGAGTAAAATGGAACCGAAAAGGAGGAAGGGAGGAGAAAGGGATCCGGTATCCCTCTGACACCACCTGGAGAACCCACGGGTCCGCCACTGACTCCTCCCAAATCCGGCGAAAGATGTGGAGACGTCCACCTACAGCCGGATGCGGACCCGGGTTCGGCGAGTCATGCCGAAGCAGTCTTGGAGGTCTTGGCCTTGGGGGCAACTTTGGGCTTCCAGGACTGTTTGGGCTTGGAGGAGGAGCGCGCAGTGGGAGGACCCGTCGGGGTCGAGGAGCGTGTCTCAGTCTGAAAGGAATGAAAGGACCGGTTGCGTTTGGCTGGAAACTTTTTCTTAAAGACTGAGGGTAGAAGAGTACTTTTACCACCAGTAGCCTCACTGATCATTTCTTTGAGTTCAGAACCAAATAGCAAGTTCCCCTGAAAGGGCAAAGAAAGCAAGGCTTTCTTGGAGGCTGTATCAGCAGACCAAATTTTCAGCCAAAGGGTGCGTCTAGCCACCACTGAAGAAGTGGAGGCCCGCGCCATCATGCGCACAGCATCAAAGGCAGCGTCAGCAATATAATTCTGAGCTTCAGTAATGTTAGCAAGAAGCTGCAACTGTTCAGAAACTGGAGCATCCTGGCGAACTGCTTCAGTCAGTCGCTCAGTCCAGGCCGCGATAGCCCTGTTTACCCAAGCCACTGCAAAGGTTGGACGCATGGCAGTGCCGATAGAGGCAAAAATGGACTTAAGAGAAAGTTCCAATTTCTTATCCGTCCAATCATGCAGGGCAGAGGCATCAGAGACAGCCAAAGCGGTAGACTTGGATAGCCTGGAAACAGGGGCATCCACCTTTGGAGGATGTACCCATTTCGCCAGCTCAGTCTCAGGAAAGGGGTACAGTTTAGCAAACTTTTTGGAAACAGAGGAAGACCTATCAGGATTCTTCCACGCCTCAGAGACTAGACGGGCAAGAGTAGGATTAGTTGGAAAACAGACAACAGGCTTAGATGGCTTTTTCTGAAAAACATCAGAAGGATCATAAGTGGATTCTTGAGTCAGAGGAAGATTGAGCGTATTCAAAACCGCTCTGATCAGACCCTCAGCCAAAACTTCAGGGTCACATTCATAGGGGTCCCCAATGGACCTGTTAGATTCAATAACAGTACGTTCCTCAGCATCAGAATCCTGCAAGAGTTCTTCCTCAGAAGAATCAGTGACATCAGGAGCCCCCTGTGGCTTAGGCAGGGAGGTCCTGATGGTAGAGGGGGTCTGCCAGACCTGGAGAGCCCCCTGTACCTGAGAGGGAAAGAGTTGAAGGGTGGATCTGAGATCCCTAGTGGCAGCTTTAAACTCCTTCACCCAAGATGGCTCAATAGCATAGCTGGGAAGCCCAGGGTTGCTATCCTGACTAGTACAATTAGGGCATAGATCCCCCACGTTATCGCTAGACAGCCCAATGTGGCAAGAGGAGCAAAACGCCATGGGGGTAGCAGACCCCCCATCCTCTTTAGACTTGGGTCTAGCCCCTAGCTCCAGTGAAGTAGACATGCTCACAGCGTCAATATACCCCACTAATAACTATCACCCAGAAAAGGTGTAAAGGATTAAGGTTTCACCCCAGAAATGTCTAAAATTGGACTTATCTGGCCAGCGAAGGGTTAATCAGTTGAGGAGAGAGAAGGCTCGGTCCCTGCGTAGTGTACTCGCATAGGAAAAGAGCAACAAAATGGCGGCCGTCATGACAGCCAATCAGAAACTAGCGCGAACCAAGCGCTCATGGGAAATGTAGTTTTCCCTATACAAGTACCCCAAACAGTGCCCGAAGCCCCCCTGAACCCCTCACATTAATAAAACACCATCCGGATGATAGAGCAGGAGCCTAGCATTAAAATGAGCCCTCTCTGAAGTTGCTGTGACAAGCGGTTCCAGAGATATGTCCCACACTGTGATTTCCCATAGAGAGTAAAGGAGCCATGCGTCTGAGCGGGAAACGCCACGCTTAAAGGCGCAGAACACATTTTTAATAAAGTTTAAGAAAACTTTCAAAAGTGCCCAAACAAGCATAAAACACATAAGAAACATAAGTAAACAAATATACTAAGCTCCAAAACCCAGAGAATAGCACAGAAATTGCATAAATCTAAAATAATGCAATAAAAACACCCTATGAGTGCTGGAGTGAATTGAAAACTCCCAAATACAAGCCCATCAAAGGGACACTGTGGGGACAAGTGGACCTTCAGCACTCAAAGGATGACTCACCTTTCCTGCAGGACTTCTGTCTTCAGGTGACCATGATAAGGGAGGAATAACCCAGAGGCAAATTCCTCAGCAGGGGAGCTGCTCCACACAAGCTGTCCCCTCATCAGGGTTTAAGGTCCACAGAAAATCCCTGGAAGCTGCACCAGCCACTTTAAAGAGGGCAATTCACAGCCATGGTCACCCTCCTAATGGTGGTATTCCATATTTGAATAAAAATAATAAAACTCTAAGAAGCATAGATGTTCTCTGCCTGGTGTGCAAGCACACCAGGAACAAATCAATATGAGTGGCTCTGGCCAGAAGGTGGCTTAAGTAAGAGGGGAGGCTCCGCCCCCTGCAGATTATTTGCATAATTGTTCCTGCCTATTAAAGGGGACTTACGCCTCCCAGAGTACCAGTGACCTGTATTGGACGACAGTGAAAGTTGTTTAATTCTCCTTAATAACAGAGAGGCCTTTTCAATGTCTCGTCTTTATACTCTGAGAACAGAGTGTTTCATACCTCCCAAGTGTCCCTCTTTAGGAGGGACAGTCCCTTTTTAAGACCCAAATCCCTCTGTCCCTCTTTCCCACCCTGATGTCCCTCTTTTTAGGAGATCCGACTGTGTGGTGTGTATATAAGTGTATCACATTGCTCCACAGCAATAAAACCCACATTAATGTTTGTTTAAACGTTTATAAATTAGTCTGTGTAAATCAAATACTTTGGTCTTGCTCTAATTCATTCATACAGTTACACATATAGAGATGTCAATAGGTCATGAAACAACTTAATTCTTGGCAATGCCTCACCCACCAGCAACTCCCCCATCAACACCACTGAAAACACCAGTGTCCCTCTGGCCATTTGATATGTTGGAAGGTATGGTGTTTGAATTAACGTTAGGAGACTGTATTGTGATTTTTTCATAATTTTTTTTATCTTAAAAGGAAGACTAAACACATTTTTATTTTTTTCATGTTAATTCAGATAGCTTTTGGATAAAAATATATCACACCCAATACTGACACAATAGCAGGAATTTGGAATATATTCCAATCACATTGTAATATAATTTACATGGATTTGGGGAATAATATGTGATTTATTAGATATTAAGTTGTGTGATGATAATGGGAGGGACACAATTGATACTGATTTTTTTTTTAGTATAAAACATATTGTGAATGTGAAGTTTACATAATAGTTTTTGCACTTTAATAGCATAGAAGGTATTATTGTTATATTAGTTATGTTAAATACAAGAGGGTATTATAGAAAATATCCAGTTTCACATCTCTTCCCCAACCACAGCCTGTGGTTGTGTGTGTATTTGGGAAGGCTTTGTGTATTCTGAACTTTTGGGAGTACACATATTAAAGTTTTGGGAGCATGCATGTTACAGTTTGGTACTTTGCCTGTCTGTATTCCAGCTTGTCATAGTTCCAGTTTGATGACAGCATGCTGATTGATGAACTGTCAAGCCATCATGTGTTGAATGTATGGTTCTCTCTAGCAAGGCACGGAAGGCTGACATTTCAAAACCAGGCTTGGATTCAAAGCATTTAATATCATCCATAGTCACAAGGGATTGATGCAATTATGCATGAGCTTGTATTTGTTACTTTAAACACCTCACTTTCCTGTTTTGTTTGAGGTGAAGAACGTCTGATACAGTGGGGAGCAGCTGTGTTGAGACCCATATCTGTGTGTAGGCAGTATAATATCCTCCACGAGCATTATCATCAATGTTGGGAATCATCCAGTGGTCACATTTAATTATGAGTAGGAAATTTACAGAATAAAATTACATTGAATTGTTTGGACATTGTTACCCTATGAGGCACCCCTCCTTCTTTTTTCCTTTTAGGCCCTCAAAGCCAATATCTCCCACTTGAGTGTGACATATCAGGCCTTGGGTCAAAAGATCCAGCCTTAATGATTCGTTCATAATGGGACCTATATTATTGCTGAATATATTCGAATATAAATCTGACATTGAGTCAAAATATTTATAACTTGATATAGATATGGTCAGTCAAATGGAGTTATGGAGTACATTGGGACATCTGATATCTCCAAACTGTCAATCTTTTTGGAGGTGGTGAAGAGAAAAATACATGATATGAGTCGACAATGAGGAAATGGTTAATATAAGTCAAATGAAGTTGAGGTTATGTTCAGGTATCATGGGAGTCCGCAATGATTGGAGGAAACATTATTTCAAAGTGGAAGTAATGGCTCCTTAATTGTATCAAAGAGTTGACTGCACAAACTATATAAGAGGACTGATCTGGAACAAGCTCATTATTACCCTTGTCAAAGCATCCAAATAAAGATGCCAAACACGTGTCGGGTTGCAACTGCACCACTGACCCACTGAATCTGACTGACGGGACCACCGTGGTTTATGCGTTTCATACTATGCTGTTTACTAAATATGTATGCATTTTTTACTTAACCCCTTAAGTACCAGCGGTCCCGGGGTGTGTAATCCTTTAAGGACCAGATATTGAAGTTTGATGTGCCGGCACGCCGAAGGGGGCCCTTTAGTGATTGCTCCAGTCTTGGAGCAATCAATTTCAGTCCCCGCTACTACTCACACCGCTCCCACAGGAGCACTGTGAGTAAAACATTTTATAACGTGACGTGCCAGGAACGGTACTTAACGGGAAAACAGTAGTGACGGTCCTGACACGTCACTGGACGTTAAGGGGTTAATTTAGCACTGATCGTACATTACTTAACATAGACCCGGGTCTTCTCCATAGGGTGGTCTTTTCAGACCACAAGATTTAGTCCTTCTAGGAGGTTAGTGGGGTGGTGTTTTTAATATGACCTATGTGTATCATATGTTTTTAATATTTTTTCCTGCGTCTGTATATTTATTCAGGCATAGGTGTGTGCATTCCATAAACGTTTTTCCTTTTAAAGGGATAGCAATACTGAAAATATAAAAAAAAAAAAATATGCTGTACGGTTTATCCTCCTGAGTAAAACAAGTGTACTCATGCTGCTGAAAGTTTTTTTTTTAATTAAAAAAGTTATTGCAGTTCAAACTTGCATTTTTTTAGGTGCAGTATCACAGTGGCGCTGTTGTTACACCATCCTATGAACAGCTCTGGTCAATTGACCATATATCTCCATTGGATGGTATAGCAACAGCGTCACTGTACAACTTCAGGCCACTGTGATACTGCACATAAAAAAAAAAAAAAAAAAAAAAAAAATCAAGCTTGCTCTGTAATAACTTTTGAATAAAACATCTTTCAGCAGTGGGAGAACCTTGTTTTACTCAATGGGATAAACGCTACAAATATATTTTTTACTTTTTAAGTATTACTCTCCCTTTAAGTGTTGAGACAAATATGAGGGCCACATAGGGCCCCAGGGACTCCTGTTGTCCACCTTGAATTAGATAGGATGAATTCATGATACATCCTTTTCTGTTCTGCTTAAGATATATTAGTGTGTAGCTAAAACTAAACATAGTTTGTTCCTTCAAATGCACTCCTGGCTAAAGTCCCGGAAACTTTTTTGTGCAACCTGGTCAGTAGGTCGTGGGTAACTTTGTCCTGAATTCCATTGCAGGAGATAATTTTATCATTGGTTTTATTTACACATTCCCCAGAGTTCAGTAGGAATATTGAGATAAAGCCAATGTCAGATCCTCAGTCAATTCTGGGCCTATACTAATTAGGACGTTTGTAAAACAGTAAGGATAGTTAGTTATTAACCAAGAAAGCTAGGAGGGGAAAAGGCTACAATATATGTTTTCATACATAAATATGTGATTTAGCAGCGTAAAATGTATTAGTCAATTTTCATATACTTTCCCACCACAGTGTAAAGTGAGTAATATGAGTACTGAGACAGCTACAAAAGATGTAAGAAACACCGGTAGGCTCTCCTGCCTTAACCCTTTGAGTGCCAGAGGGGTACGCAACGCATTGCAAAGCAATGCGTTGCGTACCCCTCTGGCACTCAAAGGGTTAAAGGGTTACAAGATAGCAGTCACGTACCATTATTATTGTATCGACAAACATCACTTGAAAGAATCCTTAAATGCTGACGTGTTACTCATCATTCTCTTTTGCATGTGTCACCATGGAGTTTCTTCAAACACTCCAATCAATATAATACAAGAGCACACTGGTGCACCACGCGCATATACAGGATGCAGTAACTCGTAGGCTTAAAGGGATAGTAATACTTAAGATGTAAAAAAATATATGTTGTAGTGTTTATCCCCCTGAGTAAAACAAGGGTACTCCCACTGCTGAGAGATATTTTATTAAAAAATGATAACAGCTCAAACTTGAATTTTTTAGTTGCAATATCACAGTGGCCTGAAAATGTACAGTGGCGCTGTTGATACACCATCCTATGGAGATTTATGGTCCACAGACCAAAGCAGTCCATAGGATGGTATAGCAACAGCGCCACTGTACATTTTCAGGCCACTATGATATTGCATATAAAAAATTCACGTTTGAGCTGTAATCATTTTTTAATAAAATATCTCTCAGCATTGGGAGTACCCTTGTTTTACTCAGGGGGATAAACCCTACAACATATACATTTTTTTTTACATCTTAAGTATTACTATCCCTTTAAAATCAAACTATTTATCAGACGCATGTATAAAACATATGGGAAGTACCTTATTCTATTAGACAGGTATATGGAGGGTATAGTGGGCACCTCTCAGCAGTAATCTCAACTTGCCCTCGATCAACGCATTTCACATGTGGAACGCTTACTCATGATCAACCAAAGCCAGTAGTGCATACATTGAGATATTTGAATCCAGTCATGTCCAGTTGCAGAGCAACAACAGAGCTGTCAATCAATCAAAAGCCAAATCGCTATGATATATTGTATATAAAATACAATAAAATAAAGCCATATTAACTCCTCTGATGCCGTCATTTCCCACATCCATAAGCTCTTCAAACAAAGGAACAATACCAAATGAGCTATCACGGCACCTGGGTTCAAGGTTCAGCTCTAAATAGCATTTAAAGACATTACAGCAAAAATCGGCTCCTGATAGTGTCAACGCGGTTGGATGATACTGTACCACGATTGGGCAATAATACTAAGGGGGAGCTTTCTCCACTTCATAACTTTTGAACTACAAACAAGTAAGCTCCAACACATAGCGCAATGTGTTACTTTTAAAATAAAGAAGACTAGGCGAACAACTTTTATAACAGACATTACTATCCCTTTAAACATGCACATTGATTTAAATGTGGATTTTAATTGCTGCTTCCCAATGCACTAGATACCTCCCTAATATTCACGGTTTAAAAAAATCCCATATAGGATAAATGTTGCCTG
The DNA here is from genome assembly GCA_037306005.1 of Rhinophrynus dorsalis. Lineage (NCBI taxonomy): Eukaryota > Metazoa > Chordata > Amphibia > Anura > Rhinophrynidae > Rhinophrynus > Rhinophrynus dorsalis. Next base: position 416,609,247 of record CM074722.1, read on the forward strand.
TGATACGGTTGGTTTTCTTAGTGCATCAGCCTCAGTGAGTTAAAAGACCACTTAAAAAAAAATTCTTATGGTTTTAATCATAAATGTTTATTGAAAATTTTCTCCATAGAGGCATAAACATAGAAATTATACAGATATTCATAGCATCTACATGTTTCATAAAGAAATGTTATTTGACCACTATGGTGCAGCTGGTTTGACCTGGAATTAATCCATTACTTCTTGTTACAACAGCCTCAATGGGGGAATGTACAATGGTGATTCACTGCTAAAAAAGGCTGCAATCGATTTTCAGTCTTTACTCCTAATCATAATTTTACTAAGCTGAGTATGTCAAAAGTCCTCTCCCTGTGCCAAATAGAGGGCAATGAGTCAGTGTCTCCAGGCATTCTTTTCCTCTATGCTGTGCTTACGGCTTTGCATTGGGCATAAAGGAAATGGCATGAGCATGCACCATTTCACTGCATATGCTATGAGGCTTCCATACAGGGCTTGCTGGCATTAAAAACATTGAGGCTGGATTGCATTCCACATTCTGGCAGCTCAGCCGCTTGCTGGCTCCTTGTGCGGCTCCAGCCTCTTCAGCTGCCGGCAGTCCAGCAGGCAGGTGACATCATAGTTGGGTGCACGTCCAAAGGCATGGACGTGCGCTCCATTTAAAGAGACAGCCACCTGTTGGCTGCTTCTCCTCTTCCTCTCACTTTACTATTTGAACTGCCTGGACACAGGGCTCAGTCGCCCTTTTGTTGGTGTCCAGTGCAGTTGTATAGTTTTGACTCTGTGTATCATCTGGCTTGTCTGACTAACTGACCTGGTGCTGACCTGGGGCTCTGTCTGACTATCCACTCCGTGTATGACCATTGGCTTTGACGGACAACCATTCTGTTGCAGACCTGCGGCACTGGCTGACTACCTGTTCCGTGTGTGACTTCTGGCTGATCTGACTACCTGTTCTGGTGTTGACCTGGGGCTCTGTCCACTGCGTATGCAGCATACCAACGCTTCAGTGGACATCCTATCTGGTGCAACCCCCTGGCTTGTCTAACCACCCAATCTGGTGCTGACCTGTGGCTCTATCTAACTATCCTCTAGTGTGGCCTTCCGTTCTGTTAGATACCCAATCTGGTGCAGGCTTGTGGCTCTGGCAGACTTACTCCTGGTTGCCTTCCGATTTGTCTGGCTTCTCCCAGGTGCAGACCTGTGGCATTGGTTGCTCTCCTATATGTCTGGCTTCTCCCAGGTACGGTCCTTGGACATTGCAGACTACTCCTTGTCCTGTTGTTGGGACCTTTATCCAGAGAATCACATTGAAGCAGCCTTCTATTTCTGGTAGTTGTCGCTTGCTCCGTTGTGCGCTTCTCTTTATTACTATATATATATATACACTAGTTGAACAGCCCGTTACACGGGCCACAGTGCCTCCGGCAGCCGGTCGCAGGGTAGTCACGCGCAGCAGAGACTGCCCGCACCGCTGCTGATACAGAGCTGGGCGCGGGCAGTCTGTACTGCGCATGACTGCCGCACGCGCAGCAGTGTCTACTGCGCATGTCGGGCGTTACACACAACTTAGCGAATTATTATATAGGATATATATATATATCTATATATATATATATCTATATATATATATATATATATATATATATATATATATCTATATAGGGTTGCACCGATACTGGAATTGGTATCAGTGCCGATACCAGCATTTGCAAAGGAGAAGAAAGTCTATATCTTCGTCTTCATCCTGTGAGTGTAATTCCTGCTCAGAGAAAACCCCAATATCCTAGTGAGTATGATCGTTAAAGACAGGTTCAACCTGTTTAAAAGTGGGTAATGGTTTCCAAAAAAGGGGGACCCCCTGAACTGAAGGAATAGCTGCCACATACCATAGCAAAATTTTACCCAAGCGGGCTCTTGGTCAGTGTTGGATGAGCCCCTTAGGCTCAGACATGTCCAGGAGAAAGCGTCTAAAAACTAGATAAACTAGGTTGAAATGTCCCCCAGCTTAAAGCAAAGTCCCCAGAAAGAGCTAAAAAAGTACTTATCTGGTATGCAAAGGGTTAAAATTGAGAGGCTTTCAGGAGAGTCAGCCTCTGCAACAGATAAGCAAGGGAGAATTTTATCTTGTCTTAGAGTGAAAGGTAGCATAGTGTCAGTAAAAAGGTAGCACAGTGTCAGTAAAAAATAATTTGAAATTGGTCAGTGCCTTCATAGAGTAGCCATAGCTTAGAAGTATTCCATTAATATTCGGTTTGCCCTACAGATCATGTAGATCTGCAAGGCTGGGTGATGTCAGCACCTTAACCCCTCACGATACATAGGTCTTCCCCCTATATAAGACCAATGACATCAGAGTCACTGACAAAGGGCTTCTATACAGCAGAGTGCCCATGAGTGCAGAGCTAGGTTCTGACTTCTTCCAGCCTTGTATATCTTCATGATCTCAAGGAAAACAGAATTATAAAAGAAGTGTTATAAGTTATGGGAATTTAGTTTCCATAACTCTGAGGACACTACCAGTCATTTAATGGGGTACTTTGACCCTATACCACCCCTTTAAACAAGCTTGTAATAGGTTTATCATAATTAATAATACAAGCACTGGTGTAAGTTATAAGATTTTAGCCTTTGTGAATAAAATACAGGTTACACTATACTAACTAAATTAACTGATTCAAATCTTACAACTCATTCAAAATGGATTTTTGTGCACTTACCAATAACTCGTTTTCTCTTACTCCATGTAGAACACAGGAACCATACTGTAAAGTATCTTCCCACAGAAGGGCAGGGTAATTCCATGAAAAGAGACTCCCTCCCAACTCCACTTTACCCTCACCAGACATTGTCAGCTTTAACTCATAGCAAAGATTAAAAAAAAAAAAAAAAAAAAAGGATGTAGGGCAAGAGGTGTTCACCTGAACGAGAGAACCAAAAATACTTTGCTTGCCCAGAACGCACATACTGTCTTTCCTCCGGTACACAAGTCCTATGTTCCACATGGATTAATAGAAAAGGATCTATTGGAAAGTACACAAAAATCCCTTTTTCCTCTTTCATCCTCTGTGAAACACAGGAACCATGAGGCTATACCAAAGCTAACCAACCAAGATTCCAGAGAGGAAGAGAATACCCCCTGAAAACACACACCAGTTTAAACAGAAATTAACTGGAACAATCATGAACCTCAGGTGTAATGGACACCTACACACTAAACCAAGTTACAATAAAAAGTTTACTGGAAAAAAAAAAAAAAGATAAAGGCACAACAGTCTGTAGGACCTTACATCCCAAAGCTGGCCTCTGCCAAAGGCAGAACATTGACTTGGTAGTGTTTAGCAAAAGTGTGAAGGGATGACCATGTTGCTGCCTTGCACAACTGCTCCAAAACCTAACAGGCTGGCATCCATGGTGACCACCATCCATTCATAAATGACAAATGGACATTCCAGCATTAGCAGAGGATGGGGAAGCCACTAGTGCAGGTCCTCCTTCGTTCATGCAGACAGGGACACTGCATGAGACAGGTGACCGCTTTGTCTTGACCAGCCACCTTGTGTAGAATTGAGCATAGGGAACAGCTTTCAAAGCAGAAACCAGGCACCCTAGCACACTCATATTTCTTTACTGTTGATGATGGGCATGGATATTGCTTGAGTCACATGAAGAGACAGGGCCTGGATCTTGTCTTCTGGCAGAAACACCCTCCTTTGCCGAGTATCAAATCTCAAACCTAAAAAGTACAGAAGTTGAAAATGTACCAGAGAGGATTTCTTGAGTTTGAGCACCCAACCATGTTGTTCCAGCATAAGAAAGTAGCATTGAATCTGAACAAAGAATAGCTTCCAAAGGAGCCTTGAGTAAAAGGTCAACTAAGTAAGGAATCAAGTATATTCATTGAGAGTGTATGTGAGAGCTGCCAAAGCAGCCATGACTTTCCTATAGATCATTAGAGCAAATGGAGGGTAATGCAGTCAACTGGTATTAACTTCTCTCAAAGGCAAAGCGTAGGAAGGCTTATGGGCTGGATGAGTCAGGACATGAAGACAGGCATCCTGGGGATCCAGTGAGGCAAGAAATTCTCCTGGACATAAGGCAGTGATGATCTCTCCCTTCATCTAGAACAATCCCCTCTGTCTTTACGTTACCCTGAAATCTTATCCTGTGGAGAACTAGTACCATATACCACGGTTTGACAAACTCAGCAGTTGACACCCTTATATTCTGTTTTCTTTCTCCTATTACACATTTAGACTGTAAGCTCCTTGGGGCAGGGACCTCTCTCATATTGTTTCCATGACAGTGACACTTATTTTATCCCCTTTTATTCATTGTAACATACTTATATTTAAGTTGCTGCGTACACTGTGTGGTGCCATATAAATAAAGATATACATACACAGATCTCAGAGATTCCATCTTGAAGAGTGGTACTAGCATGTACTGGTTGAGACACTACAAGTCTAGGACAGGACAGCAGCTGCTATCCGTTTTTGGGAAATCACAAAAAGATTGGAGGACACTCTGATTAAGTGTTCTGGGGCTGGAACGGGAGCCAACACCTGCTTTTCCAGCAGGGGTATACTGTGTCTATGAAAAGATTTATCTGAACTGGATCTCGAGGAACTTTGGACAAAAAGTGAGTCTGAAAGGACTTGAGATCTATATGATACCCTACCAAAATAACCCATGCGCCTTGAAAAAGACAGAGTAAATCCCCTACAGACAGGGGCAAGACTCAATGAGACATACAGTTTGTCATTCTTAGGCTTCTGAGAAGATTTCTTTTTCTTCCAAGCCTGTTTGGGCTTGGGGCGGACCTGAAAGGCCTGAGGGGGTTAAACAGTAGGCTCCTCAAACTGGCAATGTTAATAAAGACAACTTCTTAGGAAAAAATGCACTTTTAGTTACAATCTAAGGCAAGTGCATGCTTTTGCCTCCTGTATCATCACAAATTATTTTGTCCAGGTCAGGCCCAAAAAAGTTGCCTTTCTACAAAGGGAAGAGACACCAAAGACTTTCTGAAGATTGATCAGCACACCAAATCTTGAACCACAAGGTGCGATGCGGGGCTACTGAAACCTAGCGGCAGTTCCTTCTTAAAGGGATAGTAATGTTTCATAATAAAAGCAGCTCTAATTAATCATCATAGTATTTGGACTTTGGAGAGTGTTATTTCTATTCTGTCAGAATTGTAGTTCAAGAGTAATTCAATGATAAAGTGACCCACTCCTGCCCCTTTTACTGACGTAACACTTTTCAGCCAGAGCAGAAGGGAGGTGCCCAGGTAGACTGCAGAGAGGGACAATCTTCAATTAAGATAAGGGAAAAAGCTGAAAGACTTGTCAAGGGGGGCAGAACATTCATTGTTTTCATTGTAAGAAGATTGTCCCCTGCTGTTATCTGACTGGTCTTACAACCAGATTCCCCATCTGATAAGAGATGGCTTATACTAGTTAAAAGGGGAGGGATGGGAAACGTTCCTTGTAAATATCTCTTAAACCATAAAGGTTTGAAAGATAAGACTTATATCATTCTTCATATTTTTTTAATGCCTACAAAATAAAATAAAGTTAAAACGAAGTATTACTATCCCTTTAAGGGCTGCATCATGTGCCAAAGATAGCTCAGTGGTTATAGCAAGGCAAGATATTGTGGATCAATGGCAGATGGAGAAGCCCATTAAGACAAAGAATCAGCAGAAAAAGGCTAGAGGGTGGAAATGCATTTCTTAAGGAAGAGTCTCTTATCAGGCGTCTTCCATCCTTCCAGGATAACCTGGTCCAGATAATGATTTGAGGAAAAATGGGCGACTCCTTTTTGCGCTTTTGGAAGAGGTCTGGTGAGGAAGACTCTGCTTCATAAGCCTCAGAGACTTGCAAATTCTCCAAAACAGCTCTGATAAGCCCTTCACCTAATGGCAAGGGTCCTCCTGATAGGCAACCCCAATGGACAAGGAAGAATCCATATCCTCCCCATCAGTGTCAACCTCCTTCACCTGACAATGGCAGCTAAAGGCAGGATCAATGTGTCTAATGGGGGTATGGGGTTCCAAGAATGGAGAACCTCTTGAACAGATGAAGGGATACAAGTAACTGAACAAATCAGTCTTAACCAAACTGGCTCTTGTTTTACAGTGGAGGCCCTGGGGGCAGTAGTAGGGGACACAGTGCAAGAGGGACAATGGGTGCCTGAATATTCCAAATGAAGCCCAGTTTGGCATGAGGAACAGTGTGCTAACATGGGTAAAGGGACCCCTGAATACTTAGACTTGGATTTTCCCTAGACAAAGTGGACCAACAGAGTAGAAAAGTATGAGAAATTGCAGAGATACTCAAAAAAGGTACTTATATGACTGCAAGAGGTAAAACTGGAAAGGTAGAGAAGAAAAACCAGCCTCTCTTATGCAATGAGAGCAGAAAGATGGCTGCCAAAGCACCAACCTGGAAAAAGGGGATTCTTGGGAATGCAGTTTCCCATTGAATATGACCAGTAAACTGCAGTTCTTCAAACATTTAAAAATTGAGAAATTAAGTGATCTGAACATTGTCCCCACGTTGACCATACAATAAGGTGGGGCTAGAGATTAATTTTTAGCCCACTTGGACCCTTGTAGGAGAAACAGGTGAAGAGATATGTCCCTGAAGTAAAAAGACTCTCAATACACTTCTATGGAGCAAAGATGGCCATTAAAGGAGCCATGTTGCATAAATGTAAACATTAAGTAATAACAGAAGTAAAGCTGAAATACACATATACCTAGCAAAATGGAAGGAAATGAAAATAGAATAAGGCTATAGCCGATCATTACATATACTGTAAATTGTCCATAAAAAGAAACAGGGAATTTACTGCATCATATATTTGCAATACTGTTATCCCAGACTGAACATCTACAGCATCTATAATCATACAGCAGATCTAGGGTTAACAATGCCTTTTAAGTTGCCTTCGGCTACAGAGTGACGTTCTGATACAGAAAACTAGCCAGCTCATCAACAAATCATTGAAGAAACTAAGCTGACAGAGCCATTTACATAACAATTTAGCAGACGAAGGGTTAATTATACTGCTGGATGTATGCCCTGAGAGAGAAAATTAGTCAGTGTAAGAAAAAAATATTGAGCAGACTAAGTAGGTAACTTGATACAGAGCTTCACATATCTAACAGACACGTTGTAGGTTGAACGGTTGAGAAGTAACTAATGACATTTTAGCTCTATGGGCTTCCCTTTGAAGGCGACATCTATATATCATAAACAATTCTACAGTACTCATATTAATAACAGCATCACAATAAAGATATATATACATATCCCAGGATCTGCCAATTAGTTACTCTATGAATTATAAATATAGGAGTAGAGATCCCACATTCTAGGTGACCTATCCTATCCAAGCCTCCTTATACAATGTATACAATTTATACATATATTCAGCCTCTAGCACCTGCTACCAAGAAGACTATTTTATGTGACACACTTTTTTGCTGTTAGCATCATCATAAGAGACTAATAATAGATATACCCAGATTCCCTGTTTTTAAATTTAAAGGGATAGTAATATTTCATAATAAAATCAGCTCTAATTAATCATCATAGTATTTGGACTTTGGAGAGTGTTATTTCAATTCTGTCAAACTTGTAGTTCAAGAGTAATTCAATGAGAAAGTATCCCCCTCACGCCCCTTTCACTGATGTAACACTGTTCAGCCAGATCAGAAGGGAGGTGCCCAGGTAGACTGCAGAGAGGGACAATCTTCAATTAAGATAAGGGAAAAAGCTGAAAAACCTGTCAAGGGGGGCAGGTCCTTCATTGTTCTCATAGGAAGAAAATTGTCCCCTGCTGTTATTTGTCTGGTCTTACAACCAGATTCCACATTTGAGAAGAGATGGCTTTCACTAGATAAAAAGGGACGGGAGGGGGAAACTTTGCTTGTGAATATCACCCAAACCATAAAGGTTTGAGAAATAAGACTTCTATAGTTTATTTTATTTTGTAGGCATTAAAAAACATGAAGATACAACGAAGTATTACTATCCCTTTAAGGGAATCATACTATTTGATATCCCTTAAGTTTTTAGTTTTCACATATATTGATATTTCTGATCTTGCCTACAACTTTGAGATTACCCTGGTTATATTTTAATTAAAATTAATAAAAGATACTTTTAAGTTTGTGCTTTTGGTCGTGTCTTGGGCAAGCATAAGGTTTACTAGGATCAGGATCAATATCTCAGGATATGTGTGTCCAATCTTCTGTGTAATTAGCCATACATTGCAATAAACATTAATACATATAGATAATAGTCACAGATAATTAAAATGATTGAATAATGATACACCAAACTTAGTATATGATCTAGTAAAATAAAATCAATACATATAGTTCGCTGTGAGTCAGATGAAATTATGCTATGTAGGACCAGAAAAGTATATTGTTTAAAGAGTGGATCTTTCCTTTTATCCTCTTGTTCTGTAACTAGTATACAAATCTCTTCTTTTACTAAATGTTTCCTTACGAACTTATTAGTCAGAAGATATGGAATGAAGATGGAGTGGATTGATGAAGGAAGCTTGATGGAAATGTTTGTGAGTATGGAATAAAGATGAAATGGGTTGATGGCATGAACTTGATGGAGACGAAAATTATGAATATATGTCAGGAGGTACAAATCATAAGTCACGGATATGCTACATCAGTTTAATTCGCTCCTTCCTTAGATCCTTGTGCCACCTTTAAAAGCCCGGAGTCCACTAGGGGTAATAGTATATAGAAAAGGAAGACAAGATGCAGAGCAAAAAAAGATATAAGTATAGTGGGTTAATGATAGAAATATGAAGAATATCCGAGGAAATAGTACAGTACGTTCTAAAACTCAGTTTTATAACGTACTATTTCCTTGTATAATGTTATACGTTTTTAAATAATTCTATATGTCGGATTGTACACATTATAGCTAAATATTTGAATTTTGCCTTTATCCTATATAATAATTCGGTAATGTATGTTTGTCAGAAGCGATCATGCGCAGTACAGACGGCTGCTCACGCTGCAGTCATGCACACTACAGACTGCCTGCGCCATGGCTGATAATGGAGCGGGGTACTCCAAATTCAGATCGGTGCGCAGAGAGGACTACTGTTTGAATTCGGAGAGCCCAGCTCTGTTATCAGCCGCAGCACGGGCAGTCTCTACTCTGCATGACTGCACCGTGGCCGTTGCTGCCTGGCACTGTGGCCCGTGTACACGGGCTGTTCAACTAGTTTGAAATAAATTACCATATATATTTTTTACCTATGGAATAGATGTATGCTTCATATTTCTATCATTAACCCACTACACTTTTTTGCTCTGTTTCTTCTCTTCCATTTCTATGGCTCAGTGAGATCTGGTTCATATGATGTCAATGCGTCCACATTGGGCCAGGAAAAGGGAAACAGACAGGTAACCCAGGTCATTGCTGACCAGTTGATCCACATGACCTGCTTTAGATGGCTAAATCCACAGGTGGAGAATGAACGGAATCATTTGGCTGCAATATGTCTCTGGTCCCTACCAGTGAAAGATTAACATTAAGGAGTAGGCAATCTCTGGCATTAACACATCTGGCATTAATCCTTTCTGTGCCAGAAAGTGTGTTGTCTACCTTTCTGGCACTTAAAGGGTTCAAAGGTTCACGTACCACGTTAGTTGTGAACTCCCCTTGCTTATACACGAGAAGTTCAATTTGTGAACAAACTAGTTACGCCATAGAAGGCAAATGCTCATTAATTTAACCCTGTAAGTAAAAGAGGTGAGCTTAACGCATTGTGGTCCCCTCTGGACTGTCTGTAGATCTAATTATAACAGATTCCCATGTCTGCAATTATCGTTGAGAATCAGATCAGCATGTTAGGTGTTACTCTGCATGAATGTATGAATGGCTGTGCCAGAGACATTAACCCATCAATTGCCAGCACACCACAGCGATCTATGGATAATAAATAGAAAAGAAGCAGCTATAGCCGATCATTACATATACTGTTCAGCTGTAGCTCTCGCTACTATTTGAGCTGGGGTTTAACCACGGGAAATTCAATGATATTGTATCTAGATCGAATTGAATAATAAAGTATATCACTGGAGTAAATTGGTCACATTTAGGATTGGGCCGCTTTGTAAATTAGGAGGCTATCCATCATATACATATTAGGCATTTATCTACTTTAAGAACTATTCTGGATCTCAAGTCTGGTTCTGTAGTGAGAATTATCATTGACTATATGTGGTGATAAATATAGTTTTAAGATAGAGTGGTTTTATCCATCGCTAATAAAGATTATCCAATTAATTGTGTTTTTATTACTAGGAATTAGCATATTTAGTTTTTTTAGTATCTCACTCTGATAGAACCCGTTAGATGTTATATCACGTACTCTGAACTTGTCCCCTCCATCTTGTGGCTCTACATATTAGCAATTATCTACATTAAGAAGTATTTTGGATCTCAAGTCTGGTTCTGCACAATGTGCAATGTAAATACTGTGTTCCCACATACACATTGACAAGCAACTGAAATTCGGAGCTTCTGTTGCCACAATGAATTGTATCCTGGTTATTGTTCCTTTTGTTACAATTGTAGCTACCAGTCTTCTGTTTCAGTTACGACCAGTAACTCTCCTACAGACTTAGTTGACATACAGAATAGAGAGAAAGAAGATGTATTTCTACATCTACACACACAGCTCTGCTAGGTACCTTCACTGCTGGAGACTGGACTGTCTATCCGTCAGCCAGGCGGATTGATATATGTGACAAATAGGTCCCTCACTCTCGTGGGACTTCAACACTCCTTGGCAGTGACACGGCCACCCCCTCCCAAACAGAAAATACAAGGAATCGTGCACATTTAGATGAGAATGGCGAGAACACGCTTATCCTCGGATTACAAAACATGGCTGACATGTATTGATTCGGGGGATATTTTATTTGCAAATTTAAGAAGAAAGTAAAAATGAAGTATTACTAGCCCTTTAAATAGATGCAGAAAGCCCATAAACAGTAATATAATCACATTCAGGTACAGAATTTATTAAAAATCAACCCTGCATTGGCTGCTACCTTTAGAAACATAGAATGCAGGAAAATTTAGAAGGAATGAGTGCTAAAAGAGGCAAGATCATCATATTTCAGTGAGTGCCAAGTAATAGCAGGAACATAACAGCAAGGACCATAGCACTCAATTGGTTAACCTATCCAGCTTCAGACTCCCATTGTTAACCTCATGGTTCAGTAATAAGAAACAAACTTGTAATAAAGTCAGCCACAACAGGGCAATGGCCCAGAAATACACCAGTGAACTGGGTAAGCCAACTTCAGGGAATCCAGTTAATGGGAGCCCACCTTATGGGGATTATACAGCCCCATATCTAAGCATAAAAATAAAAAACAAATCTAAAACAAAGAGAACAGTGCCAGCTTGTCCTTTTCCTGGGACAGGTAGTCTGAAACTAAGGGGCAGGGGTAAAGCTAGAAGGAAAGTCTCCACCTCAAATGTAAAAAACATTCCTTTAACAAATCAAGGTTCATTAAATGTCTGCTCCTTGGTCCATTTCCACCTATTATGAATAGGGATAGGACCCCGACTAAGGGGAACTAAACAGACACATAGAAGTTAAGAAACCAAATAAAAGCTATAAAAATCTTTGTCCTGACCATCTCCTTTAAGGTCACTTTTAAAACTAAGCATATCTGGTGTGGGGGGAAGTGGAGGACGAATGGAGTCTGCCTCCAGAGAACTTTTTTTATGCAAGTGTCCTGCCCTCCTCTTGTAGGATACTTTTCCCCCCAGTGGTTCCTGTGTTGCAAAAACGGGCATGCTTTTATACAAATATACCAGAAAGGCACATTAAGGCCCATTTCACATGAGCTACACCAAAGCAGCGATGCAGAGTTGGTGATGTCACCTGTTGTGAAAGTTCCTATGCTGGTCACGTGGGCAGCTGTCACTGCACATGAACACACAATAGTTCAGCAAGCTGCACCTCTACTGCAATCACAAACTATTGCAGTAAAAATACAGAGAGAAAGATCTCTATGGCAGCCTATGGGCTTCCAGCAGACCTTTAACACAAGTGATATTGGAGAAGGCGATGCTATGCTGATTGCAACATCCAATGACTAGTCAAACCACATTGCTGCCCACATACAAACCCCTTCTGCATCTAGATCAGGGCTGTAGAAGTTCTGTCCTTAAGGGCCACCAACAGGTAAGGATTTAAGGATTTCCCTGATTAAGCAAAGGTGAGGTAATCAGTGACTCATTCATTTTGACTGACTCACCTTTACTTAATCAGGGAAATCCTTAAATCCTGGCCTGTTAGTGGCCCTTGAGGACTGAATTTCGACACACCTGAGCTAGATGATAAAGGGAAATGCAGAAGAAAGGTGTGTTTACAACAGGTGAGACAGAACTGCAGCAGGGGGCTGCTATAGGTGTATCACCCATATGAAAGAGCCCTTTGAATCTGATTTTAGCTATCCAATATCAAATGAAATAATTTTTACTGGGAGTAAAACTATTTAAGTGCCGATTACTCCATTTGAATTATTAGATGTTTCAGGGGCAGACTGACAGAACACAGGCCTTTCGGCAAAAATTAGGTCAGCCTCCCCCCCACACACACACCTGGGCAGGCTACCTGGCTGAAAGCACAAATGTAATGAAAGCATGATTAACAAGCGTTTACGCACCCCATCAGCTGTGATGACGACATCACTTACGTTGTTCAGGTCGCGTAAGCATGCACAGGGCAAAGCCCACCATTTACTTCACTGAAACCCTGAGATTTAATGATGTAGCTGAGTGTGCTTGGAACCCCTCCTTGGTGGCAGGCTCCTAGGTTCGTGACTTAGTGCCCAGCACCTCAATCCACCCCCATTTGGTTTTATTGAGGAAAAATGTTTTGTGCTTTGACCACAAGCTCTAGATTGGCCCCTTTGAGCAGAATTTACCTTTAAGTGCCACATGTGCATTTGGGATGAAATTAACTGAAGACTGGTTAAAAAGACTTTGCCACTTGTAAGCCTCAGATGAAACTGGAAGTTGCCAGGGGCCATGCAATTCATCATTTCTGGCAGAGGGATCTCTGAACTCTTTAGTGGTGATGCAGCCTTCCTGCTTATTGGAGGAGCTATGGGATTTTTTGACTGCAGGTTGAGGGCGCGCTGACAGAAATTTTTGCAGATCCTTCTTGTAGGCATCCTATTGGAGAGAGAAGGGTTGACCATTGATTTTATATTACCATATGCAGTTATGTATTGCTACATATACAGAAGGACCTACCTAGGTAGCAATCCTTCAAATAGCAGTTAGGTATACCTATATAATTACTGTATATAACAGAATGACGTACCTAGGTAGGCTTCCTTTATACAACAAAGTTCTCTTTCCATACCACAGGTCTCAGTCCATGCCACAATCGACTCATATTTTCCACACACAAGCATAACTCTTGCACTTCTGCTGCCTTTGCTGGAAATACTTACTACTAATAGCAAATCAAATACCCCTGCATATAATTGTACTGTAATTGGTTAATTTGCAAATCAGATATCTCTGTATGAGTTAATGTTGTATCACATGTATAAAGAGCGATGCGTGAATAAAATATTCAGACAGATATAATTTGAATCAAAGTCACTCACAGTTTGAGAAATACTTATACATCAGTCCATCTACTGTTGTTTAATAAGCAATACACAACTGATGTTCAGATTCATAAGGAGAGAAAGACCTGATTATAACAAACGACCCTTGAGTCCAAAAGGGTGTCCAATACAGTCTATGGATGAGATGAAGATGATGGTATTGAAGAAATGGTATGGAATGGCTGGATGAAATGTCAGTGATGGATGAAATGGAGAGCTTAGCTAATAGATTCTCTGAGCTGCTTGACAAAAAACCCAGAGTTCTCTCGAGCAGTGGGTACATAGAAGACAAAAGAGAAGAGAAAGACAGCGCACAAGAAGATCTAAGTGTAGTGTTAATAAGCTCAATTTAATACATATACAGTACTAAGGCGATACATAGTAGAAACAGAAGTATTTGGTTTAAATATAAGAGAATATATTAATAAAAAAAAAAGAGCTACCAGGTGGTGCTGGTAAGTTAAAAATAGTGACAAAGTAAACCTGAAAAACTGTCAACAATGTTAAAAATATGAGAACAATGAAAGTATCTTATAACAATTAGATCTGCCTGTAAGGAGTGGGGTTAGTAAGTACGGATATATAGGACAAACGGGGCCAGTAAATGACAGGATGCAGGGATTTATTGCCAATCTTGGCAGGGTTCTTGTATCTATGTGGCAGAATAGACAGGTAAAACCTTCCCCCCCCCCCCATAGTCAATACAGTGTAAACTGTTTGCCAGATTATCACTCAATTGATCATTAGTACATGGGGCTCAGCAGAAATCTTCTGGAGTCTATGCACATCTTTAGATAAATACTGGCGAATCTGTGGATGCTCCGTTGTCCATCTTAAGCTAGTGCTCAGTAATCCCTGGGAGAGTGCCAAGTCTTTATTCCGAAAGTGTGAAGACTGGATGCTGTCTCCTCCTGCTTGGTGTTGGGCAGTCAATGAATACATTGGGTATCCGTTTAATTTCTTCAGTGCATTTCAGGGTATCAATTACCCATTCAGGAAGGTGGAAAGTCTGTGATTGACTTGGATAATATCTTACAGTTTTTGAATAAATAATCAGTAAATAATCCATAGTTGCAAAAAAGTGTGTGATAAGATCATCTTTTGGTTAAGGCTCAGAGTGACTGGCTAGAGTGGTAACATTAATGGATAATAAGAGAGTCAGGTTATCATTATGATCCGGTTAGTATCAGAAGTGTTTGATACTGGACTGAGAGTGGATAGAGAAACCAAAAAGTGATAATGGTTCACTTGCACATGAGTTTCCCTGCTGTGCGATGTGAGGGCGACTTGGGTCGCATTGGGCTCCCAGTCGTATAGCAATATATTACATTGTGCGTTTTGATTTAACAGGTGAATCATGCAGTGAAGTGGGCATTGTTACTGTACACCTGATCCTTACAGCTAGGGTACATATTACAGTGTCTTATTCCAATCGTAGTATTGCATAACAATGATGGTTAGGCTCAAAATAATGTTTTATAACACCGAGGTGCTAGTTGTAACAGCTAATGTGTTAAATAAACCCCATACTGCTTGACTGTGAAGGAATTTGGAGATATCTTATATCAGTGGTGGTATGAAAGAGGAACTAGCTAGTCGGACTCAACTTTTGCTTGTTGTATAATTTTGAAGAGGGGACTCAACTATTTTTCATCCCTTTAGTAGCTCAGAGTCTCACAGAAATTAATGGAGCTCAACAAGGGATGATGGAATGTATGCACCTCTTTAGAGATTTAGAAGTGCATTAATGGCTCTCAAATGAAGACTGCCTACTAGAGGTAAATGGCATAAGTATCTCTTTATAGAACAAGGGATGTATGTGGTTATAGGTCTAGTCCTGGTGTTATGTTGCATACATGGTTTCCCTAGCGTCAGTCCCTTCTCCAAGTGGATTTATACTTTTTTCTTCTTATGGATATGGTTCGTAAGCATCATAGCTCAAGCTCTTCATTCATTGCTTCAGGTTCAAGTGTATGTAGTTTGAAGATCCAGAAACTTTCTCTTCTGGCCAATAGCCGAAATGTGTTGCCTCCTCTGGTGGTTGGTGCGATATATTCAATGCCCATAACTGTAAGGTCTTCAATGCCTTTAAACTCCGCACGCTTTGTTTAGTGTCGAGAGACAGATTGTTTTGTGTTTTGTTTGATCACATTGTTTCTGTGCTCTAAAAATCTTTGAGTGCCCTTGTAGTTCATCCAATGTATTGTTTGTCACACTTACACTGTAACCAATAGATGATACAGTCAAGTACAGTTCATGAATTGTTTGATGGGAAACATTTCCTTGGTGACATGTTATGTAAATGATCTGCTCTTATTTTTCAAAAATTACAGGTAATGCAACTAGTGTGTCCGCACTTGAAATTACCCATAATTAAGCTTAGTTCCATGGGATTTTTTATTATTCCAGATTTAACATGTGTTTTCTTTGTAGATGGTGCTAGTTTGTAAGGTCTGATGCCTTCCAATAGACACATTTTGGCCTTGTTGGTAGGATGTCTTGCAGAACTTTATATCCATTCAGTATCTTCCAGTTCTAATGATTTGCTCAATTCTATCAGCAGACACTGGTTATGAATGGGATGGCTGGCTCTGTTCCTTGGGATATTCGTCCTTTTTTTGTTTTTGTGTGAAATTTTTTTCACTCTAGCAACTTATGCAATGGAATTAGTTTAGATCTTTCTAGTGCTGCTTGGGTCTGGCTCTTATCGTATAACTTTTCAAGGAATCTTTTCTCCAGCATCTCTGCTTGTTCTAGGAAATCCGGTTCCTTGGTGCAGTTCCTCTTTATTTGTAGGAACTGTCCATATGGCACATTATTTAAACATGTGCGGTGATGTCAACTGATGGCTTCTATGAAGCCGTTGACAGCTACTGCTTTATGGTGGGTTTTTGTACTTATCTGTCCATTGGCATGACTTGAGACTTCAAGATCCAGGAAGATATTATGGCATTATTACTATAATTGGTGTTGATTGATAGAATGAATTCCTGTAGTTTGCTAGTTCCACTTTTTCAAATGAGTAGCATGTCAGCAATATATTGGGCATATATATATATCCTGGCTGTGTTTATCCCATACTTGTGTTTCCTCTCAGATTCCCATGAACAGATTAGCGTATGAGGGTGCAAAGCGGGTCCCCATCATTGTTCATCTGATCTGGCAGTAGTGGGTATTGTCGAACATAAAATGATTATGTTAAAGGATAAATTTAAAGGGATAGTAATACTTCATTTTAACTTTATTTTATTTTGTAGGCATTAAAAAAACATGAAGAATGATATAAGTCTTATCTCTCAACCCTTTATGGTTTAAGAGATATTCACAAGCAAAGTGTCCCCCTCCCGCCCCTTTTACTGATGTAACACTTTTCAGCCAGGGCAGAAGGGAGCTGCCCAGGTAGACTGCAGAGAGGTACAATCTTCAATTAAGATAACAGAAAAACCTGAAAAGCTTGTCAAGGGGGGCAGGGATTTCATTGTTTTCATAGGAATAAGAGTGTCCCCTTCTGTTATCTGTCCAGTCTATGGACTGCATTCCACATCTGGGAAGTGATTGTTTACAGTAGGTAAAAGGGGCGGGAGGGGGAAACTTTGCTTGTGAATATCTCATAAACCATAAAGGATTGAGAGATAAGACTTATATCATTCTTCATGTTTTTTTAATGCCTACAAAATAAAATAAAGTTAAAACGAAGTATTATTTAATACTCTAAGATGAAACAGATGTTCAATAATCGTATATAACGATGTGAAGTCACAGGTTACCCATAGGAAGTTTGGGGACCATTCTATTTTTTCCAGTTTTTGCAATACGTGTGTAGTGTCCTTAGTGTATGATCAGAGCTGTTTTACATATGGCTATAGAAAGTGATCAATATACTGGGAGAGGTTGCTTGTGAGTGAATTGATACCAGGTATTATTGGTCTTCCTGGGGGGGTTAGTGGATTTTTTGGGATGTGGTAAAAAAATGGGCACAACTGGATGAGGAATGTTAAGAACTGGAATTCATATTTGTTCAAGATGCCTTCCTTATGTGCTTCCAGAATCAATCATATGCTCCCTTGAAATGTTGCATGAGTTTGAGTTGTAGTGATTCATAAAATGACTGGTCTCCCAAGATTCTCTCAGTTTCTTTTATGCATTTATGTAGACTTTTGTTCTGAATGACTAGACCGCCCCATTTGTCAGCTTCTAGAAATATTAGTGTATCAGTTTCCATATGTCACATTAAGCTGGTTCTTTCCTTTTGTGTAAGGTTCTTTTGAAAGTGTATTGGTTTGAGAAACATCTTACATATGTCTCTGATGACTATATCTAAGAAGGCTTCAATATGTGGGCCACGTGACTGGATTGGATTGAACTTGGACTGGGGTTTGAATCCTGAATGTTTGAAATGAGGACCTTCCATAAAGGAGTTTTCCATTTCTTCATGGCCCTCTTCCCAAAGTTCTGTCACGGCATCCATAATTAATTTATCTCCTGGGCTTTCCTCAATGTTTCCATTATTTTTCCCTTTTTCATAATATTTTTTCAAGGTTGTTTTCCTCACAAATTTATGTACATCTACGAAGTGTTCAGATTCAATTGGTGATGTATTAGGGGCAAGTTTTAGGCCCTTTTAAGAAGGGAGACTGAAGGGTACAGGGATAAAGTGTGTAATACTTATGTTCGGTACCTATAGGGTTAATAGTTACATTTGATTGCTTTGCAAAAATCCATGTACTAGGGAGGAAATCACTAGGCTGGTTTGTTCCAGTTTCTTATCAGTATGCTGCAAAAGATTGCTAGAATATGTTCAAAGCTGCTATGCTAAAATGAGCAGACTTTCCAGACCCCCCCCACGGGGGAGGAGATGGGTTACTGAAGAAACTGTTATCTGCATTCTCTCCCCTTCCCCCCCTTCCTGTGAACAAGTTTTGCCTGTCTTTTTTTATAATTTCTGTTCTATGCTGAAACTGTGAAGCTGTGCACCGCCCCCCCCCCCCTCCCTGTAGGGAAAGGGGGCTGTATAGGGCTATAAATGCTATGTCTGATAAGAATAAAGAGAGAGCTTGTATTGTATACGCTGTTGTGTGTGTTTCTTTGCGAACTTTACAGCCTCCTGGTACCAGTATTGACATAGATTTCACAGACTGACCATAAGAGTGTGACAGGTGCCCTCTCAGGCAGCGATCCAGGTAAAAATTCCCCAACAGTTAAATGGTGGAGAATGCGGGCGGTGTGTATCTATGGGTAAGTGACTCTATGTTGTCGCCGCCCCAAGGATCACACTGCCTTGGCATGTTACAAGCGCGCTATATAAATATAGATTGCAGTAATGGCAATCAGGAATATAGACTGCAGTAATAGCAGTCAGGAATATAGATTGCAGTAATAGCAATCAGGAATATAGACTGCAGTAATAGCAGTCAGGAATATAGATTGCAGTAACAGCAATCAGGCATATAGATTGCAGTAATAGCAATCAGGAATATAGATTGCAGTAATAGCAATCAGGGTTAGAGTCACAGTAATGGTGACCGAGTCACAGTAATAGTGATTCAGGACTAAGGTAGTTGGAGACAACCACAGGATTAGGATATTGGTAGTTCAGGATAGCCACAGTAATGGTGGTCAGAGTCACAGTAATGGTGACCGAGTCACAGTCATAGTGACTCAGGAGAACTACAGGTTAAAATTAGTGGTTCACAACTACAGGATTACAGGCAGAGAACACTCTCCACTATAGGGTCCCTCTGTGAGTCTATGTCAATAATCTACTGTTCTGTCCTCTCTTGTCTGTCAAATTGTTTCGTGATAATATATGGTTACTATGCACTTGTGTTGAAATATGGATGTTTGTAGAGATGTCAATTAAGTATTGTATCAAAAAAATATTAGAGACTAAGAATAAGTATTGCTTTATTCTGTATTGTCCCCGGTTCCTGTGAAGGTAAGCACTGGGACCGGGTGTTATTCCAGGTGAAGGTGAGCACCTGAATTTTTACTCCTTTTCTTTTCCTCGTTTATTTGACATTGTGATTGCATTGTATTGTACAACTTGTTGTAAGATGGGAGGGCAAGAGAGTAAGACCCCAGAAATAGGTGAGGATTGTATACACTATGTAGAGAGACTGACAGGGGGTTCCTATTACACTATTCCATTCGTGTCTAATTTGGCGGGGAGTCTGGTCCTGCAAGATACCACCCACTGACTTTCTCCCCTGATCACTGGGAAAATTTACAACTGTCTCGTATTTGTTGCGCATGGCTAACCTGTTTACATACATGTTATGTGTCGTTTGTCTGGGGTAGATACGTGCCCTGTTCCGGAGGGATATAGTAAGTGAGCACAGAAAGAGGGAGAGCGTGCCCACATCACCAGAGAGAGAGACTTGAGGGACTAAGTTTAAGTAGTTACACGGTAGGATACAGACAAGTAGGGAATGGGGGTCACCCAAGGGAAGCCCCTTAAGGGCGTAGTGGCCCGGGATCTGGTGATGTTGAGAGAGGGGAAGGAACATTGTAAGAAAATGGGAAAGTTATTCAGAGTGTGTGGATTATTGCTATCAAAATCAGGTACTAACACATTATGCATTCATTTAGTGACAGCTAGGCAGGGGTTAAGCCACCATGCTTGTAAAATGTTGATGCTATGAGAAAGTTAGCGCAGCTCTGATTCCCCCTCCCTTCTCTTTCATTCTGCCTCTCCCCCTTGTTCTCTCTGTTCTTAGATAAGACACAAGTAACGGAATTTCAAGGTCACCAACGCTGCTGTTTTCCTAAAGGTCCTATTGTTAAAATGTTGTCTAGTAGCTGGGAACTAACAGCTGACAGGGGCAGGGTTTTGTACATTTATGTGGAAATGTATTGCCAGGATCAGGTACTGGTAGGCCACCAGTAATTAGCCTGGACAGGCACACGGTATTGGTTCTGAGATAAAATGTTGCAACATTTAGGTAAATTCAATCCTAATTTTGTGTAATCAATTGTATGGATCCAAGCAAGTAAAAATATGGATTTGTTAAAGAAATTGTCA
The DNA here is from genome assembly GCA_037306005.1 of Rhinophrynus dorsalis. Classification (NCBI taxonomy): domain Eukaryota; kingdom Metazoa; phylum Chordata; class Amphibia; order Anura; family Rhinophrynidae; genus Rhinophrynus; species Rhinophrynus dorsalis. Next base: position 416,629,961 of record CM074722.1, read on the forward strand.
ATGTGTTATAGATAATAGAACTGAAATTATGTTCTTGAGTGAGAAGAGGCAGGAATGTCGGGGCTGTCTTGTTGGAAGTGTCTGAGGGGGTTTTGGCATTGGTCTTACCGGTTCAATGGTCCTCAGTGATCTAAGACCGAATAGTCCAGCCAGTCCACCCGGCGCGGTCACGGGCACCCCTTCTTTTCCTGTTTTGCCTTCTTGGGAAACATATGTTTCAACTGAACCCAATGTGTATGTGTATATATGTATATAATAGGATTTTAGTCTTACCTGTTAAATCCTTTTCACTTAGTCCATACAGGTCACTGGTACTCTGGGAGGCGTAAGTCCCCTTTAATAGGCAGGAACAACTATGCAAATGATTTGCAAGGGGCGGAGCCTCCCCTCTTACTTAAGCCACCTTCTGGCCAGAGCCACTTAGATTGATTTGAGACCCTAAAAACTGACCTCAGGTAAGCAAAAAGAAAGACTCCTGTGAGCATGCCCGAACGGTCTCCCACTGGATGCCACAGGAGAGCCAAGACTGGTCCCTTGACAGGGTGGGAGACCAGTGACCTGTATGGACTAAGTGAAAAGGATTTAACAGGTAAGACTAAAATCCTGTTTTCACTGTCGTCCAATACAGGTCACTGGTACTCTGGGATGTACAAACATTGAGCTGATCCAGAGGCGGGAAGTAAGGCAAGGACCAGGCGCAAGGCCCAAGTCACTAGAACTGCTATGACCCAGTTAATAACATAGCCCAAACTGTAAGTGTCAACGGACACCAACCAAGGGAACAATCCCTGAACTAACACAGCACACGGAACCAGAGCCAACCGGGCTCAACAGTAAGGAAGCACTAAGGATCACAGAGCGGAAGACCTACACAGGCAAGACTGCCTCCAGGACCTTCCTTCCAAAACTGGCATCAGCCGAAGCCAGTACATCAACTCGATAGTGCTTAGAAAAAGTGTGGACAGAGGACCAAGTGGCCGCTCTGCACAGTTGATCAGCAGAAGCTTGATTCTTGTAGGCCCAAGAGGCCCCAATAGATCTGGTGGAATGGGCAGTAACCCGGAAGGGAACATGCTTATTCCTCAACTTATAGGCTTCGCGGATAGTAGCCTTAATCCAAGAGGCAATGGTAACTTTGGAAGCCGGTCTCCCTGCCCTAGGCCCCTCAGGAATGACGAATAGAGCGTCAGACTTCCTGATAGACTCGGTGCAATGAACATAAAACTTGAGACAACGCACCACATCCAACAGATGGAGATCTCTTTCCTTGTCAGATGAAGGATTAGGGCAGAAAGAGGGAACCACAATCTCCTGATTGATGTGAAACTCGGACACAACCTTGGGTAAGAATTCCTTGGTAGTGCGAAGCACAGCCTTATCCTTGTGGAACACCAGGTAAGGAGGTTTACAAGACAAGGCCTGTAACTCTGCTACCCGGCGCACTGACACAACAGCCAAAAGGAAGGCCATCTTCCAAGTCACTAGACGTAAAGGAATGGAAGCCAAGGATTCAAACGGTGGTCGCTGGAGAACTCCCAGCACCAAATTAAGGTCCCACTGGGGAGCAGGACTCTTGAAGGCAGGTCGAACATGAGTCACACCTTGGAAGAAAACTTTCACATCCGGAAGGATAGCAATCCTTTCCTGGAAAAACACAGACAAGGCAGAAGTCTGAACTTTGAGGGAACTCAGACTGAGCCCCTTATCCACACCGTCCTGCAAGAAGGCCAGGACAGTGGGAAGATGGAATTCAAGGGATAACTTCTTATCAGAACACCATGTCACAAAAGTTGACCATATGCGATGATAGATCTTGGAAGACACAGGCTTACGAGCACTGAGCATAGTCGACACCACAGAAGGAGAAAATCCTTTCTTTGCTAGAATCGAGGATTCAACCGCCATGCCATCAAATGGAGAGAGTGAACATCCTCCTTCCACAGATACCCCTGAAGAAGTAGGTCCGGACGGGCAGGAAGCGGGATCGGATCCGTCACTGACATGGCCATCAACTCCGGATACCAGGACTGGCGAAGCCAGTTTGGAGTGATCAGGATGACAGGACAACGTTCTCTCTTCAACTTCTGGATAACTCTGATCAATAGAGGAAGAGGAGGGAAGATGTAAGCCAGGGGGAAGTCCCAAGGGATCGACAAGGCATCCACTGCTAGAGCAAGGGAGTCCCTCAACCGGGAGCAAAACACCGGAACCTTCCTGTTGTGTCTGGTAGCCATCAGATCCACCACAGGCATCCCCCACCGTTGAGTGAGCATGTGAAACACCTCTGGGTGAAGAGCCCATTCTCCGCTGTCGACGGTGTGACGACTGAGGAAGTCTGCCATGACGTTGTCCACGCCTGGAATATGAACTGCAGAGATGACAGGCACGTGATCTTCTGCCCAAGACAAAATATCCTTGACCTCCCACCAGGCGGAACCGCTTCTTGTGCCGCCTTGCCTGTTGATGTAAGCCACCGCCGTGGCGTTGTCGGACTCCACTCTGATCGGAAGACCGGTCAATTGAGACTCCCAGTGCCTCAGGGCTAGCCGGACAGCTCGAAGTTCCAGAACATTGATGGAGAGCATGGATTCCTCCAGACCCCATTTCCCCTGAGCACTGAAGCGACCCCAGACTGCACCCCAGCCCCGAAGGCTGGCATCCGTTGTGACTGTGGTCCAATGAGGAACTAGAAAGGATCTCCCTTTCAGGAGATGAGAGATCTAACCACCAGTGCAGACTCGATTCGACATGAGGAGGAAGAGAAACAGACAGATGTTGATGATCTGGATGATTCTTGCACGTCTGGATCACAAATCTCTGAAGATCCCTGGAGTGGGCCATGGCAAATGGTACTGCTTCGATTGTGGAAATGAACTTCCCCACTAAGGACGACAACTTCGGTACTGGAATTTCGTCCATGTCCAGAATCCCAGCCACTCTGACGGCTATCTGGTGAGCCATGTCCTCTGGAAGAAACACCATGCATTGGCGAGTGTCGAACAGGAGACCCAGGAACAGAAGCCTCTGAGATGGAATCAAGTCCGACTTGTCCAGATTCAGGATCCAGCCATGACGGTTCAGGGTGTGCATGCACATCTGTAATTGCTGATGGAGAAGCTCCGCTGAGGAGGCCTTCAGAAGGAGATCGTCCATGTAGGGGGTCACTCTGATCCCATCCTTATGGAGCACCGCTATCAAGGAGCCCACACCCTCTGGAAGACCTGAGGGGCTGAAGTCAGCCCAAAGGGGAGCGCTGCAAACTGAAAGTGTCCCCTGTGGCAGGCAATCCTGAGATACCGCCTGCTCTCTGGATGAACAGGGATGTGAAGATAAGCATCCTGAAGGTCCAGGGAGGCAAGAAACTCCCCTGGAGACATTGCTGCAATCACAGAGCGCAGGGACGTGGGAAGTCACCACATAGACATTGCTGCAATCACAGAGCGCAGGGAAGTGGGAAGTCACCACATAGGCATTGAGATCTTTGAGATCCAAAAGGGACGAGCTCCTCCGTCCTTTTTGGCTACCACAAACAGGTTGTAATAAAATCCTGAACCTGTGTCCCCTTGAGGAACCGCCTCCAGGACCTCTTTGTCCAAGAGATCCTGAATAGCGTCGTCGAACAGACGCCTTTTTGTGGGTTCCTGAGAAGGACGAGTAAAATGGAACCGAAAAGGAGGAAGGGAAGAGAAAGGGATCCTGTATCCCTCTGACACCACCTGAAGAACCCATGGGTCCGCCACTGACTCCTCCCAAGTCCGGCGAAAGATGCGGAGACGACCGCCTACAGCCGGATGCGGACCCGGGTTCGGCGAGTCATGCCGAAGCAGTCTTGGAGGTCTTGGCCTTGGGGGCAACTTTGGGCTTCCAGGACTGTTTGGGCTTGGAGGAGGAGCGCGTAGTGGGAGGACCCGTTTGGGCCGAGGAGCGTGTCTCAGTCTGAAAGGAACGAAAGGACCGATTGCGTTTGGCTGGAAACTTTTTCTTAAAGACTGATGGTAGAAGAGTACTTTTACCGCCAGTAGCCTCACTGATCATTTCTTTGAGTTCAGACCCAAAAAGCAAATTCCCCTGAAAGGGCAAGGAAAGCAAGGCTTTCTTAGAGGCTGTATCAGCAGACCAAATTTTCAGCCAAAGAGCGCGTCTAGCCACCACAGAAGAAGTGGAGGCCCTCGCCATCATGCGCACAGCATCAAAAGCAGCGTCAGCAACATAGTTCTGAGCTTCAGTGATATTAGCAAGTAGCTGCAACTGTTCAGATACTGGCGCATCCTGGCGAACTGCTTCAGTCAGTCGTTCAGTCCAGGCCGCAATGGCTCTATTAACCCATGCCACAGCAAAGGTTGGACGCATGGCAGTGCCAATGGAGGCAAAAATAGATTTAAGAGAAAGCTCTAGCTTTTTATCCGTCCAATCCTGCAGGGCAGAGGCATCTGAGACAGCCAAAGCGGTAGATTTGGATAGTCTAGAAACAGGAGCATCCACCTTGGGAGGATGAACCCATTTTGCCAGCTCAGCCTCAGGAAAAGGGTAAAGTTTAGCAAACTTTTTGGAGACAGAGGAAGATCTATCCGGATTCTTCCATGCCTCAGAGACCAGACGGGCAAGAGTAGGGTTAGTTGGAAAACAAACAACTGGCTTAGATGGCTTTTTCTGAAAAACATCAGTAGGATCATAAGTGGATTCCTGAGTCAAAGGAAGGTTGAGCGTATTCAGAACCGCTCTGATCAGACCCTCAGCCGAAACTTCGGGGTCACACTCATAGGGGTCCCCAATGGACCTGTTGGATTCAATAACAGTACGTTCCTCAGCATCAGAATCCTGTAAGAGTTCTTCTTCAGAAGAATCAGTGACATCAGGAGCTCCCTGTGGCTTAGGCAGGGAGGTCCTGATGGTAGAGGGGGTCTGCCAGACCTGGAGAGCCCCCTGAATCTGAGAGGGAAAGAGTTGAAGCGTGGATCTGAGATCCCTAGTGGCAGCTTTAAACTCCCTCACCCAAGATGGCTCAATAGCGTGGCTGGGAAGCCCAGGGTTGCTATCTTGACCAGTACAATTAGGGCATAGATCCCCCACATTATCGCTAGCCAGCCCAATGTGGCAAGAGGAGCAAAACGCCATGGGGGTAGCAGACCCCCCATCCTCCTTAGACTTGGGTCTAGCCCCTAGCTCCAGTGAAGTAGACATGCTCACAGCGTCAATATACCCCACTAACAACACTATCACCCAGAAAAAGTGTAAATGATTAAAGTTTCACCCCAGAAATGTCTAAAATCGGACTTATCTGGCCAGCGAAGGGTTAATCTGTTGAGGAGAGAGAAGGCTCGGTCCCTGCGTAGTGTACTCGCCTAGGAAAAGTACCACAAAATGGCAGCCGTCATGACAGCCAATCAAAAACGAGCGCGAACCAAGCGCTCATGGGAAATGTAGTTTTCCCTTACAAGTACCCCAAACAGTGCCCGAAGCCCCCCTGAACACCCCACATAAATAAAACACATTCCGGATGATAGAGCAGGAGCCTAGCATTAAAATGAGCCCTCTCTGAAGTTGCTGTGACAAGCGGTTCCAGAGATATGTCCCACACTGTGAATTCTCATAGAGAGTAAAGGAGCCTTGCGTCTGAGCGGGAAAAAGCCGCGCTTAAAGGCGCGGAACACCATTTTTAATAAAGTTTAGGAAAACATTAAAAAGTGCCCAAACAAGCATGAAACACATGAGAAACATAAATAAATGAATACCCAAAGCTCCAAAACCCAGAGAATACCACAGAAATTGCATAAAACAGTTAATAATGCAATAAAAACACCCTATGAGTGCTGGAGTGTATTAAAACTCCCAAATACAAGCCCAGCAAAGGGACACTGTGGGGACAAGTGGACCTTCAGCACTCAATGGGTGACTCACGTTTCTTGCAGGACTTCTGTCTTCAGGTGACCATGATAAGGTGGGAAAGAACCAGAGGTAAATTCCCCAGTAGGGGAGCTGCTTAACACAAGCTGTCCCCTCTTCAGGGCATAAGGTCCACAGAAAATCCCTGGAAGCTGCACCAGCCACTTTAAGGAGGGCAATTCACAGCCATGGTCACCCTCCTAATGGTGGTATTCCATATTTGAACAAAAAATAATAAAACACTAAGATGCATAGATGTTCTCTACCTGGTGTGCAAGCACACCAGGAACAAATCAATCTAAGTGGCTCTGGCCAGAAGGTGGCTTAAGTAAGAGGGGAGGCTCCGCCCCTTGCAAATCATTTGCATAGTTGTTCCTGCCTATTAAAGGGGACTTACGCCTCCCAGAGTACCAGTGACATGTATTGGACGACAGTGAAATATGTATATGTTCAACTGAAGATTTGTTGAATTGTGATTTAGCCTCCATAAGAACAAATTGTAGTTATGTATATGTGCCCTTTGCAACCTGTTATCTGTTAATTAGAGAAACAGCAATCCTGCTTTCCCTGAAAATGACAGGAAGGGGTTAAATGCCTGTGTGCTGATTCTCTGCCACTATGAGACGATCGCGCAGCATCAGACCCCTCCCTCTCCTGTGTAATTCCTTCCCAGTTGTAATAATGTTATGGGGGAATGAAAGAGAAAGGATTGTTGATACATATAGGAAATTAACTCCTAATGAAATTAGAGACAGATAAGTAGGGACTGCAGATGCATTCCCTCTTAATGACGTGACTGATAATGTATTATTGTTTCACTGTTCTCTGATCCTGGGGTCCGTGTGGACATGTGGGGAACCTCCTTTGAATCTTCCTGGGGTGCAGTAGGTTGTGCAGCAGAGGGATAAGTCCCTTGCCGCATCTTTGTATGGATTTAGGGAAACACTGAGAGTGTGTTGAGCAAGCCAGTAAGTGAAGTAATGGAGAAAGCAAGGACAGAAGTTATGTACAGAGATACAGAGGGAGACAAAAAGACTAAGCATATTGAAGGACCATGTAAAGTTTAGTGCTTTAGCAATTGCAAGGAAAGTTGGCACTGTCGAAGCAGGTAGGAAAGAATACATGTTTTTACTGTAAGCAGGAAGGACATTGGAAGTGAAATTGCCCCAAGCTGAGGAATAAGTATGGATATACAGACAGAAATCCCCAGGAAGAAGGTGCATCTGTTGGTGGTGATGCAGACAGAAATGACTCACCTCATAAGACAGAATAGGAAGGGATCAGGATCAGTCTTTTTAGCATTATCCTATAGTGCAGGAGGGTGGAATTCATAGTGAAGAAAACTATCAGTATAGTAGGGGTGGATTGAATTCCCTCCTCTATGCCATATATACAACCTATGGAAGTTACCATAGAAGGGACTATGGTCCAAGATGGTTTTCTCCTATCAGAGTCATGCCCCATTGCACTGTTGGAAGGGATCTGTTGACCAGATTGAGGACAGAGATAACTTTTGACGCTGACAAGATAGAGGTATATGTACCTGACTATTATGACTTGACTTTCCAGATGGCACTGAGACACACTTCCCAGGATAGTCATGATTCAGACATCCCGGAGGAGGTTCTGCGCTCAGTGCCCTCTGCTGTTTGAGCAGCTGGAAAGCCAGGGGTTGGTAGAGATGCCCGACCCGTTATTGACTTGCAGCCTAATGCAGGACCGGTCTAGGTCAGATAGTACCCCTCAGCAAAGAGGCTAGGCAAGGGTTAAGCTAATAGTGGCCAATATTTTGACTGAAGGATTGTATGAGAAACTGACTATGATTCTCCTGATAGGATAGTATGGGATGAACTGAAGCGGGTGCTGATGTTCGCCCCTGCTTTAGCTCTGCCAAAAGCAGTTACCCTATTGCCCAAGGACATAAATGATCCCCCAGAGAATGACTGTGTAGAAGCCCTGGAGGAAGTGACTTTACCCAGACCAGCTTTGAGTGATGTGCCCCTCCCTAACCCTAAATTGGAACGGTTTGTTTTAGCTGAGGAACTCCTTAATTGTCTCTGAGCTCAGGATGCTGAAATCACAGCACTGACTAAAGCGTTGCAATGTGTTTGAGATCAATCTGTAAATGTTTTTTAAAAAAAATGCTTTTGGTGTTGTTGCCTCACCTGGTAGCAGTCATGCACTGCAGGGCCCCCAGAAGGGCGAGTCAGCCGTAATCTATAGGTAATAAAAGAACTGATCTAGCTTCCAAGGCAGCTGTCGTGACCCCCTATCTCTTTAGAATACCGGGTAATCCCAAAATAATGAGATTGATTTGACAAAGGTGCAGCCTGTATATACCCATGAGGACTGGTAAAATTGGCATATCAGTACCATTGCCAGTTGATTGCTAGTTGCTGGGTTGTCCCAGATGGCAGGGTATTTCTGCCTAGGTTGGCCATGGTGCAGATTTTGTGCAATTAGTATGAGAGTATTCATCAGGGAAGTGATGTTACGGCAAACACCTTGCTGGGATAGAGGTAGGACCAGACTTGTACACAGTAAGTTAGAAAATTCTTGTGATTTGTGTGATATATGCTTGTAAATAAATCCTAAAATGTGACATATTCTAATCACTGGGGCCGGGCAATGGGCTTGGATGTCATTTGAACGGTTCCAGATAGATTATATTGGGTTGTTTTGCAACCTGTACTGGGATTTTAGTATGCTGTTGTAATAATTGATTAATTGTTTAAGTGGCTAGAGACATTTTTTTTTAAAGGAGCTACTGCGGGATCAGTAGCTAAGGTGTTAATAAGAAAAGTAATTCCAAGGTTTGGTTTGCCTCGAGTCATTGAGTCAGACCATGGAAAACATGTTACAGCTGAAATTGTTAAAAGTAATTGTGTCACTCAAGGGGTGAACTGGAGATATCATACCCCCTGGGGGCCTCAATCCTCTGGACAAGTTGAGAGGATGAACCAGACTCTTAAGCGCTCTCTGACCAAACTATGTACTGAACTAAGACTCAAATGGCCAGAGGCGCTTCCCAGTGCCTTGACTCACTTCATGGTGACCCCTTCCAGATCCTTAAAAGTTTAGTCCTTAAGAGATCCTCTTCGGTAGGCCCTGGAATAGGATTGTGACCTACCTTAGAGATTGGTAATCAGCAGATTATGGATTATGTAACTGCTTTGCAGCATACCCTTTCTTTTCTTCACAGATTTTCTGTTCAACAGCCTTTGCTTTCGGCTGGCCCAGTGCCAGTTTCCAGATTGGAGAGTGGGTATATGTACAGACATGGAGAACAGAGTGTTTGGAGCCCCAGTGGAAGGGTGTATACAAGTCACAGCGCAGTCACACTGCATAAAGGAAAGACCTGGATATACCACACCAGTGTGCAAGCTGCACCAGAGCCTAAGCAGGATAAAGGCCCTGTGCCCTCCCAGTACCCAGCAGATGCCCGGAGGGAGGCAGAACAGGGTGAAGGTCTGAGGCTTTTGTTCCGGAAATATCAGCAAGTAGACTTATTGCATCGCCTACCTCCGTGGGACCAGTAAGCAGGCTTATTGCATCGCCTGCCACCGTGAGATCATCAAGTAGGTGTTTTGACGGGCATAATAATCCCTGACCACCTGCCTACGTGGGACAAGACCGTCATGAAGATCCATCCCTTTGGAAAGCTAGCACCCTCTGGCAGTGAAAGTGGCCTGCTTGGGGAGGTGCCCCTAAAGATAGAAATAATGGTCTAATGTGTATTAACATCATAAGTGTGGGGGTGGAAGGCTGGCTTATGTATGCAACTTATGTCTCACCCTCACGTAAGGATTTCTAAAAGGCCACCTCTGCACTGGGGTCAGATGGACTGCAGAGACACCCCAGAGACCCGTGAGAACTCCAATGTCTGGATCTACTTAGCACCAGCATGTTATGAACATTACGAACTTTTGCTTGTGCAACATGGTCAGCCCTACTGACGTTATGACCACTTGCCTCATCAGCGTGCCTGTTTCGCTAGCTGTAATCCAAAAGTATTATTGTTCTTTATGTCCTATTTAAGTTTTTTGCTTTGCCTCATTGCCAAAAGGTGTAGTTCCCCTGGGTCAGGTCCTTACACCCAGTATTTAAGGCACCTCCACAGTTCTGCACCACTATATGATAATGCCTTATCCAGGTTGTAAGATTTGTGTGAGTCCGGGTACACCCGGACTCAAAGAAGGGATTGAAAGGATTGTATAACATATAGAAGGGTTAAATATTCTTAGGGTTAAATTGTTTGTGTAACAAGTCATTCTATATTTGTCAAACAGGCCATGTTAACATTATAAAGGGAGTCTGGTTATCAAACTGCTGCTCTGTTGCTGTGCATATCACGCCCGTAACTCCCCTGCCAATCCGTATGCCCCTTACTTGAAAATGTTATCCCGCCGCCCTACCTCTCCCACCCCTTGCTATGACGATGTCCAGGGCCCAATGTAATTCCCAGAGTTTAGTTTGGTGAATCAGTTTAGTACTGATTCAAAGAAGGGATTGAAGGGTACAGGGATAAGGTGTAATACTTATGTTCGGTACCTATAGGGTTAATAGTTACATTTGATTGCTTTGCAAAAATCCATGTACTAGGGAGGAAATCACTAGGCTGGTTTGTTCCAGTTTCTTATCAGTATGCTGCAAAAGATTGCTAGAATATGTTCAAAGCTGCTATGCTAAAATGAGCAGACTTTCCAGACCCCCCACGGGGGAGGAGATTGGTTACTGAAGAAACTGTTATCTGCATTCTCTCCCCTTCCCCCCCTTCCTGTGAACAAGTTTTGCCTTTCTGTCTTTTTTTATAATTTCTGTTCTATGCTGAAACTGTGAAGCTGTGCACCCCCCCCCCCCGTCCCTGTAGGGAAAGGGGGGCTGTATAGGGCTATAAATGCTATGTCTGATAAGAATAAAGAGAGCTTGTATTGTATATGCTGTTGTGTGTGTTTCTTTGCGAACTTTACAGCCTCCTGGTACCAGTATTGACATAGATTTCACAGACTGACCATAAGAGTGTGACAGGTGCCCTCTCAGGCAGCGATCCAGGTAAAAATTCCCCAACAGAGACGTCACCCTTAGACAATTTGTATGAGTACAAGTTGAATGTGCCCACCTGATGATCCGTATTGAATCCTGATTCCTCCTCTTGTTTTCTTTTACTTCTGTATGCAGTGACAGTGGGAAATCTCTTATAATGCCCACTTCACTGCATGACTCACCCATTAAATCAAATCACATGATGTAATACATTGCTATACTGCTGGGAGCATAATATGACCCGGGTTGCCGGCACATAACACAGCAGGGAAACTTATGTGCAAGTGAACCATTATCGCTTCTTGGTTTCTGTATCCACTCTCAATCCATTATATTATATTATATTTTCTCTATGAAACTCTAAATTACTGTTTTTTTATCAAACACTTCTGATACTAACCAAATCATAATGATAACCTGACTCTCTTATTATCCATTAATGTTACCATTCTAGCCAGTCAATCTGAGCCTTAGCCAAAAGATGATCTTTTCACACAAGTTTTTGTAAATATTGATTTACTGATTACTGTAAGATATTATCCAAGTCAGACACAGACTTTCCACATTCCTGACTGGCATTTTCTTTTTGGTCTCCGATTCCCGAGGAAGGGGTAATAGATATCCCGAAACGTGTTGAAGAAATTAAGAGGAGACCTAGCATATTCACTGACTGCCCAAAACCAAGGAGGAGGAGAATGGCATCCGGTCTTCACACCTTTGGAAGACTTGGTACTCTCTCTGGGATTACGGAGCACTAGGTAAAGGTGGAAAACGGCGCATACACAGATTCGCCAGTATTGATCTACAGATGTGCATAGACTCAAGAAGATTTCTGTTGAGCCCCATGTACTAATGATCAATTGAGTGATATCTGGCAAACAGTTTACCCTGTAAGCAGTTTAACTGTAGGGGGAGAAGGTTTTACCTGTCTATTCTGACACATAGATGCAAGAACCCTGCCAAGATTGACAGTAAATCCCTGTACCATGTAATTTACTGGCCCCATTTGTCCTATATATTTGTACTTATTATCCCCACTCCTTACGGGCATATCTAATTGTTTTTAAGATACTTTCATGGTTCTCATATTTTTAACATTGTGACAGTTTTTACAGGTTTACTTTGTCACTATTTTTTAACTTCCCAGAACTACCTAGTAGCACTTTTTTATTTATATATATATATATATATATATATATATATATATATATATATATATATATATATATATAGAGTGGAGATTGTAGCCGTATTAGTCCAGTGATGCAGATGTAAAATAACAAACAAAATAAGTATCTTGTAATACCTTTTTTATTGGACTAACAGAATTTTGGATTGACAAGCTTTCGGGAGAACCTCCCTTTCTCAAGTCAAGATGTGCATAGACTCAAGAAGATTTCTGTTGAGCCCCATGTACTAATGATCAATTGAGTGATATCTGGCAAACAGTTTACCCTGTAAGAAGTTTAACTGTAGGGGGAGAAGGTTTTACCTGTCTATTCTGACACATAGATGCAAGAACCCTGCCAAGATTGACAGTAAATCCCTGTACCATGTAATTTACTGGCCCCAGGAAATGCTTTAGACTTGAGAAAGGGAGGGGCTTCTTGAAGTTGTGGTAAAGTGCTGATTTATTGAATCGATGTTTCGACCCTAACCGGGGTCTCTCTCAATAAAGACCTCAGTTAGGGTCGAAACGTCAATTCAATAAATCAGCACTTTACTACAAGTTCAAGAAGCCCTGTGAGTGCGTGTCTTTTCCGTTCCTACTGTATCTGGTTATCCATCTGAGACTGACACCCAGGCAAGTTTTCCTTTTTTTAGTGCTCCATGGATTGAGTATTTATATATATTATATATATACACACACGCACACACACACCAAATATTTCTGTTTTTACTTTGTATCGCCTTAGTTCTGCATATCTAATAAATTGAGCTTATTAACACTACACTTAGATCCTCTCATGTGTTGTCTTTATCTTCTCTTTTGTCTCTCCAGTTACTTCCTCCAACTGTCCTACTTTTTTACATCCAATAGTCTTTCCCTGCTATATTCTGGTTAGACCACAATCTCCTCCACACACACAGGAAATTCTCCTAATTAGTAGCTCTTGAGAAAGGCGGCTAGTCCTACGAAACGCGTTGAGCAATTATTTTTGTTGATTATAATTTTATGTACTGGTATTTTTATATATTTTTTATATCTAATTCACAATAAATTTATTATTAGCCTATTCACCGGTGTATGGTGCTATATATTTTATCAATATACCCATTAATCTATATATACCCAGAGGACATTACCTACCCAGAGATAGGCATTCTATGGAAATAAGGAGAAGATATTGCACCTGAAGAAGAAATATAGAAGAAGTTTATTGGTGGAAGATACCTGGGAGACTAAGAGGTGATTTCCATACCTGGGGTATATACCAGGAGTGTGAGATGTACTGAGAGGCAGTATTATCCTCAAAAAAGTGAGTACCATTCATATGAACGTGGTGAAGGTGAAGGCTTAAAAATTGTGAAGATACTACACTTAAAGGAATTCCCTGCGCTGTTTTCTGTTTGTGTTTTTTTGTAGTATATTGATGGGAATCCCTAACCATATAACAGGACTCCAAAGGAGTTTTGGAAAATCCCTTATCCTTGGTATTGTAAAATATTGATTATATATAAAGGTTTAATATATGTTTGTACTAAATTGCACTGTAAGTTAACAAATTGATATTGGTGGCGCTTCCTATTGTCCAGGGTGGATACTAAGTAAAGTATTGACCTCTCATATAAATGGAGAACAGCCTGCTACCGAGAAGTCAAAACCGAGGGAAGAGACAAAAACGAAGTAAGGGACAAACCGAGGTCAGGACAAGTGGCAAAACAGCGGAACCGGAGACAAGCCAAAGGTCAGAGCAGGAAGAGAACGGGCAAAAACGGTAAAGACAGGCCAAGGTCAAAAATCAGAGAAAGCACAGATAAATACTAGTAGAACTAGAGACTATGAAACAAACTCAACGAAAGAGCACTGAGAGCGATGAAGAAGCGGTTTATATAGGCTCTCAGTGCTCTGACACATTACTGTGGGCCCCCGTCATCATTGTGGGACGCTGCCGTAGGAACTGTGCATGCACGGCTGCCCAGCGTGCACAGGGGAGAACCGCACATGCGCCAAAACCCGGAAGATGCTCCAGAACACTACACGGAGCCGAGCAAGACCTGGTAAGCAACACCTTGTTTAAGGGTATTTTCTATGGCAAGCCACAGTGGATGGGTTGGGGGATTTGTGGAAGGGATGAGGCTTTAGCCATTGGAAGTTCTAGGGGCTTCTTCTCTATGGGGACCTGAGACTCAGCCACCACCATCTTCTTAAGCCCACACACACTTGATTAGTTAACAAAAAAAAACAAAAAAAAAACACTCCAAAGACAAACAAAAAAGAACAAGTAAAAAATCAGGGAAGCAATAACTATTTGAGTACCGTTTGTATGCTTATGCACCTCCCAGCCAATCAGCTTCTAGTGGGGACGGAACCTGCTAGCAGCTGACTGGCTGTGAGATGTGCGTAAGTACATCTCCCAACCAATTGGTGGGAAACATTTTGAACAGAGACTGGACTTATAAAAAAGCAGTCTCTGTTCAAAATTCCCACACACTGGAAAGGGTATAGGCCCGTAAGGTACCAAAGGGGTAGTGTTGGTGGTGGTGGTGGGGGGGGTTGTTGTTTCCGTTTTCTGTTGCCACTGCTGGCAACAGCAGTGGAAACAGTAATAGAATTTTAGTCTTTCCTGTTAAATCCTTTTCTCTTAGTCCATATAGCTTACAGGTACCATGGGGAGGCGACAGCTCCTCCTAGTATGCTGTAACAATTTTTCAAGTATTGCAGGGAGGCGGCGCCTCCCTCTCCTCATTAGCAGGTTACCCAACTGCTCCTCTCCAGTTAGATTTGAGATACTAATCCTACTGAGCTAGATAGCGAGAAGAAGAAGAAAACTCCTGTGAGCACAGACCCAATAGGACTCCCACGTCCAGTCACAGGAACCAAGCATGGTCCCTTTCACTGGGTGGGAGACCTGTAAGCTATATGAACTAAGAGAAAAGGATTTAACAGGTAAGACTAAAATCCTCTTTTCTCTGAAGTCCAATATAGCTTACAGGTACCACGGGGATGTACCAACATTAAGTTCCCAGGGTTGGAAGAGAAGGAAAGGACCAAGCGCCAGTACCCATGATACCAGAGTTTCCAACAGACTATCCAGAACACAGAACAATCCAAGCAAACAAAGTGTCAACGGACACTGATAAACGATACACAGCACACAAGAACAAGTGCCAACAGGGCTCACAGATTAAAGAACAATAAGGACTTTCCTGTCAAAGCTGGCTTCAGATGAAGCCAGCACATCCACATGATAGTGTTTGCAAAGGTTTGCACAGAAGACCAAGTGGCCACCTTGCACAACTGACCGGCACAGGCCTGCTTCTTATAGGCCCAGAAAGCACCAACAGACCTAGTAAAGTGTGCTGTGATACGAAAGGGAACAGGTTTAACTCTGAGCTCATAAGTCTTGCGAATGGTAGATTTGATCGAAGATGCAATAGTCACCTTGGACACAGGTTTACCAGTCCTAGGACCCTCAGGGATGACAAACAATACATCAGTCTGATGAACAGACTCCGTACGATACACATAGAACTTAAGGCAGCGAACCAAATCAACAAATGGAGATCCCTCTCCTTGTCAGATTTAGGGTCAGGACAAAAGGAAGGCAGAACAATCTCTTGATTGATGTGGAACTCAGAGACCACCTTAGGAATAAATTCATGAGCGGTACGGAGAACAGCCTTATCCTTGTGAAATACCAGGAAAGGCAGCTTGCAGGACAGAGCCTGCAGCTCAAGAACTCTGCAGACCGAGACCACAGCCAAAAGAAAAGCCATCTTCCATGTCAAAAGACGTAAAGGAATGGTCACCAAGGACTCAAAGGGAGGCAGCTGCAAAACTCACAAAACCAAATTAAGGTCCCACTGAGGAGTGGGGACCTTATAGGCAGGGAAAACATGGGCAATCCCCTGAAAGAAGACCTTGACATCCGGCAAGGTGGCAGTGCTTCTCGGAAAAAAAGACAGAAAGAGCTGAGGTCTTTACCTTCAAGGAGCTAAGGCCAAGATCTTTGTTCACTCCGTCCTGCAAAAGAGACAAGATAGCTGGAAGGTCAAATTCCTGTGAGGACAGATTCCTGTCCACACACCAAGTATGGAAAATAGACCAAACTCTATGGTAGGCTTTAGACGAGACTGGCTTGAATAATAGTAGAAACCACTGCAGAAGAATAGCCCGTCCTCCTCTAGATGGAGGTCTCAACAGCCAATACATTACCCTGCTGTGTATGACTACCCGCTCTGTGCACCGACCCGGTTCTGGCTTACGTTCGCTCCTGTAGTTGACTCAGCTTGGCTGCCTACCCACTCTGTGTACCGACTCGGCTCTAGTTTTGACTCCTCCGTTTCCTCACTGTCTGGTGGACTACCCACTCATATTAACCTAAGACTCCAGCCCCTGATCGGTTAGTCTCCTTGCAGACTCTGTATCATTCTGTACGAAGCGCTCCTTTCATCTATCCCCACTTGCGGGGATTCGCTTACGTACTTCTACTGTCTGCTGGCTTGCCCTAACGTACTAGGGCTGATCGAGTGGTCCTCCTTGTAGTCGCTTGCAGTCCAGTTCCAGTAGCCAATTGCCTATTCTCCGTAGCATTCTAGGGTTTGTCCGAGGGGGCTCCTTGCCAGTCTCCCATTCCATTTCCAGTAGCCTGTTGCCTATGCTCCCTAGCGTACTAGGGATCCGTTCTGTAGGTCTCCTTCCTGCTGCCTGGTACCTACTTATAACCTCAGTGGTTGAGGTCATTACCGTTGCCTAGCCTGAGGGAATCTACCCTCTGTAGGTCGTTGCCTATTACCAGTTTGATCCAACAGCGTACTATGGAAGGTTCTATTTTTGGGTCGAGGAACTTCACCTTTTTTGACTCGTTTCTGCCTTCATCTCCACTAGTCAGTTCCTATAATTTTTCCTAGGTCAATCTGAAGACTAGTCTTCCTCTCTGTGAGCCTGAACTGTCTCCATACCCGACATGTGACATTGCTGGGAAGTACTACGGTACTTCCTCCACTGGGCCCGTGCGGGTTGGGGAAGTGCAAAATTTCTTTGTTATTTATTTTTCAATAAAAACCTTGTTTTTACCTAAACTGTACTTGTGTGAGTGTTCTTACAAAAACAGTGACAGGTGCACATAGAACTTAAGGCTGGGCACCACATCTAACAAGTGGAGAGCCCTCTCCTTGTCAGATATAGGGTCAGGACAAAATGAAGGCATGACAATCTCCTGATTGATATGGAACTCAGTGACCACCTTAGAAAGAAACTCCTGGGAAGTGCGAAGAACCACCTTGTCCTTGTGAAACACCAAGAAGGACAGTTTGCAGGACAAAGCCTGCAACTCAGCAACTCTGGGAACAGAGACAATTGCCAAGAGAAAGGCCATTTTCCAAGTCAGAAGACGAAGAGGAATGGTGGCCAAGGATTCAAAAGGAGGGCGCTGCAAAATGCCCAGCACCAGATTAAGGTCCCATTGAGGAGTGGGACGCTTAAAGGCAGGGTGAGAATGAGCAACACCTTGAAAGAAAACCTTGACATCCGGAAGGATGGCGATGCATCTCTGGAAAAAGACAGAAAGAGCAGATGTCTGAACCTTCAAAGAACTTATACTAAGGTCCTTGTCCACACCATCCTGTAAAAAAGGACAGGACAGCAGAAAGGTTGAACTCTTGTGAGGACAGATCCCTATCCACACACCAAGAGTGGAAAATAGACCAGATTCTGTGGTATGACTTAGAGGAAACAGGTTTCCGAGCACGAAGCATAGTGGCTACGACCGCTGAACAGAAATCTTTCTTCCTCAATATTGAGGATTCAACCACCAGGCCATCAAACCCAGACTTTCTACATCCTCCTTCTACAGATAGCCCTGTAGAAGGAGATCCGGTCTGTGTGGAAGCCGAAAATGTTTGGACACAGACAGGTCCAGGAGCTCCAGAAACCTGGGTTGCCAAGGCCAGTACAGAGCAATTAGAATGACCGAGTTCCCTCCAACCACAATTTCCTCAATACCCTGGGAAGCAGGGGAATGGGAAAAAAGATGTAGGCAAGAGGAAACCACCACGGGATCGACATGGCATCCACTGCCAGAAAGAGCCAGAGGATCCCTCCAATGGGAACAAAATGTCGGCACCTTCCTTTTGTATCTGTTACCATCAGGTCGATCCAGGGATCTGATGGTTTGACCTCATCTGGACGATGAGGTCAAACACCTCCTGCTGGAGTTCCCATTCTCCGCTGGCTACCGCATGTCGACTTAAGAAATTGGCTAAGACATAGTCTACTGCTGGAATATGAATTAAGGAGATGGCAGGAACATGTTCCTCTGCCCGGGTTAACATAGCCTTGACCTCCAACCAAGCTGCAAGACTTGTTCCGCCTTGCTTGTTGATGTAAGCCAAGGCCATGGTGTTGTCGGACTTGACACGAACTGGACAGTCTTAGAGATGATAGGACCACTATCTGAGAGCCTGGAATATCGTGCGAAGTTCCAGGACATTGATGGGTAGGAGAGACTCCTCCACTGACCATCGACCCTGTGCGTTCAGGTGACCATGGACTGCTCCCCAGCCGGATAGGCTGGCATCCATTGTTACCATGGTCCAGAATGGTACTAGGAAGGGTCTGCCCTTCCTCAGGTTGGAGAGATCTTGCCACCAAGATAGACTCAATTCCACGTGTAGAGGCAGAGAAACCAACAGTCTCAGGAGATCTGTGTTGCCTTTGCAAACCTGGATCATGAACCTCTGAAGTTCTATCGTGTGAGCCATTGCAAACAGTACCGCCTCTATGGGGGATATCAACTTCCCCACCATAGAGGTCAACTTCTTGGCTGGAATGGGATTGCAAGCCAGGACTGAGAAAACCTTGTTGGTGATCTGGTGAACCACTTCGTCCGTTAGAAACACCATGCCTTTCAGAGTATCAAACAGAAGACCTAAAAAGACTAGCCTCTGATATGGGATCATGTCCAACTTGTCCATATTCAGGATCCACCCATGATGGGTGAGAGTGTGGATACAGTCCTGGACCTGTTGTTGATCCGGACACGGGCCTTCAAGAACAAATTGTCCATGTACGGGAGTGACTCGGATGCCTTTGTGCACGACACAAATTAAACGCACCCAGGACGCGAGTGACTATCTGGGGGACTGTGGTTAGACCAAAGGGGAGATCAGAAAACTGGAAGTGCCCCATGTTGCAAGCGAACCTGAGGTACTGACGGCTCTCCAGATGGATGGCTATGTGCAGATGGGCACCTTGGAGAGCCAAAGAGGCCAGGAATTCCCCAGGACACATAGCTGCAATCACTGATCGTAAGGACTCTTGGTGATAATAAGTCTTAACCACAAAGGAATTTAGATCCTTGAGGTCCAGGATGGGACGGCAGCTGCCGTACTTCTTGGAGACTACAAACAGGTTGGAATAGAAGCTGGAACGGATTTACAGGTCAGGAACCGGTTCCAGAACTTCCTTGACCAAGACTGTCTGGATAGCACCATTGAAAAGACAATGTTTTTGCCTGAGGTTTGTGAGAAAGGAAGATACAGAAGGGAGGAAGAGAGGTGAAAGTAATCCTGTACCCCTCGGAAATCACCTGTAAAACCCACAGATCTGCCAAGGTGTCTGTCCAGACACTGACAAAATGACGCAGTTTGGGTTTGGTGGAGGACTGCTTGGGCTTCCACTGCTGTTTGGGCTTGGAGGAGGAGCGTTGAGCCTGAGGAACTGCTAGGGCCGCGGCGCATGCCTCAATCTGGAAGGAACAGAAACGACAATGCCTTCGGATTTGAGGTTTCTTCTTGGGGACCAAGGGCAACAGAGTGCTCTTGCTTCCAGTAGCCTCACTGATGAGGCTTTTCAGCTCCGGGCCAAATAAGGAAGTGCCCAAAAAGGGAAGAGAAATCAAGGATTTCTGAGAAATGGAGTCTGCAGTCCAAATTTTCAGCCAGAGGGCACACCTGGATGCTACAGATATGGTTGAAACCCTGGCTTCTAGCCTAATAACAACATCAAAGATAGCTTCAGTAACATAATGCTGGGCAGAGCCATGGTCTTGGAAAGTCTGGATACCGGGGCTTTCACCTTAGGGGGTGAGCCCACTGAGCTAATGCAGCCTCTGAGAAAGGGTACAGCTTAGCAAACTTCTTAGGCAAAGTCAAATGTTTGTCATGGTTTTTCCAATCATCTAAGACAACTTGGTCAAGAGTGGGATTAGGTGGGAAAAAGGTACGCTGCTTCTTAGGCCTTTGGAAGACATCAGAAACATCCTCAGAAACAGGGGGAATGTTCAGGGTATTTAGGACTGCCTTGATAAGACCCTCAGCAGAGGGTTCAGGGTCAGCCTCAAAAGGGTCCCCAAAAAATTGGGAGCAAATACCCTCAGAGCATTCACCCTCATCTGAGTCCACCAGCGGAGGAGTCTGACACATCAGGTACGCCCTGAGGTTTGGGCACTGAAGACCTGAATAAAGCGGGGGTTTCCAAGCGTGAAGGACCCCCTGTAGGTGCGTGGGAAGTTGCTGCAAAGTAGTCTTTAACTCCTGCATCCAAGGTGGCTCTACAACATTGCTGGAAGGCCCTGGCGGAGTAGAGGGGGCCATGGTGTATGAAGGGCATAAATGACCTGAGTATTCTCTAGGAAGCTCTGTTTGACATGAGGAACAATGCACAATGGGAGTCATAGACACCCCCGTATCCTTAGTCTTAGGTCTAGCCCCAGGTCCCAATGGGTCTGACATCCTAACAGGATAAAGTGTCTGACAGTATAAGGAATAAACCAAATACTGTCTGATATTAAGTTTTCACCGCAGAAAGAGTTAAAATGCACTTAACTGGCAGGCGAAGGGTTAATCTGGTGAGGAGAGAGGAACAATCCAAGCCCTGTGTAGGATACTCATGAAGGGAAAGACAGAAAATGGCGTCCGTGCAGGAGCGAAACAGAAAATAGCCCGCAAAATGGACATTAAGTACCCTAAAAACAGTGCCCGAAGCCCCGTGAGCCCGCCAAGATGCTCAGAACATGAACCGGATTATAGGACAAGTGTAGACAAGGAGAATGAGCCCTCTCTGAACTAGCTACCCGGAGCGGTTGCAGAGATATGCCCCAAGAAAGAAAAGTCCATAGAGGTGAATGGAGCATTGTGTCTATACGGTAAAGTACTTAAATAACGGAGTTTAACAAAGTATGCCTAAATGTTAAAAACTCGTAGTAACCACCAGAATAAGGCTAAAAAACACTAGGCCCAAAGGGAAAAGTGTGACAAAAGCCTTAAAGTGCTCAACATGGCATACTAGGGGTTAAATTACCACTGAAACCCAAGTGCTGCAAAAACCCAGCGGACAAACATGTAAACCCAATGAGTGCAGGAGTATATGATAGGAACTCCCAAAGGAGACCCCTGTGCAGAGGGGAAGCGTGGGACAAGTTGACCTCAGCACTCAAAGGGTTGCTCACCTTTTTAGCAGGTCTTCAGACTACCATTGATAAAGAAGAAGCCTCAGTGGGCTTCTCCTAGGGAAAAAACATAGCACGCAAGATTTTCCCTTCAGGGCTGGCAGGACTACAACGGCGCCTGGTAACTGAGCAATCCGCCATTGGGAAGTCAGTAATGGTAATCCGCCTAATGGGAGATTTCTACATACCATATCTAACAGAAAACAATAAATTTAAACTAAAAACTAAGCAGAACTGGTCTCTTGCCTTTCCTGTTCAAGGAACAAATCTAACTGGTTGGGGATTGGCTGGTGACCAGCTGAGGAGGGAAGGAAGGCTCCACCCTGCATTCTTTCCAAGAATTGTTCCTGCCTACTTAAAGGGGCGGCTGCCTTCCCAGTGTTGTGTGTAAGCCATATTGGACGACAGAGAAAAATCTTTGCTGTCAGATCCAGAGTTGCTTCATCCACAAACACTAAGAAATCACTGCACACTTGTTCATTAGTGATTACCCGCTTTCTCCTGAAGCTGTCTGTCTTGGCAGTCAGAAGTGACAGATCTCTCTCTACGCTTTGGAAATGATTCAGCAGGTCACAGTTCCTTTTGTGAGCATCTTGCTGTCTCCTGCAGATCTCCTCCAGCTGGGTGTAAAGTTGGACCTCTTTCTCCCTATATGCCAAAATAAAGAAAGCATTCAGAAACATAACTTAGTTGTAAATATCATTTTTGGAGAAGTTGTAATACCCAATATAAATCCAAGTTATTAATGAAGCATTTAGTTTCATTATGAAAAAGAAAATGTTTGTATACTTAGAGATAAATCATTTTCTCTTAGTCCATGTGGAACAGTTACCATGTGGTAAAGTATCCATCTGCAGGGGGGGCAGGCCCTTTCCCTTAAAAAGCCTCTCAGAGGCAGAGACTCCCTCCCTGCTTCACTTTATGCCAACCAGTATAGCTCAGTCTTAACTTATAACAAAGATAAAAGAAAATACAGGAGGGAAGGAAGAAAGGATTTCCTGAACTAGAGAACCCAAGACCAAAAATCTACCCGGGACTCAAACCTATGTTCTTTTCTCCTGGAGGGAAGTCCTGTATTCCACATAGACCAAGAAAAAAGGATGTATCAGTAAGTACACAGAAATCTTTTTTTCTCTTACGTGGAACACAGGAACGATTAGGCTATACCAAAGCATCCACCAAGATTCCAGGGAGGTAAAGAGAAAAAAAACCCTCAAACCACAGATCAGTTCTATGAACTGAAGACAAACGGGAACATCATGTACCTCAAGTGTCAATGAACACCAACACAGCAAACCAAGGAATAAGAAACCAACAGGTTAATGGCAAAATAATAAATCAAACCAAGAAGTTCACCTACACAGGAACAGCCTGTAGGACCTTCCAACCAAATCGGACTTCAGCCGAATTCAGGACCTTTACACAATAGTGTTTAACAAATGTGTGAAGAGATGACCGTGTCACAGCCTTACACAACTGTTCGGCAGAGGCCTGGTTCTTATAGGTCTAAGAGGCACCCACCGATCTGCTAGAGTGAGACATGATCCGAAAGGGCACCGGTTTCTTCCAGAGAATATATGCCTTGTGAATGGTCATCTTAATCCAAGAAGCCACTGTCATCTTAGACGCAGCCTGGCTCAAGGAGTGACCTCTAGAATTACAAAACAGTGAATCAAATTTTGGAAAAGGCTGCTTGTCATGAACATAATACTTCAAGCACCTAACCACATCCAAAAGATGAAGCTCCTGCTACTGTCAGTTAGATGGCACAGGACAGAAAGAAGGAAGCACAATTACATGGTTAAATGAAACTCACAAACTACCTTAGGGAGAACTCTATAGAAGTCCGTAAAACCACCCTATCAGTGTGTAAAACCAGAAAGGCTTTTAAGACAAAGCCTGAAGTTCATCCACCCACCAAATAGACACAGTAGCCATCAGAAAATCAGTTTTGAGCATCAGGAATGCAAATAAACTGAAGGCAGAGGCCCAAAAGGAACCTTCTGAAACACTCCCAGAACTAAAGTTCAAGTCCCATGGTTGAGTAGGATCATGTAATACTTGGTAGACATGAGCCACCCCTTACGCAAAAGTTTGCACATCTGTAAATAAGGCAACTCGCCTCTGAAAAAACACTGAAAGATAAAATCTGGCCTTTATTGAGCTAAGGCCAGGTCATTCAATCAAGACCATCCTGAAAAAAAGACCAAATTGACTGAAAGACAAAAAGACCTAAGTCTTCACACTATTTAAAAAAAACAAGGACCATAACCTATGGAACACCTTGGATGAAACCAACTTACAAGCTTTCAATATAGTAGTAATGGCCAAGTCAGAAAAACCATTTTTCCTCAGGATGCTGGCTTCAAGAGTCAAGCCATCAAAGCCAGCTTCTCCACCTTTGGATGACACAGCAGACCCAGAGTAAAAATTCCGTACGGTGCAAAAGGGACTGACAGCGCAGGCGCACGGACGTCACTGTGAAGAGACGTCCGTGCTTCCTGCTCCTGTAAAACGCCGATATCTGAAGAACCGGGTAATATTGCTGGCGACTAGCGCTACTAAGCAGCTAGTCGCCAGGTGTGCAATAAGTTAGCCTTAAGTTATTGCGGGGTGAAAGTTCCCCTTTAACAGACTTAGGACTTTGGATATATCTGAGTGATGAGTTTCCAATGTAGGAGAATGAATGAGGATGTCCTCCAGATAGACCACAATGCAACTTTGTAATAGGTCTATCAACACATCATTGATAAATTCCTGGAAGACAGCAGGAGCACCACAGAGACCAAAGGGCATGACAAGATACTCATAATGACCGCTCCGGCTGTTAAATGCTGTCTTCCATTCATGACCCTCCTTTATTCTGACAAGATTGTAGGCCGCACTTAAGTCAAGTTTCGTGAAAATGTTGGAACCTTTGAGACGGTCAAATAGTGCCGTAATCAGCAGTATTGGATAAGCATTCTTAACCATTAATTTATTTAAGCCACGGAAGTCAATATATGGGTGCAACTCTCCATCCTTTTTCTTGACAAAAAAATATCCAGCACCCACAGGGGATGTGGATTTGTGGATGATGACTCTCTCCATAGCATCAGTGACATACTCCTCCATAGCCTTGTTTTCCTCCACAGACACAGAGTATATACGGCCCCTAGGTGGGGTAGTACCAGGCAATCGAACAATCATAGGGCCTGTGAGGAGGTAATGCTCTAGCCTGGACTTTATTAAACACATCCAAGAACTGTGAATAGGCCTCCGGTAGGCCAGAAGACTCAGCAACTACCAGTCTTACGGGGAGTGATAAACAGGATTCAGTACATTGTGGACCCCAAGATAAAATATCACATGTACTCCAATCAATTCTAGGGTTATGTGTGTCTGCAACCAAGG
Source organism: Rhinophrynus dorsalis (assembly GCA_037306005.1). Lineage (NCBI taxonomy): Eukaryota > Metazoa > Chordata > Amphibia > Anura > Rhinophrynidae > Rhinophrynus > Rhinophrynus dorsalis. The sequence goes on from CM074722.1 coordinate 416,654,893, forward strand.
AAACCCCAGGACGATGGCATAGTGAGGGGAATTGATAACCTGAAAGTTCATGGTTTCTTTATGGAGGGGCTCCCACTTTCTGGGTTATCTGAGACGTCTCATGTGTAATGTGTGATGGCAGCAGGGGTGTGCCACCAATGGCCTCAACTGCCAAGGGAAATGCATGTGATTGTAACGGAATACCGTTCTGATTAGCAAAAGCGACGTCCATAAAATATCCAGCCGCACCAGAGTCTACAAGTGCAGCAACTGAGATAGACTTATTATCCCATGTAAGAGCCACCTCCAACATGGGTTTATCCTGAATAGCTTCAGGGGACAGAGATGCCATCTAAGATCTGTCCCCGACAGGATCTTAGGTGCAAGCATTTTCCCCGACGTACAGGACAAGATCTAAATACGTGACAAGGTTTACCACAGCAGAAACACTGTCCCTCCCTCCTCCAAAAAGCCCTCTCCTCCGCTGAGAGCCGGGTAGGCCCCACCTGCATAGGTTCACTATCCACTGAGTCAGAACCACGAGGCATGGGAGGTGATGGAGGACTGGGTGGGCAGGTTAAGTGAGAGGTCATTCTGGCAGGATGCCTCCGCAGGCGCTCCTTAAACGAGGGTCTCTCCCAGACCAGAGTATCAATCTGTATGATAAAGCCTGGGAAAAGGCGGCTACAAAAGCCTCATTGTTCCACCCCACCTCGGCTGCCAGGGTTCGGAACTTAATAGTGTACTCCGCCACAGTACAACTGCCCTGGCGGATGGTCATAAGGTGTTTTGAAGCTGAGGTTGCGCAACCTAAAGGAGGCCAAAAATTCACTGAAGTTATATATTATGGGTTTGTCCATCTCCATAAAGGATTCGACCATGCCAATGCCTTGCCAGAAAGGAGCAAAATCATCACCCCAACCCTACTGCGCTCATTAGGGAAGGCATTTCTAGGTAAATACCTGTCACGGTTTATTAAGACTCTCAGACGCAGAGTTAGGTAAAAACACAACTTTATTGAAAGGTTAAGGGCAACCCCGTAGGGTATCATACACATACACACATATATATTTATTGACAGGAAGGCAATGATAATAATAACAATGTAGGCTCTACCGGCCCTGACAATATACTGGGCAAGGCAGCCAGGAAGTTGTAACTCAGGAGAAGAGGCTCTACCGGCCTTGCCAATACCGGGTAAGGCAACCCAAGGAAATAGGATAGGTTCTACCGGCCTTACCGATATACCGGGCAAGGCAGCCTGGTAAGGAGAGAATGGCAATCACTAAGCCTCAGTGACTGGAAGGTGGCAGCAACAGTCACAGGGATGACAAAGAGGCTAAGTCAGCATAAGTGGCCAGCCAACGAATAACAGGCTACCATCCGTACCAGCGGACTGGGAAGACAGTAAAGCCCAGACTATACAGACTAACGGGTGGTGGAGCGAACCAGTACCCAGTACTGGAAGCAAGCCAATAAGGTGGACGCAGCCAGAAGGCTAAGGAGCGATCAGGTACCTTGTACCGAGAGTGCTATACATATACGTGGTAACAGCCGGATGGCTGTGGAGCGAACCGGTGCCCCCACATTTGGAATGCGAATCGATATGGTACTGACAGCTGGGTGGCTGAGGAGCGAACCAGTACCTTGTACTGAAAGTGCAATACATAAACGTAGTACCAGCTGGGTGGCTGAGGAGCGAACCAGTACCTTGTACTGAAAGTGCAATACATAAACGTAGTACCAGCCGGGTAGCTGTGGAGCGAACCAGTGCCCACACACTTGGAACGCTATGATCTGGAAATAACAACCGGGTAGTTGTGGACCGAACCAGTACCCTGTACGTGGAACGCTAAATGATCCTGAAATACAGCCGAGTGGCTAGAGGAGCGAACCAGTACCCAGTACGTGGAACGCTAAACAATCCTGCAATACAGCCGAGTGGCTAGAGGAGCAAACCAGTACCCTGTACGTGGAACGCCAAACGATCCTGCAATACAGCCGGGTGGCTTGTGGAGCGAACCAGTACCCTGTACGTGGAACGCTAACAGATAGTACAAAACAGCCGGGCGGCGGTGAAGCAAGCCAGTACCCGCGTACTGAATAACCGGCAAAGACAGAAATGTCGCCAAGGCAACTCAGGAACGTCAGATGACTGTAGGTGAACTGGACAGGAACCAGCAGGTGGAAGCAGGAACCAGCATACAGACGAGGGAGGGGGGGGGGGTTGTTGTGGGAGGGGGGGGGGGGGTATTTCGGGCAGGAAGCGGTGACTCCAACCGGATCAGACGGAAGTAGGAACTACTAGATAGGTAACACTGGAACAGGATGATACAGGTAGCAGGAACACAGCAGAGGCCCAGGATGCTCAGGAACGATGTGTAGACTCAAGCAGCATAGAGACAACACGAAAGGGCAACCAAAGGGTGCCCAGGCAAGGTTTAAATAGGCAATGCAGGGGGGCTGAAAGCAGCTAGACAATGGAGAGCCCTCTACTGGTAATAGACACAAAAAGAGAGCAATCACGTGCACCGTGATAGTGCCCAACTGGTTCAGAAATCCGCGACACAACTCAGGCTCCCCGCTATAGCGTTGTGGGAGTGGAGCAGATCCAGAAAACCCTCTGACGAACCCTGCATCAGAGACTGTAGAAACTGCCGGTGCCAAGGAAGGGGCTGGGGTGGTCACCGGTTGTGGATTGGAGCGTTCTAAATGAGCAGTTTGATTGAGCAGTGTCTGAAAAGCCAATGACAAATGATTAATGTGTTTATCTTGGACCTGCATCTTGTCCAATATTTTCTGTAAAGGTGTATCACTATCACTGTCTGTAGTCATGACCCTTACGTACTGTTACAGTTTTCAAAACAAGACAAGGAGTCAGACGGTATAGTTAAGAACACCTTTATTAATCATAATAATAAGCAAATGCAAGTAAATATGACAGAACAAGCAGAGGGTGACTGGAAAGGCTAGAGACTATCAGCAATAGGAGCCTGCCGATGGGTCAAACACACTGCTGGAGGCCGAAGCAACACTAAACCTACAGTCTCCTGTAAAGGGCAACAGAGGAGACTACTGACTCACGCCTGCAGTCAGTATGGAAGAGCTTGTCTCCAATAAGGATAGCAACAATGGAGACTACTGACTCACACCTGCAGTCAGTAAGGCCGTAGTCTGCCAGAGCCCCAGGTCTGCACCAGGATGGGTGTCTGTAGGTAACAGAGCCACAAGTAAACAGACAGATCCACAGGAAAGCATGAGCTAGGATAGTCACACAAGCCAGGTTCATACACCGAGTGGGTAGTCAGCCAGAGCCACAAGTCTGCACCAGATAGGATGTCCACTAGGAGAAAGCTACACTGGGAGGATAGTTGGACACAGCCCCAGGTCAGAACCAGAATGGATAGTCAGACAAGCTAGGGTCATACATGGAGCGGGTAGTCAGCCAGAGCCACAGGTCTGCATCAGATTGGATGTCAAGAAAAATGGAGATCACAGAGAGAATGGTCGGACAGAGCCACAGGTCAGCACCAGAATGGATATTCATACAAGCCGGGTCATACATAGGATACAGGAACCATTGGAACTAGAACCGCTCAGAACAACAACGCAAGGGTAACTGATACACAGGCCCATAGAGATTTATATAGGAGTAGGAGAAGGCGGGACCAATTAGGTCCCCCAGGCTGGGCCTATAACAGGCGTCCAGGCAAGTGCCTGGTTCATGATGCCAGTAACAAAGAACCAGACGTGATCAGGCTGTAGGCAGAGAGGGGCGTGGCTAGTGACGCTGGAGCGTCAGTCCAGAACCCTGCTCCCGGCCGAATGGCGCAGGCTGAGGTAAAGCACTGTGACAGTGGGGAGGTGATCAGAGAGTGGGATGTGTGGTATCAATGTCAGAAATGCAGAGGAGGACAGAAACACACATGGCACGTAGCATACACAACAGAAAGGTAGGTATAAGACTATGGAACACAAATGCAATATAGTCCGCAGCTACATCTGCTTTGCAATGTATCTCAGTGGGCAATACAGGCATATATGCCAGTGCACATTCACCTGCCGATTATATTGCATTTGTCTGCTACAGTGCATACTGTGGCATTTTCACTCCCACCAGTGCTAGATTTGTGTGCGCATAAATTACAGATGTACACCCTTTACAACACCATGCCTCATTAATTTCTGTTTGCAAAACCGGAAAAAATCCCAAGCAAAGTACACTGACTCATTAGGGGATCAATCCAATTTCCACCGGTAAAACTGTTGTTAGGGCAAAAATGAACATAGAACAGTAGACGCACAGTGTTAACGTCAGATGTAAATTGCCCTCTCAATAGGAATCATGATGAGCGTTGGGACACAGAACCTAACCTGTGGCCCAACGTTTGTTGTGGTTTTTTCAGTCCCATACCTCAAGCTAAATAACATGAGAAATGGGAAGATCAAAGGAAACTTGCTAACACTCAGTGTTTGACACAGTATCAAACACAGAGCATGAGCTACAAGCAGTGACCCTTACAAACATTAACCCTCCCCTTGTCCCTACGCAATCTTAACATTAACAATAAAGTGTACCCATGCTAGCCCTAACATTATCCTATCATCTACTGTTGGAACACTTACCTGGAATCCTGATGTACAAATGGTCTTCTGCACCCTGGTCTACTTCTTCTGTATGCTTCTATCTACTATGCCATCTGTCACCCTCTTCATCTGTTATCTTCATATCAGTCTTCATCTGTCATATGCTGTCTTCATCTGTGCTCCTCTTCATTCTTATTAAATAAATCTGTCATTAATGTGAAGCTGTTGCCACAGCTACCGCTGGCAGCAGCAGGAAAAAACAGCAAAAAAAAAAACAAAAAAAAAAAACCTCTCCCCGTACCATTCAGGCTGTTGCCCAAAGCCAACTGAGGGAAATCTGAACAGGGACTGCTTTTTATATGGCCAGCCCCTGTTCAAATTGCCTCCCATTGGCTTGGATGTGGGGTTACGCAGACCATGGAACGTGCCCTGCAGCAACCACACCTCCCGGGCAATCAGTTTCTAACTGGAGGGATGACTCAACATGCTAGAAGCTGATTGGCTGGGTGTGCTTACTGCAGGGGATGTTCTATGCCCTGCGTACCCCCACATCCCAGCCAATGGAAGAGCGAAAATTAGTTTGAACAGGGTCTGGACATATAAAAGGTACTCTCTATTCAAATTTACAGGCAATGGCCCAAAAGGTATGAGAAGGGGAGATTTTTGCTATTGTTTCCTGCAGCCTCTCCCGGCAGCGTAAGTTTAATGATAGACTTATTTTAATACTATATTTTCCTTTTGCAGGTGAAACACTAAGTTTAAAAAAGAATGAAGAGGCGCACAGAAGAAGAATGAAGATGGAGATGACAGATGAAGACGGTGATGACAGATGAAGATAGATGAAGAAGAAGAAACAAGGGGATGACAGATGTAAAGCAAGAAGCCTACAGAAGAGGAATTGAAGAAGAAGAACAGGGTGCCGAAGACCCTGGTGGACTTCAGGATTACAGGTAAGTGTTGATTTTAATTTTATAGTGTTAATTTTTGGGCCGATTTAAGTGCCAGTGGGCTATGCATTGATATGCAATGCGTTGCAACCCTACTGGCACTCAAAAGGTTAATTGTTTTTCATTCACTCACACACACATTTTTTTTAAAAAACCCAATGCATTGCGTACCCATCTGGTACTGAAAGGGTTAAATTTGGGATGTATTGATATGGGTCTTAGGGCCCCATAGCAATACATCCATGGGTCACTAGTGTATGGATAGACTTTTTTCTATCTTTTTTACTACTTCACTTACATATCAGTGGGTAGGTACACGAATTAGGAGACTCAGCGCCAACTTTTTTTGCTGGAAAATTTGGGCGATAAAGTTGAGTCCCTTAACCAGTGTTACTAGCCACCACATGTAATTGAATCACAAATTCAACTACTTTTATTTTGCTTCCTATGGGTGCAAATTTAGCACTCGTAGTGCATTTTTTACATTCGGTATGTCACATTACAGGTAATTGCATACCTGACTGTGACTTAAAACTGCCAAGCATGTTACTGCTCCTTAACCTTTTTAACAGAACATATTACATATTAAATTCCTATGCTTCACATACCTCACAAACCATTGGCCACCTTATTTTACTAACATACCCATTTAAAAAAAAACAATTACTGGTAATGCATTGCAACATTTGCTAGTTAAGATATATAGCTGCACCTCTCACTCACTCCTGACACAAATGTTTTTTTTTTTTTTTTTTTTTTTTTTATTGAAAAATGTTCATACAGAGAAAAGATGATTTTAGTCTTACCTGTTAAATCCTTTTCTCTTAGTCCATACAGGTTACTAGTAACTTTGGGTATGCGATAAGCCTCTTTAAGTAGGCAGGAACAATTCTGAGAAGTGACTACTGGGTGGAGCCTACCTCCTCTCCTTAGCTTGCAGCTAGCCATTCCCCATCCAGTAAGATTTGAAAACTATTGACTAGGTAGTAAGAAGGTAAAGGAAGACTCCTGTGAGAATGAACCTGAAATGACCCCCACGTTCTGCCACAGGAGAGCCAAGCATGGTCCCTTGACAGGGTAGGAGACCAGTAACCTGTATGGACTAAGAGAAAAGGATTTAACAGGTAAGACTAAAATCATCTTTTCTCTGTCGTCCAATACAGGTTTTGGGTAACTTTGGGATGTCCAACCATTAAGTTCCCCAGGGTGGTAAGAAAGGCAAGGACCAGGCGCAGGCCTCCGAAGTCACCAGACCACCAATGAACCAACAGATCATGAATAGCTCAACAGTAAGCGCAAGGTGTCAATGGACACCGATCAGGGGTAAAACAGACCCCAAGAGCACACTGAAATAGAGCCAACAGGGCTCAAAGTGAAAGAGCACTGAAGAGATGAAGGATATCCTAGACAGGCAAGGCTGCCTCCAGTATCTTCCTCCCAAAAACTGGCATCAGCCGATGCCAGGACATCCACACGATAGTGTATGGAAAAGGCACTTTCGGAAGAAACTCTTGGGAAGTGCGAAGCCCTTCCTTTTCCTTGTGAAACACCAAAAAGGGTGGCCGACAAGACCGGGCATGCAGCTCAGTAACAAGGCGAACAGACATGATCGCCAGGAGAAAAGCCATCTTCCACGTCAGCAGACGTAGCGGAACAGTGGCTAAAGACTCAAAAGAAGGGAGCTGAAGGACACCCAAGACCATGTTAAGGTCCCACTGAGGAGCGGGAGCCTTAAACAGAGGATGGGAATGAGCAACGCCCTGGAAGAAAACCTTGACATCAGGAAGAATAGCAAGGCGCCTCTGAAAGAAAACAGACAGAGTCTGAACCTTAAGAGAACTCAGACTGAGACCCTTATCCACACCATCCTGGAGGAAGGAAAGGAGTGTAGGAAGATCAAAATCCTAAGACATGTCCCTATCAGCACACCAAGAGAGAAAGGTAGACCAAACTCGATGGTAGGCCTTAGAAGAAACAGGCTTACTGGCACTAAGCATAAAAAAAACCCCCTTCTTTAATACTGAGGATTCAATCTCCATGCTGTCAAAGCCAGACGATGAACATCCTCCTTCCACAGGTAACCCTGTAGAAGAAGATACGGACGGGAGGGGAGCCGAAGCACCAGAAACCAAGCCTGTCGAGTCCAGTACGGAGTAATCAGAATGACTGGGCAACGCTCCAGTCGCAGCGTCCTGATCCCACTGTGCAACATGGGAATGGGAGGAAAAAGGTATGCCAGAGGAAAAGTCCACAAAATCAACAAGGCATCCACTGCTAGAGCCAGAGGGTCTGTCTAGTGAGAGTAGAACGTTGGAACCTTCCTGTTGTGTCTTGCTGTTATCAGGTCGATGCACGGAAGACCCCACCGCTGGACAATGAGGTTGAACACCTCTTGATGCAGTTCCCACTCTCCACTGTCCAGTGTGTCGACTGAGGAAGTCTGCCAGAACGTTGCCTACGCCAGGAATATGAACTGCGGAAATGGCAGGGACATACTCCTCTGCCCAGGACAAAATAGCCTGGAACTGTAGCCAAGCTGCGAGACTTCTTGTGCCACCTTGCTTGTTGATGTAGGCTACTGCTGTGGCGTTGTCCGACTGGACCCTGACCAGGCAATCCTTCAGTTGGCATGTCCAGTGTTGCAGGGCATGAAATATCGCCCAAAGCTCCAAGACGTTGATGGGAAGTTGAGATTCCTCCTGGGACCACCGGCCCTGAGCATTCAAGTGCCCTAGGACCGCTCCCCACCCGGACAGGCTGGCATCCGTTGTCACTGTTGTCCAGAATGGCTCCATGAAGGGCCTGCCTTTCAGCAGATTGTCCAGGTTGAGCCAACACGATAGGCTCAGCTGCACATGAGGAGGAAGAGATAGGGACCTCTCCAGGAGATCCGGCCGACCCCTGCATTCCAGGATACTGGGACCTGACCACAAAGGAGTTGAGATCCTTCAAATCCTAACAGCCGCCATCTTTCTTGGAAACCACAAAGAGGATGGAGTAGAACCCCAGCCCCCATTCCTAAGGAGGAACCGGTTCCAAGACCACCTTGTCCAGAAGGGCCTGAATGGCTCCACCGAAAAGGCAGCTCTTTTCTGCTCCCAGAGAAGAACGAGAAGGTCCGGGAAGGAGGAAGGGAGGTGAAGAGGATCCTGTACCCCGCAGCCACCACCTGCAGAACCCAGGGGTCCGCCACAGAGGTAGTGGCGCAAGCATCCACCCACCTGTGGGTGGGGACCTGGATTCAAGAAGAACAAACAGTTTAGAGCACTAACTCACCGTGTGCAAAATTATATATGTATATATATATGTATAATACTTTTTGATAAATTATTTTACATAAAGTGTCCATTAATAGAATTAAGATCACTGAAGTGTGCAGCAAGGAATGTAAGGGTTCTCCAATCCCCCAAACATCAGGCCAAAGCCCAAATGCAAACAGGACAGCAAACCTACGCTCCTCCAGTCTAAATGTGAACAGTATGCCCTGTATTAGGCATATTTTAATACTGTGAAAAAATTTGAGGCATTAGTGCCTACATTTTTAGGCCCAAAAAATAGGATTTTAGTCTTACCTGTTAAATCCTTTTCACTTAGTCCATACAGGTCACTGGTACAATGGGAGGCGATCCGCCCCTTTAAGTAGGCAGGAACATTCATCTAAATGTATGCAGGGGGGTGGAGCCTCCCCTCCCTCTTAAGCTGCCTTCAGCCAGAACAAGCCAGATTGATTTGAGACACTAAACTGACCAGAGGTAAGAAGGAAAAGGAAGACTCCTGTGAGCATGCCCCAAAGGTCTCCCACTGAATGCCACAGGAGAGCCAAGCATGGTCCCTTGACAGGGTGGGAGACCAGTGACCTGTATGGACTAAGTGAAAAGGATTTAACAGGTAAGACTAAAATCCTATTTTCACTGTCGTCCAATACAGGTCACTGGTACAATGGGATGTACAAACATTGAGCTTTCCCAGAGGCGGGAAGTAAGGCAAGGACCAAGCGCAGGGCCCAAAAGTCACCAGAACTGCTATGAACTTATTAATCATAGAGCCCAAAAACAGAAGTGTCAACGGACACCAACCAGGGGTAAAAACGAATCCCCGAACTATCACAGCACACTGAACTAGAGCCAACAGGGCTCAACAGCAAAGAAGCACTAAAAACCACAGAGTAGAAGATCCTAAACAGGCAAGACTGCCTCCAGGACCTTCCTCCCAAAGCTGGCATCAGCCGAGGCCAGTACATCAACACGATAGTGCTTAGAGAATGTGTGCACAGAGGACCAAGTGGCCGCCCTGCACAGTTGATCGGCAGACGCCTGATTGTTATAGGCCCAAGAGGCCCCAATTGATCTGGTGGAATGAGCAGTAACCCTGAAGGGAACGTGCTTATTCCGCAGCTTGTAGGCTTCACGAATGGTAGATTTTATCCAAGATGCAATAGTCACCTTGGATGCCGGTCTCCCTGCCCTAGGCCCCTCAGGAATGACGAACAGGGCGTCAGACTTCTTGATAGACTCAGTGCGATGAACATAAAATTTAAGACAACGCACAACATCCAACAAATGGAGATCTCTCGCCTTGTCAGAGGAAGGGTTAGGACAGAAAGAGGGCACCACAATCTCCTGATTGATGTGAAACTCTGAAACAACCTTGGGTAAAAACTCCTTGGAAGTGCGGAGCACGGCCTTATCCTTGTGGAACACCAAGTAAGGAGGTAACTCTGCTACCCGGCGAACTAAGACAATAGCCAGGAGAAAGGCCATTTTCCAGGTCAAGAGACGTAAAGGAATAGAAGCCAAGGATTCAAACAGGGGTCTCTGGAGAACCCCCAGCACCAAACTGAGGTCCTACTGGGGAGTTGGACTCTTGAAGGCAGGCCGAACATGAGCCACACCTTGGAAGAAAACTTTAACATCAGGAAGAATAGCAATACGTTCCTGGAAAAATACAGACAGAGCCGAAGTCTGAACCATGAGAGAACTCAGGCTGAGTCCCTTCTCAACTCCATCCTGCAAAAAGGCCAGGACCGTGGAAAGATGGAAATCAAGTGATAGATCCTTATCAGCACACCATGCCACAAAAGTTGACCATATGCGATGATAGATCTTGGAAGACACAGGCTTGCAAGCTCTAAGCATCGTGGACACCACTGAAGAGGAAAACCCTTTCTTCTTCAAAATCGAGGATTCAACCTCCAAGCCGTCAAATGGAGATGCTGAACATCCTCCTTCCACAGATATCCTTGAAGAAGTAGATCTGGACGGGCAGGAAGCGGAAAGGGATCCGCCACTGACATGGCTAGCAGTTCCAGATACCAGGACTGACTAGGCCAATTCGGAGTGATTAGGATGACAGGACAACGCTCCATCTTCAGATTCTGGATGACTCTGATCAACAGAGGGAGAGGAGGGAAGATGTACGCTAGGGGGAACTCCCAAGGGACTGACAAAGCATCCACTGCTAGAGCAAGAGGGTCCCTCCACCGAGAGCAAAACACTGGCACCTTCCTGTTGTGTCTGGTAGCCATCAGATCCACTACAGGTACCCCCCACATCTGGGTTAGAAGGTGAAACACCTCTGGATGAAGTGCCCACTCTCCGCTGTCGACTGTATGACGACTGAGAAAATCTGCCATGACATTGTCCACGCCTGGAATGTGTACTGCTGAAATGACTGGCACATGAGTTTCTGTCCAAGATAAGATGGCCTTGACCTCTAACCAAGCGGTGAGACTTCTTGTGCCGCCTTGTCTGTTTATGTAGGCCACTGCGGTGGCGTTGTCGGACTCCACTCTGACTGGACAATCCTCCAGCTGAGATTCTCAGTGTCTCAGGGCCAGAAAGATGGAACGGAGTTCCAGAACATTGATGGAGAGGAGAGATTCTTCCAGTCCCCATTTCCCCTGAGCACTGAAACGACCCAACACTGACCCCCATCCCTGGAAGCTGGCATCCGTCGTGACTGTGGTCCAATAGGGAACCCGAAAGGACCTCCCTTTCAGGAGATGAGACAGGTCCAACCACCATTCCAAGCTCAACTCGACATGAGGAGGCAGAGAGACTGACAGATGTTGATGATCTGGATGATTCTTGCATGTCTTAATCACGAACCTCTGAAGTTCCCTGGTGTGTGCCATAGCAAATGGCACTGCCTCTATCGTGGAAATGAACTTCCCCACCAGAGAAGTCAACTTCGGAACCCTGTCGAGCTCCAGGATCTTGGATACACGGAGAGCAATCTGATGAGCCACCTCCTCCGGTAAAAACACCATGCACTGATGAGTGTCGAACAGGAGTCCCAAGAAGAGGATCTGTTGAGATGGGATCAAGTCTGACTTGTCCAGATTCACAATCCATCCGTGGCGATTGTCTGGATGCACAACTGAATCTGCTGGTGAAGGATCACCGCTGATGAAGCTTTCAGGAGCAGATCGTCCATGTAGGGAGTCACCCTGACACCATCTCGATGAAGCACAGCTATCAAAGCTCCCAATACCCTCTGAAAAACCTGAGGAGCTGAAGTCAGTCCAAAGGGAAGAGCTGAAAACTGAAAGTGGACTTTGTGACAGGCAAACCTGAGATACCGTCTGCTCTCTGGATGAATAGGGATGTGAAGATATGCATCCTGAAGGTCCAGGGAGGCAAGGAACTCCCCTGGAGACATTGCGGCTATCACAGAACACAGGGATTCTTGACGATAGTGGGAACTCACAACAAAGGAATTGAGATCCTTGAGGTCCAAAATAGGACAAGCAACTCCGTCCTTTTTGGCCACAACGAACAGGCTGGAATAGAATCCTGAACCTGTGTCCTCTGATGGAACCAATTCCAGGACCTCTTTGTCCAAAAGATCCTGAATAGCGTCGTCGAACAGACGTCTTTTTGTAGGCTCCTGAGAAGGACGAGTAAAATGGAACCGAAAAGGAGGAAGGGAAGAGAAAGGGATCCTGTATCCCTCTGATACCACCTGAATAACCCAAGGGTCCGCCACTGACTCCTCCCAAATCCGGCGAAAAATGTGGAGACGTCCACCTACAGCCGGATGCGGACCCGGGTTCGGTGAGTCATGCCGAAGCAGTCTTGGAGGTCTTGGCCTTGGGGGCAACTTTGGGCTTCCAGGACCGTTTGGGCTTGGAGGAGGAGCGCGCAGAGGACGGACCCGCCAGGGAAGCAGAGCATGTCTCAATTTGGAAGGAACGAAAGGACCGATTGCTTTTGGCTGGAAACTTCTTCTTGAAGACTGATGGTAGAAGAGTACTTTTACCACCAGTAGCCTCACTAATCATCTCCTTAAGTTCAGATCCAAACAGTGAAGTCCCTTGAAAGGGTAAAGAAAGCAAGGCTTTCTTAGAAGCAGTGTCAGCAGACCAAATTTTCAGCCAAAGAACACGTCTAGCCACCACAGAGGAAGTGGAGGCCCTCGCCATCATGCGCACAGCATCAAAAGCAGTGTCAGAAACATAATTTTGAGCTTCTGATATATTAGCAAGAAGCTGTAGTTGCTCAGACACTGGCGCATCCTGGCGAACCGCCTCAGTAAGCTGTTCAGTCCAGGCCGCAATAGCCCGGTTAACCCACGCCACTGCAAAGGTTGGCCGCATGGCAAAAATAGATTTAAGGCAAGTTTCTAACTTTTTGTCCGTCCAATCTTGCAGGGCAGAGGCATCAGATACAGCTAAGGCAGTAGATTTAGATAACCTAGAAACAGGAGCATCCACTTTAGGAGGATGAACCCATTTTGCCAGTTCAGCCTCAGGAAAAGGGTAAAGTTTAGCAAACTTTTTGGACACAGAAGAGGATTTTTCAGGATTCCTCCACGCATCAGAGACTAAACGAGCAAGAGTAGGGTTAGTAGGAAAACATACAACAGCTTTAGACGGTTTTTGAAAAACGTCAGTTGGATCCTGAGTAGATACCTGAGTCAGAGGAAGGTTGAGCGTGGTTAGCACAGCTCTGATCAAACCCTCAGCAGAAATTTCAGGGTCACATTCATAAGGGTCACCAATAGACCTGGTAGATTCAATAACAGTGCCTTCCTCAGCATCAGAATCCTGTAAAAGTTCTTCCTCAGAAGAATCAGACATATCAGGAGCCCCCTGTGGCTTGGGCAGGGAGGTCCTGACTGTGGAAGGGGTCTGCCAAACCTGAAGAGCCCCCTGAACCTGAGAGGGAAAGAGTTGAAGAGTGGATCTGAGATCCCTAGTGGCAGCCTTGAACTCTTTCACCCAAGTTGGTTCAATGGCGTGACTGGAAAGCCCAGGGTTGCTGTCATGACTTTCTGCACATTTTGGGCATAAATTACTAGAAAATTCTCTAGGCAGCCCAGAGTGACAAGAGGAGCAAAACGCAATGGGGGAAATGGTCACCCCAGCCTCTTTGGTCTTGGGTCTAGCCCCTGACGCCAGTGGAGTAGACATGCTCACAGCGTCAGATATACTCCACTGACAAGAATCACCCAATTGAAGTGTGAAAGATTAAAATTTCACCCCAGAAATGTCTAAAATTAAACTTATCTGGCAAGCGAAGGGTTAATCTGCGGAGGAGCGAGAGAAGGCTCGGTCCCTGCGTAGTATACTCGCTGAGAATAACTCACAAAATGGCTGCTGCGACGGTAGCCAATCAGAAAACGAGCGCGAAACCAGCGCTCATAGGAAACGTAGTTTTTCTCAGAAGTACCCCAAAACAGTGCCCCAAGCCCCCCCAGACCCCCAACACACCGAATCATGCAACCGGATGATAGAGCAAGGGAAGACCAACAAAATGAGCCCACTCTGAAGTCGCTGTGACAAGCGGTTCCAGAGATACGTCCCAGACTGTGTAAACCCATAGAGAGTAAAGGAGCACTGGCGTCTATGCGGGAAAAGCGCGCTTAAAGGCGCGGAACATTAACTTTTAATAAATTTACCCTGAAAGAAAAAAGTTACCAAACATACACCAAACACATGTAAAACATGATAAAACAATATCCCAATGAGAGAAATAGCAGGGAAAAGGATAAAACCCCCATAAACTGCTCCAAAACCCAGGGAATACACACAGACATTGCATAAATGCAGGCAATATTAAGAAAAACACCCTATGAGTGCTGGAGTGCATAATGAGAACTCCCAAATACATGCCCAAAGAAGGGACACTGTGGGACAAGTGGACCTTCAGCACTCAAAGGGTGGCTCACCTTTCTGCAGGACTTCTGTCTTCAGGTAACTATGTTAAAAGGAAATTAACCAGAGGAAAATTCCCCAGCAGGGAAGCTACTTGACTCAAGTTGTTCCCTCTTCAGGGCATAAGGTCCACCAGAAAATCCCTGGAAGCTGCACTAGCCACTTTGGTGAGGGCAATTGTCAGCCATGGTCACCCGCCTAATGGTGGTATTCCATATTTGAAGAAAACAATAAAAAAACTAAAGTTGAATGAGAAATGTTCTCCACCTGGTGTGCACAGCACGCAGGAACAAATCTGGCTTGTTCTGGCTGAAGGCAGCTTAAGAGGGAGGGGAGGCTCCACCCCCTGCATACATTTAGAAGAATGTTCCTGCCTACTTAAAGGGGAGGATCGCCTCCCATTGTACCAGAGACCTGTATTGGGACGACAGTGAAATGAGGTTTAAGCTTACCAACCACGCCAAGGTTCCTCAAGTGTGGCAAGTCCTACTCTAAACACTTGAAATCCCTATCTAAAAATAAAAAAAATTAAAAACAAAAAGTAAAAACTAAGAACCCCCGAAGAATGATGGTAATAACGCGTTGGGGAAGGGAACCCTTTTTCCTTTATTTTTGTATGCATGAAGGTCCCCGTGAGTGCAATTAAAAACAAGTGACAAACAATGTTTAAAAAGTGTAAGAGAAGACTTGCCCTGTGTGCCTGCATAGAGTGGACATCCAAAAGGTACTGAAACTCTGTCAGCCCTTATATGCAGCTTGCGACCACTCCCACAGGCACCATGAGGAAAAATCAGTTGGAAAAAAACCTAAATGTAAAAGCCATACTTAACCTCTTAAAGGCCCAAAATGTACAGAAAAAGAATTAGTGCAATGAGACATTCATGTGTGTTTAATAGTGACAGTAAGAAGCAGCTACAATAAACTAAAGGAGATAGATAGAGACTAAAGAAAAACAAACAGTTTAGAGAGCTAACTCACCGTGTGCAAAATTATATATGTAATTATATGTATAATACTTTTTGATAAATTATTTTACATAAAGTGTCCATTAATAGAATTAAGATCACTGAAGTGTGCAGCAAGGAATGTAAGGGTTCTCCAGTCCCCCAAACATCAGGCCAAAGCCCAAAGTGCAAACAGAACAGACAGCAAACCTACGCTCCTCCAGTCTAAATGTGAACAGTATGCCCTGTATTAGGCATATTTTAATACTGTGAATAAATTTGAGGCATTAGTGCCTACATTTTTAGGCCCAAAAACGAGGTTTAAGCTTACCAACCATGCCAATGTTCCTCAAGGGTGGCAAGTCCTACTCAAAACACTTAGAATATGCATAATACAGGGCATACTGTTCACATTTAGACTGGAGGAGCGTAGGTTTGCTGTCTGTTCTGGGGACCTGGATTCAGCAAGTCATGCAGAAGGAGGTTTGGAAGCCTCAGGCTTAGCGGAGGACTTAGGCCTCCATTGCTGCTTAGGCTTGGATGAGGCACACGGAGCCTGAGGCACCGTCTGGGTCGCCTGGCACGATTCAGCCTGAAAGGGATGAAAAAAATTATTCCGCTTGACAGGCGTCTTCTTCCTAGGGACCACTAGTAGGTGAGTACTCTTCCCCCCAGTGGCTTCACTGATCAGATCCCTGAGATCAGGCCCAAACAGTGACGTGCCCTGAAAGGGCAAAGACAGGAGAGCCCTCTTGGAGGCAGTGTCAGCAGACCAGATCTTGAGCCAAAGAGAGCATCTGGCTACCACAGACATGGTGGATGCCCTGGCTACCATATGCACAGCGTCAAACAGGGCAGCAGAAACATAATGCTGAGCCTCAGAGATGTTGGCGAGAAGCCGCAACATGTCAGCAGTAGGAGCAACCTGACGGACAGCTGAAGTGAGCTGTTCAGTCCAAACAGCCACAGCCCTATTCACTCATGCCACAGAAAATGCAGGGCACAGGGCAGAACCTGCCGTCACAAAAATGACCTTGAGAGAAGTCTCAAGCTTTTTTTTTTTTTTTTTTTTTTTTTTATCGGTCCAGTCTTTCAGAGCAGATGCATCAGCCACAGGCAAGGCTGTGGACTTAGAAAGCCTGGAAAAAGGAGCATCCACCTTAAGAAGATGAACCCACTAAGCTAGGGCCAGTTGAGAGAACGGGTACAGCTTAGCAAATTTCCTAGAGACAGACGGTTTCCTGTCTGGAAACTTCCATTCCTCAGACACCAAGCGGTCAAGGGTGGGGTTAGGTGGAAAACAAGTATGGGGCCTGACAGGCTCCTGAAACACATCAGATGGGTCAGAGGACACCTCCTGTACCAAGTGAATGTTCAGGGTGTTCAACACAGCCCTGATCAGGCCCTCAGCCGATGAAACAGGATCAGACTCAAAGGGGTCCCCAAAACACTGAGAGGAAGGGACAGCAGAACAGTCTTCATCATCAGAATCCACCAATAATTCCTCCTCAGAGGAATCAGACCCATCAGGTACGCCCGGTGGTTTAGGCAGGGAAGATCTGATAGGGGTGGGGGCCTGCCACGAGTGGAACACCCCCTGCAAGGTGGATGGAAGGAGTTGCAAGGTAGACCGGAGGTCCCTGGTAGTAGCCTTAAACTCTTGCATCCAGACTGGCTCTAGTGCTTGTCTGAAGGTCCCTGCAGGGGACTCAGGCGCAGCAGCGCATGCTGGGCAAACGTGACCTGAGTATTCTCTAGGTAACCCTGAGGGACATGAGAAGCAGTGAGCAATGGGGGACACAGATGCTCCAGTGTCCCCCCAGGGCTTAGGTCCACAAAAGCACCTGGTAAACTGAGCTATCCATATTTGGGTGATAGGAATTGTTAGTGTTGGCAATCCACCTAATGGTGGTATCCCATATCTAACAGAAAAATAATAAAAAAAGCTAAAACTATAGCAGAACTGTTCTCTTGCCTTGTGTCTTCACCAAGGAAAAAATCTTACTGGGAGGGGATTGGCTAGCTGCAAGCTAAAGAGAGGAGGTAGGCTCCACCCAGCAGTCACTTCTCAGAATTGTTCCTGCCTACTTAAAGGGCCTGATCTCCTACCCAAAGTTACCAGTAACCTGTATTGGACGACAGAGAAATAAAGTGCAATATGTAACACAAATAATAATTGAAAACTACAACCTAGACACTAGAGGTGACTAAAGTAGATTGAGGCAATCACTTCAGAGTCCATCACATATTGTAGATATGTTTGAACAAATTTGATGAACATATCTATATTGAAAAAAGGTACTTCAAAGCCAGAAAAAGCTCATAATTGTAATGCCCCCCCCCCACACAATATCTCACATGACCAAAGCTGCAAATTAAGCCTTTAAGAACTAGAGTGTGTGCACTGATTTCACAGCAATGCACTGAACATTCTTCTGGTCCCTAAAGTGTTACCATTCTTTGTTTCAATTAAAGTACACCCACCATCCTAAATGTATAAACTCTTACTCTCACAATTATCTATCAGTTCACAAATAAGCCCTC
This sequence comes from Rhinophrynus dorsalis, assembly GCA_037306005.1. Taxonomy (NCBI): domain Eukaryota; kingdom Metazoa; phylum Chordata; class Amphibia; order Anura; family Rhinophrynidae; genus Rhinophrynus; species Rhinophrynus dorsalis. Next base: position 416,673,051 of record CM074722.1, read on the forward strand.
ATAATTCTTACTAGCAGAGTAGCATGGGAGAAAAAGATAGAGGTAGTTGTAAGGAAGTGAGGCAAGAGTGTAGATAGAGAAATCTGATGGGAAGATGGGATGAGGAGCAGTGTAATTGTTAGTAACAGATAAGCAAGAGTAATGGACAGAGATAGAGGCAAGGAGAAGGATGAATGGAAATATGAAGCATTATAGAGTGACAGGCAGGGAATAAAAAGAGATAGAGGTAGGTGTAAGAGATAGGCAGGAGTATTGGAGAAAGAAAGACACAGAGAAGGACAAGAAGAAACGGTTACGAATAGGCAGGTGTTATAGAGTGACAGGCAGGACGCACTGTGTACTTAAACACTGGATATTTTCAGAGCATGACTAGTTACATAACTTTACTACCAGTTGGATTGGAGGAAAGGGAGAGCACTTTTGGCAAAATTAATAAATTATACTACAGCAGAAGGTACATAAACACCATTAAAGGAACTGTCAGGGAATGCTCTGCCATCCCTCTGTTCCCCTCACAATCCATACCATAGTTAACCTTTTGACTCCCAGAGTGGTATTAAAAAAATTGCTTTGCAATGCGTTTCACACCTTTCTGCCTCACAAAAGATTCTGCTCTTTACTGCCTCCCGATAGTTAACTTAAATTACTGCCACTTAACTGTGTTATCAGGAGGGTAGGAAGCAAGAGCACAACTGCAGGGGGTACAGGTGCACCAGAGCTCAGCATCCAAGGGGGTCCCATCTGCCCCAGAGTTCAATAGGTTTTAGTATGCATCTGTGAAAATAATTGTGTTAGGGGGCCCAAAAATGTTTGCCCTGGTAGGAAGGGTGGTACAGAGTTTGCTCATTGAGTTTATCAGGCCATCATGCATGTGCTGTGATTAGGGAGACCTCATAGCAAACGTGCTGAAGAAATTGTCATCTAAGGCTGGGTACATCCTATACAATAGTACATAAAGATTTGGGCTGATACTGCAGTTTTAAAAGCTGCGTTGTACTGTCCAAAGCAGTAAACACTGATATGTAAGAACAGTGAACAGAGGAAACTAGATGGAGAAAAGAGTTTGGTAAGGAGTAAGGGGTCCCTAATTCTGACTAACAGAGAAACAGGGGCAATATAGGGGCGAGTACAAAAAAAGATCATGGTCTTGTACACATGTTCATAAAGTATTTTAGTCTTTCTATATCTACCTTGTTTTTAACTTTATTTAACCAGTAAGAGAGCTGTGGGGGTGGGAGGGGACTTCTGAGAAATATTAGAGATTCTGTAGCATTGATCAGAGTAACAAAAATATTATTGTGGGAGAGAAGATAGCACAGTGAGATGGAAATAAGTCTCCAGGGCTATAGAGAATGGAATCTTAAGGATGACAATTATTCATTTTTGTACAGCATTCCAATAAGTAGTAATATGTACTTTTTATCCCTTTCCTCCTTTCTCTTTCCTTCTTTTCTCTTTATTCTTTACTTTTCATTTTACTACTTGTTAGATTGTTAATTAAATAAATTGCATAATATAGGAATTTGGTGTTCTTACCTGTTCAATCTTTTTCTCTATAGTCCATATGGAACATAGGTACCATGGAGTTGAGTACCTCTTTTTGGAGGGCAGGACTCATCTCAATAGACAGAGTCTTGTAGCTGGAGAAACCCAGCCACTCTCTCCCAGCTTAACCCCATCCCTCGCTTTGCAGCCTCCAGTATGAATGTGACTGAAGCCACACTAACAAAGACAAGCAAGAGAAGAAGGAAATCTCCTGTGAGAAAAAAGACTTTAAGAGGAATCCGAAAACCCAGACAGGCGAGACCAAATAGAGGTCCCTTTCACTGAGTGGGAGACTTGTGCTCCATAGGGACTAAAGAGAAAAGAGGATTATAGTCTTACCTGTTAAATTCTATTCTCTTAGTCCATATAGGTTACTGGTAACGTTGGGTAGGCGATCAGCCCCTTTAAGTAGGCAGGAACAATTCTGAGAAGTGAAAGCAGGGGTGCAGCCTACCTTCCCTCCTTGGCTGCAGCTAGCCAACCAACTCCAGTAACATTTGAGACACTAACTATTGACTAGGTGGTCAGAAGGAAAAGAAGACTACGGTGAGCATGAACCCGAAAGGACCCCCACGTTTTGCCACAGGAGAGCCAAGCACGGTCCCTTGACAGGGTGGGTGGACTAAGAGAAAAGGATTTAAAAGGTAAGACTAAAATCCTCTTTTCTCTGTCGTCCAATATAGGTTACTGGTAACTTTGGGATGTTTAACCATTGAGTTTCCCAGGGCGGGAAGGAAGGCAAGGACCAGGCGCAGGGACCCCAAAGTCACCAGAGCATATATGAACCATCAGATCAGAGATAGCCCAACAATAACAAATGAAGTGTCCACAGACACTGAACAGGGGTAACAACACCCCAGAAACTGTTACACAGCACACTCAACTAGAGCCAACAGGGCTCAAAAGCGAGAGAGCACTGAAGAACCAAAAAGAAGATCCTAGACAGGCAAGACTGCCTCCAGGATCTGTCTCCCAAAACTGGCATCAGCAGACGCCAGCACAGCAACACAGTAGTGCTTTGAAAAGGAGTACACAGACGACCAAGCGGCGGCCTTGCACAACTGATCAGCTAAGGGCTGATTCTTGCAAGCCCAAGATGCCCCAATAGATCTAGTGGAAGGAGCCATGACCCGAAAGGAAACAGGCTTCTTCCGCAGTTGGTGAACCTTACGAACAGTGGACTGAATCCAAGATACAAGGGTCACTTGGATGCAGGTCTCCCTGCCCTGGGACCCTCAGGAATGATGAACCGCACGTCAGACCATTGAATGTGTGATGCACACAAAACCTGAGACAACGCACCACAGCTAACAAGTGGAGATCTTTCTCCTTGTCAGAGGAAGGGCCAGAGCAGAAAGAAGGAACCACAATCTCCTGTGTAAGGAGGAACTCAGAAATCATCTTCGGGAGAAACTCCTGTGAAGTTGGAAGCACCGCCATGTCCTAGTGAAACACCAAAAAGGGGTGGTTTACAAGACAGAGCATGCAGCTCTGCGACACGGCGAACAGACACGATCGCCAGGAGAAAACCCATGTACCACATCAGCAGACGTAGAGGAATAGTAACCATAGACTCAAAGGGAGGGTGCTGAAGGATGCCCTAAAGCAAGTTAAGATCCCACTAAGGAGCAGGAGACTGAAATACAGGACGAGTATGAGCAACACTCTGTAAGAAAACCTAGACAACTGAATGAAAAACAGAGAGCAGATGTCTGAACCTTAAGGGAACTCAAAAGGAGGCCCTTGTCCACACCTTCCTGTAGGAAGGCTAGGACTGTAGGAAAATCAAAATCCGGAGATGGGTCCTTATCAGCACACCAATAGAGAAGGTAGACCAGACTCGATGGTAAACCCTAGAGGAAACATGCCTGCGTGCACAAGCATAGTCGCCACCACACCAGAAGAAAACCCTTTCTTCTACAGTAGTGAGGATTCAATTTCCAAGGTGTCAAGGCTAGACGATGGACATCCTCCTTCCGCAAGTAACCCTGTACAAGAAGATCCGGACAGCAAGGGAGCCGGGAGGCAGTGCCACTGATAGGTCCAGAAGCTCCGGAAACCAAGCCTGCTGATGCCAGTACGGAGCAATCAGAATGACTGGACATAGCTCCAGTCTCAATTTCCTTATCACCCTGTGAAACATGGGGATGGGAGGAAAGATGTAACCAGAGGAAATAACCAAGGAATGGACATGGCATCCACTGCTAGAGCTAGAGGATCCCTCCAGCGAGAGCAGAACATTGGAATCTTCCGGTTGTGTCTTGTCGCCATCAGGTCTATGCATGAAAGACCCAGCCTCTGAACAATGAGGTTGAACACCTCTGGGTGCAGTTCCCACTCTCCGCTGTCCACAGTGTGTTGACCGAGGAAATCTGCCATGACTTTGTCTACACTGGGAATGTGAACTGCGGATATGGCAGAAACATGTTTGTCAGCCCAGGACAAGATATCCCGGATCGCTAACCAAGCTGCGAGAGACTACTTGTTCCACCTTGCATGTTGATGTAAGCCACCGCCGTGGCATTGTCGTACTGGTCCCATCCTGGGCAATCCTCCAGCTGGCGTGTACAGTGGTGAAGGGAGTGAAAAATCGCCCGAAGCTCCAACATGTTGATGGGAAGGAGAGATTCCTCAGGAGATGACCGACCCTGAGCATTCAGGTGACCCAGGACCACTCCCCAGCCAGACAGGCTGGCATCCGTCGTCACCGTGGTCCAGAAGGAGACCAGGAAGGGCTTCCCCTTCAGCAGATTGGAGAGGTTGAGCCACCATGACAGACTCAGTTCCACATGAAGAGGGAGGGATACTGACAGCTTCAGTAGGTCCAGCCAACCCCTGCACACCTGCATCACAAACCTCTGGAGTTCCCTGGTGTAAGCCATGGCAAATGGGACTCCTTCTATGGTGGAAATGAACTTCCCCACTTGAGAGGACAACGTCTTGGCTGGAATTGGATAGTGAGCCAGAACAGTGGAAACCCCGTGGGTGATCTGGTGAGCCACCTCGTCCGTGAGAAACACCATGCTCTGCTGAGTGTCGAAAAGAAGGCCCAGGAAGACCAAACACTGGGATGGGACAAGATCTGACTTGTCTGTGTTGAGGATCCACCCGTGATGGGCGAGTGCATGAATGCAGTCCTAAACCTGCCGATGAAGAAGTTCCGAAGAAGGGGCCTACAGAAGCAGGTTGTCCACGTATGGAGTGACTCTGATGCTGTTCTGATGGAGGACGGACACTATGGCTCCCAGGACACGATTGAAGGCTTGAGGAGCTGTAGTCAGACTAAAGGGAAAAGCAGAAAACTAAAAATGCCCTTGGTCGCATGCAAATCTGAGATACTACCAGCTCTCTGGATGAATGGCAATTTGCAGATATGCATCCTGAAGATCCAGAGAAGCAAGGAAGTCCCCAGGGGACATAGCAGCAATCACCGTCCTTAGGGACTCCTGGTGATAATGAGTCTTCTTGGAAACCACAAATAGGTTTGAGTAAAAACCCAAACCACGGCCCTGAACGGGAACCGGTTCCAGAACGTCCTTGTTCCGAAGGGCCTCGATAGCTCCGTCGAAGAGACAGCATTTCTCTACACCCTGAGGAGTGTGAGAAGGGAAAAACCCTTGTGGTTTGGGATTGGAGGAGGAACGCAAAGCTGGGGGAACCGCCTGGTTCGCCAGATGTGTCTCAGTCTGGAAGTACAAAAAAAAAAAAACGATTACATTTGATAAGCGTCTGCTTCCTGGAAACCATAGACGGGAGGGTACTCTTATCCCCTGTGGCCTACCTAATTAGATTCTTAAGATCTGGCCCAAACAAAGAAGTGCCCAGAAGGGGCAAGGACAGCAATGCATCCTGAGAAGCAGTGTCAGCAGACCAGATCTTGAGCCAAGCAGCTCGTCTGGCAACCACAGGCATGGTGGAAACCCTTGCCACCAACTGTCGGCATCAAACCACGCAGCAGAGACCTAATGCTGGGCTTCAGAAATGTTGGCAAGTAGCCGCAACATATAAGGAGTAGGAGCTCCCTGACAAACAGTAAGTGTGAGCTGTTCAGTCCAAACTGCACTGGCCCTATTTACCCAGGCTGCAGCAAATGCTGGACGTAGGGAAGTACCCACGGTGGCAAAAATGGACTTGAGGGAGGCCTCAAGTTTCTCGTCAGTCCAGTCTGTAAGAGCAGAGGCATCAGCAGCTGGCAAAGCAGTGGACTTAGAAATCCTAGAAACAGGGGCATCCACCTTGAGGGGATGAACCCACTGAGCTAGCGCCACATCAGAAAATGGGGTAATGCTTAGCACACTTCTCAGAGACAGAAGGCTTTCTGTCGGGAGACTACCACTTATCAGACACTAAACGGTCCAGAGTGGGGAGAGGTGGAAAACAAGTATGGGGCCGTTTGGACTCCTGAAGTACATCACAGTGGTCCAAAGAAACCTCTTGAACCAAGGGAATGTTTAGGGTGTTTAATACGGCTGATCAGGCCCTAAGCAGAGGGATCAGGGTCAGCCTCAAAGGGGGAGTCTCCAAAGAACTGAGAGGAGACCGCTGCAGAACATTTCTCAGCATCAGAATTCACCAACCAAATACATTGCGTATGATTAAAATTTCACCCCAGAAATCACTAAAATACACTTATCTGGCAGGCGAAGGGTTAATCTGCTGAGGAGAGAAGGAGAGTCCAGGCCCAGCGTAGGGTACTTGTTCAGGGAACGCACAAAATGGCTGCCGCAACGGGAGCCAATCAGGAACGAGCGAGCGATGCAAGCGCTCATGGGAAATGTAGTTTTCCCAGAAAAAGTACCCCAACAGCACCCGAAGCCCCCCAACACACACTAAACATTGACCGGATAGTAGAGCAAGGGCAGACAATTAAAATGAGCTGTCTCTGAAGTCGCTACGTTGAGCGGATGCAGAGATATGTCCCAAACTGTAAAGTCCCATAAAAGTGAATGGAGCAATAGCGTATATGCAGTAAAAGAACGCCTTGAACACAATTTTTGCAAAGTATAACTGTGAAGTAAATTTGCACCAAACATCACTAAAACATGTCACAAGACCCAATAAACACTGAACCCAGTAGGGAAAGTGCCCAACCCCCCCCCAAAGATGCTAGACCAGCAACCAAAGGGTTAAGTTACCACAGAAACTTGCTCCAAACACCCAAAAGACATACAGATAAACCCAACGAGTGCAGGAGTATGCAACAGGAACTCCAAAGGAGACCCCTGTGTGGAGGGGCAACGTGGGACATGTGGACCTCAGCACTCAAAGGGTTGCTCACCTTTCCTGCAGATCTTCTGTCTTCAGATTACAACGTATCAAGAAGCCTCCTCAGTGGGCAACTCCTGGGGAAAGAATTTGCAGCCAAGATTTTCCCCCGAGGGCTGAGGTCCACAAAAGCACCTGGTAAACTGAGCTATCCACATTTCGGTGATGGGAATTGTCAGTGATGGTAATCATCCTAATGGTGGTAATCCCATATCTAACAGAAAAATAATAAACAAGCTAAAACTATAGCAGAACTGTTCTATTGCCTTGTGGAGCTGGTTGGCTAGCTGCAGCCAAAGAGGTAAGGTAGGCTCCCCCCCCGCATTCACTTCTCAGAATTGTTCCTGCCTACTTAAAGGGGCTGATCGCCTACCCAAAGTTACCAGTAACCTATATTGGACGACAGAGAATAGGATTTAATAGGTAAGGACAGTAAAATCCTATTTTCTATTAGCATGGGGATATACAAACACTAGGTTCCCAGAGGTGTGGAAAAAAGGGGATTGGACCTCACGCCTGTTCCCATGATCCCGCAGCTCCCTAGGACTATCCAGATTTGGAATAGCACAAACAGAAGAAATGATAACGGGCACCAAACTTCCACAGCACACATGAACAAGAGTAAACTGGTCTCAAACAACTGAACAACAGTATCGCAACCAAGTATGCAGGTCCCCAGATAGACAAAGATGCATGAAGGACCTTCCGGGCAAAGCTGGCTTCAGCTGAAGCCAGAACATCAACAGGGTAGTGCTCAGCAAAGGTGTGCAAGGAGGACCAAGTTGCTGCCTTGCACAACTGCTCAGCAGAGGCCTAATTCCTGTAGGCCCAGGATGCCCCCCAGACCTAGTGGAATTTACTGTGACCTTAAAGGGAACAGTTTTCTTTCTGAGCTCATACACCTGGTGTATGGTAGCCTAAATTCAAGAGGCCACAGTGATCAGGCAGCGGCTTGACATGCCCTGGGACCCTCAGGAATGACAAACAGAGTCGGCCTTATGAAAAGGCTCAGTACGGTGAACATAAAATTTAAGGCACTGCATCACGTCCAACAGATGGAGATCCTTCTCCTCGTCAGACTTAGGGTCAGGACAAAATGAAGGCACAACAATCTCCTATTTGATCTGAAATGCAGAAACCACCTTAGGAAGAAACTCCTGAGAGCTTCAAGTACCGCCTTGACCATATAAAAAAGACAAGGAAAATGGCTTGCAAGACAAGACCCGCAGAGGAATGGAAGCAAGGGTCTCAAAAGAAGGCCTTTGCAAAACTCAGAAAACCAAATTAAGGTCCCAAGGAAGAGTGGGAGCCTTAAAGGCAGGAAAGGCATGAGTCACCCCATGAAGGAACACCTTGACATCTGGAATGGTGGCAATATGTCTCTGGAAGAACATAGACAGTGCTAAAATTTGAACTTTTAAGGAGCTGAAGTGGAGTCCTTTGTTCACTCCATTCTGAAGAAAGGATAACAAAGGAAGGTCAAACTCCAGTGAAGAGACAGACTTGTCCACACACCAAAACTGAAAAAAAACCAAAAAAAAAAAACCGAACATACTCTATGGTAGGCCTTGGATGAGACAGGCTTGCGGGCCTGAATCATAGTGAAAAGGTCCTCCGTAGAGAACCCTTTTCTCTTCAAGATGTGGGCTTCAACAGCCATGCCGCTAAAGCCATCTTTTCCACATCCTCGTGCCACAGGTAACCCTGAAGTAAGAGGTCCAGCCTGGGAGGGAGGTAGAATGGATCCTGAATGGAAATAAGTAGTGTCCAGCATTACGGTTGCACCATCCGTACTGATCTTCTTGAGTACCCTGGGGATGAGAGGAGTCGGTGGACAGGCATAAGCAAGGCGGAATCGACATTGAGTCTGCGGTGAAGACCAGAGGATCTCCCTTCCGGGTGCAAAAGGCAGGAACCCTACTGTTTTCCCTGGTGGCCATGAGATCTATCGTAGGCAAACCCCACTGTTGCACAATCAGATAGAACACCTCCGGATTGAATTTCCACTCTCTGCTATGCACATTTCAAGTGTAGAAAATGTGCTGGATCCCAGAGATGGCTGGAATGTGGGTTTCTGCCCAGCCTAGAATGTACCTCTCCTCAAACCAGGTGGTGGTACCGCAAATTCCCACTTGAAGGCTGATGAAAACCATGGCTGTGGCATTGTTCGACTGAACACTCACTGGTCCACTCTTCAAAATTAGGTCCAGTACACAAGGTCAGACGGATCACCCCGAGTTCCAGACTACTGATGGACTGAAGAGCCTCCTCCACAATCCACCTGCCCTGGAACCCTAGGTGACCCAGAACCGCAACCTCAGGCTGGCGTCCGTTGTGATCAGAGGTCATTCTGGTATCACAAAGGGTTTCCCATGTTCCAGGTTGCGCTGGCGCAGCCACCACAATCCAGGTGTGCCACATTGCCCAACCAGCTCTGAAAGACATGCCTTTGAAGTGTCTCTCGTGTGCACCTGAGAATAAGGCACAGACTCTAGCCTGCCCAGCACACTTATGCAATCCCTGATCATGGTCGAGGGCCACTCCAGCACCTGCAACATCTCCTGAATGACCAGAAGAATTTTCAGACTGGTGTCGAACAACACCAGTTCCTGGGAAGGCATTGGACTTCAGCATGTTCAGAATCCACCCGTTGTGGACCAGCAATCGAGCACAGTCTTGGAATTCCTCTGAGGGGGTCTCCAGCAAATGATCATCCACATAGGGTGCCATGGAAATGCACCTGGTAAAAATGAAGGTGGCTAACGCCCTCATGAACACTCAAGATACAGAAGCCAGGCCAAATGGCAGAGCTGGAAGTGTCTATTGTCTAAGCAGACTATATGTCCCCCAGTAGTACATACTATATGTATTTAAGTCTTTGGGTTCCTCTTGCAGCTTTTCCTCAGTCAATACATAGAAAGCCCTCCAACCCACGGTCTCAGCATTATACCCATCTGCTGGGTTCTCCCTTATGCACATTTCTCTGCTATACCTGCTATAAACATTGTTTCTATGGGTAAATTGGCACCATAATTGCCTTTAGAACATGTGGCTCCCACTGTTGGCAACATTGTTGCATGTCACCCTGTTACAAGTAACCTTTACTGCTCTGTGGTTACAGTTGTAACATACAGACATAAATTATACTTTTATCTTTATTTTTATCTTGTTTTGTATACATAACTTATTTGTTTCATTTCACATGCTTGTTTTTTATTAGTTTTCTTATTTGCCTTCTTTAAAATAAACATCTAACATATGTACAGTGTCCTACCCCTTCCCTATTAAAATCGCAGATAGCGTAGGCTGTCTGGATGGATAGGGATGTGTAGGTATGTATCCTGAAGATCTAAAGACGCCAGATACTCCCCTGGGCACATCGCTGAGATTACAGAGCATCAAGATTCCATCTTGAAGTGCATAGTCTCCACATATTTGTTGAGACATTTTGAGGTCCAAGATAAGATGAGATGAGAGCTGCCATCCTTCTACTGAACCACAAACAGGTTAGAATAAAAAACCTGAACAGGGAGGTACTGAAATCAGAACCTTCTTTGCCAGCAGTGAATCAACAGCTGTGCCTTGTCTGGTTCTTTTGGCACCCTGGAAGGGATCCAAAATCTATGCGTTACCCTTCACACTGTTCACTTGGGCTGCCATTTCTGTCTGGGCTTGGTGGAGGAGAGCACGTGAGGCCTTTTCGCCTCTATATGTCAGGGGGAATGAAAAAGACGCAGTTTCCTCGCCACAGTCGGATGTTTGTTGGGTATCTGAGGCATTATGGTGCTCTTGCCCCCAGTAGAATTAGTAATGATCTGCTACAAAATTAATGTCCAAACAGGAACTTGCCCTGAAAGGGTAAGGAAACCAGAGACTTCTTGGAAGACTGACCTGAGACCAAATGTTAAGCCACAAAGTGTGTTGCACAGCAATAAAGAAGGCTGAGGCTTTAGCAGACAACCTGACCATCTTAAAGAGAGCCTCAGATATGTAATTGTTAGCCTCCTTACAATTACAACAGATCCTCCTTGCACAAAGTTGGTTCTGAGAATAGAATCCAGCATGTTGTCTGCAGGGTCCTGCAAACCAGCTGCATCTGCCAAAGGCAAGGGAGCAGACTTAGCCAACCTGGAAACAGGGGGATCCATGGTTGGAGGAGAGGCCCACTGTGCCAAAGCTGCCTCTGAAAAGTGGTACTGCTTAGAGAACTGCTTGGCGATAGTCAGCTGCTTGTCAGGGGTCTTCCACTCATCCAGAAGGATAAGATTAAGAGTGGCATTAGGGGGACAAATTGTGAAGATTTCTTACGTCTCTGGAAGAAATCTGTAGAAGAAGGCCCCTCAGATGTCAGAGACCTGAAGCATCCCCAGAACAACTCTAATGAGTCCCTCAGCAGAGGGAAGCGGTCATCCTCATAAGAGTCCCCATAGGAGTAGAAAGTGGCCATATCCTCATATTCCCCTTCCTCATCCTCCTCTGTGGAAGCCCCTATAACCTGAGGGACACTTCGAGAGATAGAGGCCACATATTTAAAGGTAGCAGGGAGGCTTCCAAAATTATAGAACCCCCTGAAGGGAGAAAGAAAGGGATTTGGCCTGCCAAGGACAGAAGAGTTAACCCAAGCTGGCTCTTGGCCAGTACTGTAGGGCCCCAGTGGGGTAATAGGCATCACAGTACAAGAGGGGCAGAGAGATCCAGAATACTCTCTAGGGAGCCCCATTTGACATAAGGAACAGTAAGTGTGGGGGGGCAGGTAAGAGATTACCCCCGAGTCCTTAGTCTTAGATTTACTCCCATGTCCCTTAGAGTCTGACATCCTCACAGTAAAAGTATCTCACACTAGTCTAAAGAACTAGTAACAATTCCCCAGACCAATAATTCACTCTAGAAAGGCCAGAAAATAATTTATTTGGCAGGCGAGGGGTAAACTGGAGAAGGCGAGCAAGGAGAGTCAGCCTCTGCATAGGATAAGCAAAAGAGAAGTAAAATGGCGACTGTAAAACTGACAGCCAATCGGAAAAAAACCCTGCAAAACGGGCATTCTGGGAAACATAGTCTTCTATTTTGCTGGTGCATAGAACCACCTACACTCTAGCCGTGGAATTGCCACAAGCCCACAAGACACTCAGTACATGAACCGGATGAAAGGGCATGAAGAAAGAAGAGCCCACTCTGACTTCTGTATGTCAAACAGGTGCAGAGATATGTCACAATGAAGTCCGCCCATAGAAGTCAATGGAGCAAAAATGGCAGCGGCATGGGCACCTCTTCATAAAGGGGGCACAGTACAAATTCATACAACATGAGAAACAGCACCCAAAGGGCCACGTAAGGGGTATCTAAAAAGGGGCTCAGGACAGAGGGAAAAGTTAAAAACAGCCCACAGTGTCCTCGAATTGAGAAACAGCAGGGAAAGGGTTAATCCATAAAAACTGCAGTAATCCTTGCTCCAAAGCCCAGGGTAAAAACAGAATATAGATAATTTTTCCACAATAGTGCAGGACCCTAAGGGCACAGAGGAAACCTCTGTATGGAGAGGAAAAGGAGAGGGACAGTGTAGACCATTGCACATACAGGGTTACTCACCAGTCTTCTTTCTTCAGGTTACCATTGTAGTTAAGAGTAAGCAGAGCCCCTAGGGACTCTGATGGAAGGGAAATCTTGGCAGCAAGATGCCCTCCATAGGGCTGCAAGGCGAGGGGAGTAGTCAAGCATTATGTTTGAAAGGGATAGTAATACTTAAAATATAAAAATATGTTGTAGGGTTTATCCACCTGAGTAAAACAAGGGTACTCCCACTGCTGAAATGTGTTTTATTCAAAAGTTATTAAAGCTCAAAGTTGAATTTTTTAGGTGAAATATCACAGTGGCCTGAATTGTACAGTGGCGCTGTTGCTACACCATCCTATGGAGATTTATGGTCCCAGGACCAGAGCTGTCCATAGGATAGTGTAGCAATAGCACCACTGTACAATTTCAGGCCACTGTGATATTTCACCTAAAAAATTAAACTTTGAGCTATCATAACTTTGGAATAAAACACCTTTCAGCAGTGGGAGTACCCTTGTTTTACTCAGGGGGATAATCCCTACAACATATATTTTTTTTACATTTTAAGTATTATTATCCCTTGAAAAATACATTACTAACAATGGACTTATTGTTTCCATTGGGCTTTGCACCAAAGCTTCTTTAATCCTCTTGTTAAAGCGGAACTACCACCGAATAAATATATTGCCCCACATAATTGCACATCTGGCAACTAGCTGCTCTGTAGCGCTAGTCACCAGAATTATTACCTGATTAAAGAGAAATTGCTATTCTTCCAAGACTGACAGCAAGACGGAGCGCGGACATCTTGCCATAGTGACGTCCACGCGTCGGCGCGGTCAGTCCCTTTTGGAGCCGGACGGCAACACCTCCTAGACCCGGCTGGGACTGACAGCACAGACATCACTATGGCAAGATGTCCGCGCTCCGTCCTGCTGACAGTCTTGGAAGAATAACGATTTCTCTTTAATCAGGTAGTAATTCTGGCGACTAGCGCTACAGAACAGCTAGTCACCAGATGTGCAGTTATGTGGGGCAATATACTTACTGGGTGGTAGTTCCGCTTTAACCCCTTAACGACAGATGACTTACCAGGTACGTCCCGCAGAAACTGTCACTTAGTGACAGAGGACGTACCTGGTAAGTCACGGAAGTCCGCGTCTCCGTGCGGCTGCACGCCGCTCGGAGACTCAGGACTTCTTTGAAAAAAAAAAAAAAAAAAATGTTCGGCGGGCGTTAAGGTGACAGCCGCTTACGAACGCGGCTGTCACTAAGGGGTTAAGGTGGCCTGTTGGATGCAAATCATTTAGTCTCTTCAAAGTATCTATTTATACTGTGTATATATTGCTCTGTTTTCCAAACATGTTAACTCATGCATAATTAATTACCTCGCCACCATTTTATTATTTTAGGATCCAGCAGTTTCCTCCAGAGGGGTGGAATACATTGAATTGGAGGAATAATCATGCAAATGCTTTCTAGCTGGATGCTCCTACTGTGGGAAGGACTAAGAAAGGTGATTAAAAAAACATATCTTTGAATAAGAATTAAGTCACACTGAAAAGTAAACTTTTTATTTTTTATTAATATGCAAAATTGGTTTTAAAGTCATAGGTTGATTTAACCAGACTATGGGATTGCACCCCTTAACTTGCTGAATAAGTGACAGCCAGATGGCTAAGTCTTTTCTCCAATGTGCAATTACTGTATATGTATGGAGAAAGGTATTTAACCCTTTACCGCTTTGAGTGCCAAGGAGGTGTGCAATGTATTGCTTTGCAATGTCTTGGATAATCCTCTGGCATGCGAAACATTAAAGCAGCAGTAAAAATTTTTTAATGAAAAAATATATATTGTAGGGATTTTCCTGCTGAGTAAAATAAGGGTACTCCCACTGCCGAGAGATTTATATTTCCAGAGTTATTACAGTTTAAACCCATGGTTTTTTTTTACATTAGCAGTGCCCTCTAGTGGTCAAATTCTAATTAGTTTTTCCTGGTAAATTCTAATGGAGAGAAAAGTCAAGAAAGTCAGTGATGTACAGTTATCCATAGAATGTGATAGAAACTGCTTGCCACGTCCTGTCAGTTAGAACTATCAGGAAGTAAACACAGTAAATTCACTTCATGATTATTTGAACTGATATAAATTTTGAATAAAACATCTGAACTTGTTTTATTCAGCAGGAAAAGTGCTATAAAATATGTGTTTTCATGAAAAAAGTTTACTGCTCCTTTAAGCATCAGAGATGTGCAACACATTGTGAAGCAATGAACTGCATATACTTCTTGTACTGTAGTGGTTAATATATTGATATAAGCATATAATTAAATAGATTAGCAATTTAGAATTGCTGGGTAGACCACAACCTGAAACAGTATTCTTTTTTGTAAGACTTACCTGTTCTGCTGAGGTTTCTTTTGAATCTGCTGAGTGCTCTGGAATCTGCTCTTTGACATTGCAAAGCGCGATTCAAAACTTGCTTCCCCCTCCTTTCCATTCACCGGTCTCTTTCTCATTTCATCGATCTGCTCTGTACTCATCTATATAGTCTCAGAATACCCCTCTGTCATTCTCTTCTCATTGACTGCACACAAATTTGGCTTGTTTTTTTTTTTTTTTTAACACCCCCTTCTGTCTTTCCTTCCCTCTCTCTAATGCTCTCTTTGTATATCTAAGCAACAAATCAGGCCTGCAAAATCTGTCTGGGCTTCAGGAGGATTAAACTGGCTAAATCTTGTCACCTTCCTTATGCTCCTGTCACCCTGAGGACAAAGATAAATACAAAAAGACAATATTTCAGATTACCCATAGAATCAACTGGTTGGTGGCAGTGGTGGTGGGGGGTGCATGGCTCCCCTTACTTTATAACCCATACAGATTCAATGGTGTTAATGTAAGAATTTGCCCGTGTAGTTCTATTGGCAATAGTCTCTATGCCAGTGGCTGCTCTTCAGGGTGTACACTACAGCACATGATGGTTGTAGCATATTCCAGGGGGCTATCTCCACCAGCATTTGAACTTTAATGCTAGCAAGGCACTTACTCCTCCACCATAGCATGTGCATTGAAAGTTCATATCATTTCCTCTATGCCTTGTTTTAGTATATATTGCTTTAAGCAAGGTATAGAAGAATGAAATGACCCAAAACACCCACATACTGCCTGCTGTCCTCCTCTTAGCTCAGGCAATGCTAAAGAGAGGAATTATGGGGTACTTAGATAGAACATTCATATTAGGCTGGTGTAAGGTCTAAACGTCAAATTCATAGCCTGATTTAGTCCAGAATAATTGTTGTACAATCGCCCCTAATGTTCCAACTATTACAGGGATATGATGTGGATGTTGAACAATAATTCAGCGGATATTGAACTATAATTCCCATCATCCTCAGTCAGGTGAGAGCTGTAGTCCAACAACAGTTGTAGCAGGGGCGTTCTCTAGGTTCCAAAAAGATCTGGGTCTAGAGCCCTTGGCAAAATTCAACAGCAACAGCGTGCCTGCAGCCCGTGGTATTCACTATAACCACGTGTACACATACAAACTTAAATGTATGTAGTACATATATTGCATGCATTATAAATATGTTTAACTGAGGCCCTTTTGGCAATCACAATATTAATGTAGGTCCGTTTCAGTTGTAAGCACTGCAGTATCACTTGTGTAGCTGTGTAGCTCCAGTTTCGTTGTTAGCTCTGTTGTATCACTTGTCTAGCCCCATTTAAATGGTAAGCTGTTGTACTGCTTAGACTGTAATATCTGTGGTATAACAATCACTTCCCCTCCCTTTTTTATCCCCCTACCTCTAGAGCGGGCAGCATGCTTGAATTTGCTGCCCGTTTCATTGCTGCTCTTTAAGGAACTAATAGATCAAGTAGGTGGCAAATTAAAACACTGGCTCCTGCTAGATGCATAAACATAGTCATGTTGCCCAATTAAGCTCTAAACTGGCCCCCTAGTTGACAGGTATAAAGGGAAATTAGCAAGATTACTGTCCTTAGGGCACAAACGCCATTAATGTGTAAATATTGGGAGATGGTCAGAGGATCAGTGGAACAAACAACAAGGATGTTTGTAACGTTTATATATAAACAGCTTTAAATGGGGTCAGGTACAACATAGGGTGTTATGTACTAAGACGTGGAGCAATTCTGGGGCAAATAAGTTGTCTCATACAGGAAAAATTTCACATTTACATAAATGGTACATTTTAATGCACTAAATGCTAGAGGGGCCTTTGAGACCTCTCCTGCATTCAGGAAGTTAAATGACCCATTTAACTACCTATTTGTTTTCTGTGGCGCCATCGGATTGTTCCAGAATTGCTTCTTAGGGGAGAAACACATATATACCCAAAGCGCCTATTGATTTAAAGGGGAACTACCACCCAACACAATCTTTAGCTTCACTAAGTCCCCATCTAGCGACTAGCTGCTTAGTAGCGCTAGTCGCCAGACTAATTACCTTACTTAATAGATTTCTGCTGTCTTCCATGGGTGACAGGCAGAACAGAGTGCGGACATCTTGCCATTGTAACATCCACGCTTCTGTGCTGTCAGTCCCAGCCGGAGCCAAATGTCTCCTAGCAACGCCTCCTAGACCCGGCTGGGACTGACAGCGCAGGTGCATGGACGTCACAATGGCAAGATGTTCGCGCTCCGTCCTGCCTGTCACCCATGGAAGAGAGCAGAAATCTATTAAATAAGGTAATTATTCTGGCGACTAGCGCTACTAAGCAGCTAGTCGCCAGATGGGGACTTAGTGAAGCTAAGTATTGTGTCGGGTGGTAGTTCCCCTTTAAATGGGGTTCTTAACTCCATGAAAGCTAGGGAGGATGTGATGGAGAATCAGTCTAGCTTTCAAAGGTTAAGGAGTTCCATTTAAATCCACAGGGATTTTTATTTATCCCCTTTGGTGCAGCTGGATTACCCCAGAATTGCTCCAATAATCTATATGCATACAGTCCATACTGCAATGCAATTCACTGTTGCTATTCTGTATGTACCTCTTTTTAACCCTATGAGTGCTAGAGGTGTGAACAACATGGGTCATTTCGAGAAGAATTCCTCAACACTATATTTATATATACTGTAATAGCTCTTATATGGGATAAGATTAACCCCTTAAGGACCATTGATGTGCCAGGACTGTCAAGGAGGTCCTGCACTTAAGGACCAGTGACGGTCCTCGCACGGCAGCTGCACTCCTCTACGGAAGCCCTGAACCGGAATTTACAAAAAAAAATCCCCGTGTATCACCCACATCACATGAGGGGTCACTTGCCTTTCTACCCCCTGGGTGAAGTGCTCAATTATTTCCAAAAGGTGGCAATATAGGAATAAATACATGGTTTTTTTTACGTTTCCACCACTTCAAAGATACTAAAATCTTTGAAAACCATAACATTTCCTACTGTATTTAGTACCTGATACCAACATGAGAAAAATGGTACCCCATTTGTGTGGGATAACATACAATATGTGGGTGGAAGGAACACTTACCTAAACCTGTCACTTTTGTTTTTGAAATTATCTGCCTGCACAAAAAATGTCATAACTGTTATAGATATGCAGGAAAGGTAGAGAAACCATACCATTTTGTAAAGAAGATAACCTGCCGCATCTAATGAGGGGTAACTTGCCTTCTTACCCCAGAAGGTGGCGCTAATGAAATAAAAAAGGCATTTTCTTACATTTCTGCCCTTTGAAATGTATTGAAATCTGTGAAAAACATAGAAATTTGAACTGCATCGTTAGCTAATGCTCTTAGGAGTCAAATGACACACCATTGGTATGAGTTGACATACCTTAGACAGTGCTAAAAGCACAAAACTACACCTACTACAACATCTGCTTTTTCTAACATTTTCTCAAACAGGACTTGCCTGTAAATAAATGGTTATAACAGCTACAGAAGTGAAGAAAGGGTAGACAACCCATGCCATTTTGGAAAGAAGATAACCTGCCTCACCGAATGAGGGGTCACTTGCCTTTTTACTCCTAAGTTAGTTTGCACAACTATTTCCAAAATGTGGTGCTACAGGAAAACTCTGTGGGATTTCCTAGGATGACCTCTTGCCAGCCTAATAAAAATAGTACCCCACTGCTGTGGGTTGACAAACCAATTTGGGTGACAGGAGCATGGCCACCAGTAGAACAGGGATGGGAAAGCAAACAGTGTATGTGCGATTTTGTGGCTAACAGATGTAAGAAGCTAGGGAGTCAGCCGGTGTACGTACGGACCTGTGACTACCAGTGTAACAAAGTGTGTGTGTGTGTGGGGGGGGGGGGGTGAGGGTTTAGGCAGTGTATGTGGGTATGTCTACTAGTGTGGAGCGGACCAAGGATGGTTGTGGGTGTGGTGGTGGTGGGGTGTACGATAGTGTGTATGGGGGAATCTGTGACTACCAGTGTGCACTGTATGTCCCCCTCATATAATGTTTGATTCCCAGCCTGAATCTAGTGCATACTGGTACTTTGAGTCTACCAGCAGGCAGTGGAAACAGGCTGGGGAATGGGACTGCCAGTGGGCTGTGCTGGTGGCAGACCAAGCAGAGTGACAGACTGACTTCAGTACATTCGGGGCTGACCACTGAGACACTCGGGGCGTCACCCCCTTAGCCCCCCCTAGTGACGCCCCTGAGTTGTAGGCTGTCTAAACCTGCCCTAAGTTGTTGGGGCAGTAGGGGTTGATCATTTTACTAGCCTCTCCCTTCAAATAAAATGTTCCTGGGCCTCTACCTAATGTAATGCCCCAGAATCTGAAACTTTCCTCCTACATTTTTATACCTCATCACATTGCACAAATACATTTCCCCACATTTCCACTGATTCAAATAGGAATTTTAACACCATGAAAGATAGAAATGTCTCTAAAGCATTGCTTTCTATGGGATAAGTGAAAGGCAGGGCCTGTATTTGTGGGAGGGGCTGCATGGGACGCATTGTCAATTGTGCATCCCTAAGCTTGTGCAAGCTGTGGTCCACGCTTCTGTTGTCAGCCGTTACGTCACTTCCGGCCCCGCGATCAACTCGAGGTTAGAGTTTTCATTCCACACTATCAGGAGCTGTAACCGCTAACACTGAGCTCCCCTACCCTGGCGCATTAACCGGAGCTAATGATATTTATCCCATCCGTTCATGATAGCAACAATATCCCTCTTGCACCTAGTGGGGGTCACAGGTTAATGGCCCTACTCTCCTTAACCCCTTGGGGACCAGAAGGTCCTTAATGGGTTAAACAGTTAACTACAACTATAGGCATAACCTGGGTACTTCAAATGAGTGCTATACTTGCATTGTAACTTGCACTCTTTTCCCTAAGTAAGCACAGCCCAATATTTACACGTTAATCTCTCAGAAAATTAGAGGTTATCACATTAACGTTCCAGCGCTTCCTCCCAGCCCCATTCCACGCTACAACTCCAGGCCACACACTTATCCAGTAATAAGTCTGGGCTCCCCCCCCCCCCCCCCGATACCAAGCTCTATCGATGGAACCACAAGCATCTCAGTCCCTAACGCCCACATATATATATTCACAGCACTACCATCCCACGTTAGAACAATCATATGTACAACATTATTAGCTCTGACCAACAGAACATCGAGTATATACAATTGACAAGTCTTTACGCAGCATATAGATAATAGCAGCACTTACAAGAAGGCATGGAGCAGCTGAGCATCATGGGAACAGTAGTCCCACCCACTTCATCATCACTCCTCTCCTCAGTAGCATAATGCCACATTATCCATGCTTTTACCTCATTCAATGATCCCTTCCCAAGATAGCTTTTCCACAAACATGCCACATTAAATGGTCTAGTGTATCTGCTATGTCAAAACCAATAGTTTATCCAAACATCACTTTCAACATACTTGTAGAATGTTCAGAAATTCTTGATATCTATTAACATCCTATATAATAATTCACTAAAACGTGTGTAAAGATGCAGTCATGTGCAGTAGAGACTGCTGCACGTGCTACAGTCATGCACAGTAGAGATTGCCCATGACGAGGCTGATACAGAGCGGGACGCTCCGAAGTCTACTGTGCATGAGTGCCCCGCGACCGGTGGCAGTGGCACTGTGGCCCGTGTAACGGGCTCTTCAACTAGTATTATATATTTAACGTGTATAATTGCTTATTTGGGCGTAAGTACATTACCAGTATAGTTGTACTTAAACGTTACCCCCAACACTGGGATAAACTGCTCCACTTCACAATGCATATTTAAGCTATAAGACACCACATTCATGATAAATACCAAGCATGATATGCTTGGCACCCAATAGTTCAGGGTCCAGTTACACCATAATGTATGTACCACTACATTCCCATTGTAATCAGCGTCCAGTTACAACATATTGTATGTACCAATACAACATTCCCATCGTAACCAACATCCAGTTACACCATATTGTATGCACCAATACATTCCTATGGTAACAACGTCCAGTTACATCACACTATATGCACCAATACAGCATTCCTATGGTACCTGAAGTCCAGGTACACCATACTGTATGTATCAATACAACATTCCTATCGTAACCAACATCCAGTTACACCATATTGTATGTACCAATACAACATTCCTATTGTAACCAACGTCCAGCTACATCCTGTATGTGAAATTCAACATTCCCATTGTAACAACGTCCAGTTAAACCATACTGTATATACCAATTCAATATTCTATTGTAACCAATGTCCAGCTACACCATACTGTATGTACCACAACAACATTCCTATTGTAGACAATAACCAGTTACACCATACTGTATGTACCGCTACAACATTCCCATTGTAATCAGCGTCCAGTTAACCATACTGTATGCACCAATACAACATTCCATTGTAACCAGTCCAGTTCCACCATACTGTATGTACCTACACAACATTCCTATTGTAACCAGCATCCAGTTACACCATACTGTATGTACCACTACAACATTCCCATTGGAACCAGCATCCAGTATGTAACAATAAAACGTTCCCATCGTAACCAGCGTCCAGCTACACCATACTGTATGCACCACAACACATTCCCACTGTAACCAGAATCAGTTACACAATATCGTATGTACCAATACAACATTCCCTTGGTAACCAGTGTCCAGGTACACCATACTCTATGTACCACTACAACATTCTTATTGTAACCAACGTCCAGTTACACCATACTGTACATACCAATGCAACATTCCTATTGAAACCAACATCGTTACACCGTATCTGTATGTACCAATACAATATTCCTATCGTAACCAAGTCCAGTTACATCATACTATATGTATCAATACAACATACCACTGTAACAAACGTCCAGTTACACCATACCGCATGTACCAATACAACATTCCATTGTAACTAATGTCCAATTCCCCATACTGTATGTACCAATACAACATTCCTATGGTAACCAGACGTACAGTTACCATACTGTATGTACATATACAACATTCCCATTGTCACCAACGTCCAGTTACACCATATCGTATGTACCAATACAACATTCCTATCATAACCAACATCCAGTCACACCATAATGTGGTACCACTACAACATTCCTATTGTAACCAACATTGTTATTCCATACCGTATATACCACTACAATATTCCTATCATAACCAACGTCCAGTTACACCATACAGTATGTACCATTACAACATTCCTATTGTAACCAACATTAGTTATTCCATAACATATGTATCACTACAACATTCCTATTGTAACCAAAGTCCAGTATACCATACTGTATGCACCAGTACAACATTCCCATTATACATACATCTAGTTGCTACATACAGTACATACCAATACAACATTCTCATTGTAACCAACGTCCAGGTATCCCATACTGTACATACCAATACAACATTCCCATTGTAACAAACGTCCAGTCACACCATACCATATGTACCAATACAACATTCCCATCGTAACAATGTCCAATCATACCATACTGATGTACCACAACAACATTCCTATAGTAACCCAAGTACAGTTACACCATACCGTATGTAACAATACAACATTCCTATAGTAACCAACGTCCAGTTACACCACACTATACGTAGCAATACAACATTCCATAGTAACCGAAGTCCAGTTAAATCATATTGCATGCATCAATAAAACATTTCCATTGTAACCAACGTATTTACATCATACCATAGGCACCCACGCAACATTTCCACTGTAACCAACAACCAGTCACACCATACCGTATGTAACAATACAACATTCCCAATTGCAACCAACGTCCATTTACACCATACTGTATGCATCGATTCATTGGTACCTCTCTCTCCCATCACCATGCCCTCAGTCCATGAACAGCTCACCCACACCATCCATCTACTGACAGAGATAGGGTTCACCTGTATCACCCCAACACTTCAATCCTTCCCTCCTTGCAGGGGCCGAAGATCACACTTCAATCCTTTCCTTATAGCAAAGGCCGAAGGATCACACTTCAATCCTTACCTGATCGCAAGGGCCGAAGGATCACACTTCAATCCTTACCTCATCGCAGGGGCCGAAGTATCACACTTCAATCCTTACCTCATCGCAGGGGCCGAAGGATCACACTTCAATCCTTACCTCATCGCAGGGGCCGAAGGATCACACTTCAATCCTTGCCTCTTTGCAGGAGCTGAAGGATCACACTTCAATCCTTGCCTCTTTGCAGGAGCTGAAGGATCACACTTCAATCCTTGCCTCTTTGCAGGAGCTGAAGGATCACACTTCAAGCGGAACTACCACCCAAAAAGTATATTGGCCCACATAATTGCACATCTGGCGACTAGCTGCTCAGTAGTGCAAGTCGCCAGAATTCTTACCAGATTAAACTGAAATCGCTATTCTTCATGGACAGCAGAACGGAGCGCAGACATCTTGCCATAGTGACATCCGCTCGCCTGCGCTGTCAGTCCCAGCCGGGTCTAGGAGGCATTGCTAGGAGCTGGCCGGCTCCAATATGGACTGACAGAGCAGGCGCTCGGACGTCACTATGGAAAGATGTCCGAGCTCCGTCCTGCTGTCAATCCATGAAGAATAGTGATTTCTCTTTAATCTGGTAAGAATTCTGGTAACTAGCGCTACTAAGCAGCTAGTCGCCAGATGTGCAATTATGTGGGCCAATATACTTTTTGGGTGGTAGTTCAGCTTTCAATCCTTACCTCTCTGCAGAGGCCAAGGGAATTGCACTCTGATCCTTACTCATTTGCAGAGGCAGTAGGAATTACACTCTAATTCTTACCTTTCCACAGAGGCAGAAGGACTACACTCTAATCCTTACCTCTTCATAGAAGTCGAAGGTTACACACTCCAGTCCTTACCTCCTAGCAGAGGTTGAAGTGTACACATGCAAATCTTTAATCATTCACTAAGATGGTAATTAACACTCCAGACTAACATAAGAAATCCAAACCTCCTATATCATAACTAGATCTCTGCTAGCATTTGCCGCTCAATGCCACTCTGGTTCAATTAGAAGGAATACAGCATCATTAGAACATGGGATCTGACAGTAGATGGGGACCGTTCAGCCCATCTAGTCTGCCCATTTTACTATTATCAGAGGCATTTTCATATTTACCACCCATCACTGGGCACATTATCACGGTGCCCATGATTCCTGCCTGTACTGTATTGTTGGTGGGCGGCATTGTCATTTCTGCTATTCCTTACTACACTCTTATTGGAGATTGGGTATGAGCTCCTCCCACCATTTGCCTTTATATTTCCAGCTCTCACACTTCCTGATTGCCCTTTCGTGGTGTAACTATCACAGTGTCCATGCTATGCTGGCAACATTCTGTCAGTTTTACTTCCTGGTGACTCTTATTGGTTGATGTGGCTTTGCCCCATCCATTATTTGTCCTTAAATACTGGGCCTTGTCACTTCTCCGGTGCCCTTTCGTGGTGTTTCCGTTGCCAGCGATTGTTCCAGTTATTCGTGTGATCTCTGTGTATGACCCAGACTGCCTGACTACTCTGCTGTATCCGTTCCTGCTCTGTGTACCAACCCGGACTGCCCGACTACTCTGCTATCTCGTTCCTGCTCTGTGTACCGACCCAGCCTGGCTAATGTTCCTGCTCTGCGTACCGACTCGGATTGGCTGACGTTCCTGCTCTGTGTACCGACTCAGATTGACTGACGTTCCTGCTCTGTGTACCGACCCGGTTTGGGCTACATTGTCCGTGTATCAGGGCCTGCCTGTGGTCCCATCCTGTATTCGGTTTGGGGCTGTCATCCGGGTTCCTCTCTGTCCTCGGACAGAGTCTCTGTTGCCTCATTGCCGCTCAAGCAGTCTAGTCTCGGTAACCTGTCACTTCCTGTGTCACGCGGGCGACACTCCGGTGTGAGTCATCCATCTGGTTGCACCACTGTACGCTTGACCTTTTTTCCTGCCGCAAGCTGAGGTTGGTCTTACTCTGGGCGCCTCAGGCTGTTCTCTCTATCTGGCAGTCGACATTGGTCTGAGCATTCGTTAACCCCTTCAGGGAAGGTGCCATCTTCCACCGGATTTCAGTCACTGCAGTCTCCGTTGGGTGTTCCTCCGGGCATACAGTTGCAGTCCTCCGTTACTGCTACGGCAGTCCACAAGCTTGTCCTGGGCCTCCGTTTACTCCTGTGGCAATACTCGCTATTCTTTCACTCTCTGCAGAGTGAGAGTCTTGAGGGCCTTGCGCTATTAGGGCCTGTCAGTCTTCCAGGCCTAATAGTAACCCATTCACTGCTGTCTCGTTTGAGTATCACACAAACTTTTACCTGACCTGTGTCAGTATATTATTGTTGCCGAGTTGTACATATACTGGACCCGTGTGGGTATTTATTACTGTAACCTGTCCTGTGTCGGTACTATATTGTGTACATATATTACTGGACCCGCGAGGGTTATTATTATTCTGTGTTTATTCAATAAAACTGTGTTTTACCTAACCTACTGTGTCTGAATGTCAAATAAAACCGTTACAGTACCTGCGTCTAGTGAATCTCTTGTTGCTACGTATGTTCCTTGTATGACCCTTGGCTAGACTGACTCAGATTTCCCTTGATCCGGTGCTGCGCTCCGTTCCTGGATTGATCTCGGCATTGGCCGATTTCCCGTTCCGGTTCTGACCCTGCTGTGTATGACTACCCACTCTGTGTACCGACCAGGCTCTGGCTTCCATTCGCTCCTGTGGTTGACTCAGCTTGGCCACCTACCTGCTGTGTGTACCGACCCAGCTCTGGCTTACGATCGCTCCTGTAGTTGACTCTCCTTGGCTGCCTACCCGCTCTGTGTACCGACCCGGCTCTGGTTTTGACTCCTACGTTTCCTCACTGTCTGGCGGACTACCCACTCGTATTACCCTAAGGCTCCGGTCCCTGATCAGTTAGTCTCCTTGCAGACTCTATCATTCTGTACGAAGCACTACTATCATCTATCCCCGCTTGCGGGGATTTGCTTACATACTTCCACTGTCTGCTGGCTAGCCCTAGTGTTCTAGGGCTGATCCAGTGGTCTCCTTGTAGTCACCTTCAGTAGCCTGTTGCCTGTGCTCCCTAAGCATACTAGGGATCTGTTCTGTAGGTCTCCTTCCTGCTGCCTAGTACCTACTTATAACCTCAGAGGTTGAGGTCATTACCGTTATCTAGCCTGAGGGAATCTACCCTCTGTAGGTCGTTGCCTATTACCAGTCTGATCCAATAGCATACTATTGGAATGTTCTATTTTTGGGTCGAGGAACTTCACCTTTTTTGACTAGTTTCTGCCTTCATCTCCACTAGTCAGTTCCTGTACTTTTTCCTGGGTCAATCTGAAGACTAGTCTTCCTCTCTGTGAGCCTGCACTGTCACCATACCTGACCTGTGACATTGCTGGGAAGAACTACGGTACTGTCCTCCACTGGGCCTGTGTGGGTTGGGGAAGTGCATATTCCTTGTTATTTAGTTTTCAATAAAAACCTTGTTTTTACCTAAACTGTACTTGTCTGAGTGTTCTTACAAAAACCGAGGCACACATATTCAAACGCATCATTATTTCCTAACACTTAGTCACACAGCAATAGTACTCAAGGCAGCAGCATGCATTGCATTTTTTGCCTTCTCCATCCAGGTGAGTTCTACTGTCGCACGAGATCTATAGGATTATGAGTAAGAACCAACTCACCCGCCACTCAGATCAATTCACACCATCACTCACTCCAAATGATAAGTCTTACGCTGGTCACTTTATCCCATATTTCATCACTCATGACCAATGATGCCCCTACAATCACTAACTCGCCCACTGTCACTATACAACAGCACTCAGATGATAGTCTACTAGTTCCACTCCTTCAGGCCCACTCAGTACATCCAGTATCACAAATTACACACGCTCCATCCTGTCTCATTTAGGCTTCAATCCAATCAGTACCAGGTCATTATTTTAGTATAGGAGCAGTATCATCAGCCACAAGAATCAGTTGCCCATTCATAAAATACTACATGGTCGATGACAATCTGCATGCCTCAATAGATACATTCCTAATCCTGCTACGGAAACCGGCAGAGCAATTACTACCTAGCCAAATAACATGTCATCTTTAAGCTAGTTTAAATAATGTATTTATATCAGTAAAATCGCTTTTGCCTCTTTTCAGGTCACCTTCATCGCCTCATCCCCTGAAGCTTATGATAGCTCAGGGGGACAGCAATCCTCCATAATTATCGTACTCTGGAAGCCCTGACCACAAATACATTTCTATTTCTATGCTATCGTGCAGTTGGGTTATCCTAGAATTGCTTCTCTTTGTCTTTATGAATATAGCTCTAAGGGACATATTCAATAAGCAAGAGAATCAATTATGTAACATAACAACTGCACCTTAGTAGAGAAAAAAATATCATTCAAATAGTAAAAATTGAAATAGAAAAAATAGAATTTATATTTTAAATAAACAGAAATTGGTTTACTTCCCTAAAGCCCAATTGGTTTGTCCTAGAATTGTTCCTGTATAGCTTTCATACAGCCTAAATGCTTCTTCTGGGCACTACCAAAATCAATACGATACTATGACCCCCAGATCAGACTCAATCACAAGTAATAACCAGTCTTCATTCTGTTCATGAAAAAGAACAATAACGCATAAAATACCAAACTGGGTTATATAATTTAAAATATTAGGTACTGACATCATAGCATATGTGAAGATGAGTTAGTTTTTTTAGAGTCAAGAAATCCAATCCTAAAACTACTTTATTTAATGCATGTGTAGACTGAGCTATAAAGATACTATGTGGTTATTTTTGTGCCGTTTGTAATGTGAGACAAGAACCAATCCAGATAATGTATTAGTAACCACCACTGCTACCTTATCTCAGTCCATTGACAGAAGCCAAATGACAAATGATTTAGTTAACTTAGAAGAATGGACAAGAGTGTGGCAGCTGCAGTTTAGTGTTGATAAATGTAAAATAATGCCCTTGGGACATAAAAATTCAAAGGAAAAATATACTGTTAAGGGTACTGTTCTGTCAGATACAACAGAGGAAAGGGATTTGGGAGCAATTATTTCTAATGACTTAAAGGTAGTCACGCAATTTAATAAAGTGGTATGCAAGCAGGGTGCTTGGTTTTCTAACTAGGGGCATTAGTAGCAGAAAAAGGGAAGTGGTCATGCCACTCTACAGATCTCTAGTTAGACCTCGCCTAGAGTATTGGGTACAGGACTGGAGGCCCCATCTCCACAAGGATATAGATACTCTAGAGAAAATTCAGTGAAGGGCTACTAAAATGATGATTGGTTTACAGGAAAAAAATATCAGGATAGACTTAAGGATCTGAACATGTATAGCTTGGAGGAGAGATGAGAGAGAGGGAATATGATAGAAACATTCAAATACATGAAGGCATTCAATAAAGTGCAGGATGGAAGTACATTTCAAAGGAGTAAAAATGTTAGGACAAGAGGCCATAGTCTAAAACTAGAGGGACACAGTTTTATACGTAATGCATGAAAGTTTTACATCACTGAAAGGGTAGTATATAAGTGGAATAGCCTACCAGCATAAGTGGCAGAAGTTATTAAAGTTACAGAATTTACGCATGCGTGGTATAAGGCTATCCTTAAAGGGATAGTAATACTTCGTTTTAACTTTATTTTATTTTGTAGGCATTAAAAAAACATGAAGAATTATATAAGTCTTATCTTTCAAACCTTTATGGTTTAAGAGATATTCACAAGCAACGTATCCCCCCCCCTGTTCAACCAGATCAGAAGGGAGGTGCCCAGGTAGACTGCAGAGAGGGACAATCTTCAATTAAGAGAACGGAAAAAGCTGAAAAACTTGTCAAGGGGGGAAGGGCTTTCATTGTTTTCATACAAAGAAAATTGTCCCCTTCTGTTATCTGTCCTGTCATACAACCAGATTCACATTTGAGAAGAGATGGCTTACACTAGGTAAAAGGGGCGGGGAGGGGAAACTTTGCTTGTGAATATCTCATAAACCATAAAGGTTTGAGAGATAAGACATATCATTCTTCATGTTTTTTTAATGCCTACAAAATAAAAGAAAGTTAAAACAAAGTATTACTATCCCTTTAACATAATAAAAGGACCAAATAAGGTTTGAGGTTTTTACAGTAGGAAAATGGTCAGCCTAGATGGTCTGAATGGTTCTTATCTGCCATCAAATTCTATGTTTCTAATGCACTATGGCCTCGATTCAAAGAGGTAGGGTAAAACAGCCAGTAGGGGGAAAAATGGCTAAAGGCCCAATGACAAAATGTGCCATTCAATTGCCCTACCAACTGAAGCCACAAAGAATGTTGGGCCACAGAAACAGACTTGTGGCAAAACGTCAGTCATGTGTTTTAAGTTCCCAAAACCCACACTAAATAAAGTGAGTAATGGGAATATCAAAGGAAAACGGCTAATGATCGGTGCTTGACACACTGTCAAGAACCAAGCGTGAGCTCAACACACAACCACTCTCCCAAACACTAACCCCTACACTACCCCTAACAGTCAGGTGCAACAATACTAGTCCTAACAATAGCCGCCGTCAGTATTGCAGGCCAACAATACCCCCACCCTCCCCTTGTTACCTTTCAGGTCGTTGCTCGAGCTTCTCTTTAAAGAACCAGAACAGACTGGCTTTTATATGGCTAGCGTCTGTACAAATGGTTTCCAGCATACGCACATCCCAACCAATCAGATTCTAAGGGTGGGGGGGGGGGGTGATGAAACCTGCTAGAAGCTGATTGCCTGGGAGGTGCGTGTGCACACATCCCAGCCAATGTTAGGCTGGAAACCATTTTGAACAGAGACTGGCCGTATAAAAGCCAGTCTCTATTAAATTTCTTCACAGAGACGCTCCAGTAACAGCCCGAAAGTTAACAAGGAGGGTGGTATTTTTTTGCCTGCAATCCTGCCACCACCGCTGGCGCAAGTGGTGAAGGCGGCAGCATCTTAACAACTTCAAAGCCATAGCTAGTTTTGCATTTGTGATGGAACACGGATCCTTCCTATGTGGTCTATTTAGATATTTGGGACAGATGAATTGGGCCTTTTTATTTTGCATTGGGCACACATCTATTTTTCATTATTGGAATGGCGGAACAGTTTACACCCTTTGAGTGCCAGAGAAGTACGCAACGCATTGTGAAGGGTTAATTAATGCACCTCCGGACACACATTTCTTTTAACCAATTTTAATGCAGACTTTATTTTTTTTACAGGGATATCTGGTCACATCGGAAGAAGATCAGAAGACAGAAGATGATGAGAAAGAAGAACAAAGCAGAAGGAAGATAGAAAATTGAAGAAGGAGATTGACAGTAGTTGCCAAGTGTTTATTTTCATGTGATGTTTTTAAATGAAGTTGGATTAACTCTGAGTGCCAGTGGGGGCATGTATACCCCACTGGCACTTATAGGGTTAATTCTACTAACATTGACAAATTTTTTTCATACTTTGGATGAAAAATGGGCACTTGTTACAATCAACGTTCTCTCTCCTTACAAATTTGACCATCAGCTGTTTATTTCCTTACTAACCAACAATAGATAGACTGATTTATATGTGTTTCTCAAACCGTGAGCGGCTTTGTCATTTTAACTCATATTGTGTCTATATCTATCTAAATATTTGGTTCATTTATCACATTAAATACATGTGATACAGTATAGTTATATACAGGGATATCGGATTTGCTAATTATCTACATACAGTTTAACTATATACACGGATATTTGATTTGCTATTAGTAGTATCTTCAGAAAAGGTTGTGCCTGTTTAGTGGCCGGGTGAGAGCTTTGAATATTTTGTATTGTAAAATAGGATTTTAGTGTCATACTTGTTAAAACCTTTTCTCTTAGTCCATATGGAACACATGTACCATGAGGTTGAGTCCCTCTTCCTGGAGGAAGGGAACATCACAAAAGACAGCGTCTTTGGGGTGGAAACTACCTCCTATTCCTCCAGCTCAACCCCCCCGCTCATTTCCCAGAATTCATGTGACAAAAAAAGCCACAGTAAAAGAAATAAGCGGGTAAAGAGAAGAAAATGTCACAGGACTAAGACCCTGAGAGAACTCCTCTGCCTGGAAAAGCAACACAAGTGAGGGTTGTCTCCAGGTGGTAGATTTATGTTCCATATGGACTAAAGAGAAAATGATTTAACAGTTAAGAACACTAAAATCCTATTTTCTCTTATGCTGAATATGGAACACAGGTACCATAGGGATCTACCAAAGCTAGGATTCCAGAGGAGGACAAGGAGAAAAGACCTCTCACACATCCCCATGATATCAGTATCCTAGGAATATTTAGGAACTGAATAGCCCTGAAAAAACAAGTGTCAACAGACACTGGAATAGCACAGCACACCAAACAATTGATAAGTGCTCCGAAACTACTGAACAACAAATGGTGTTAAAGCAGAACTTTCATTAAAATTAAACTGCCCCCCAAATCATTATTAACATAGGGATACACATATAAATACTTGTATTATCCTGATTAAGTCTGGTATTATTGAGAAATACAACTTGTTCAGCAGGCATCAGCAATAGGTATC
Organism: Rhinophrynus dorsalis; assembly: GCA_037306005.1. Lineage (NCBI taxonomy): Eukaryota > Metazoa > Chordata > Amphibia > Anura > Rhinophrynidae > Rhinophrynus > Rhinophrynus dorsalis. The sequence continues at coordinate 416,704,474 of CM074722.1, forward strand.
TTGCTGTAGATGCTCTGACCGCCTGTGCCATCAGTCCCTTCTTGTACCTTAAGGTACAATGGAACTCCCCCTCACCAGTCCTGGAGGAGACTGGGATGGACAGTGCAGACTCAGATGCATTATTGTCAAGATGTCTGTGCTGTTGCTCTCTGATGCCTGACAAACAAGTTGTATTTCTCAATAATGCCAGACTTATCTATACTATAAAAGAAGAAGTGGTCAGGTGACCACAAATTCTACGTCAGTGCCACACACACCCTCAGGGAGGCAGCTAGGAGGAGATTTGCATTGTTCTCTATTGCCAGAGCCCAGTATTACACACTCAATTATAATACACACACCCCGGGGCTGGCACATAAGAAAATATATGCAGATCTCCTATACACTGCCATAGCCTAACATACATACCCCATGGCACAGCTAGGGAGGACATTATCTCATACACACCCTTTGTCAGTACAACATACAGACACTCATTTAAATATCCACACCTCTCACTATCCCTTCAGTGAAACAAAAAAAAATGCTGACACTCTCCTGTGGGGGACAAAAATGTCACACACCACCACATTATGTTTATGCTACAAACAGTACTGTTTTCTCTGCAGTACTCACCAAAAATCACATGAAGTGCATTCAGCACACTCCACCACTGTTACATTAATGTATACTACCAATATGCATTGTGTGCCTTAAAGGGATAGTAATACTTAATAATTACTATCCCCCATCTTGTAGCCCTTCAAAAACTGAGTAAAATGATCCCAGCGGCAAGGTTTGACAGATATCCGCTTTCAAAGTTCCCTCTCCTCTGACGTCAGCATTCTAGCTGACAGCAGGGGAATCCGATCCCGGGACCGGCGGAGGCTCTGCAGCAGTGCTGAGATCTCGTTATAGAAACAGAAATCCTTCACTAAAATGGTCTTCTACGTGTGCTTGCAAACCAAGCACACGTAGAAGACCTTTTTAGTGAAGGATTTCTTTTCTATTACCGCAATCTCGGCACTGCTGCAAAGCCACCGGCTGATCCCAGGAGAGGATTCCCCTGCTGTCAGATGCCGCTGGGCTAATTTTACTCAGTTCTTGAAGGGCTACAAGATGGTGGATAGAAATATTTAAGTATTACTATCCCTTTAACCCTTTGATTGCTAAAGTAGTGGTAAAGTAATGCCATTTTCAACACTGTGGCACTCAAAGGGTTAACATGGTCACAAACGTGCCTCCTTGAGACACACACATGTATCCTCTTAATACGTATTGTGCGCCTTAACCCTTTAACTAGCAATGAGGTGCAGAAGCAGTGCAAACAAATACCATGCCGACCACGTTTGCACTCAAATGGTTAACATGGCCTCTACCACTCACAGGGTTTGTCCTACTGAGTAATTTGCAACATTGTAACACACACTAAGATCTTGCAACATATTAAGCCCTCAGAATTTAACCATTTGAGTGCCAGAGGGGTAGCAACACAAACACTGCCTGAGCCCAACATATACACATCTGGGCGCAGCTAGGTGATTAGCATATCTTGTAGACACTGCTCAGTACAACAAACATGCAGCCATTTAAATTTCAACACCCCTCACTATCCCTTCACCAAAACAACAAAAAAAATGGCTCACATTCACCTCTTGGGGTCTAAAATTTCACACACTAAACAGAGCTGTTTTCTCACCAAAAGTAAACTTGGCATACAGACAAACAGACAGGATCTCCATCTCTCCCCAGGATCCCTGCTATAGAGTGGCGTAAAATATATCTATACAGGGTAGCAAAAAATATGCCTCCTCATGAATCTAACAGCACTGGGAACTCACAAAATGTGCAGTTTGCCAGACCTGTGTGTGTGGGGGCAGACAGTGAAGTGGACTTGAAAGATTAGATAAGCACTGCTACTGAAATTTGAACCTGCTATGTAGGAAAGAAAGTAAGCAATAAAGACTGATTTAGAAGCAGGAGAAAGGCTGTACATTTGTGTGCTTGCAAAACATTACTGAATACATATTTTAATAACTCACACATACACATCCCCCCTCACACACATACACATCCCAGTCATACACACACATCCCCCCAAACACATATATCCACACACAGCACACACAACCCCTCTCACACATACACACATCCTCCCCAAACACACACATCTACCCCACACTCACACATCCCCCCAAACACACATATCTCTTCTAATGGAAGCCAGGTACACATGGTTCTTGAAATTCAGGCCAGAGCTGTAGCTACTCTGAGGTTTAAACCAATGTTACAATAATAGGATTTAAGTCTTACCTGTTAAATCCTTTTCACTTAGTCCATACAGGTCACTGGTACAATGGGAAGCGATCCGCCCCTTTAATAGGCAGGAACATTCATTCAAATGTATGCAGGGGGTGGAGCCTCCCCTCCTACTTAAGCTGCCTTCAGGCCAGAGCCAAGCTAGATTGATTTGAGACACTTAAACTGACCAGAGGTAAGCAAGAAAAGGAAGACTCCTGTGAGCATGCCCCGAAGGTCTCCCACTGAATTCCACAGGAGAGCCAAGCATGGTCCCTTGACAGGGTGGGAGACCAGTGACCTGTATGGACTAAGTGAAAAGGATTTAACAGGAAAGACTAAAATCCTATTTTCACTGTCGTCCAATACAGGTCACTGGTACAATGGGATGTACAAACATTGAGCTGTCCCTGAGGCGGGAAGTATGGCAAGGACCAGGCGCAAGGCCCAAGTCACTAGAACTGCTATGAACCAATTAATAATATAGCCCAGTAACAGAAGTGTCAACGGACACCAACCAGGGGGAAAAACAAACCCCCAAACTAACACAGCACACTGAACCAGAGCCAACAGGGCTCAACAGTAAAGAAGCACTAGGGATCACAGAATAGAAGTCCTAAACAGGCAAAACTGCCTCCAGGACCTTCCTTCCAAAGCTGGCATCAGCCGAGGCCAGTACATCAACTCGATAGTGCTTAGAGAATGTGTGCACAGAGGACCAAGTGGCCGCTCTGCACAGTTGATCAGCAGATGCCTGATTCTTGTAGGCCCAAGAGGCCCCAATAGATCTGGTGGAATGAGCAGTAACCCTGAAGGGAACGTGCTTATTCCGCAATTTGTAGGCTTCACGGATGGTAGATTTAATCCAAGAGGCAATAGTTACCTTGGATGCCTGTATCCCTGCCCTAGGCCCCTCAGGAATGACGAACAAGGCGTCAGACTTCCTGATAGACTCAGTGCGATGAACATAAAATTTAAGACAACGCACAACATCCAACAAATGGAGATCTCTTTCCTTGTCAGAGGAAGGGTTAGGGCAGAAAGAGGGAACCACAATCTCCTGATTGATGTGAAATTCAGAGACAACCTTGGGTAAAAACTCCTTGGAAGTGCGAAGCACTGCCTTATCCTTGTGAAACACCAAGTAAGGAGGTTTACAAGACAGAGCTTGTAACTCTGCTACCCGGCGAACTGAGACAATGGCCAAAAGAAAAGCCATCTTCCAGGTCAAGAGACGCAAAGGAATAGAAGCCAAGGATTCAAACGGGGGTCTCTGGAGAACCCCCAGCACCAAATTGAGGTCCCACTGGGGAGTAGGACTCTTGAAGGCAGGCCGAACATGAGCCACGCCTTGGAAGAAAACCTTAACATCAGGAAGAATAGCAATTCTTTCCTGGAAAAACACAGACAGAGCAGAAGTCTGAACCTTGAGAGAACTCAGGCTGAGTCCCTTCTCAACCCCATCCTGTAAAAAGGCTAGGACTGTGGGAAGATGGAAATCTAGAGACAGATCCTTATCAGTACACCATGCTACAAAGGTGGACCATATGCGATGATAGATCTTGGAAGACACGGGCTTGCGAGCTCTAAGCATCGTGGACACCACTGAAGAGGAAAACCCTTTCTTCTTTAGAATGGAGGATTCAACCTCCAAGCCATCAAATGGAGATGTTGAACATCCTCCTTCCACAGATATCCCTGAAGAAGTAGATCTGGACGTGCAGGAAGCGGAACAGGATCCGTCACAGACATGGCTAACAGTTCCGGATACCAGGACTGACGAGGCGAATTTGGAGTGATCAGGATGACAGGACAACGCTCCACCTTCAGCTTCTGGATGACTCGGATCAACAGAGGAAGAGGAGGGAAGATGTAAGCCAGAGGAAACATCCAGGGGATTGACAAGGCATCCACTGCTAGGGCAAGAGGGTCCCTCCATCGGGAGCAAAACACTGGCACCTTCCTGTTGTGTCTGGTTGCCATCAGATCCACTACTGGCACCCCCCACATCTGGGTGAGAAGGTGAAACACTTCTGGATGAAGCGCCCATTCTCCGCTGTCGACTGTATGACGACTGAGAAAGTCTGCCATGACGTTGTCTACGCCTGGAATGTGAACCGCTGAGATGACGGGCACATGAGCTTCCGCCCAAGACAAGATGGCCTTGACCTCTAACCAGGCGGTGAGGCTTTTTGTGCCGCCTTGTCTGTTGATGTAGGCCACTGCGGTGGCGTTGTCGGACTCCACTCTGACTGGACAACCTTCCAGCTGAGACTCCCAGTGCCGCAGGGCAAGAAAGATGGCACGAAGTTCCAGAACATTGATGGAGAGAAGAGATTCTTCCAGACCCCATTTCCCCTGAGCACTGAAACGACCCAACACTGCCCCCCAACCCCGGAGGCTGGCATCCGTCGTGACCATGGTCCAATAGGGAACCCGAAAGGATCTCCCTTTCAGGAGATGAGACAGGTCCAACCACCACTCCAGGCTCAGCTCTACATGAGGGGGCAACGAAACAGAGAGATGCTGGTGATCTGGTTGAGATCTGCAAGTCTGAATCACAAACCTCTGAAGTTCCCTGGTGTGTGCCATGGCAAAAGGCACCGCCTCTATCGTGGAAATAAACTTCCCCACCAGAGAAGACAACTTTGGTACTAGAACCCTGTCCATTTCCAGGATCCTGGCCACCCGGACAGCAATCTGATGAGCCACTTCCTCCAGCAAAAACACCATGCACTGCTGAGTGTCGACCAGGAGACCCAGAAAGAGGAGCTGTTGAGATGGAACCAAGTCTGACTTGTCCAGATTCACAATCCAGCCGTGGCGATTGAGTGTCTGTATGCACAATTGCAGCTGCTGGTGAAGGATCTCCGCAGATGAGGCTTTCAGGAGCAGATCGTCCATGTAAGGAGTCACCCTGACTCCATCTCGATGAAGCACAGCTATCAAAGCTCCCAATACCCTCTGAAAGACCTGAGGAGCTGAAGTCAGACCAAAGGGAAGAGCTGAAAACTGAAAGTGGCCTTTGTGACAGGCAAATCTGAGATACTGTCTGCTCTCTGGATGAATAGGGATGTGAAGGTATGCATCCTGAAGATCCAGGGAGGCAAGAAACTCCCCTGGAGACATTGCTGCTATCACAGAACGCAGAGATTCCTGACAAAAGTGGGAACTCACAACAAAGGAATTGAGATCCTTGAGATCCAGAATAGGACGTGCACCTCCGTCCTTTTTGGCCACAACGAACAGGTTGGAATAGAATCCTGAACCTGTGTCCTCTGGTGGAACCAATTCCAGGACCTCTTTGTCCAAAAGATCCTGAATAGCGTCGTCGAACAGACGTCTTTTTGTAGGTTCCTGAGAAGGACAAGTAAAATGGAACCGGAAAGGAGATCCTGTACCCCTCTGATACCACCTGAACAACCCAAGGGTCCGCCACTGACTCCTCCCAAACCCGGCGAAAGATGTGGAGATGTCCACCTACAGCCGGATGCGGACCCGGGTTCGGCGAGTCATGCCGAAGCAGTCTTGGAGGTCTTGGCCTTAGGGGCAACTTTGGGCTTCCAGGACTGTTTGGGTTTGGAGGAGGAGCGCGTGGAAGACGGACCTGTCTGGGGCATGGAGCGTGCCTCAGTTTGGAAAGAACGAAAGGACCAATTGCGTTTGGCTGGAAACTTTTTCTTGAACACCGATGGCAGAAGAGTACTTTTGCCACCAGTGGCCTCACTAATCATCTCCTTAAGTTCAGATCCAAACAGTAAGGACCCCTGAAAGGGCAAAGAAAGCAAGGCTTTCTTAGATGCAGTGTCAGCAGACCAAATCTTCAACCAAAGAGCACGTCTAGCTACTATGGAGGAGGTAGAGGCCCTCGCCATCATGCGCACAGCATCAAAAGCAGCATCAGCAACATAATTTTGAGCTTCTAACATATTACCAAGAAGCTGCAACTGCTCAGACACTGGAGCACCCTGGCGAACCGCCTCAGCCAATTGCTCAGTCCAGGCCGCAATGGCCCTATTAACCCACGCCACTGCAAAAGTTGGACGCATGGCAGTGCCAACAGAGGCAAAAATGGATTTAAGGCAAATCTCTAACTTTTTGTCCGTCCAATCCTGCAGGGCCGAAGCATCAGACACAGCTAAGGCAGTAGATTTGGATAACCTAGAAATAGGAGCATCCACTTTTGGAGGATGAACCCATTTTGCCAGTTCAGTCTCAGGGAATGGATAAAGTTTAGCAAGCTTTTTGGACACAGAAGAGGATTTTTCAGGGTTCCTCCATGCGTCAGACTAAACGGGCAAGGGTAGGGTTAGTAGGAAAACAAACCACAGCCTTTGATGGTTTTTGGAAAACATCAGTTGGATCATGAGTAGATTCCTGAGTCAGAGGAAGGTTGAGCGTAGTAAGTACAGCTCTGATCAAACCCTCAGCCAAAACTTCAGGGTCACATTCATAAGGGTCCCCAATGGACCTATTAGATTCAATAACGGTGCCTTCCTCAGCATCAGAATCCTGCAAAAGTTCTTCTTCAGAAGAATCAGACACATCAGGAGCCCCCTGTGGTTTAGGCAGGGAGGTCCTGATTGAGGAGGGGGTCTGCCAGACTTGGAGAGCCCCCTGAATCTGAGAGGGAAAGAGTTGAAGAGTGGATCTGAGATCCCTAGTGGCAGCTTTAAACTCTTTTACCCAAGTTGGCTCAATAGCGTGGCTGGGAAGCCCAGGGTTGCTATCCTGACTATCTGCACATTTTGGGCATAAATGACCTGAGAATTCTCTAGGCAGCCCAGAGTGACAAGAGGAACAAAACGCAATGGGGGAAATGGTCACCCGAGCCTCTTTGGTCTTGGGTCTAACCCCTGACTCCAGTGGAGTAGACATGCTCACAGCGTCAAATATACACCACTTAATAAGAACCACCCAGTAAAAGTGTTAAAGATTAAAGTTTCACCCCAGAAATGCCTAAAATCGGACTTATCTGGCCAGCGAAGGGTTAATCTGCTGAGAGGAGAGAAGGCTCGTTCCCTGCGTAGTATACTCGCTGAGAAAAACACCACAAAATGGCTGCCGCGACGGTAGCCAATCAGAAAACGAGCGCGAAACAGGCGCTCATGGGAAATGTAGTTTTCCTCAGAAGTACACCTAAACAGCGCCCGAAGCCCCCCCAAACTCCCAACACACTGAATCTAGCTACCGGATGATAGAGCAGGGGAAGACCAACAAAATGAGCCCTCTCTGAAGTTGCTGTGACAAGCGGTTCCAGAGAAACGTCCCACACTGTGAAATCCCATAGAGAGTAAAGGAGCAATGGCGTCTACGCGGGAAAAAGCGCGCTTAAAGGCGAGGAACACTAAATATTAATAAAGTATACTAAAGGTAAAAAGTACACCAAACACAATTCTAACACATGGAAAACATGAGAGAATAAGGACCCAAAGCTCCAAAACCCAGGGAATACCACAGACATTGCATAAATACAAGCAATATGAATAAAAACACCCTATGAGTGCTGGAGTGCAGAAAGCAAACTCCCAAATACAAGCCCAGAGAAGGGACACTGTGGGGACAAGTAGACCTTCAGCACTCAAAGGGTGGCTCACCTTTCTGCAGGACTTCTGTCTTCAGGTAACCATGTTAAAAGGAGATTAACCAGAGGAAAATCCCCCAGCAGGGAAGCTATTTGACTCAAGCTGTTCCCTCTTCAGGGCATAAGGTCCACCAGAAAATCCCTGGAAGCTGCACTAGCCACTTTGGAGAGGGCAATTCACAGCCACGGTCACCTGCCTAATGGTGGTATTCCATATTTGAAAGAAAACAATAAAAAACTAAAGTTGAATGAGAGATGTTCTCCACCTGGTGTGCACAGCACACAGGAACAAATCAATCTAGCTTGGCTCTGGCCTGAAGGCAGCTTAAGTAGGAGGGGAGGCTCCACCCCCTGCATACATTTGAATGAATGTTCCTGCCTATTAAAGGGGTGGATCGCCTCCCATTGTACCAGTGACCTGTATTGGACGACAGTGAAATTGTTTTTTAATGTACTATCCATTCTTATTTCTATAGGGTCTTTAGATGAAGAACCGTCTTCCATAGGAATCGTGATATGTTTAGAAATAGGAGATACAGCTGCATCTGCCTTAGGAAAAGAGGATAGAATCTTACTTGGTTTTCATCAAAAGAATACATCTTATTGAATATTTTACTAACTGCTGACCTCTTATCCGCCCTTTGCCACTTGGATGTAACTAGGTCTGAAATGGAATGGTGAACCAGAAAGACAGGGGTAGGCTTCTTGTTGCCAAGAAGGCAGCTCCCTTGATGCCTAATTCCTTCTGCTCATCTAGGGAACCTCAAGTCTTTCTGAGGTTTTTCCAGAATGGTTCCATTTTGTCTAAGTTAAATGATCCTGACTTCAGAAATTTCACCTTCCTCTTCTTTGAAAAAAAGTCAGAAGCTATGCCTTGTATACTAATATTATCTGCAATATCCAGTGGTCCCCTAGTAGCACCCTCTTCAGACTCATCCAAATGTGGTCTTTTCTTAGGATTTACTACATCCTGCTTAACTGAAAATGTTTCTTTCACAGAAGAGTGCGTCCATGCGAGAAAATCTCGAAATTGTGAAGGCTTCTCTTGGCCAGCTGCTTTTTTTTTAAGCAATTCTGGCAGAGCTTTGCAGGGTCAGAGGCTGGCAAGTTTTTATCACACCAGCACAAACCTTAATGGGATAGTAATGTTTCAAAAAACAGAAGATCCAATTAATATTCATAGTATTTGGGCCATGGGGAGTGGCATATCAATACTGTCAGAGCTGTAGTTCAAGAGTAATTGAATGATTAAGTTTCCCCTCCTGCTCCTTTTACCTAGTGTAAGCCACCTCCCCACAGATGTGGAATCTGATCCACAGACCAGACAGCTTACAGCAAGGGATAGTCTTCTTACTGTGAGAACAATTAAAACCCTGCCCCCATTGACAGGTTTTTCCATTATGTTAATTGAAGACTGCCCCTCTCTGCAATCCACTTGCACACCACCCTGCTGCTCTGAACTGAGCAGTGTTACATCAGTAAAAGGAGTGGGGACACTATCATTCAATTACTCTTGAACTACAACTGTGACAGTATTGAAATAATGCTCTCCATGGCTCAAATACTATGAAGATTAATTGGAGCTGCTTTTATTATGAAACATTACTATCGCTTTAAACTGGGACTTTTCTGCTTTACTAACAGAGGGGTCAGAAGGAGCCTTGTCCTTAGCAGTAGTAGGCTTAGGATTAGAGGACATACTGGATAGAGCAGGTCTCAATCACAAAAATGTACAGGAACAACAAAGTTAAATAAACTGAGTCCAAAGACACACTTACCCCACCTTGTCCTTAAACAGGCATGCGTTCAATTTCTGGAAAGCAGGAACTCGGGATGTTGTCAAGGATAAGAGGGCATAAAAGTTGGGTGTGTTGCCGCTATTGTTCCTTCAGAGACCGCCGCACCCACATAGGAAATGTGCGTTCCACCTTAGAATGCAAGAACAGCTGACTCATTGGATTCCAGGTAAGGGCCCTGCAACGCTTGCCTCCATGACTGCTTAGCTTGTCCTCCTCTCAATGATACTGGTGAGGGCAGAGGACTACATTTTGTAATACATTTTGTCCCTTGGTGAGCTGAAGCTGGACCAAGGGCTTCAGAATGGGAACTGATAATCTCCTTCTGGCTTGGTGGAATAAGTGAGGCTTTATCAGGGGAACAAAAGGTAAAAAGAAAGAAATAAAGATGAAGGAGGTTAAAAACCTCTTGTCCCTCCAGTTGGTAGGACCAAAGTAATGGAGATGGAGAAGGAGCAGAGGTTCTTAAGCAGTTCTGAATTGGTTCTACCAGCTGGAGGGGAGGAGACAAGACCCATTTGTACATGCAGTGGATATGGATTCAGAATAAAATAGAAACATGGCCATAGAGGAATTATAGAGCAACTTAACTGCACCACAGGGGAAAATTAAAGATTCCAAAAATTGTGATTTAACCTCAAGTGCCAAAGAGGAACTAAAAAAGGGTTGACTCAGTGGGTGTTTTTAGTTCGCCCCATAATGCAATTGGTTTCCCCCATAATTTCTCTACTTTTCTTTTGAACATATGGACCTATTAAAGCACTCGTAGTGCCCTGAGAACTGACAATATCTCAGAGTGTATGTGAAGTTGGAAGCTAGAGAGAATGCCAAGTAAGCTTGATCAACAAATGCTTAATTCTATACTTATCCTTTTTTAATCTATTTATTTGCTTGATCTAGTGAGCTTTCTACAGATTACCCATCATAGTAACACTTAATTTGAATATGACTTGAGCTAACCACAGTTTCCACTGTGCATGTGGACAAAAAAACATTTACTTTTGCAAAAACACAAGGAATCCATTAACTTTCGAGTCCAATATCTCAGCCCAAGACTACTGATCCACATGCAGTAAATGAAAGCAACGTGCCCAAGATCAAGATCTAGATCTAGCTTGGCGGCAAATTTCAAATAGATTCCTTTAGTAGATTGATTTATTTATTTAGAAATTGTTTTACCAGGATGAATTCATTAACCCCTTAACGACCCTTGACAGTCATAGTACATCAAGGGTCAATCTGACTGAACGACCCATGATGTACTATGACTGTCATGGAATTCCGGGCTCCCCCCGCAGCTGCACGCCATTCGGGGAGTCTGGAAGCGGAAGAAAAAAAAAATTGTTTTCAAGTATGTCCTGGATAGTTTTCAGTAAAGGGTTACATATTTACACAAATTGACAAACATTATATATCACATATTATATGTAAATACAAATATAATTATACATACATCTAAAATATTAAAATGATATACAGTTACACACTGTTTTTAGGTATAATAAAAAATTTACTTTTAAGGATTTTAGACTGGGAGCACATCTGATTATTTCAGGCAGATTGTTCCAGGCCTTTGGAGCTCTGAAGGAGAAGGCAGATCTTCCTGCTTCTTTCTTGTATTGTGGTATACCCCTGTATCCCTGCCTAATTTTTCATGACACCGTGAACAGTTCTAATGGGAAATTTTTGGACATTTCTCTTCTACTGGACTATTCTTTTCTACTGAAGCAATCTGGATCTAATTTTGTGGCAATTGACAATGACTCCTTAGCAGCCAAATTTCAACTTTGTCATTTTGTTCAAAAATAACAAGCGTGTGAAAATCAACACTGAGCTCTTATTCAAACTATGAGATTCCTGTTTCCTGTGTATGACCTTGGCTTTTAAATTTGACCACGATTGTTTGCCACCTGTCCTGATCTCTCCTTTGTTCCAGACCTGATTATGTTTGCTGATTTGGGTCATGCAACATGCTTGTGAGCTCCTAGTCCTGTAATTCCTATGTCAGCTACTTGCAGTTGCCACCGGTCCCTAGCTTTGTGCCCTAGCTTCATTGTCTAGCAGCTCTCAGCAGAAGCATCCTTGAGATTTTGTTTTGTCTGCCAACAAATGACCACCCATCTTCCAGCTTTTATCTGCAAGTGAGTTGCACTTTTCATTCTCTGCTTCTAAGCTCTCAGTGACTGCTACTGGTTGTTATTTCTGAATCTGTTCTGCTTATTTACCCCCTCTTCCCTGTTCGTCTGCCTCCTGTCCTGTTAGCCATTGTGACTGTGCTAGCTCCTGGGTCACAGAAGCACGAAAAGAATACGCAACATGGGATCATCAAATGCAGAAGGCACATCGGGTGCAGAGGATCCCAGTGGCTTTTTTTTTTTTTTTTTAACAAATACACTCTTTTTTTATTATTATTATTATTATTGTAAGCAGATTCAACACATTACTATTCCATTCTCCCTCTCTGCATATCCACAAAGTCTGTGCCTTTCTGCATTTTAACGTCTAACGTAGCCACATATTTGATAATGCTGGTCCTGATGTGTGTGGTTCTGTAAATACCAATGCAATATGACTAAGGTGTCAGAGATTGCATGCATGATTCTGTGACTATCAGTGGAACAGTGAAACAAGGCTGGGGTCATACAGTGTATGAGTGGGTCTGAGACTACCATCTGACTGTGGAACAAGGCTGGAGAGTCAGACATTGTATGTGTGGTACTCTGACTACCAGTGGACAGTGGGACAAGGCTGGGTATCAAACAAAATAAACATGGTTCTTTGTCTACTAGTGTGCGCCGGAATAAGACTATACAAAGCCGAAGAATCCTTCTAAATGTACTATATACAGGGCTTATAATTTTAAGTCCTTTGCTACTAGCCAGACCTGAAAAGTTACTCGCCACTGCAAGCCACAGCATACCCACCAGGTCTAAACTTTCACTCGCCATTGGCTAGTGGTAAGTGGAAATTTTGAGCCCTGAGAGATAGATAGATATATATCTATTTCCACACTGACACCTCTACCATGTGCTTTTAGGAATCATATTCACATGGCTTTAAGGCTAATAATACTACCTCATAGTTTATACCGCACTCCTTGTATAAATAACAAGATGGTCTCCACCTGCACTGATATCCCAAACTAAACTCTGGATCCACAGGAATATTGGGCTAAACCTAGAACTCACTTCTCCTGTAGAAGTTCTATAATGCCCATCTTATTTCCTAAATTTGTGGATGAGAGGAATACTATGCCATCAATTGGTATATAAAAGAGAAATAACAATGGACAGTTTAAAATTATATATTTAACATAAAAACATAATATTTCAATAAAAACAATATCATTCTATATTATACTATATCAAAAATTACACTCAATGCTTTGCATAACCCAAGTTATTTCTTCTACTTATTTACTTCTGAAGAAGTACCAAACTTTATTTATATAGCATTATATAGAAAGATATTGTTTTTACTGAAATATAGATTTTATAAAAAAAACAATATTTTTATTGGTCTTGTATATACCTATTGGTGGTATAGTATTCCTGTCCCCCCACATAGTTAGGAATTAAGGTGGGCATTATAGAACTTCTACAGGAGATTTGGTGTAACCCCTGTGAGTTTTTGATTTAGCCCCATATTCCTATGGATTTTGGGATATCGGTAGCGGTGGAGACGTGGCAACCATCCTGAGGTTTATACCACGAGTGCAGTGCATACTAAGAGGTTATTATGATTCCTAACAGCACAGGGTGATGGTGTGGAAGTACTCTATATACACAACACTTAGAACAACAGCGCATAAGAATCCTTCTTTCTTATTATTATGTTTGTGTCGGTGGAACCCATACCAATTTCAGCTAGCTGTGAATATCTTCTCAAAAGGGGACTCTTTTTGACTGTTTCAGGATGGTTGTAATATATTGGCTGTTCTGGTGAGTCAGTGTATATGTTGTTCTGTGACAATCAAACTTTGCTGGGTTGTCCAACAGTGTATAGATGATTCTGTGGAACAAGACTGAAGCACTTAAAAGTCTATGTGTGTTCTCCGACTTCTAGAGGATAGTGGAACAAGTTTAGAGTGTCAGACTATATGGTTCTACTATCACCAGTGGACACTGAAACAAGATTGAGATGACAGTGTATGTTTGTTTCAGTGTCTACAGAGAAAGGCTATAGTGGCAGACTTTATGTGCAACTCTTCAACTACCATGGGGCCCTTTATACTCCAGCCTTCCACTACAGGTGCTTGAGCCCCCCTCAACAGTGTATGCAGGGGACCCTGAATTTTTTGTTAGGTCACTAATCTGTATATAGATTTTATAGCTATGAGAAATAACTGTACATTACACGAAAAGGGTAGTCAGTTGTGGGACCTCCAGTTGGTCAAGATTACAATATGCATAATCATCATCATGAACCAGGCTGGTTGATGGGAATTGTATACTTGCAACATTTCAAAACAGAGATACTTCTCAGTGCAGTCACATTACAGAGTTATACATAGTATGCTGCATCACAAGGTTGACAGTAAACCTTATATAACACATAAAATACACTTATACAGCAAAATAGACATTACCCACATATAAATATTATGTGAAATAGTATAATTACTATTAACCCTTAAAGGACCAGACAGGCATGCACAACTCTGGTCATTAAAGGATTAACATGTGGAGAAACCCATTATATGTTAATGCCAGCAGAATCCAGGGACAGAGTCAAAACCAGGGACTGTACCTGGAAATCAGGAACTGTTGGCAGGTATGGTCATTGTAGTCTACAACAGCTGGGGATCAATTAAATACCCCTGCTATAGAACTATGTGGTCTCCTTCTCATACTGTAACTGCGCATTGCCCATATCATACACCCCTACCTATATTGAGGAGTTGGGCGGACATAGGCATATTCTCAGCTCATCTGACTTCTACTGTGTATGTATAAACACTACACCAAGGGTAGTCAATTGTTGGACCTCCAACTCCATCCCCAATCAGCTAATGGGAGTTGTAGTCCCATAACAGCTGGGGGTCCAGCATGCACTATACTCACTCAGCGGGTAGTATCCTCTGCATCCTGACAGCAGTTCATTAATATGCATACCTGGGAACTCTCCGGATTTGCCCTGGAGACTCCGATTCTGACAGAGCTTTACCGGGTTCCGGGGCAGAGGCTCATTCCTCCGGATGTGGGGAGTTTCTTTTGAAACTCTGCCACATCTGCTTTTTCTCCCGCTGTTCCCCCTTCCCCAGCCTTCTGTATGACACCTTTAAGCGCCCCCCCAAATCACGTCAAGCCCCACCCCTTTTTGATGCAATTAGCATCATTATTGTCACCCCCTGCTGAACAGAGGACTCCCCTCCGGGTAGCCCTCAATTGAAAGTTCCCATGTATGTTAATATGTGGCTCTAAACCAACAATCACATAGTTAAAAAAAAAAAAAACTTAAACGCGGGGGGGGGGGGAAGCAAGAGGAGGAATGAAAAGGGGCATAGTTAACTGCATTTGCAGCACTGCTTACAATCACGCATCCTGGAAAACAGCATCCTGGAAAACAGCTTTGCTAGTGACAAGGGGAGGGGGGGGAAGCTGACAATGTCTGGCCTCAGAGGAAGAACAATCAAGTAGCTCAGCTATACTACTACAGTCCACTGTCCCAGCCCTCCCTGCACCCCTTTTTTGTTAATTTTATAATTGTCATTAATGCCATGAAGGCAAGTAAAAAACAGAAATGTACTGATGTTTAACATAAATGTATTACATTTTGAGTAGTGCTGCCTTGCACTATGCTTTCTCTCATGTAGCACCTATTAACTTTGAATTATTTTTATTATTTAAATAAATTATGTTTCAACTACCACAGAGCTGACAAAACTATGTTTCATTTGTGATACCGGTTGGAATGAGGCTACACTAGTGACAACACAGCTTACAACTGCAACACATTAATGATACCACAATGCTTACAATCCTAATTGAACTACACTAGTGATACCACAGAGCTTATACTTGAAATGGGGCTGCACTTGTAAAACCAAAGAGTAACAAATGAAATATGGTTACATAAACTATACCATAAGACCTTTAAGCCTCTGAGCACCAGAGAAATGCACACATATTGCAAAACAAATCTGTCATTCAGATGTTTAAATGCCAATTTCTATGGTGGTTCATATGCATTGCAAACCAATTCATGGATGCTGGC
The DNA here is from genome assembly GCA_037306005.1 of Rhinophrynus dorsalis. Classification (NCBI taxonomy): domain Eukaryota; kingdom Metazoa; phylum Chordata; class Amphibia; order Anura; family Rhinophrynidae; genus Rhinophrynus; species Rhinophrynus dorsalis. The sequence continues at coordinate 416,720,347 of CM074722.1, forward strand.
ACCTGTCTGGCAGTTCTGGAGGTTATGATGTGAAAAATTATCACACTAGTTTAAAAGCCCGTGGACACAGTGCCACCCAGCAACCTCGGCTGGTGCCTGGATCCTCTCTGCTCAGGGCCCACACTGCAGTCATGAGCAGTACAGGATGCTTGAATGCTCCACGGTTGATACGGAGCAGGGCACTAGGAATTCAAATCATAGCCCTCCGCGGAAGGTGTGCAGAGAGGACTCCGGTCTGAATTCGGAGCACCCCGCTCCGTATCAGCCGTGGCTTGTTCGGGCACTCTCTACTGCACATGACTGCAGCGCACGCAGTCTCTACTGCGCATGACGGCTTCTCACAAACATCCTAGCAAATTATTATATAGGATTATTAACCCTAGGACTGCCAGACTGTTGCAGATCATTATGTTTTCAGAAAAATAAATTAACCCCCCCCACACACTAGACTTAACCATTTGTGTGCCAGAGAGGTATCCAATGCACAAGCACTCAGTGGGCTATGAAGATAATTTTATCAATACTAAGTTTTAAATATATGTACTCTGCAGTTTTGGGCAAACATTAGACTCATTTCTGTACTAACCTTATGTTAGTGCAGATATGAGATTCTTATGATTGCCCAACCCTAGCCAAAAATGTTTTTCCATTTTGCCTATTTGCACATTTTTTTTTCCTCAGTAGAAAAAAAATAAAGATATTCTCTCCTGCAGATGAGTGATGTTTTATTCAAAACATATTGCAACTCAAACTTGCTTTATTTAGGTGCATCATTTCCGTGGGGGTATTTTCGCATAGACAAAAGACAGGTGCAGCACCATTATATTGATTTTAGCACCTATATTAGGTAGGAATTGCATTTCTACGGGCCTGACTTTACCGTGACTTGACGTGTCCCTGAATGGTAGAAAGTAAATGTGGTCACCTTATACTCTATTCTGGCTCTTCGGGGGCGCCAGAGAAACGCGTGTCTGCCTCCGCACTCCTTGGATCCTACTATGGTGCGCCTCCAACTTACCCTGCCACGAAAAATCATTATGAGGGAGTAAGCGTTATTGCACCGAGCCATGGTTAGTGGTTTATGGAGGTGTGACAGCAGGTACAGGCCTTGTCTGACTAGGCTGTGGATTCCCCTCCTGCCAAATGACAAGCAAACACCACCAAGACATGCTCGTTTTCATTGATTTGCCCAGTAACAGCAAACTTGTCCTAACACCACCACGTCTATGGTAACAAATCAGGCCTGAATACGTTTATTAATAAATTACGCCTTTGTGGGTGGACTGTACATTTAAAATAGTGGGCAGGTCCAAACGTACGCGCCAAAACAGCGGCGCTATTTAAGCAGCTGCTAGTCTAGTTGGCGCGCATTGAGGCGGGAAGGACGTGGTGGTTTTGTACTGGTGCGAGAGAAGTTTGGTCTGCATGGGTTTCGGCGGCAACTCTGGGGATCCTTTCCACCTCCTACAGATTCAAAGAAGATTTGGCGATGGAAATAGCAGCTTCTTGGTGCCCTATAGGTAATAAATAGAACAATTGTGAAACGGCCAGACTGGGGACACAAAGCTTGCTTATTAATGGATTGTAGCTCATATCAGTCCCGTTATAGACGGGATGTCTGTTGGATTTGTATGTCGTGACTATAATTTGTTTAGTTAACGTCAAATAGTGTTGCAGTGAGTTATAACATGCCTTGGTCCCATAGTCTGTTATTTCCAAAATATAGAGCAAGCCTAAAATATTTACAATTACATAATGGTACTAGTAACATGCACATGTTACCCTAGATATAGGTAAATACTTGCTGAGCTTTGTTTGGCATTTCTGCATTTAAAGAATAAGGAACTTTAAAAAAACTGGCACGTTTATTAAACCTTTGAGTGCCAGAGGGTTCCGTACCCCTCTGGCACACAAGGGTTAATTATTTGAGTTCTAGGGTTATACTCAACGCATTGCAATGGTCCTGGCACTCAAGAAGTTAAGGCTAGATGTGCGTGCAACACGTTGCTTTGCAGGGCGCTGCACACCATCATTGCTAGACCTTGACCCTTCAATGCTCAGAACTGGCATTAAAGGTTGAAGGTGGAAAAATCTAGCCATGATCTGCGCCCCAGCTAAAGTGTTAGTAATGTCTGAAAAACTTTTTTTGCATTTAGAAGAGCTTAAAAAGCTGATCTAAAGGCAAAAAAACGTATCTCTCAAACCGCTATGGTTTAAGAGATACGGGCGTTTAAAGTTTGATTTCTCCTACTGACAGCTGTAAAGCTGTCAGCAGGAGATCTGTGTCGGGCGACACGCTGGCGCTTGAGAAGTGCCGAGTTCTCTTTACTTACACGGAATCCCTTCATTGTAGTGGTCTAAAACGTGTGCCTAGTGTTAAGGCACACGTTTTAGACCATTCCAATAAAGGCATTCCATGTAAGTAAGGAGATCCCGGCACTTCTCAAGCGCCAGCGTGTGGACCAACACGGATCTCCTGCTGACAGCTGTCAGTAGGAGAAATCAAACTTTAAACGCCCGTATCTCTTAAACCATAGCGGTTTGAGAGAGACGGTTTCTTGCATTTAGATCAGCTTTTTAAGCTCTTCTAAATGCAAAAAAAGTTTTTCAGACATTACTAACACATTAACTTCAAGTCCGCACACTCATGGATCACAAGGTTATTTGCTGAGCATGTATTGGACTGTAGATGTCTCCACCGCACAATGGGCTAATGCCTGCTAAAATGCATGTAAGGAATTGCACGTGGATTGGTGGAGGAGGGAACCTGTGTTACACATTAAATGCGTTCATGTCCTAGCAAGGCTAAGTTGCTTATAAGGGAAGTGAGTTTAACTGATAATGGCGAAAGTAAGGCGGTTGCTGTTTGAGCCAAGCATTCTTATCGTCGGATGCTTGCGGGAATCCTTTCTGTTATGAATTCAGCTATGCAGGTTGCTTGTCTCTAGCTGACTCTTTAGGCGTTGACAATGTGTACAAAGCATAAGTATTTGTCACCTGCTATGAAGTGCCCACGTTTACATATTTATCGCTGTGCATTGCGGGAAGAAGTGTGTGTGTGTATATAAATCCATACAGAATATCTAGGCCACAAATTGAAGTGGCAATTAACCTTTTGAGTGCCAGAGAGGAATGAGCTGGATACCCCTTTGGCACTCAGAGGGGCACACAACGCAAATGCTTTGTGTACCTCTCAGGAACACAGAGTTAAGTTAACCAGGGGTTGTGTTTTTTTTAATACTAGATAACCAGAGCCATTTTGCCTTTTTTAGTATGGTATTGTTCAACCATATCCCCTCTAATGTTGTACACCGTTTTTAAAGGGACAGCATTGTTTCATTAAAAAAAAAAAAAGAGCTCTGACTAATCTTAGTATTTGAGCCATGGAGAGTGTTACTTCAATACTGTCTTAGTTGTAGTTCAAGAGTAATTGACTGATAAAGTATCCTTATCCCTCCTCTTTTACGGATTTAACTGTTCTACTCAGAGCATCAAGACTGTCCGAATGGATCACAGCAAGGAACAATCTTCAGTGATCATAAGGAAAAACCTGTCAAAGGGGAGCAGGTTTTTCCTTACGCTCACAGTAAGAAGGTTGTCCCTTGCTGTAACTTGTCTGGTCAAGAGACCAGATTTCACATCTGAGGGGAGGTGGCTTACACTAGGTAAAAGGGGCCGGATGAGGATACTTTAAGCCACCTCCCCTCAGATGTGAAATCTGGTCTCTTGACCAGACAAGTTGCAGCAAGGGACAACCTTATTGTGAGCATAAGGGAAAACCCTGCCCCCTTGACAGGCTTTTCCTTAAGCTCAATGAATATTGTCCCTTGCTGCGATCCATCCAGACTTGAAGGCCAAAACCCATTTATCATTCAAGTAAGGGGACACCCTTTATGGATGCCGAACTGCTTTTACCATCTATTTCTATCTTTTTATGCTAGGAAATCTACTGATTTATAGTAAAGGGTCATTACTACTTACTTGCCTTGACCACCAATTTGTATGTTTAGCTAGTTGAGCACTTTTATTCTTTTGAATAATCTGTATTTTAGTATATAGGCATATGTATAAAGAGAAGTGGAGCAACTTTGGAGCAAAGTAACTGGGGGTAATAATACAATTATATAACCCCTTGGATGATAGAGGTCCCCAATGTATAAAAAAAAATAATGCAATTTAGATCTGTAGCTTCCAAGGATTTAAAGGGGGAACTACCACCCCGTAAAAACTTAACCTGAATTGATTCTTCATCTGGCGACTAGCTGCTTAGTAGCGCTAGTCGCCAGAAATATTACCCGGTTCTGAAGATTTCGGCCTTTTTCTGACAGTCACTGGAACAGGAAGCACGGACGTCTCGTCACAGTGACGTCCGTGCGCCTGCGCTGTCAGCCGGCCGGCTCAAAAGGGACTGACAGCGCAGGCGCACGGACGTCACTGTGACGAGACGTCCGTGCTTCCTGTTCCAGTGACCGTCAGAAAGGCCGAAATCTTCAGAACCGGGTAATATTTCTGGCGACTAGCGCTACTAAGCAGCTAGTCGCCAGATGAAGAATCAATCCAGGTTAAGTTTTTACAGGGTGGTAGTTCCCCTTTAAAAGCCACGTTTGAATCAAATACTTGTAAAGTGCAGGTTTTTCACCAAATTGCAACTCTTGTCTCACTGTTTGGCCCATTCAGGGCAGAGGAACATTGCTTCCCACTGCTTGTTAACCACTTGAGGCCCAGAAGGTTGTGCAACAGATTGCTTCATAATGAGTTGCACACCCATTTGGTCCTCAATGAGTTAAAACATTGCACAAGAATACCATTCTTTCTGATGTGATAGAAGATGTAAAACAAAAAGGATGCCCAATAGTGTAGCACTGTGAATGTATATCTCAAATATAGTAACACTACTATACAATCACAAGTGGGATGGTCAGACAATTGTGGACCTGACACTAAAACAGGCAGAGGATATAAACCTGTCTCTGCTCGTGATCTTTCTGTATTCTTCCACAGGTAATTCAAGTCCAATGTGGAGAATCAAAAAAGAGGGGGGGTTGAAAGTGCTGGGAAATGGCTCAGGCTATATAGATAAACTATTAAAACAATAAATTTGATATATATTCAGTGCTGCACTATTGGACACCCCTTTTTGTTTTATGTCTTCTATACAGTTTTCCACTTTGAGCAAGTTTAGTAGGATCTGACTACTTGATTTTCTGTTGTGTATTCTGTTCCTGGGGCAGATTAATATCATGGAGTGTTCTTGGCTGTGAGCTACATAAGCATTGTAGCTTTGTGAGTATTTAACAGGGTGACTTGTGGTCGTGGTAACAGAGCTCTGATATCTGCACTAGGGATGTCGTTGCCTTCCCTGATATGTCTTCAAAAGTGTTAGAAAATGCAGGGCTGTGTGCTTTTTACCCATTGATACACAATGCCCTGTGAGAACTGAGTAGTAAATCGTTTTTTTACTAGAGTAAATGAATGACATGAGAATGTGGTGATATAGTTTGGCTTCAAACTAAAAAAAAAAAAAGTAGAGAAATTGAGGCAAAATTGCACATTGTTTACTTAATTAACCACTTGGATGCTGTTGAGGTCCTCAATGCCTTGCTTTGCTGTGTTGGACACCTCTACAAAGCAAGAGTTAAAGGGATAGTAATACTTTGTTTTAACTTTATTTTATTTTGTAGGCATTAAAAAAAATGAAGAATGATATGTCTTATCTCTCAAACCTTAATCGTTTATGAGATATTCACAAGCAAAGTTCCCCTCCCCGCCCCTTTTACCTACTGTAAACACTCTTTTCAGATGTGGAATGCAGTCCACAGACTGGACAGATAACAGAAGGGGACACTCTTATTCCTATGAAAACAATGAAATCCCTGCCCCCCTTGACAAGCTTTTCAGGTTTTTCCCTTATCTTAATTGAAGATTGTCCCTCTCTGCAGTTTACCTGGGCAGCTCCCTTCTGCCCTGGCTGAGAAGTGTTACATCAGTAAAAGGGGCGGGAGGGAGACACTTTGCTTGTGAATATCTCTTAAACCATAAAGGTTTGAGAGATAAGACTTATCATTCATGTTTTTTTTTAATGCCTACAAAATTAAAGTTAAAACGAAGTATTACTATCCCTTTAAAAATCCAAATTTAATCAGAGAAATATTTATTACATATGGTGCAGAGTGTCTTTGCTTCAGAATTGCTTCACTCTTGGCTCCAATGTGTTATGCCCACTAATGTTTACAGCAGGGTCATCTGTCCCCACCCACTCGGCCACACTAAATTTGAGAGGTAATCTAAGATGTCTCTCAACCACTTCCATGCATGGCAGACAGGATATGTGGTCACCTTTAGTATTTAACAGTAAACCTTCCTGAATAGCTGCACTTGATATTTAGTAGAAAGTGGCTCCAATGTGTTAGAATCCCTGGCACAGTGGCACTCAGATGGTTAATCTTTTGAGTGCCCTATACTTATTCGCACATTACAATGGAATGCTTTTGATACAACTCTAACTCAAAGGGTTCAACTGCTGTTAAATGATAAACCAGCTGAATAACCTTTTGCTCTCCAACAGTTGGTAACCTGCAGCTGGGAAGGGATGGCGTCCCTAACATCTGGGAAGCCAAAGGTTGCTTTCTAACTGGTTTAGCCCAAAAGAACAAGTTCCCAACTTGCCCCTGGTATAAAATGTCAATAGTGTTAAGATATATTGGACTCTATGTAAAAGTAGAATGGTGCAGTTCTGGGGCAAGCCAATTGTATGTACCATGGGAGACAAACATTTTCCAGTTAGCTATTGATTTAAGTGGGACTTTCTAACCCCTTGAAAGTTGCCCATCTCCAGTGTGTTAGGGAAGCAGTGCACTGGAGAAGTCTCTAGCATTCAAGTGGTTAAAAGTTCAATTTAATTCTATTGGCATTTTTTTGTCCCCTCTGAAGTTGTATTACCCTCGAATTACACAACTCCAGATTTATACATACGGCCCTCTATATAGGTGTGCATAGGCTTAATCACAAACTTGATATATAGGTTGGCTAACCTCAACATCCACCCCTATTTTTATTCTGTGGCAGTTATTTCTTAATGCACAGATCAGTGGTGGGCATGCTGTCTCTCCAGCTGTTGGGAACTAAAACTACCTTTATCGCCAACCAGAGGCTGGTATTATCAATAGACCAATAGGTGCTGTGGCTCCTATGTGTTTAAGTGGAACATTTCTAGGTGAAACAGTCTACACCACAGGAGCCAACACATTTATTTAAATTGAATTTGTAACTCCTGAAATGCTAGCTTTCAAAGAGTTAAAAGTCAAATCGATGAGAATTTTGGTGACTTTGTAGCTTCCCCTATGCAGTTGGATTACTCCAGAAATGCTCCACTTTGCACTAATATGTAAAACCTATTATATGGAAAATATATAAGATCAGGGAGTTCCTGCAAAAAGGTGAGTGAAATGTAGGATACATTTGCCCCGTGAGGTAAATATCTCCAAATACTGTTCTATGGAGCCTCTTTTCCAGGCTGGAGTCATACTTGTGCTTGGGTTCCCTAGAATAACAGTGATTGGAGAATTTTATTGGAGAGTCTATCCTAAAAGGAACTGGAGTAACTCTAGAAACAGATTGCACCATAGTCTATAATGGAGATTTCTACCTTGCAAGAAGTTAAACTCCATTTCAGACAGTGAGAATGTGGGAGATTTTTATTTTGTCCAATGTGGGACACTTGGTGAGAATGTGGGAGATTTTTATTTTGTCCAATGTGGGACACTTGGTATAGCCCAGAATGTCTCCAGTTTTCTTTCCTATATACATATTAGGAGAAGGGCAGTATGTTCCAGGGTCAGTGTATAGGGAGAAGGGCAGGATGGGGTCAGTGTGGCAGGAGTAGGGCAGGATGGGCCCAGGGTTGGTGGATGGGGGAAAAAATTACCTAATGGTTATTTAGGCAGATTTTAATTGTTTAAAAACCTAGCAAGTGACAATTCAGACTTAAATATTTCAATTTACTATACTGACCTTTTGAACTGATGTTGAATTTGTATTGTTTAACAGCTATTCCACTTGTCCAAGGTCCCCAGTATTTTTCAGATAGTCTTAGGCGAATCCTAAAACAATCTCCTATGTTACCTATGAGCAACACCATTTATTATGTGTTCAATTAAAGGGATAGTAATGTTTCAAAATAAAAGCAGTTCCAATTAATCTTCATAGTATTTGGGCCACGGAGAGTGTTAGTTGTAGTTAGTAGTCAGTTGTAGTTCAAGAGCAATTGAATAATGTATCCCTTTCCCGCCCTTTTTACCTGGTGTTAGCCAACTCCCCTCAAATGTGGAATCTGGTCTATTGACCTGACAGGTCACAACAAGGGACAATCTTCATGTGAGAATAATGAAAACCCTGCCCCCCTTGATTTCTTTCCCCCCCCCCCATGCTAATTGAAGATTGTCCCTCTCTGCCATCCACTTGGGCACCACCCTGCTGCTCTGAGGTGAGCAGTGTTACATCAGTAAAATGGGCGGGAGGGGGATATTTTATCGTTCAATTACTCTTGAACTACAACTGGCAGTGATATAACTCTCCATGGCCCAAATACTATGAAGATTAGTTGGCGCTGCTTTTATTTTGAAACATTTCTTTCTCTGTTCAATATAACTCACAGGGAGGTGACAGCTCCTCCTTGTAGGCTGGAACTCTGCAAAGACATATGGATGGAGCCTCCCCTACTTCCCATCATGCAGTGTCTCAAACCCTGCCCAGATTTGTTCCACTGTCCTGTGCACAGGCTGAGAACCTTTCTGCTTTAGTTTTTAGTTTCTTGTATTTTAGCTTTTGATATGGGGTGTACAAATTCTCCCATTAGGCAGATTACCATTCCTGGCTTCCCTTGAGGATTGTCCAGCTGGCAGGTGCTTTTGTGAACCCTTGCAACCCTGCGGGGGAATCATGCAACCCATGTTTATCTCCCCTGAAGGGGGTCTCTGAAGATCTCTCCTTTTTTATGTTAATCTGAAGAAAGAAGTAAAGTAAAACATGAGTAACCCTTTGAGTGCTGTGTCCACTTGTCCCACTGTTCCCCTCCTTACAGGGGCCTTCCGGGAATCTAGAATGTACAAAAATGAATATGTGCACAATTATAAATAATTCGTACCGCAAGTCACAAATATCATATGGTATATAAGAAAATAAAGAAGATAGAAAACACAAGAAGTCTTTTGAGAAATACCCTGAATGTACCAACTTCATTTAACATGGAACATACCTGAGTACAAAAGACTGCATAAAAGAGACTCGTTCAGTACTGTAGATATATGAGGAAAAAAGGGACATTAAAAACTCAAACTTTATTATATCAGAAGTCAATAAAAAATCGTTACATAGAAGAATCTGTATGTGGTATTTTATTGTCTCAAAGGTATTAATATGCGTACATGGAAGAAAGGCATATCATATAATTATCCTATATAATAATTCGCTAAAATGTGTGTAATAACGCAGTCATGTGCAGTAGAGACTGCCTGTGACCAGGCTGATGCAGAGTGGAGCGCTCTGAAGGAGCGCGGGCAGTCTCTACTGAGCATGACTGCACTGTATCAGCCGCGGCATGGGCAGTCTCTACTGTGCATGACTGCCCTGTGACCGGCTGGAAGTTGCACTGTGGCCCGTGTAACGGGCTCTTCAACTAGTTTAGAATAAAGTAGCCACCCTCACTATTTCTCTCAATAACCAATACCTAAAAAAAATCAGTATAAATCTAGTATGGGCTAAGTGTATATCTTATATATTAATACACTCAGCCTGACCACTATTAAAGCGGTCTTTTGAGATTATATATATATATATATATATATATATATATATATATATATATATATATATGAAATTGTGTTCTAAGGTATTGACTACAAATATGCTATTATAAAGCTTTCTTTACAAATACACAGCGTGCCCATGGGTAAATTAACCCTGCAGCTACTCCTACACATGATCTGCCGCAATGTTATACAGATTAGTTACTGCAGATCCCCTGCTAGTTAGCAACCATTCAGCTAGTTCTATGCACACTTACTGCTGCGGATATATTATTGCAGATCCGCTGTTAGTTAACGAACCATTAACCCTTCAAATGCTTCTCAACACACAGCCTGCTGCAATGTTATTCCAATCAATTGCTGCAGAACCGCTGCTAGTTAGCAGCCTATAGTAGTTGAGGGGATAATTATTAGATACCAGTGGTGAAAACGTTTACCTATTACCATTAGAACCTTAAATCATGGTAAAAGGTCATATATTAGTACTTATAAAATGTGCTGAATATATAACGTATGATTATTCGAGCTGTATTAAATAACATTACAACACGCTCTTTCTGGTTATATATATATATATATATATATATATATATATATATATATATATATATATATATATATATATATATATATATATATATTATTTTTTTTTTAGACGTTTTAACAAACCATAGATGGATAATATCACACTATTCTATAAGCAGATCTATTGCTCGTTGTTTATATAGTAGATAGTATACAACAAGTATAAAAATGTGGTTTATATTTAATTCAGCACTATGATAAGAAGTAACTTTTAATCAGTATCTAATTGTACGGACACCATACAAACACTCGCAAGTATCCGGTAACTGACATTACTGCTATCGGATGTACATGTAGCGAAACTAACTGTAGAAATTCCTATAAAAATGGAATCTACACTGCTACTCACTATTATTATTGTGCCAAATGCACACTAACTAATCTCCTCGTGGAGTAAGCAACATTCTAAAGTTCGCTAATCTGATACTATTGTAACATAATAATTTCTCAAGCCACCACAGAGACATCAAAGTAACATAACGGGACACTAAGTGACAGTGCCCCTAAATAGCCCAACGCGTTTCACCAGATCAACTGGTTTCATCAGGGGCTTATTAAGAACTGAGCCGCTATATAGCGCGCCCTTTTAAACCTCCTTACAATTGAAAGAGGCTTGGATGTAATTCATCCTCACTTGGAGATGTCGACCATTTTAAAAACGCATCTCCATTGCAATACATAACTGGCCAGATGGAAACACATCACAATAAATATAAACCCATTCATCCTCAATATGGTAGACACTTTAAAGCAATACGGACAATAAGGTTACACAAATAAAAGAATAACCTCATAAGAACTTGATGGACTTGTGTCTTTTTTCAACCTAATTTACTATGTAATAAGTCTCATATATATATATATATATATATATATATATATATATATATATATATATATATAATCTCAAATTGTCACTTAAAAAAAAAATATTATTTCTATGCAACCGTTTGACTTAGAGTTGAGAGAGGGCTTATTCTTGTCTCCTCTTGCCCTATGCTCCAGTTCACGTCCCGAGTGTCTTGGGGGCCCTGCGAGTTCGGATTCAAGTGTTAGGATACTACATTAAGGAAACACTACAACTCCCAGAATGCCGATTTAGCGGGCTTTCCTGATGGTTTTCAGACACCATTTTCTTTTCCTTACTTTACTTGCTTTATCCTACGAATAAGCTTGTGTCTCCTTGCTCACCTTCTAAGATTAACCCTTTGTCTGCCAGATAAGTACTTTCTTAGACTTTATAAGGTGAATTATTGATCTGTGACAAGGTATTTGGGATTTCATATACTGTCTTTTGACACTTAACCTCTTAGGATGTAGAATCCATAGGGTTATGGGGGTAGACCTAAGGACTCAAGGGCATCTCTGACTTCCCCCTTGCTTACTGTTCATGCCAAACTGGGCTCCCTGGAGTATACTCAGGACACTTCTGCCTCTCATGCACTATGGCCCCTACTACTCCACCAGGCCATCCATCCTTGAAAGAGCTACTCTGGGTCATGGATTTAAAGTCCTCTGTGGCACAGTTTCCTCCTTCCCTCCAGGGGGTCCACCTTTCTTGGAATCTCCCACTTTCAAGTTTGTGGCCCCAGGCATTCCTGATCTCTCAAACTTCTGAGGAGGATTTCTTTGAGGTTGATATGGAGGTAGGGGAGTGTGAGTAAGGGGCTTCTTCATATGCTAATGCAGACCCCTTTGAAGCTGACTGTCTTCTACTGAGGGCCTCTAAGGCAGTTTTAATGACCTTACAGGTCACTATTACCACTACTGGGGGCCTAACTTCTGACATCCTATGGCTTTAAGAAATCCCTCAAGATTGTTTTGCCCACTCTGGACCTGGTTATCCTGGATGTGTGGAAAATGCCAGACAGGCACCTTTTTGTCTTTCCAAGCTGTACCACTTCTCTGAGGGAGCTTTGAATTGTGGTTTACCTCATCAGGTTGATGCCCCTATTCCTAAGTTTTCTAAATCTACTGATCTACCCTTGGCGGACTCCACGGCATTGAAGGATATGACTGATAGACTTCAGGATAGCCTCCAGCTTCCTAACTTGGCTGCCATAGGTGCTGCCTTGAGGCCCATATTGGCTTCTGTTTGGGTCACTAGAGCTCTCATCTGGGGCGAACAACTTGAAGCTATCAGTAAAGGTGCCCCTAAGGAGGACCTTTTAGACCTCCTGGCCAATGTGTCTGGGGCTCAGACATGTCACTGATGTGCTTTTTTTTTTTTTTTTTTTAATGCTGTCAAACTTGATGCGAAGGTGTCTGCCTTATCTGTTTTTGATAGATGCACCTTGCGGCTTAGAATTTGGTCTGCGGACCTCATCTAAGGCGTCATTGACAATCTTTTAGAGCCTAAACTGGAACAGCTCTTCAGTGAGGCCACTAAAGGAAAGAGTACTCTATTGCCTCAGGTTTCCAAATGCCCCAACATGGCCACATGATGCACAAGGCCAAATCCATGCGTGTCTCAGGCCAGCACTCTGAGTACACAATCATAATGACCACGTTTGTTACATCTTCCTCCACCTGATTTGCAAAACCCTGGTCCGCAGCTCCCTGTGGGTGGTTGCCTGTCATTCTTTTCAGATGCTTGGGCAGCCTCTGCAGTTCAGTGGGTTTTGGCAGGTGTTCTCAGAAGGGTATGGGGTTCCCTTCCTTCAGATTCTTCCAGTCAAGAACTCTTCTGGGTGCAGACAAGCTGCTTCTTTTCATAGAGGCGGTTCAGGCTCTCTTGGACAGGGAGTCCTGTCTCCAGTTCCTCCTCAAGAGCATGGTTTTAGGTTTTTATTCAAACCTCTTCAATGGTAAAGAGGGACAGCGGTAATAATCCTATCTTGGACCTCACTTCCTTTGTGGAGACTGCAGATCGCTTGCAGATATTTGTGCTCTGTCATCGCAGCTGTGTGTCCAGGGGAATTTCTGGCCTCTCTGGATCTGCAGGATTCTTACTTGCATGTCCTGGCTGATCCAAACAGTCAGAATTTCCTCAGGTTCTCCTGCAAACTGGGGTACTTCCAGTTCACCACTCTGCCCTTGGGCTTACCTTTGGTCCTTGGGTGTTCGCCAGAGTGCTGGGTCACTGATTGCCTTCTTGCATGCCCGGGAATTCAGGTGACTCCCTACATGGACGACCTTCTCTTGAAGGCTCCGTCCAGGGAATTCCTGGACCACAGTGCCCAGACTTGTGCACAGATTCTCCTCCAACATGGGTGGATTCTGAATATGGAGACTTTTGCTCAAGTCCCTTCTCAGGTCATAGTTTTCCTTGGGCTCTAGTTGATGATTCCCTAGGGAAAGACAAAAGGAAAAGGCACTTATGGTGATGGTAATGTCTAAAAAAAAAAAAAAAAAAAAGCTTTTTTGCATTTAGAAGAGCTTAAAGCTGATGTAAATGCAAAAAAACTGCTAAAAGACCGGCTGGAACCCAAAGGGAATAAAAGGGCAGAGACAACAGAGGCTATGTAAGTGTACATTTACTTTTCACTGTCGTCCAATACAGGTCACTGGTACAATGGGAGGCGATCCACCCCTTTAATAGGCAGGAACATTCATTCAAATGTATGCAGGGGGTGGAGCCTCCCCTCCTACTTAAGCTGCCTTCAGGCCAGAGCCAAGCTAGATTGATTTGTTCCTGTGTGCTGTGCACACCAGGTGGAGAACATCTCTCATTCAACTTTAGTTTTTTGTTTTCCTTCAAATATGGAATACCACAATTAGGCGGGTGACCGTGGCTGTGAATTGCCCTCTCCAAAGTGGCTAGTGCAGCTTCCAGGGATTTTCTGGTGGACCTTATACCCTGAAGAGGGAACAGCTTGAGTCAAATAGCTTCCCTGCTGGGGGATTTTCCTCTGGTTAATTCCCTTTTAACATGGTTACCTGAAGACAGAAGTCCTGCAGAAAGGTGAGCCACCCTTTGAGTGCTGAAGGTCCACTTGTCCCCACAGTGTCCCTTCTCTGGGCTTGTATTTGGGAGTTTGCTTTCTGCACTCCAGCACTCATAGGGTGTTTTTATTCATATTGCTTGTAATTATGCAATGTTTGTGGTATTCCCTGGGTTTTGGAGCATTGGGTCCTTATTCTCTAATGTTTTCCATGGTTAAAAGTGTTTGGTGTACTTTTTACTTTTAGTATACTTTATTAATATTTAGTGTTCCGTGCCTTTAAGCTCGCTTTTTCCTGCATAGACGCCATTGCTCCTTTACTCTCTGTGGGACTTCACAGTGTGGGACGTTTCTCTGGAACCGCTTGTCACAGCAACTTCAGCGAGGGCTCATTTTGTTGGTCTTCCCCTGCTCTATCATCCGGTGGCTAGATTCAGTGTGTTGGGGGTTTGGGGGGGCCTCGGGCACTGTTTAGGGGTACTTCTGAGGAAAACTACGTTTCCCATGAGCTCCTGTTTCGCGCTCGTTTTCTGATTGGCTCCCATCGCGGCAGCCATTTTGTAGTGTTTTTCTCAGCGAGTATACTACGCAGGGACCGAGCCTTCTCTCCTCTCAGCAGATTAACACTTCGCTGGCCAGATAAGTCCGATTTTAGGTATTTCTGGGGTGAAACTTTAATCTTTCACACTTTTACTGGGTGGTTTTTATTAGGTGGTGTATATTTGACGCTGTGAGCATGTCTACTCCACTGGAGTCAGGGGCTAAACCCAAGACCAAAGAGGCTGGGGTGACCATTTCCCCCATTGCGTTTTGCTCCTCTTGTCACTCTGGGCTGCCTAGAGAATTTTCAGGTCATTTATGCCCAAAATGTGCAGAAAGTCAGGATAGCAACCCTGGGCTTCCCAGCCATGCTATTGAGCCAACTTGGGTAAAAGTGTTTAAAGCTGCCACTAGGGATCTCAGATCCACTCCAACTCTTTCCCTCTCAGGTTCAGGGGGCTCTGCAGGTCTGGCAGACCCCCTCCTCAATCAGGACCTCCCTGCCTAAGCCACAGGGGACTCCTGATGTGTCTGATTCTTCTGAAGAAGAACTTTTGCAGGATTCTGATGCTGAGGAAGGCACTTTTATTGAATCTAATAGGTCCATTGGTGACCCTTATGAATGTGACCCTGAAGTTTCGGCTGAGGGCTTGATCAGAGCTGTACTTACTACGCTCAACCTTCCTTTGAATCGAAAATCTACTCATGATCCAACTGATGTTTTCCAAAAACCATCAAAGGCTGTGGTTTGTTTTCCTACTAACCCTACCCTTGCCCGTTTAGTCTCAGACGCATGGAGGAATCCTGAAAAATCCTCTTCTGTGTCCAAAAAGTTTGCTAAACTTTATCCATTCCCTGAGACTGAACTGGCAAAATGGATTCATCCTCCTAAGGTGGATGCTCCTATTTCTAGGTTATCCAAATCTACTGCTTTGCGGTGTCTGATGCTTCGGCCCTGCAGGATTGGACAGACAAAAAGTTAGAGATTTGCCTTAAATCCATTTTTGCCTCTGTTGGCACTGCCATGCGTCCAACCTTTGCAGTGGCGTGGGTTAATAGGGCCATTGCAGCCTGGACTGAGCAACTGGCTGAGGTGGTTCGCCAGGATGCACCAGTGTCTGAGCAGTTACAGCTTCTTGCTAATATGTTAGAATCTCAAAATTATGTTGCTGATGCTGCTTTTGATGCTGTACGCATGATGGCGAGGGCCTCTACCTCCTCCATAGTAGCTAGACGTGCTCTTTGGTTGAAGATTTGGTCTGCTGACACTGCATCTAAGAGAGCCTTGCTTTCTTTGCCCTTTCAGGGGTCCTTACTGTTTGGATCTGAACTTAAGGAGATGATTAGTGAGGCCACTGGTGGCAAAAGTACTCTTCTGCCATCGGTGTTCAAGAAAAAGTTTCCAGCCAAATGCAATCGGTCCTTTCGTTCCTTCCAGACTGAGACACGCTCCACACCCCAGACAGGTCCGTCTTCCACGCGCTCCTCCTCCAAGTCCAAACAGTCCTGGAAGCCCAAAGTTGCCCCTAAGGCCAAGACCTCCAAGACTGCTTCGGCATGACTCTCCGAACCCGGGTCCGCATCCGGCTGTAGGTGGACATCTCCACATCTTTCGCCGGGTTTGGGAGGAGTCTGTGGCGGACCCTTGGGTTGTTCAGGTGGTATCAGAGTGTTACGGTTTTTTAGGACTCTCAGACAAAAAGTGAAAATAAAACACACTTTATTAAAGTGAAATAATGCACAATTATGCCCTCTAGGGGTGGTAGGTATAACACAGATAAAGTAAACTGAGATATTACAAGGGTAATAGCATAATGGACATAAATTAAAATCAGTATGCACTAGGAAGATGTTGACCCCCAAGGGGTTAAAGTCCAAATAACAGTCAGTCTCAGATGTGGAGGTTTGACACGCCCTGGATGTTAAATAGGCTGTGGTGTACAGACAATGTTCATCAAGTGCTGAGGGTCGAGCTGCCTTGCCAAGGTGTTTGATAGTAAGCAGAATGGGTAACAACTTCGCCCCCACGGGCGTAGCTACAGGAACTGCTTTTGTTTGTGCAAGTGCGAATAGCCCCACCGGGCGTAATGGAAACCGGCCTGAAATGCAAGAGCTAACAGCCTCCTCAGGTGTAATTGAATGCTGTAATACTAGAGCCAGAGCCACTAGCCCCCTCGGGCGTAATACCGGATCAGCCAACACTGAAGCCTTTCTGCCAACACTCTGTGTCAATTATATCGTCGGTAACCAACCCGGAGAGCCTTAAGCGCCCAAACTATGTGAACACTCTGCAATGTTAGACTAGAGTTGCCGACGGAGAGCGGCCAACTCGGCAGCATTATCACTTGTAGCGAGGCTCGTACAGGAGACAGAGAGAGTGAATTCGAGGCAGCACTGCAAGGGTTAAAATGCACGTTTACTCGAGGCTTCAGCGCTACTGCAAGGCTCTGCAACGGTACTTGAGGCTTCAGCGCTACTGACAGGCTCGGCAAGGAGAGGAAGGCCCACAGAATACACACAGCTCTGCACTAGTTACGAGGCACAGCACTATCGAAGGAAGCACCAGGCAAGGCAGTGGCACAGACGTGGGCAGCAGGGACTGGAAAATGTCGCGGCGGCGACAACTGGAACGCAGGTCACTGGAACAAGCTGGAAGTCTATCTTTGGAGCAGGAAGTCAGCCGGACCGGGTCATACACAGGCAGGAACGTCAAACTAGCCGAGTCAGGATCCAAGGGTGGTACGCAGACGAGCCGGGTCATACACAGGCAGGAATACTGGAGAATGGTCAGGGCAAGCCGAATCGGTACACAGGAACTCAGAATACAGGAACACAGCAACAGCACTACTGGCTCAGGAACACCACGAAAGGGCATCTGACAAATGTGCTAGCCAGGTATAAAAAGGTCATAAGGAGGCGGGTTAAACTCAGTCAGCAAATCAGTGACATCCACAACTGAGAGTGACAGGAATCACAGGCACTGTGATACAGAGGGATACAGGATCCCTTTCTCTTCTCTTCCCTTCCTCCTTTTCGGTTCCATTTTACTCGTCCTTCTCAGGAGCCTACAAAAAGACGTCTGTTCGACGCTATTCAGGATCTTTTGGACAAAGTGGTCCTGGAATTGGTTCCACCAGAAGACACAGGTTCAGGATTCTATTCCAACCTGTTCCTTGTGGCCAAAAAGGACGGAGGTGCTCGTCCTATATTGGATCTCAAGGATCTCAATTCCTTTGTTGTGAGTTCCCACTTTTGTCAGGAATCTCTGCCTTCTGTGATAGCAGCAATGTCTCCAGGGGAGTTCCTTGCCTCCCTGGACCTCCAGGATGCATACCTTCACATCCCTATTCATCCAGAGAGCAGACAGTATCTCAGATTTGCCTGTCACAAAGGCCACTTTCAGTTTTCAGCTCTTCCCTTTGGTCTGACTTCAGCTCCTCAGGTCTTTCAGAGGGTATTGGGAGCTTTGATTGCTGTGCTTCATCGAGATGGAGTCAGGGTGACTCCTTACATGGACGATCTGTTCCTGAAAGCCTCATCTGCGGAGATCCTTCACCAGCAGCTGCAGTTGTGCATCCAGACACTCAATCGCCTCGGCTGGATTGTGAATCTGGACAAGTCAGACTTGGTCCCATCTCAACAGCTCCTCTTCCTGGGTCTCCTGTTCGACACTCAGCAGTGCATGGTGTTTTTGCCGGAAGAAGTGGCTCATCAGATTGCTGTCCGGGTGGCCAGGATTCTGGAAATGGACAGGGTTCTAGTACCAAAGTTGTCTTCTCTGGTGGGGAAGTTCATTTCCACGATAGAGGCGGTGCCTTTTGCCATGGCACACACCAGGGAACTCCAGAGGTTTGTGATCCAGACTCATCCAGATCACCAGCATCTCTCTGTATCGTTGCCCCCTCATGTAGAGCTGAGCCTAGAGTGGTGGTTGGACCTGTCTCATCTCCTGAAAGGGAGATCCTTTCGGGTTCCCTATTGGACAACAGTCATGACGGATGCCAGCCTCCGGGGTTGGGGGGCAGTGTTGGGTCGTTTCAGTGCTCAGGTGAAATGGGGTCTGGAAGAATCTCTTCTCTCCATCAATGTTCTGGAACTTCGTGCCATCTTTCTTGCCCTGAGGCACTGGGAATCTCAGCTGGAAGGTTGTCCAGTCAGAGTGGAGTCCGACAACGCCACCGCAGTGGCCTACATCAACAGACAAGGTGGCACGAAAAGTCTCACCGCCTGGTTAGAGGTCAAGGCACTTTTTTCTTGGGCAGAAGCTCATGTGCCCGTCATCTCAGCGGTACACATTCCAGGCGTAGACAACGTCATGGCAGATTTTCTCAGTCGTCATACAGTCGACAGCGGAGAATGGGCGCTTCATCCAGAAGTGTTTCACCTTCTCACCCAGATGTGGGGGGTACCAGCAGTGGATCTGATGGCTACCAGACACAACAGGAAGGTGCCAGTGTTTTGCTCCCGATGGAGGGACCCTCTTGCCCTAGCAGTGGATGCCTTGTCAATCCCCTGGATGTTTCCTCTGGCTTACATCTTCCCTCCTCTTCCTCTGTTGATCCGAGTCATCCAGAAGCTGAAGGTGGAGCGTTGTCCTGTCATCCTGATCACTCCAAATTGGCCTTGTCAGTCCTGGTATCCGGAACTGCTAGCCATGTCTGTGACGGATCCTGTTCCGCTTCCTGCACGTCCAGATCTACTTCAGGGATATCTGTGGAAGGAGGATGTTCAGCATCTCCATTTGATGGCTTGGAGGTTGAATCCTCCATTCTAAAGAAGAAACGGTTTTCCTCTTCAGTGGTGTCCACGATGCTTAGAGCTCGCAAGCCTTTGTCTTCCAAGATCTATCATCGCATATGGTCCACCTTTGTAGCATGGTGTACTGATAAGGATCTGTCTCTAGATTTCCATCTTCCCACAGTCCTAGCCTTTTTACAGGATGGGGTTGAGAAGGGACTCAGCCTGTGTTCTCTCAAGGTTCAGACTCCTGCTCTGTCTGTGTTTTTCCAGGAAAGGATTGCTATTCTTCCTGATAAGGTTTTCTTCCAAGGTGTGGCTCATGTTTGGCCTGCCTTCAAGAGTCCTGCTCCCCAGTGGGACCTCAATTTGGTGCTGGAGGTTCTCCAGAGACCCCCGTTTGAATCCTTGGCTTCTATTCCTTTGCGTCTCTTGACCTGGAAGATGGCTTTTCTTTTGGCTATTGTCTCAGTTTGCCGGGTAGCAGAGTTACAAGCTCTGTCTTGTAAACCTCCTTACTTGGTGTTTCACAAGGATAAGGCAGTGCTTCGCACTTCCAAGGAGTTTTTACCCAAGGTTGTCTCTGAATTTCACATCAATCAGGAGATTGTGGTTCCCTCTTTCTGCCCTAACCCTTTCTCTGACAAGGAAAGAGATCTCCATTTGTTGGATGTTGTGCGTTGTCTTAAATTTTATGTTCACCGCACTGAGTCTATCAGGAAGTCTGACGCCTTGTTCGTCATTCCTGGGGCCTAGGGCAGGGAGACCGGCATCCAAGGTAACTATTGCCTCTTGGATAAAATCTACCTTTCGTGAAGCCTACAAACTGCGGAATAAGCATGTCCCCTTCAGGGTTACTGCTCATTCCACCAGATCAATTGGGGCCTCTTGGGCCTACAAGAATCAGGCGTCTGCTGATCAACTGTGCAAAGCGGCCACTTGGTCCTCTGTGCACACTTTCTCGAAGCACTAACATGTTGATGTACTGGCCTCGGCTGATGCCAGCTTTGGGAGGAAGGTCCTGGAGGCAGTTTTGCCTGTTTAGGACTTCTACTCTGTGATTCTTAGTGCTTCCTTACTGTTGAGCCCGGTTGGCTCTAGTTCAGTGTGCTGTGTTAGTTCGGGGGTTTATATTTCCCCCCCTGGCTGGTGTCCGTTGACACTTCTGTTACTGGGCTATATGATTAACTGGTTCATAGCAGTTCTAGTGACTTGGGCCTTACGCCTGGTCCTTGCCTTACTTCCCGCCTTTGGGACAGCTCAATGTTTGTACATCCCAGTGTACCAGTGACCTGTATTGGACGACAGTTAAAATAGGATTTTAGTCTTACCTGTTAAATCCTTTTCACTTAGTCCATACAGGTCACTGGTCTCCCACCCTGTCAAGGGACCATGCTTGCTTCTCCTGTGGCATTCCGTGGGAGACCTTCGGGGCATGCTCACAGGAGTCTTCCTTTTCCTTCTTACCTCTGGTCAGTTTAGTGTCTCAAATCAATCTAGCTTGGCTCTGGCCTGAAGGCAGCTTAAGTAGGAGGGGAGGCTCCACCCCCTGCATACATTTGAATGAATGTTCCTGCCTATTAAAGGGGCGGATCGCCTCCCAGTGTACCAGTGACCTGTATGGACTAAGTGAAAAGGATTTAACAGGCAAGACTAAAATCCTATTATATTCTGTGTGTGTATGTATATGTGTATATGTATTATCTTTAGACTGCATTATGTCTGCCAGAGATCCTAAAGCAGAGAAGCCTAAAGGTACTGGGGAACCTGCTAAGGAGGATAAGTCTGTCCCCAAGACTAAACCTTGCATGGGGTGTGATGCTAAACTATCCTTCAGACCCAGCTAAACTGTGTCCTGATTGTCTTAAGAAAGCAGCTGGGGAGGCAGTTCCACCTCAATTCCAGGACTTTCTTGGATGAATTCACACATCCATGCAAGAGACTTTTTCCTCTATGCAGGAGTCTGCTAGAAAACATCAGCAAACTTTAGATGCTGATGAGGGTCCTTCCAGACGTCATTTAGAAGAAGAGGAAGACAATTTGATTGCATTAGAATCAGCCATGTCATCTGTTGAGTAAGGGGAGATTACTGAGGACACCGGTAATTTCCATATGGATAAGATTGACGGTCTCATCAAATCCATGCGAAAGACTCTGGGTCTCTCTGAAATTCGGAAGGGCTTGAACGTTATGGATGCTGCTTTTATAGGATGCAAGAAGTCTGCCCCACAATTTCCTGTTCACAGCTTCATTCAGGATGTCATTAAGAACGAATGGAAGCAAGGGGATAAGAGATCAGCAATGTCTAGACGCTTCCAGCGTATGTATCCTTTTGCGGAAGAAGACATTTCCACATGGATCAACCCCACTAAGGTGGACGCAGCAGTGGCACAAATTTTGCGCAGATCAACTAGTCTCTTGGAAGACAGCACTACACTGCGAGACCCTATGGAGAAAAGGGCAGATAATGCCTTGAAGCCGCTCTCTACAATAGGTCATAACCTGAAATCTGCTACAGCTATGGCCTGTGTATTCAGAGTATTACATCTGTGGTTAACAGAATTTGAAGAAAAGATTGATTCTTTGGTCTCAAGGTCTTGCCTTTTGAAAGAAGTAGCTATCATCAATGATGCATTTAACTACTCATGTGATGCCTCCTTGGACAACATCAGACTTATGGCAAAGTCATCAGCTTTATCCATTACGGCTAGGAGAGCTCTTTGGATCAAGGCCTGGGAGGCAGACGCATCATCAAAAAATAGATTGGTCTCCTTGCCCTTTACAGGCTCTAAGCTGTTTGATCAATTAGAGGAGATCATTAAGAAATCTTCGGGAGGTAAAAGTCTGTTTCTTCCTCAGGAAAGGTGTTCTCTTTCATCTCCACCAATATCTACCAAGTTCAGGCGCCAGTCCTTTCGAGAAGCTCGCAGGTATCGGCCTGGATCTTCATATGAACAGAGGAAAAGATCAGGACAGAATCAACGTATTAGAGCCCGGAAGGACTTCCAACGCAAGGCTTCATTTCAGCAGAACTCACAATGAAGCCAGCAGAGCCCTGTCTCCAGTACCAGTAGGGGGCAGGCTGGGGTTTTTTTAGACAGCTGGGAAAAGATCAACCCAGACAGATGGGTGAAGCAGTCTCTGGAGATAGGGTATGCGCTGGAGTTTCAGACTGTCCCTCTATTTGCTCAGTTTCAAACATACCTTTTCTCCGAATTTTGGATGTTATCAAAGATGAAGACAGCTATTCAAGTCCTCCTGCAGGACAGAGTCAGAGAAGGTCCCTCAGAATCAACACTTCAGAGGAATTTATTCCAATCTTTGTCTCCAAGCCCTCTGGGGATCTTCGAGTGATTCTAAATCTGAAGAAGGTAAATGCCTTCCTCAGGACCAGGACTTTCAAGATGGAAACAATCCAATCAGCTCTAAAGTTGATTCAACCCTTCTCCTTTCTGACTCACATAGACCTCAAGGATTCCTATTACCACATACCGATAAGGGAGGTACATCGAAGATTCCTGAGGTTTCACATCCTGGGGGAGCATTACCAATACAGAGTTCTTCCATTTGGTCTGGCTACGGCTGTCTTCACAAAGATCCTGGCGATAGCCCTGGCAGCATTAAGGCGACAGAGTATTCGAGTGATCCCATATCTAGACTTGGCAGACCACATGCAACAGTCAGCTGCAGATAGAGACCTGCCTAAATATATTGAGAGAACTAGGTTGGATCATAAACCTAGACAAGTCATCTGGAACCAACCCAGTCATTAAAGTTCCTGGGGGTCATTATAGATACAGAAGAATCTGACTCTATCAGAAGAAAGGCTGCTGAATTCTTCTAGCAGTAAGAAGATTTCAAGAGTCAGGACAGCAAAGGAATTTTTGCAACGGATAGGAAATTTCACCTCAGCCCAACCCAAAGTGCCATGGGCAAGGGCTCATGGGAGGCGAACTCAATCCAATTACTTAAGGTTCCAAAAGAAGGATCCATCAAACTTCCAGATGAAAATACCTGTTCTTCCTTCCACCAAGGAGTTACTGTGGTGGAGCAATCCAAGACACCTACAGCAGGGAAGATCCCTCAAGGAACTAACCTGGGAGATGGTCACTACAGACGCCAGCACATCAGGCTGGGGAGGAGTGTGGAACCAAAGATCAATACAGGGCACCTGGTCTGTAAAGGAATCCAGACTTCATATAAACAACTTGGAGCTTCTGGCAGTCTGGAAAACGTTGAGTTTCCAGGACCATCTGAGACAGACGGCGATTCTAGTCAAATCAGACAACACTACAGCCGTAAGTTACCTCTGAAACCAGGGAGGCACAAGAAATGTAGTTCTCAACCATCTGGCCCTGCTGATTTCTTGGGCAGAGACACATCTGAAGGCTCTCAAGGCAACATACCTCTCAGGCCCAAGGAATCTTCTGGCAGACTTCCTCAGCAGACATCAGATTCTTCCAGGAGAATGGTCCCTAAAGAAGGAAGTCTTCAGAGAAATCATAAGTCCTGGGGATGCCAGTGATAGACCTCATGGCTACAGCCAGGAACACTCAGTGCAAGAAATTCCTATCCCATTGGAGGGATAATCAAGCTTTAGCTCAGGTTGCCTTCCAGATAAAATGGACATATCTGCTGGCTTATGTCTTCCCTCCCATTCCACTCAGAGGTCATGTGAAAGATCAGAGAGGATCAGGCAAAGTGCATTCTAACTGCCCCAGACTGGCCAAGAAAACTGGTATGCAGATCTAAGTTATCAGTCCAGCCGCCACTAAAACTCCCAGACCTGTTGTCACAGGGACCGATATGTCATCCGGATCCAGCTTTCACTGTCGTCCAATACAGGTCACTGGTACTTCTGGGAGGCGATTTGCCCCTTTAATAGGCAGGAACAATTATGCAAATGATTGAAGGGGGCGGAGCCTCCCTTCCTACTTAAGCCACCTTCAGGCCAGAGCCACTAGATTGATTTGTTCCTGGGTGCTGTGCACACCATGTAGAGAACATCTATGCATTCAACTGTTATTTTTTTTATTCAAATATGGAATACCACCATTAGGAGGGTGACCATGGCTGTGAATTGCCCTCTTTAAAGTGGCTGGTGCAGCTTCCAGGGATTTTCTGTGGACCTTATGCCCTGAAGAGGGAACAGCTTGAGTTGAGCAGCTTCCCTATTGGGGAATTTACCTCTGGTTTATTCCTTCTTCATCATGGTCACCTAAAGACAGAAGTCCTGCAGGGAAGGTGAGTCACCCATTGAGTGCTGAAGGTCCACTTGTCCCCACAGTGTCCCTTTGCTGGGCTTGTATTTGGGAGTTTGCTTTGCACTCCAGCACTCATAGGGTGTTTTTATTGCATTCAATGTTTTAATGCAGTTTATGTGGTATTCTCTGGGTTTGGAGATTAATAGTGTTTATGTGTTTAATGTATGTTTGGGCACTTTTTAATGTTTTATTAAACTTTATTAAAAATGGTGTTCCGCGCCTTTAAGCGCGGCTTTTCCCGCTTAGACGCTATGGCTCCTTTACTCTCTATGAGATTTCACAGTGTGGGACGTATCTCTGGAACCGCTTGTCACAGCAACTCCAGAGAGGGCTCATTTTAATGCTAAGCTCCTACTCTATCATCCAGTGTGTGTTTTATTAGTGTGGGGTGTTCAGGGGGGCTTGGGGTACTTGTATGGGGAAAACTACATTTCCCATGAGCGCCCGGTTCGCGCTCATTTCTGATTGGCTATCCTGACGGCCGCCATTTTGTGGAGCTCTTCCTCAGCGAGTACACTACGCAGGGACCGAGCCTTCTCTCCCCTCGACAGATTAACCCTTCGCTGGCCAGATAAGTCCAATATTAGGCATTTCTGGGGTGAAACTTTAATCTTCCACACTCTTCCTGGGTGATAGAGTTTAAAGTGGGGTATATTGACGCTGTGAGCATGTCTACTTCACTGGAGCTAGGGGCTAGACCCAAGTCTAAGGAGGATGGGGGGTCTGCTCCCCCCATGGCGTTTTGCTCCTCTTGTCACACTGGGCTATCTAGTGATAATGTGGGGGAGCTATGCCCTAACTGCACTGGTCAAGATAGCAACCCTGGGCTTCCCAGCCATGCTATTGAGCCATCTTGGGTGAGGTAGTTTAAAGCTGCCACTAGGGATCTCAGATCCACTCCAACTCTTTCCCTCTTAGGTACAGGGGGCTTTCCAGGTCTGGCAGACCCCCGCTACAATCAGGACCTCCCTGCCTAAGCCACAGGGTGCTCCTGATGTGTCTGATTCTTCTGAGGAAGAACTCTTGCAGGATTCTGATGCTGAGGAACGCACTGTTATTGAGTCTAACAGGTCCATTGGGGACCCCTATGAATGTGACCCTGAAGTCTCGGCTGAGGGGCTGATTAGAGCTGTACTAAATACGCTCAACCTTCCTCTGACTCAGGAATCCACTTATGATCCTACTGATGTTTTTCAAAAGAAACCATCTAAGCCTGTTTGTTTCCCAACTAACCCTACTCTTGCCCGTCTAGTCTCTGAGGCATGGAAGAATCCTGATAGATCCTCCTCTGTCTCCAAAAAGTTTGCTAAACTGTACCCTTTTCCTGAGACTGAGCTGGCAAAATGGGTTCATCCCCCCAAGGTGGATGCTCCTGTTTCCAGGCTATTCAAGTCTACCGCTTTGGCTGTCTCTGATGCCTCTGCCCTGCAGGATTGGACGGATAAAAAGCTAGAGCTTTCTCTTGTCTATTTTTGCCTCCATTGGCACTGCCATGCGTCCAACCTTTGCAGTGGCGTGGGTTAATAGAGCCATTGCGGCCTGGACTGAACGACTGACTGACGCAGTTCGCCAGGATGCACCAGTATCTGAACAGTTAAAGCTTCTTGCTAATATCTCTGAAGCTCAGAATTATGTTGCTGACGCTGCCTTTGATGCTGTGCGCATGATGGCGAGGGCGTCCACTGCTTCTGTGGTGGCTAGACGTGCCCTTTGGCTGAAAATTTGGTCTGCTGATACAGCCTCTAAGAAAGGGCAAGGAAAGCAAGGCTTTCAGGGGAATTTGCTGTTTGGGTCTGAACTCAAAGAAATGATCAGTGAGGCTACTGGCGGTAAAAGTACTCTTCTACCCTCAGTCTTTAAGAAAAAGTTTCCAGCCAAACGCAATCGGTCCTTTTGTTCCTTTCAGACTGAGACACGCTCCTCGGCCCAAACGGGTCCTCCCGCTACGCGCTCCTCCTCCAAGCCCCAACAGTCCTGGAAGCCCAAAGTGGCCCCCAAGGCCAAGACCTCCAAGACTGCTTCGGCATGACTCGCCGAACCCGGGTCCGCATCCGGCTGTAGGTGGACGTCTCCGCATCTTTCGCCGGACTTGGGAGGAGTCAGTGGCGGACCCATGGGTTCTTCAGGTGGTGTCAGAGGGATACAGGATCCCTTTCTCCTCCCTTCCTCCTTTTCGGTTCCATTTTACTCGTCCTTCTCAGGAACCCACAAAAATACGTCTGTTCGACGCTATTCAGGATCTCTTGGACAAAGAGGTTCTGGAAGTGGTTCCTCAGGAGGACACAGGTTCAGGATTTTATTCCAGCCTGTTTGTGGTGGCCAAAAAGGACGGAGGGGCTCGTCCTATTTTGGATCTAAAAAGATCTCAATGCCTATGTGGTGACTTCCCACTTCCGCCAGGAGTCCCTGCGCTCTGTGATTGCAGCAATGTCTCCAGGGGAGTTCCTTTATCCCTGGACCTTCAGAATGCTTATCTTCACATCCCTATTCATCCAGAGAGCAGGCGGTACCTCAGGATTGCCTGCCACAGGGGACACTTTCAGTTTTCTGCTCTTCCCTTTGGGCTGACTTCAGCTCCTCAGGTCTTTCAGAGAGTGTTGGGCTCCCTGATAGCGGTGCTTCATCAGGACGGGGTCAGGGTGACTCCCTACATGGACGATCTCCTCATCAAAGCTTCTTCGGCGGAGCTTCTTCACCAGCAATTGCAGAAGTGTATTCACACTCTGAACCGCCATGGCTGGATCCTGAATCTGGACAAGTCGGACTTGGTCCCATCTCAGAGGCTTCTGTTCCTGGGTCTCCTGTTCGACACTCGCCAATGCATGGTGTTCCTGCCGGAGGATGTGGCTCATCAGATAGCTGTCAGAGTGGCGGGGATTCTGGAGCTGGTCTTAGTTCCAGTACCGAAGTTGTCGTCTCTGGTGGGGAAGTTCATTTCCACGATCGAAGCGGTACCATTTGCCGTGGCCCACTCCAGGGAACTTCAGAGATTTGTGATCCAGACGTGGAAGAATCATCCAGATCATCAGCATCTGTCAGTCTCTCTACCTCCTCATGTGGAATCGAGTCTGCACTGGTGGTTGGATCTCTCCCATCTCCTGAAAGGGAGATCCTTTCAAGTTCCTTGTTGGACCACGATCACAACGGATGCCGGCCTTCGGGGCTGGGGTGCTGTGTTGGGTCGCTTCAGTGCTCAGGGGAAATGGAGAGAAGAGATTCCTCCAGACCCCATCAATGTTCTGGAACTTCGTGCTGTTCGGCTGGCCCTGAAACACTGGGAATCTCAACTGACCGGTCTTCCGATCAGAGTGGAATCCGACAACGCCACTGCGGTGGCTTACATCAACAGGCAAGGCGGCACAAGAAGCGGCACCGCCTGGTTGGAGGTCAAGGATATCTTGTCTTGGGCAGAAGATCACGTGCCTGTCATCTCTGCAGTTCATATTCCAGGCGTGGACAACGTCATGGCAGACTTCCTGAGTCGTCATACCGTCGACAGCGGAGAATGGGCTCTTCATCCAGAGGTGTTCCTATTGCTCACCCAGAGGTGGGGGATGCCGGAGGTGGACCTGATGGCCTCCAGACACAACAGGAAGGTTCCGGTGTTTTGCTCCCGGTGGAGGGACTCCCTTGCTCTAGCAGTGGATGCCTTGTCGATCCCTTGGGATTTTTCTCTGGCTTACATCTTCCCTCCTCTTCCTCTATTGATCAGAGTCATCCAGAAACTGAAGCGGGAGCGTTGTCCTGTTATCCTGATCGCTCCAAACTGGCCTCGCCAGTCCTGGTATCCGGAGTTGATGGCCATGTCAGTGGCGGATCCGTTCCCACTTCCTGCCCGTCCGGACCTACTTCAGGGATATCTGTGGAAGGAGGATGTTCACTCTCTCCATTTGATGGCATGGTGGTTGAATCCTCGATTCTAGCAAAGAAGGGATTTTCTCCTTCTGTGGTGTCGACTATGCTCAGTGCTCGTAAGCCTGTGTCCTCCAAGATCTATCATCGCATATGGTCAACCTTTGTAGCGTGGTGCTCTGATAAGAAGTTATCCCTTGATTTTCATCTTCCCACTGTCCTGGCCTTCTTGCAGGACGGTGTTGATAAGGGGCTCAGTCTGAGTTCCCTCAAGGTTCAGACTTCTGCCTTGTCTGTGTTTTTCCAGGAAAGGATTGCTATCCTTCCTGATGTGAAAGTTTTCTTCCAGGGTGTGACTCATGTTCGACCTGCCTTCAAGAGTCCTGCTCCCCAGTGGGACCTCAAATTGGTGCTGGGAGTTCTCCAGCGTCCCCCGTTTGAATCCTTGGCTTCCATTCCATTACGTCTCTTGACTTGGAAGATGGCCTTCCTTTTGGCTATTGTTTCAGTTCGCCGGGTAGCAGAGTTACAAGCTCTGTCTTGTAAACCTCCTTACCTGGTGTTCCACAAGGATAAGGCTGTTCTTCGCACTACCAAGGAATTCTTACCCAAGGTTGTGTCCGAGTTTCACATCAATCAGGAGATTGTGGTTCCCTCTTTCTGCCCTAATCCTTCATCTGACAAGGAACGAGATCTCCATTTGTTGGATGTGGTGCGTTGCCTCAAGTTTTATGTTCATCGCACCGAGTCGATCAGGAAGTCTGACGCTCTATTCGTCATTCCTGAGGGGCCTAGGGCAGGGAGACCGGCTTCCAAAGTTACCATTGCCTCTTCGATCAAGGCTACTATCCGTGAAGCCTATAAGTTGCGGAATAAGCATGTTCCCTTCCGGGTGACTGCCCATTCCACCAGATCTATTGGGGCCTCTTGGGCTAACAAGAATCAGGCATCTGCTGATCAACTGTGCAGAGCGGCCACTTGGTCCTCTGTGCACACCTTTTCTAAGCACTATCGAGTTGATGTACTGGCTTCGGCTGATGCCAGTTTTGGAAGGAAGGTCCTGGAGGCAGTTTTGCCTGTGTAGGTCTTCCGCTCTGTGATCCTTAGTGCTTCCTTACTGTTGAGCCCTGTTGGCTCTAGTTCCGTGTGCTGTTAGTTCAGGGATTGTTCCCTTGATTGGTGTCCGTTGACACTTAGTTTGGGCTATGTAATTAACTAGTTCATAGCAGTTTTAGTGACTTGGGCCTTGTTCTGGTCCTTGCATTATTTCCCGCCTCTGGGTCAGCTCAATGTTTGTACATCCCAGAGTACCAGTGACCTGTATTGGACGACAGTGAAAATAGGATTTTAGTCTTACCTGTTAAATCCTTTTCACTTAGTCCATACAGGTCACTGGTCTCCCACCCTGTCAAGGGACCAGACCTGGCTCTCCTGTGGCATTCAGTGGGAGACCTTTGGGGCATGCTCACAGGAGTCTTTCTTCTTGCTTACCTGGGGTCAGTTTTAGGGTCTCAAAATCAATCTAGTGGCTCTGGCCTGAAGGTGGCTTAAGTAGGAAGGGAGGCTCCACCCCCTGCAATCATTTGCATAATTGTTCCTGCCTATTAAAGGGGCGAATCTCCTCCCAGAAGTACCAGTGACCTGTATGGACTAAGTGAAAAGGATTTAACAGGTAAGACTAAAATCCTATTTTCTTGAGCCTAGTGGCCTGGAAGCTGAACGGAGCTCGTTAAGAAATAAAGGTCTATTTGAGGAAGTAACTAATACCATGTTACAGGGTAGAAAACCTTCTTCCTCCTGGATTTATTATATGGTCTGGACTACGTTTTACAACTGGTGCAGTTCCAGGAAGTTTGACAGAAGCAGTATTCTACCTCATACTATTCTGGAATTCTTACAGCAGGGATTTAGCAGAGGTCTGAAGCCTGCATCCCTTAAAGTGCAACTGTCGGCACTTTCAGCTATTTTGGCCTGTTCTTTTGCAGATATGTACCTCATCAAGAGGTATGTCGGCAATATCAAAAATAAAGCCTACTGTTAGGGAAATTATTCCCCCATGGGACCTCAGTATTGTCCTACAACAGATTTGTGCCCATCCATTTTTTTTAACCATTGGATTCGGTATCTTTAAAACATCATACCCTCAAGACCGTGTTCCTCACGGCAATTACATCAGCCAGAAGGGTTGGTTGGAATTACAGGCCCTTCTTTGTAAATCGCCATTCTTAGTTTTTCATCAGGACAGGGTGGTCCTGAGACCTAGAGCCTCTTTTAGAACAAAAGTAGTATCTAGCGTTCATCTTAGTCAGGAGATCATTCTCCCTTTTCCTCCAGATTCAGTTAAATACACAGATTCGAGACTGAAAAATCTGGATTTATACAGATGTCTACAGATAGATCTTCTCAGAACTAAAGAATTTCGTCAGACTGATTCACTGTTTGTTCATTTCGCAGGCAAGTTTAAGGGTACGGCTGCCTCCAAGGCATCCATTGCCCGATGGATCAGAGACTGCATTACCTTAGCCTATCAGTCTCCAGATTTGGAGCCACCACCTACAATTAATGCTCATTCTACCAGGGCGGTAGCCGCCTCCTGGGCTCTGAAGGCTGTGGCTTCACCTGAAGAAATCAATCTGTAAAGCAGCTACATGGACACAGAGGACCACTTTCATAAAACATTACAAATTGGACATTCAGGCATCTCAGAATGCTAACTTTGGCGGGAAAGTGCTACTTGCAGCTAATCCTGCTCAGTAACGTTATCCCACCCTAGAGATACTGCTTTGGTAAGTCTCTCAACGTAGCCGTGGATTGGACACAGAGGAAAAGGTGAAATTTACTCACCGATTTTGTTTTCCTCTGTGTCCTTCCACGACACCCCTCCCTTGGTTATGGTTGGTATTGTATCGTTCCTTTTTGATGTGTATATGTATGACCTATATTGCTCTTACTAACCTACTTCTCGTTCCAGCTTTGACAAAAATATAACTGGGAAAGCAGCACTAAGCGGAGCCTTAAGCAACAAATTGTTGGTCCTACCAGCTGGAGGGCAGAGCCAGATCTCAGCATAGCCGTGGAAGGACACAGAGGAAAACAAAATATCGGTGAGTAAATTTCACCTTTTCACCAACCCATCACCATCTCTGGAATCATACTCACAAAATCTTGTGTTCAGCTCGACATGTGTCAGCTGACAGTTGGGCTTTAGGGGTGTTGTCACTGTCCCCACAATAGTATTTCTGTTTCCATAGCAGGGCAGCTCCTCTGTACAGCTTACAAAGTATGAAACCTACAAGAGAAAAGAGGGTGCCCAATAGTGTTTTTAAAAGTGATAGAATCTGAGACAAGCTATTTCTGTCGCCCAATATAGCTTACAGGTACCATGGGGAGGCGACTACTCCTAGTAGGTTGGAACAATTCAATGAAATTGCAGGGGCGAAGCCTCCCTCTCCTCCTAGCAGGCTACCCAGCCACTCCCCTCCAGTTAAGATTTGTTCCTCGTTCTGGTAGGAAGGTTATGAACAGTTCTGCTTAGTTTTTATTGTTTTTACTTAGATATGGGGTGTCCAAATTCCCCCAATAGGCAGATTACCATTACTGGCTTCCCCTTGGTGGATT
This sequence comes from Rhinophrynus dorsalis, assembly GCA_037306005.1. NCBI lineage: Eukaryota > Metazoa > Chordata > Amphibia > Anura > Rhinophrynidae > Rhinophrynus > Rhinophrynus dorsalis. The sequence continues at coordinate 416,752,630 of CM074722.1, forward strand.
GCCCAGTTTACAGGAGCTGCTTGTGGACCCTTTAAGCCCTGGGAGAGCCATGCAACCTATGTTTCTCCAGAGGGAGTCTCTCTGAGCTGCCTTCTTTACAATGGTAATCTGACGAGAGAAGACCTGCAGAAAGAGTGAGCAGCCCTTTGAGTGCTATGGTCCACTGTCCCTTCTGCACAAGGGTTTAACTGGATTTCTGTGACTCCTGCACCCATGTTGGATATAATTTCTTTACTAATGGTTGCTGATCTGGGATCTTTGCTGCATTATGCCATGTGGTATTTAACCCCTTCCCTGCCAGTATTGGTCAGTTGGGGGTCTTGCATACATATTTTATTTAACTGTTTATGGAATAGTGTTTCCAAATGCTTTTTTCGTTCTGTTCAAAATTTGAATTCCAGGCATGCTTTACTATTTAGCCGCGATGCGCCATTGATCTCTATGGGACAGCTGTTTCTGGGACTTATCTCTGCAACCACTCTGATTACCGAGTTGGGAGATGGCTCATTGTCTCCACTTCCGTAACTATCCGGTGGACATTGTCAATTTCTTGGGGGTCCGGGGGATTCGGTTCTGCTCTTGGTATTGTGTAGAGGAAACTGTCTTGCAGGACGTTTTCTGATTGGTTCCCTGTGTGGTCGCCATTTTGTCTTCCTCTCCATGAGTATCATACGCAGGGCTTGGTCGCCTCAGGTTAACTTTGCTCGCCAGATAAGTGCATTTTAGGCTTCCTGGGGTATAATCTGTAATCTGGGAAACAGTATTTGGGTCTTCCATTACTGTACTGACACTTTTCTCTTGTTAGGATCACAGATCCCCTTGGACATGGAATTAGACCTAGGGCTAAGGACTCAGGGCGTTTCAGTCCCGCCTTCACATACTGTTCCTCATTCAATTCAGAGCTTCCTATGGGATGTTTTGAGCATTTATGCCCCTCATGCTGTGACCCCCACATCTCCACCAGGGCTTTCAAGCCATGATAAAGAACTACATTGGATCAAGGACTTGGTCCTCTATGGCACAGTTTCCTCTATTCAGGGGTTCTTCATTTATGGAGACCCCCTACCTCCAGGTTTGTGGCTCCTGGCATTCCTGGTTTATCTGATTGTTCTTTTGAGGAATCGGATGGGGACGCTAAGGAAGGTTTGTGTACTGAAGAGGTATCATGGTCCCCGTGTTTCCCTGTCAATCTGTGACAGTGTTACCTTTGCATTGGAGGAGGCTGATTGGCCCGCCCAGGATGTTCCTTTTTATACTGGCTCTTGGGCACTTGTCAGTTGCCCTTTTGTGGTGTTCCTGATCCTGCGCCTTGTTGCTGAGTTCCAGTGTCTCCTGTGTACCGACCCGGCTTGTCTGACTCCTCTTCTGATCCTTCTCCGTGATTGCTCTGTTCTCAGGCTGATGTTCCTGCTGCCGTACCTATCTGGTTCCAGTTTTCGCTCCTGTCCGGTGTGCTGTTCCAGTGTTCGTGTTACTCCAGTCTTTCCGGTGACATTCTGAACTGTTTTAGTATCTCGCTGATCCTTTCTCGCTCTTCTAGCTGTAGCCTGAGGTTGCTTTGCCATCCGCTATCTGCTGAACTGTGCTTTCCGAAATGTACCAGATTAACCCTTGCAGTGCCAGTAGTCTCCGGTTACGTGCCTCTTATATTGCTTGCCAAGCCTCTGTTTACCCTTTGAGCCGCTACTCTCTGAGCCTTCAATACACGCCATACTATTCCTTGCAGAGCTCCGGTGTTCGGGGTGCACCGTGACCACACCGGCTGGCGCCGGAAGTCTGTCCGCTCTTGCAGTAGGATTCCGTGCGACACCGGAAGAGTGTCCTGGCTCTGGCTCACATACGCTCAGGGTGTACGTTATCTCCTGCACTTGCCCAGTGCTTCAGCTTAGTAGCTTGTGCAGCAACCGTCTATCTTGGCATCCTAGGGTGTCTTGGCACAATCCAGTTGGCATACGCAGGGTTACTATCTAGTCTCGTTAAGGGTGATTCCTTTCCTATTCTGGTTACTTCAGTATTGGCAGTAGCATTCCTCCTAGCCCACAGTGGTGGTATTGGCTTGGCTCAGTGCAATAGGGGTGCTCCCTGTTTCTACCTAGAGTGATTCAGTGTAGACACTTTACTCCTTTCTCTACATCTAGAGACTGTTATATCCTGGGCGTTGGCCAATCTAAGACTGAGTTACTCCAGTTGCTCCTATTAACCTTTTGGGGTTATTCCCAGTCTATTTGTGTGTGTGTGTGTGTATGTGTGTGTGTGTGTGTGTGTGTGTGTGTGTGTATATATATATATATAATATAATATAATATATATATATATATATTCCTAGCTTGTATTGCACTTACTTTGCCTGTATTTGTCAATACTGTTTTTACCTGTGCTGGCCCCTAGGGGCACTGTTTAACATCCTGATTCAATAAAACTGTTTTTACTTCATACCCTGGTCTGAGTGTCAGAAAACCGTAACAGTACGAAAGGGCATGACCTCAGACGGGAAAGGTGACAGTAATACACAGAACCTCCACTGGAGGATGGATGTTCACGAGCAACGCCTAGACCAATTGGCACTGGCCATGCAAACCTTGCTAGAACGTACGGTACACTTTGATAAACCGAATCAAAATCCAGTGGTCTCCCCAGTTATGACACCGGATAACACTACTGGGCAATTGTTGGCTCCCTCTAGAAGTTTAACGGCGGCGACGCCGTTACCGCTAAGATATGATGGCAAGCCCACACTATGCAGAGGCTTCCTTAACCAACTAGAGATATTCCTAGAACTCAATCCATGCCTTTCCGAATGACCGTAGCAAGGTGGGGTTCATGATATCTCTTAACTGGCAAAGCCCTGGCATGGGCTAATCCTTTATGGGAGCAGGCTAAACCATGTACTCTGAGCTTTAACGAATTTGTCAGACAGTTTCGTAGAGTATTCGAGACACCTGGGCGAGCCACCTCTGCGGACAAAAGACTGATGGTAATACAGATGGGCGATTGTACTGTGGCTGATTACGCAATAGAATTTCGGATTCTAGCTGCAGAGGTGGCATGGAATAATGAGGCACTCCTGGCAGCCTTTGCCCAAGGGCTTTCAGACTCCATTAAGGATGAGATAGCTGCCAGGGAGGTACCTACTGATTTGGATGAGTATATAGATTGTGATACTCATTGATACCCGCATGCACGAGAGGCGCTTGGCAAAAAGGGCGAGTTTCAAGACCCATGGGCACGATAGGTCTCTTAACCCACCCTGTCCTCCCATTCCTCCTGACCAGGTACCTGAAAAAGGGGAGCCTATGCAAATTGGCTTCACTAGACTGTCTAAGGAGGAGAGGGCTTACCGCAAAAGTCAAAGGTTATGCCTATATTGTGGCAAAAGTGGGCACTTAATACACACATGTCCTGTACGTCTGGGAAACGCACGCACCTAGGGTACCTTGGGGGACAGGCCTTAGGTGGTGTACAATAGTCCCCAGATCCTTGTTCCAAGAAACCCACCATACCTGTGAGTTTTCTCCTAGGCGACCAAGCTGTGGAGGTAATAGACCTGGTAGATTCTGGCGCAGCAGGCTATTTCATGGACTGGGCATTTGCTGAAAGACACACAATATTCCTCTGTCTAAGACATTCCGCTAGCCATTGAGGCTATTGATGGCAGACCTCTAGAACCAGCCCTTATCACCATGGAGACTACTCTCCTCACTATGTCTATTGGGGTCCTCCACAAGGAGGAGGTTTGCTTCCAGATTATTCACTCACCCCATCATGCAGTCATTCTGGGGTTCCCTTGGTTGATGCTGCACAATCCCCAGTTTGACTGGCAAACATGTGAAATTAAGTCATGGTCTGATTATTGCACTGGTCACTGTCTATCTCGTCCAGTCAAGATTATGTGTACCTCTCCTTCTGTGCCAGCTGAATACAGCAAGTTCAGCGACGTATTCAGTAAGGGTGAGGCTAGCGCACTGCCACAGCATCGGCCATGTAATTGCGCTATTGATTTGCCCCTGGGAGTGGTGCCACCGAGGGGTAGGACGTACCCATTGTCCTGAGAGGAGACTAGGGCCATGGAGGAGTACATTGAGGATGCTCTCAAACAAGGGATTATTCGTAAATCATCCTCTCCGGCAGGTGCAGGGTTCTTTTTTGTGAAAAAGAAAAGTGGCGAATTACGACCTTGTATTGACTACCGTGGACTCAATAAGCTGATGTCCAAAAATGCGTACCCCATTCTGCTCATCAGAGTTATTTGATAGGTTGAAAGGTTCCTCTATCTTTACGAAACTCTATTTACATGCCGCCTACAACTTAATAAGGATAAGGGCCGGTGATGAGTGGAAGACGGCATTCAATACTAGGTCAGGCCACTATGAATATCTAGTTATGCTATTTGGGTTGTGTAATGCACCTGCCGTATTTCAGGAGTTCATCAACAATATACTCGGATATGTTAGTCTTGTGTAGTTGTATACCTGGACGATATATTAATTCACTCTGCTAATTTAACCCAGCACATCCAGGATGTTTCTGAGGTATTGCTTCGATTGCGCAAGAACAAATTGTTCTGCAAATTAGAAACAAAGCGAATTTCATTGTTCTCAAGTACCCTTCTTGGGTTTTGTTATATCATTAGGATGGCATAGCTATGGACCAAGAGAAGTTAGCTGCAGTCTTACAATGGCCACGACCCAATGGGTTAAAAGCTATCCAAAGGTTCCTGGGCTTTGCCAACTATTACAGAAAGTTTATTCAGAACTTTTCTACCATTACAAAACCTCTCTGACCTTACGCATAAGGGCGCAAATACCTCTCAATGGTCTGATGCAGCTGAGCAGGCCTTCGAGACCCTCCAAAAGGCGTTTGCATCTGCCCCTATGCTATCCCACCCTAGTCCCACCCTGCCTTTTATGCTAGAGGTTGATGCCTCTGAGGTCAGGGTAGGGGCAGTTCTCTCCCAACGCCCCAGGGAAGGGGGTAACCTGAGACCGTGTGTTTTCTTTCCCAAGAAACTTTCTAGTGCCCAAAGCCATTACGAAATTGGTGATAGGGAACTGTTGGTTATCATCTTGGCATTAACCCCTTAAGGACCGGGAAAATCTGATTGTTTTCCCTTAAGGACCGGAGCAATTGTGACTTTTTTGACTGTCTTTGTTCAACCATATTTTCTCTTTAATTCCTTTTGTATACCCATACAGATTATATACTGTTTTTTGTTTTTTTTTTAAGCACAAGTAGGGCTTTCTTTTGATACCACAGTTATATGAATTCCTCATTGTTTAATTTGATTAAAATAGAAAAAGAGGGAAAAAAAAAACAAATTTTTTTTGCTTAGATTTTCCGGCAGGATTTGCATACTATTAGTTAATGACCAAAAATATACCACTAAATATATTCATTTGCTTCTCCTGAATATAAAAATACCCCATATGCCTAGTATTTCAATCCCTTCCTCACATTTACAAGGTAAATATTACAAGATGGATGCCATTATTTCCAACTTGTAATTTCTCAACAATTGGCATGTGAGCATCATAGCTTAGTTGATGGTGCCAGTACCAAAAATGTCCCACAAAGTTATATCTTTCTGAAAACTAGACAACATAAGGTAAATCAGGAAAATTTTGAAGTTTTTTTTATGCAGCTATTTTTCCAGAAAAAAATGTCAAAATTGTGGAAAAAATTGTTTTTTGAAGCTTTCACACTTACATTTCAATATTACTGTTGATTTCAAGCACTAGATAGTTGAAAATTTAAAAATATCCATTGTTTAGTGTTCAGCTCCTTCTTCTGAGTACAGCAATACCCCATATTCATAGGTTGCTCAAGATTTCTGGGAGCTACGGGGCCCAAATTGGAACATGCGTGTTTCCAGTTTCACACTTTGAATTTTCACAGCTTGCATCACTGGTGCCATGTCTCATTTGCGGCTGTGTAACAGTGCTCCACTCTAAGATTTGCCTCCAAAAGTGTATATTTTTGGAAAGTAGACACCCCAGGCTTTCATTTTATGAATGTTTTCAAATTTTTACACCGCCATTTTACCACCAATACCTCGTACATCTTGACGCAAGTTAAAAAAAAAAAAGCGTTTTTCACACTTTGATGTGAATTTCAAGCACATGATAGGTGAAGATTTTAAAAACTGCACTGTTTAGTGTTCAGCTTCTTCTGAGTACGGCAATACCCGATATGTATAGGTTTCTCAAGGTTTAGGGGAGATACAGGACCCAAATTGGAACAAATATTGAATTTTCAGATCTTTCTTATCTGGTGCCATTTCTCATTTGGGGCTATATTCCAGTGCTCCACTTTAAGATTTTCCCCCAAAAGTGTATATTTTTGAAAAGTAGACACCCCCAGCTTTCATTTTAGGTGTGTTTTCAAATTTTTTACACAGCCATTTTACCACCACTCTCTTGTAAATGTGACGTAAGTAAAAAAGCAGCGTTTTTCACACTTAGATTTCAACGTTGATGTGGATTTCAAGCACAGAGTAGGTGAAGATTTGTAAAACTACATTGTTTAGCGTTCGGCTTCTTCTTCTGAGTATGGCAATACCCCATATGCATGGGTTTCTCAAGGTTTGGGGGAGATACGGGACCCAAATTGGAACATGTGCATTTCCAGGTTCACACTTTGAATTTTCACAGTTTGTGTTACTGGTGCCATGTCTCATTTGTCCTGTATAACAGTACTCTTTTTTTTTTTTTTTTTTTTTTTTTTTTTTTTTAAGATTTTCCCCAAAAGTGTATATTTTTGGAAAGTAGATACCCCAGGCTTTCGTTTTAGGTGTGTTTTCAAATTTTGTACACAGCCATTTTACCACTAATCCTGTGAAAACTTGGCGTAAGTGTAAAAAAAAAAAAAAAAATCAGCGTTTTTCACACTTAGACTTCAATGTTGATGTGAATTTCAATTACAGAATAGGTGAAGATTTTATAAACTGGATTGATTACTGTTCGGCTCCTTCTTCTGAGTACAGCAATGCCCCATATGCAACGGTTTGTCAGGGTTTGTGGGAGATAACTGGGCCCAGTTAGAACATGTGAGTTTCCTTTTACAGACATGCCATTTTTACAGCTGGTGCCTTGTCTCATTTCGGACTGTTTGGCAATATTGCAAAGAATTTTACCCCCAAAAGTATATGTTGTAGAAGAGTAGACAACCCTGGCTTTCATTCTCTTTGCATTTTTTCGCTGCCACTGTATCAGCAATCCCTCCCAAAACCTGCAGTAAGGCAGAGAAACACCATTTTTTTCACACTTATTTGTGTTGCTCTGGATTTCAATCAGATTATATTTGCAGATTTTTTAAGTGCTTTACATTAGTGGTGAGTTTCATCGTCTAAGTAAATCAATGCCCCATATGCATAGGTTTGTCAGGGTTTGGAGGAACTACTGGACCCAGTAGGGAACATGTGTGTTTCCATTATCAGAGATGGAAAAAACCATAGAGTGCTTTGCTTTCCATTATATTTTGATAGTGTTAGATCTAAGGAGGGATGTGTTTTGAAAAATAAAAAAAACAGGATATTTCAGGGGGGGAAAAGTGGCCAAATAATAAAATAAAATAAACTTCAGAGCACTACTGCGTTGTGCCTTCATGGTATTGCTTGAAGCAGTCACCCATGCAGAGGCCAGGTTTGGAAGGGCAGTCAGGACAGTAAGTGGAGGTTTCTCTCCATATTCCCTTGCTGTAGCAAACCCTGCAGTGCTTTTGTGGATTTTTCTTTTGGGGGGTTGGGGGATTTTATAAATAAAATGTACTACTCCAGGTTTTGGGGGAATTATTTCTGTTTCCCCTTGAAGCAAAAATTGGGAGATAAGATGGAGCTGATACTGCAGAAAAGTAAGTTTTTAGGGTGGGGTTTGCCAATTTAAAAATCAAAAATGAATTGTAAGCTGCAGTCTGCATCATGTAAATGGCAACCTTTTTGTACCATGCCCTACACTTTCGCATGGTGAGGTACGGCTGCATGAGTTGATCACACAGATCAACTCCCCCCATGTTCTTGTTGTAGTCTTTGATGCAGACTGGCTTTCTTAGTACCCCCCTCCTGCCACGAACAGACACTGCCACAGTTTTGTCCTCATGCATGGTGGACAGCATGTAGACATCTTTTCTGTCCTTGAACTTAACTGCCAGCAGCTTTTGTTGGCATAAAGCTGAGGACATCCTGGTTTTTAAATTTTTTTTTTTTTTTTTCTACCAGTTCTTTGGGCATCTCCCTGCAATTGCGCCTGACAGTGCCACAGGCCACGGTGTCAAAATAAAAGTGACAAAAGGGGGCTAGTGTAATAATTGTCAACATATAAATGATATCCTTTATTTAACAAGGGGTAAATCAGATCCCAAACTATCTCCCCATTTATTCCCAGAGATTCGGGGCACCCAGGATCAAGTTGGCTGTCCTTGCCCTCATAAATTCTAAAAGCCTGGGTGTAGCTTGTGGCACTTTCACACAATTTATAAAATTTTACACCAAATTTGGAACACTTTGAGGGGATGTACTGCTTGAATCCTAACCTGCCTTTGTATTTCATTAGGGATTCATCTACACTAATTTCTTTTTGGGGAATATACACTTGGGCAAATGTTTTCTGTAAATGGGTTATTAGGGGCCGAATTTTGAACAGTCTGTCATACTGGGGGTGTTCTTTTGGGAGGCACAGGGTATTATCACTAAGGTGCATAAATCGCAAAATCATTTCGTATCTAGTCCTGGTCATTGTTTTGGTGAATATAGGGGTATCATATAAATATGGGGTTTTTACTCCAGTACGATCTAGTACTTGGTTTTTTAACTATTGTCATTGTAAGGGCCCAGAATTTCTTAAATTCTAAAAGGTCTGTGGGATGCCATATTTCTTACTTGGAAATGAATTCTGATGGGTTGGCGGCAATATATTGGTCTGCGTATAAATTTGTTTGCGACACAATTTCCCCCAAAACTTCTTCCCCCAAAAATAAATAAAAAAACTGAACATGGGTAAATCCTGCCACATCCACTTGAATTCCTGGGTTGCCTGTGAATTCAGGAATTTGTGGGCATAAATTGGCTGGTGATACCCATTCATCAGCAGGAGTGGCAGTACTTGTGGCAGGTCTTCAGGCAGTTCTTGGGGCTGTTGAGGCAGTGCGTCTTTTTTTCACAGAAGGCCCTGCGTCATCACTACTAGAGCTCTCACTCTAAGAAAACTGAGTGACGTCAAAGTCTGACGCTGTGTCTGTGGCTTCAGAGTCAGACGCCAAATAGGAATACGCCTCTTCTAACGTATACCTCTGCATCTTATACACCTACTCTAAACTAAATAAATGACTAACTTCTGTAACTAACTATACCTAAACTTAAATCTATCCCTAAGCCTTACCCTAACACACGTAGTCCCTGAACCTACCCAACCCAACTACCTAGCTAAACTAACTTATAATATAGAACAATTTTTTAAATAAAATAAACTTTTTTTTTTACTGTCGTCCAATACAGGTCACTGGTACGATGGGAGGCGATCCGCCCCTTTAATAGGCAGGAACATTCATTCAAATGTATGCAGGGGGTGGAGCCTCCCCTCCTACTTAAGCTGCCTTCAGGCCAGAGCGAAGCTAGATTGATTTGTTCCTGTGTGCTGTGCACACCAGGTGGAGAACATCTCTCATTCAACTTTAGTTTTTTGTTTTCCTTCAAATATGGAATACCACCATTAGGCGGGTGACCATGGATGTGAATTGCCCTCTCCAAAGTGGCTAGTGCAGCTTCCAGGGATTTTCTGGTGGACCTTATGAAGAGGGAACATCTTGTGTCAAGTAGCTTCCCTGCTGGGGAATTTTCCTCTGGTTAATTCCCTTTTAACATGGTTACCTGAAGACAGAAGTCCTGCAGAAAGGTGAGCCACCCTTTGAGTGCTGAAGGTCCACTTGTCCCACAGTGTTCCTTCTTTGGGCATGTATTTGGGGGTTCTCATTATGCACTCCAGCACTCATAGGGTGTTTTTATTTCTTTTGCTTGTATTTATGCAATGTCTGTGGTATTCCCTGAGTTTTGGAACTTTGGGTTGTTCTCTCATGTTTTACATGTACTAGAAGTGTGTTTGAACTTTTTCTTTCAAGTATACTTTATTAATATTTAATGTTCCGCGCCTTTAAGCGCGCTTTTACCCGTATAGACGCCATTGCTCCTTTACTCTCTATGGGTTTATACAGTGTGGGACGTATCTCTGGAACCGCTTGTCACAGCAACTTCAGAGAGGGCTCATTTTGTTGGTCTTCCCCTGCTCTATCATTCGGTAGCTAGATTCGGTGTGTTGGGAGTCTGGGGGGGGGCTTCGGGCACTGTTTTGGGGTACTTCTGAGAGTACAATTCCCATGAGAGCCTATTTCGCGCTCGTTTTCTGATTGGCTACCGTCGCAGCAGCCATTTTGTGGTGTTTTTCTCAGCGAGTATACTACGCAGGGACCGATCCTTCTCTCCTCTCAGCAGATTAACCCTTCGCTGGCCAGATAAGTCCGATTTTAGGCATTTCTGGGGTGAAACTTTAATCTTTCACACATTAACTGGGTGATTTTTCTTAGTGGAGTATATCTGACGCTGTGAGCATGTCTACTCCACTGGAGTCAGGGGCTAGACCCAAGACCAAAGAGGCTGGGGTGACCATTTTCCCCATTTTGTTTTGCTCCTCTTGTCACTCTGGGCTGCCTAGAGAATTTTCAGGTCATTTATGCCCAAAATGTGCAGGAAGTCAGGATAGCAACCCTGGGCTTCCCAGCCATGCTATTGAGCCAACTTGGGTAAAAGAGTTTAAAGCTGCCACTAGGGATCTCAGATCCACTCTTCAACTCTTTCCCTCTCAGGTTCAGGGGGCTCTGCAAGTCTGGCAGACCCCCTCCACAATCAGGACCTCCCTGCCTAAGCCACAGGGGGCTCCTGATGTGTCGGATTCTTCTGAGGAAGAACTTTTGCAGGATTCTGATGCTGAGGAAGGCACTGTTATAGAATCTAATAGGTCCATTGGTGACCCTTATGAATGTGACCCTGAAGTTTCGGCTGAGGGTTTGATCAGAGCTGTGTTAACTACGCTCAACCTTCCTCTGACTCAGGAATCTACTCATGATCCAACTGATGTTTTCCAAAAACCGTCTAAAGCTGTGGTTTGTTTTCCTAATAACCCTACTCTTGCCCGTTTAGTCTCTGATGCGTGGAGGAATCCTGAAAAATCCTCTTCTGTGTCCAAAAACTTTGCTAAACTTTATCCTTTTCCTGAGGCTGAACTGGCAAAATGGGTTGATCCTCCTAAAGTGGATGCTCCTATTTCTCGGTTATCCAAATCTACTGCCTTAGCTGTGTCAGATGCTTCGGCCCTGCAGGATTGGACAGACAAAAAAGATTTTCCTTAAATCCATTTTTGCCTCTGTTGGCACTGTCATGCGTCCAACCTTTGCAGTGGCGTGGGTTAATAGGGCCATTGCGGCCTGGACTGAAATGGCTGAGGCGGTTCGCCAGGATGAACCAGTGTCTGAGCAGTTACAGCTTCTTGCTAATACATTAGAAGCTCAAAATTATGTTTCTGACGCTGCTTTTGATGCTGTGCGCATGAGGGCGAGGGCCTCTACTTCCTCTGTAGTAGCTAGACGTGCTCTTTGGTTGAAAATTTGGTCTGCTGACACTGCCTCTAAGAAAGCCTTGCTTTCTTTGCCTTTTCAGGGGTCCTTGCTGTTTGGATCTGAACTTAAGGAGATGATTAGCGAGGCCACTGGTGGCAAAAGTACTCTTCTGCCATCGGTATTCAAGAAGAAGTTTCCAGCCAAACGCAATCGGTCCTTTCGTTCTTTCCAAACTGAGACACGCTCCATGTCCCAGACGGGTCCGTCCTCCACACGCTCCTCCTCCAAGCCCAAACAGTCCTGGAAGCCCAAAGTTGCCCCCAAGGCCAAGACCTCCAAGACTGCTTTGGCGTGACTCGCCGAACCCGGGTCCACATCCGGCTGTAGGTGGACGTCTCCACATCTTTCGCCGGGTTTAGGAGGTGTTAGTGGCGGACCCTTGGGTTGTTCAGGTGGTATCAGAGGGATACAGGATCCCTTTCTCTTCTCTCCCTGTTCGGTTCCATTTTACTCGTCCTTCTCAGGAGCCTACAAAAAGACGTCTGTTCGACGCTATTCAGGATCTTTTTTGACAAAGAGGTCCTGGAACTGGTTCCACCAGAGGACACGGGTTCAGGATTCTATTCCAACCTGTTCGTTGTGGCCAAAAAGGACGGAGGTGCTCGTCCTATTTTGGATCTCAAGGATCTCAATTCCTTTGTTGTGAGGTCCCACTTTTGTCAGGAATCTCTGCGTTCTGTGATAGCAGCAATGTCTCCAGGGGAGTTCCTTGCCTCCCTGGACCTTCAGGATGCATATAGTCTGCTCTCTGGATGAATAGGGATATGAAGGTATCTCAGATTTGCCTGTCACAAAGGCCACTTTCAGTTTTCAGCTCTTCCCTTTGGTCTGACTTCAGCTCCTCTGGTCTTTCAGAGGGTATTGGGAGCTTTGATAGCTGTGCTTCATCGAGATGGAGTCAGGGTGACTCCTTACATGGACGATCTGCTCCTGAAAGCCTCGTCTGCGGAGATCCTTCACCAGCAGCTGCAGTTGTGCATACAGACACTCAATCGCCACGGATGGATTGTGAATCTGGACAAGTCAGACTTGGTTCCATCTCAACAGCTCCTCTTCCTGGGTCTCCTGTTCGACACTCAGCAGTGCATGGTGCTTTTACCGGAGGAAGTGGCTCATCAGATTGCTATCCGGGTGGCCAGGATCCTGGAACTGGACAGGGTTCCAGTACCAAAGTTGTCCTCTCTGGTGGGGAAGTTCATTTCCACGATAGAGGCGGTGCCTTTTGCCATGGCACACACCCGGGAACTTCAGAGGTTTGTGATCCAGACTTGCAGATCTCATCCAGATCATCAGCATCTCTCCGTATCTCTGCCCCCTCATGTCGAGCTGAGCCTAGAGTGGTGGCTGGACCTGTCTCATCTCCTGAAAGGGAGGTCCTTTCGGGTTCCTTATTGGACCACAGTCACGACGGATGCCAGCCTTCGGGGATGGGGGGCAGTACTGGGTCGTTTCAGTGCTCAGGGGAAATGGGGACTGGAAGAATCTTTCCATCAATGTTCTGGTACTTCGTGCCATCTTTCTTGCCCTGAGACACTGGGAATCTCAGCTGGAAGGTTGTCCAGTCAGAGTGGAGTCCGACAACGCCACCGCCGTGGCTTACATCAACAGACAAGGCGGCATAAAAAGTCTCACCACTTGGTTAGAGGTCAAGGCCATTTTATCTTGGGCAGAAGCTCATGTGCCAGTCATCTCAGCGGTACACATTCCAGGCGTAGACAACGTCATGGCAGATTTTCTCAGTCGTCACACAGTCGACAGCGGAGAATGGGCGCTTCATCCAGAAGTGTTTCACCTTCTCACCCAGATGTGGGGGGTGCCAGTATTTTGCTCCCGGTGGAGGGACCCTCTTGCTCTGGCAGTGGATGCTTTGTCAATCCCTTGGACGTTTCCTCTGGCTTACATCTTCCCTCCTCTTCCTCTGTTGATCCGAGTCATCCAGAAGCTGAAGGTGGAGCGTTGTCCTGTCATCCTGATCACTCTAAATTGGCCTCGTCAGTCCTGGTATCCGAACTGCTAGCCATGTCTGTGACGGATCCTGTCCCGCTTCCTGCCTGTCCAGATCTACTTCAGTGATATCTGTGGAAGGAGGATGTTCAGCATCTCCATTTTGATGGCTTGGAGGTTGAATCCTCAATTCTAATGAAAGGGTTTTCCTCTTTAGTGGTGTCCACGATGCTTAGAGCTCGTAAGCCTGTGTCTTCCAAGATCTATCATCGCATATGGTCCACCTTTGTAGCATGGTGTACTGATAAGGATCTGTCTCTAGATTTCCATCTTCCCACAGTCCTAGCCTTTTTACAGGATGGGGTTGAGAAGGGACTCAGCCTGACTTCTCTCAAGGTTCAGACTTCTGCTCTGTCTGTGTTTTTCCAGGAAAGAATTGGTATTCTTCCTGATGTTAAGGTTTTCTTCCAATGCGTGGCTCATGTTCGGCCTGCCTTCAAGAGTCCTACTCCCCAGTGGGACCTCAATTTGGTGCTGGGGGTTCTCCAGAGCCCCCCGTTTGAATCCTTGGCTTCTATTCCTTTGCGTCTCTTGACCTGGAAGATGGCTTTTTTTTTGGCTATTGTCTCAGTTTGCCGGGTAGCAGAGTTACAAGCTCTGTCTTGTAAACCTCCTTACTTGGTGTTTCACAAGGATAAGGCAGTGCTTCGCACTTCCAAGGAGTGTTTACCCAAGGTTGTCTCCGAATTTCACATCAATCAGGAGACTGTGGTTCCCTCTTTCTGCCCTAACCCTTCCTCTGACAAGTAAAGAGATCTCCATTTGTTGGATGTTGTGCGTTGTCTTAAATTTTATGTTCACCGCACTGAGTCTATCAGGAAGTCTGACGCCTTGTTCGTCATTCCTGGGGCCTAGGGCAGGGAGACCGGCATCCAAGGTAACTATTGCCTCTTGGATAAAATCTACCTTTCGTGAAGCCTACAAACTGCGGAATAAGCATGTCCCCTTCAGGGTTACTGCTCATTCCACCAGATCAATTGGGGCCTATAAGAATCAGGCGTCTTCTGATCAGCTGTGCAGAGCGGCCACTTGGTCCTCTGTGCACACATTCTCGAAGCACTATCAAGTTGATGTACTGGCCTTGGCTGATGCCAGCTTTGGGAGAAAGGTCCTGGAGGCAGTCTTGCCTGTTTAGGACTTTCTACTCTGTGGTTCTTAGTGCTTCTTTGCTGTTGAGCCCTGTTGGCTCTAGTTCAGTGTGCTGTTAGTTCGGGGGTTTGTTTCTACCCCTGGTTGGTGTCAGTTGACACTCCTGTTGTTGGGCTCTATGATTTATTGGTTCATAGCAGTTCTAAGTGACTTGGGCCTTGCGCCTGGTCCTTGCCTTACTTCCCGCCTCAGGGACAGCTCAATGTTTGTACATCCCATTGTACCAGTGACCTGTATTGGACGACAGTGAAAATAGGATTTTAGTCTTACCTGTTAAATCCTTTTCACTTAGTCCATACAGGTCACTAGTCTCCCACCCTGTCAAGGGACCAAGCTTGGCTCTCCTGTGGCATTCAGTGGGGGACCTTCAGGGCATGCTCACAGGAGTCTTCCTTTTCTTTTTACCTCTGGTCATATTACTGTCTCAAATCTATCTAGCTTGGCTCTGGCCTGAAGGCAGCTTAAGTAGGAGGGGAGGCTCCACCCCCTGCATACATTTAGATGAATGTTCCTGCCTATTAAAGGGGCGGATCGCCTCCCATTGTACCAGTGACCTGTATGGACTAAGTGAAAAGGATTTAACAGGTAAGACTAAAATCCTATTTTTTTTTTATTATTTTTTTTTCCCCTACGCTACCCCTAAATCTAAACCTTACCCTAACCCACGTATACCCTGAACCTACCTAACCCAAGTGCACTACCTATCTAAACTATATATATATTTTTTTTTTTTTTTTTTTTCCCTAAATCTAACCCTAAACCTTTCCCTAACACACGTCTACACTAAACCTACCCACCTACCTACGTAAACTATAGCGTTAAATCAATTTTTATTAAAAAAAAAAAAAAAATTAAAAAAATACAAGGGGGATGAAGGTGTCCCACAGATCAGCAAACACTGATCTGCAGCAAATTGATCACTCCAAGAGTGATCAGATGGGGGGGAACGTATTGATCACTGCAAACCAGTGATGAAATGGTTAATTTTATCTTTTTTTTTTTTTTCCACGCAGGAACGATCTGGCCCCACTGGAACACGATCTGGCACTGTCTCTCTCCACCTCAGCAGTGTGCAAGATGGAGGGAGGCAGAGATGTATGACAGGGACAGTATTTACAAATACCGTCCCTGTCATTCAGGATTTGCAACATGGGATTCGCTCATCAAGCGAATCGCATGTTGCAACAAAGTTTCTATTGGTTGTTACTAAGTGTCCCGGTACCGGGACACTTAGTAACAAGCAGCCCACGCTCCATCGCTCCGTGCGGCCGCACCGTCATGGGTCCTTAATGTGTTAAAAGAATGGCGACATCTTCTGGAAGGCACAAGAACCCCAGTCTTAATCCCCACTGACCATAAAAACTTGATATACCTATCTGAGGCCAAAAGACTGTCATCTCGCCAGGCTCGTTGGGCTCTTTGTCCAAATTTAACTTCATAGTCTCATACTTGCCTGGGTCCAAGAATATTAGGTCACATGCTCTTTCCAGACAATTTTGCACAGACATTGAGAGGGATGAAGCCCCGGTTCCCATAATTCAGCCAGATAGGATTCTGGCTACTATTCGTACCAGCATCACTTCGCCACTGGGAGAGCAAATCTTGGCTTCACAAGCTCGGGCACCTCCTGAAACCCCAGTTGGCAAGTGCTTTGTGAACGAGCCTTTCCGTACCCGGTTACTCAAGACCTATCACTCATCTAAGGCAGCAGGGATCAGTTGGCATGGTCATTGTCACGATCATTCTGGTGGCCTTCCCTGAAAGCTGACTGCTCTGCATTTACTGCTGCTTGTGCCACCTGTGCCCGTGCCAAAACTCCCAGACATCTCCCTGTGGGGCTGCTCCAACCAGTGTCTAATGGTGATCATCCTTGGTCACACATATCTATGATTTCATGGGAGAGCTGCCAATATCCAAGGGCTATACGTTTATCCTGATGGTGGTAGATAGGTTCTCTAAAATGTCTCATTTCGTGCCCCTCTCTGGCCTTCTTTCGGCCCAGGAATTGGCAGTGATTTTTGCCAGGGAAGTATTTCTCTTGCACGGGGTTCCCAGAGTGATAGTGTCGGACCGGGGGAGTCAATTCGTGTCGAGATTCTGGAGGGCATTCTGTGACCAGATGGACATTCAATTGTCATTTTCCTCCGCCTACCATCCCGAGACCAACAGGGCCGCTGAGCGTGCCAATCAAGGGCTGGAGCAGTTTTTACTCTGCTTTGTGACTGATCATCATGATAACTGGGCCGACCTGTTGCCGTGGGCGGAGTTCGCCAGGAACTGTGCGGTTAATTCATCGTCTGGCAGCTCTCCATTCCTGGTTAATTATGGGTTCCAACCCTGTCTACTCCCAGACTCATTTCAGTCCCAACAGATTCCAGCTCTTGATGAGCACATGGAGCAGCTCCGCTCCACTTGGGCACAGGTACAATGGTCCCTCAGTCAGTCCTTCCACAGACATCAGCGGCATGCTAATAGCAGACGGCTGCCAGCGGTTTCCTTCCAGGTTGGGGACAGGGTATGGCTTTCCTCCAGGAATCTTAACCTGCAAGTGCCTTCGAACAAACTGGCTCCCTGGTTCATTGGCCATTTAAGATTATTCGCAAAGTCAATCCTGTGGCATACGCATTGGAGCTTCCTAATACTATGTGTATTCACAATGTGTTCCACGTGTCACTATTGAAGCCCTTGGTTTGCAACCGCTATACTACCACTCCGGTGGTTCCTGGGCCGGTGGATGTGCAGGGCCAAGAGGAATACGAAGTTAAGAGCATTATTGACTCCAGGCAAGTTGCAATATTTGGTCCACTGGAAAGGGTATGGGCCTGAGGAGCGCTCTTGGGTTGACCACAAGGACCTTCATGCTCCACGATTACTGCGCAACTTTCATTCTAAATATTCTCAGAAACCGAGACCCTCTGTCAGGGGAGGGGGTCTTTGAGAAGGGGGTACTATCACGGTTCCCGTGTTTCCATGTCAATTTGTGACAGTGTTACCTTTGCATTGGAGGAGGCTGATTGGCCCGCCCAGGATGTTCCTTTTTATACTGGCTCTTGGGCACTTGTCAGTTGCCCTTTTGTGGTGTTCCTGATCCTGCGCCTTGTTGCTCAGTTCCAGTGTCTCCTGTGTACCGACCCGGCTTGTCTGACTCCTCTTTTGATCCTGCTCGGTGATTAGCCCGGTTCTGGCTGACGATCTTGCTCCGTTCTCAGGCTGATGTTCCTGCTGCTGTACCTATCCGGTTCCGGTTGTCGCTCCTGTCCGGTGTGCTGTTCCAGTGTTTGTGTTACTCCAGTCTTTCCGGCGACATTCTGAACTGTTTTAGTATCTCGCTGATCCTTTCTCGCTCTTCTAGCTGTAGCCTGAGGTTGCTTTGCCATCTGCTGAGCTGTGCTCTCCTAAATGTACCAGATTAACCCGTGCAGTGCCAGTAGTCTCCTGTTACGTGCCTCTTATATTGCTTGCCAAGCCTCTGTTTACCCTTTGAGCCGCTACTCTCTGAGCCTTCAATACACGCCATACTATTCCTTGCAGAGCTCCGCCTGTCCGGTGTTCGGGGTGCACCGTGACCACGCCGGCTGGCGCCGGTAGTCTGTCCGCTCTTGCAGTAGCATTCCGTGCGACACCGGAAGGGTGTCCTGGCTCTGGCTCACATACGCTCAGGGTGTACGTTATCTCCTACACTTCCCAGTGCTTTAGCTTAGTAGCTTGTGCAGCAACCGTCTATCTTGGCATCCTAGGGTGTCTTGGCACAATCCAGTTGGCATACGCAGGGTTACTATCTAGTCTCGTTAAGGGCGATTCCTATTCTGGTTACTTCAGTATTGGCAGTAGCAGTCCTCCTAGCCCACGGTGGTGGTATTGGCTTGGCTCAGTGCAATAGTGGTGCTCCCTGTTTCTACCTAGAGTGATTCAGTGTAGACACTTTACTCCTTTCTCTACATCTAGAGACTGTTATATCCTGGGCGTTGGCCAATCTAAGGCTGAGTTACTCCAGTTTCTCCTGTTAACCCTTTGGGGTTATTCCCAGTCTATATGTGTGTGTGTATATAATATATATATTTCAAGTATTCACCAATACCAATTACCAATACCTTTTTTTTTTTTTTTTTTGCCGTCATTTGCCAGTTTTCCAAGTACCTAAAGCATATAGGTACTTAGAAAACTGGCAAATTACCTCAAAAAAAAGGTATCGGTAATTGGTATCGGTGAGTACTTGAAAAAAGTATCGGTACTTGTACTCGGTCTTAAAAAATCGGTATCGGTTCATCTCTAATTTTCTCTACTCCTGTAGAGCAACAGGCTACTTCTGATGTCTTTCTAAAGCCTAACGTTGAGCACTGTTTTTCCGCCTAATCCCACTCTGGATCAGATTATCGTGGAAGAGTCTTGATAAGCGTCTTTCTCTGTCAAAAAGGTTCTCTATACTTTATACCTTTTTTTCTAAAGCTGCCTTGACTCGAACGCATTTCTGCCTCAAGCTCCTAAATGTACCCCTCAGGCAAAAAGTCTTTCGTCCCCAACAAGGCAAAACGTTTACGGCGAACCTGGTGGCGCCTCAGGCCCGGTTTCCACACCCAAGCAGCAATTAAGCTCGAAACACAGCTCCACCAAACCTTTGGTATGACTCTCCAAACCCTGGTCCGTGACCAGTGTGTGTGTGTGGGGGGTTGTCTCAATCACTTTGATTGGATAGGATCTGTTGGAGATCAGTGGGTATTACAGGTGGCTTCAGAAGATTACAGGATTCCCTTGAAATCCCTGACCCCTTCAGATTCTTTTTTTCTCACTCCCCTCAGGAACCGAAAAAGCTTGGGCTCCTCAATGGGGTAGGCCAGTCTCTCTTGGACAAGGAAGTTCTGGCACCAGTCCCCCAACAGGAGAGGTTTCGTCTTTTATTCCAGCCTTTTTCTTTCCCAAGAAGGATGTTGGCCGCTGCCCGATCCTGGACCTAAAGGCCCTCAGGTTCGTGGTCAAGAACCACTACAAGATGGAGTTCTTATGCTCAGTCATTGCAGCAATGTGTCCAGGGGGATTTATGGCATCCTTGGATCTTCAGGATGCCTGTCTGCACATCCCTGTGCATCCGGAAAGTCAACAGTACCTCAGGTTTGTCTGCATACTGGGCCACTTCCAGTTCATTGCTCTCCTCTTCGGGCTGACAACAGCTCTTCAGGTGTTCGGTCGAGTTCTGGGTTCATTGATTGCCTTCCTGCACACCAAGGGGATTCTGGTAATGCCTTACGTGGATGACCTTTTCAAGACACCATCCAGGGACCTCCTGGATTGCCAAGTCCAAGACTGCACACAGATCCTCCTCCAACACTGTTGTATTCTAAATAGGGAGAAGTTGGCCCCTGTGCCCTCACAGGACCTGGTGTTCCTCAGTCTCTGCTTTGATACTCAGAGTATGGTCTACCTGATGGAAGACAACTCAAAACTGCTGTCCTGCAAGGTCTTAAGTCCTGTCTTGGATGTCGGCTCCAGCGAGTAAGTCATCCTCCCTGGTGGTGAAGATCTCCACCATGGAAGCAGTCCTGTTTGCCATTGCTCATGCCAGAGAACTTCAGAAGTTTGTGATCCATGTTTGCAGAGGGAACACTGATCCTCTGGCTCTACTCAATCTGGCAAAAGGGAGGCAATATGTGATTCCATACTGGGCAACAGTTGCCAGTCTGCATGGTTGGAGCAGTCTTGGATCACCCAAGTGTTCAGGGCCGCTAGTCAGGAGTCCCATGCTCTGACTTATTGGACCTTCCATCTGATGGGGAGTCCAATCTGACAACACCATGGCTTACATCAACAAGGAAGGAGGCACCAGACTTCCCGCTGCTTTGTTAGAGGTCAAGGGTATTTGAACCTGGGCAGAAGATCATTTACCTGCTATCTCTGCAGTACACATCTAAGGCATAGAAAACATCCTAGCAGACTTCCTCAACACATGGTAGACCCGTGAGAGTGGAATCTTCACCCAGAAGTGTTTAATCTCCTGGTTCAGTTGTGGGGTCTTCCCATGATTGAACCTTCTGCTGTCCCTGGTAGCCATCAGGTCTAATGTGTTGCTCACACTGGAGGGATCCCCTAGCGTTTGCAGTGGATCCTCTGTCAATTCCATGGGTATTTCATCTGGCATACAGCTTTCTTCCTCTTTCCTACTCTGGGTGCGGCGGAAGATTTGGATGGATGGGAGTCCCACCATCCTGCTTGCTCCATATTGGAACAGACGGCCTTGGTTTCCAGAACTACTAGCTCTATCTGTCCAGGCTTTACTGCCATGCAGTCAAGATCTCCTTCGTCAGGTGTACCTCTGGAAGGATTATGTGGACCATCTGGCTCTGACGGCATGGTGTTGAGGCCTCCATCTTGACGAAGAAACGCTACTCTCCAGAGGTGGTATCCACTATGATTAAGGCTAGGAAAACAGTTTGTTCGATCTTTCTTGCCTGGTGTCCTCAGGACAGGATAAAGTAAAAAGGACAGAATAGTTGGAAGGTGTGAACAAGGGCCTTAGCCTTAGTTCCTTGACAGTTCAGACCTCTTTCAGAGATGCATTGCCACCTTACCTGATGTCAAGGTCTTCTTTCAGTGTGTCACACATGTCTTCCCTTCTTATAAGGCTCCTACTCCTCAGTGGGACCTTAACCTTGGTTTGGGAGTTTTGCAGCGGCCTCCTTTTGAGTCCTTGGCTACCATTCACATGCTTCAGTCCGCAGAGTGGCTGAGTTGCAGGCTTTGTCCTGCTAGCCGCCTTTCCTGGTGTTTCACAAGATTAAGGCTGTTCGCCATACCTCCCAGGACTTTCTTACTAAGGTGGTCTGAGTTCCACATCAATCAGGAGGGGGAATTTCTACTTGTTAGATGTGGTGTGCTGCCTTCTATGTGCACCGTGCTGAGTCTGTCCTTCAGATTGATGCACTTTTTGTCATCCCTGAGGTTCCCAGGGCTGGTAAGGCGGCATCCAAGGTGTCTATTGCCTCTTTGAAATACCATTCGAAAGACTTACGAACTCTGGGAGAATCTTGTTCCCTTTCACATCACAACACATTCCACTAGGTCTTCTGCACCCTCTTGGGCCTGCAAGAATCAGTCCTCCGCTGATCAGTTGTGCAAAGTGACCACACTTTCACTGTCCTCCAATACAGGTTACTGGTAACTCTGGGAGGCGATCCACCCCTTTAAGTAGGCAGGAAAATTTCTCCAAATGTATGCAGGGGGCGGAGCCTCCCCTCCCTCCTCAGCTGCTTCCCAGTCAGCTAACACCAGAATGATTTGTTCCTGGGTGTGTACGCACCAGGTGGAGAACATCTCTTCAGTTTTAGTCTTTTTATTGTGTTCTGTCAAATATGGAATACCACCATTAGGCAGGTTACCATGACTGACAAATGCCCTCTCCAAAGTGGCTAGCTCAGTGTCCAGGGATTTTTGGTGGACCTTATGCCCTGATAGGGGAACAACTTGGTTTCAAGTACTTCCCTGGGGGATTATCCACTGAGGTAATCCTTTCTTTGCATGGTGACCTGAAGACAGAAGACCTGCAGAAAGGTGAGCCACCCTTTGAGTGCTGAAGGTCCACGTGTCCCTTAACTGGGCTTGTATTTGGGATTTCTCATTGCGCACTCCGGCACTCATTGGGTGTTTATGTATGTCATTGTGTATATATGTGTGTGAGTTTTGGAGCAGTTTTGTGGCACTTTAACCCTTTATCTGCTGGGTTGACTGTGTTTTGGGGGTTTGGTTACTTTCTTTATTGGTCAGTGTTTTCTCCTCATGTATACCCGATTACTATGTGTTTTTAACCTTTTCTTTATTGGGGTTAATGTTCTGTAATTTTATGTTCCGCACCTTTAAGGCACGCTTTTACCGCATAGCCGCCATTGCTCCTTTACTCTCTATGGGCTTACACTGTGTGGGACGCATCTCTGGAACCGCTTCACATAGCGACTTCAGAGTGGGCTCCTTTTGATTGTCTTCCCTTGCTCTTTCATCCGGTTTCATGTTCAAGTGTGTTGGGGGGGGCTTCGGGCACTGTTTTGGGGTACTTTTTGAGAACTACATTTCCCATGAGTACTCGTTTTGCGCCTCTTTTCCTATTGGCTCCCATCGCGGCAGCCATTTTGTGAGTTATTCTCATTGAGTATACTACGCAGGGACCAGACTCTCTCGCTCTCCTCCATTGATTAACCCTTCGCTTGCCAGATTAGTTTTAACGTTTCTGGGGTGAATCTTTAATCTTTCACACTTAAATTGGGTGTTTCTTAACAGCGGGTTATTTTTGACTCTGAGTATTTCTACACGGCTGGAGCTTGGGACTAGACCTAAGACTAAGGAGGCTGGGGTATCAGTATCCCCCATTGCGTATTGCTCCTCCTGTCATTTCAGGGCTGCCTAGGGAATTCTCTGGTCATTTATGCCCAGCATGCTCAGAAGGTCCTGACAGCAACCCAGGGCCTTCCAGCCATGCTATAGAGCCAGCTTGGGTTAAAAAGTTTAAGGCTGCAACCAGGGACCTTAAGTCCACTCCAACTCTTTCCCTCTCAGGTACAGGGAGCACTGCAGTTATGGCAGGCTTCCTCTACTATCAGGACCTCCCTGCCTAAACCACAGGGGGCACCTGATGTCTGATTCTTCTGAGGAAGAATTGTTGCAAGATTCTGATGAGGCTGGTACAGTTATTGAGTCTTCCAGATCTGGAGACCCCTTTGAATGTGACACTGAACTCTCTGCTGAGGGCTTAATTAGAGCCGTTCTGACCACTCAACCTTCCCTTGAGTCAAGAGGTTCCCTCTGACCCAACTGATTTTCAGAAACCGGCAAAGGCTGTTACTTCCCTCCTAATCCTACCCTTGACCGTCTGGTTTCTGATGCTTGGAAAAATCCTGACAAGTCCTCTTCAGTCTCAAAAGTTTGCCAAACTTTATCCCTTTACTGAGGCTGAACTGGCTAAATGGGTTCCACCTCCCAAGGTGGATGCTCCTGTTTCTAGACTGTCTAAATCGACTGCTTTACCTGTATCTGATGCTTCTGCTTTACAGGATTGCACGGACAAAAAGTTGAGGTTTGCCTCAAGTCTGTTTTTGCCTCTATTGGCACTGCTATGCGACCGGCTTTTGCTGTGGCATGGGTTAACCGGACCATTGCGGTCTGGACTGAGCAACTCACCACAGCGGTCCGTCAGGATGCGCCAGTTTCAGAGCAGTTGCGTTTGCTTGCTAAAATCTGAGGCTCTGAACTCTGTTTCTGATGCTGCCTTTGATGCTGTCCGCATGATGGCGAGGGCCTCCGCCTCTTCTGTGGTGGCCAGGCGTGCACTTTGGCTTAAGATTTGATCTGCTGACATTGCGTCTAAGATTTTGCTTTATTTGCCTTTCCAGGGTACTTCCTTGTTTGGTTCTGAGCTCAAGGAACTAATTAGCGAGGCTACTGGGGGTAAGAGTACCCTTCTGTCCTTGGTCTTTAAAAAGAAGTTGCCGGCTAAGCGTTACCGATCCTTTCGTTCATTTCAGACGGTGACACGTTCGACCAAGACAGTTCCGTCCAATCCGTGTCCCTCCTCCAAGCCCAAACAGTCCTGGAAGCCCAAGGTTGCCTCCAAGACTGCTTCGGCATGACTCGCCGAACCCGGGTCCGCACCCTGCCGTGGGGGGACGCCTCCACCTCTTTCGCAGGGTTTGGGAGGATTCTGTGACAGACCCATGGGTTTTACAGGTGGTCTCGGAGAGATACAAGATCCCTTTCTTTTCCCTTCCTCCCTTTCGTTTTCATCTCACTCGTTCTCCGCAAGATGCAGAGAAACTGCGTCTGTTCGCTATTCATGATCTCTTGTACAAAGAGGTTCTGGAGCTAGTGCCTCCTGTGGACATGGGTTCGGGGTTTTAATACAACCTTTTCGTGGTGACCAAGAAGGACGGAGGCGGTCGTCCTGTTTTGGATCTCAATTCCTTTGTGGTGAAGACTCACTATCGTCAGGAATCTCTGCGCACTGTAATTGCTGCCATGTCTCCCAGGGGAGTTTCTTGCTTCTCTGGATCTTCAGGACGCGTACCTGCACATTCCTATTCATCTAGAGAGCAGGCAGTATCTGAGGTTTGCCTACGCCAGGGGTTATTTTCAGTTTTCAGCTCTTCCATTTGGGCTGACAACTGCTCCCCAGGTTTTCCATCGGGTTCTGAGAGCGTTCATATCTGTCCTCCATCGGGATGGCATCAGAGTGACTCCGTATATGGAAGACTTGCTGTTGAAAGCGGAGTCTGCGGAATTTCTTCATCAGCAGGTTCAGACCTGCATTCAAGCTCTCAGTCATCACGGATGGATTGTGAACTTGGACAAGTCGGCCTTGACTCCATCCCAGCGTCTCTTTTCCTGGGTCTGCTGTTCAACACTCAGAAGGGTATGGTGTTTCTGCCAGAGGAGGTGGCTCATCAAATTGCCCAACGAGTTTCCAAGATTCTGGCACTCGATCAGATTCCAGTGCCGAAGTTGTCTTCGCTGGTGGGGTGTCATGGTTATTGAAGACTCTCAGACTTAAGGTTTGGTAAAAAATGTAACTTTATTGAAAAGTTAAGGCAATCCCCATAGGGTAAACATACATAACACTACAACAATAATAGTCCATACAAATAGGTTCTACCAGCCTTGCCTAAAATACCGGACAAGGCAACCCAAGTGACAGTAGCAATAACAGGCTCTACCTGCCTTGCCTATACCGGGTAAGGCAACCGTGAGATGACATACCGGTTCTACCGGCCTTACCAGTACCGGGCAAGGCAGCCCAAAGTAGTACTGAGTGTAGGCTCTACCGGCCCTGCCAATAACGGGTAAGGCAACCTCAAGGATGGTAACGTACAAAGGTTCTACCAGCCTTACCAATACCGGGCAGGGCAGCCTGAGCGAGTAGACCAGCTGTCAGATGACTGACAGCAGAGAGGAATAGGAACTAAGGTCTTACTCAGCAGAAGTCTATTGCCAGGAAAAATCGGACAACTGCATAGGAGTGGACAGCGACCTGGCCTCAGTACTGGATAGCTCAGGAGCAAACCAACGTCCGCACGTTGGGACCAACAATAAATATCGCCGCCAGGTTAATGGAGTAAACCAGCGTCCGCACACTGGGACCAACAGTAAATGTTGCCACCAGGTTTAATGGAGTAACCAGCGTCCGCACAGATGACCGGAACAGCCGGTGGAGAGCGAAGCGGCAGGTTGGAGGCTCAGGAACTCAGTAAGATTAACCCGCTTGGTGCTGGAACACAGCGTACAGGAACACTGGAACACGAACACAGAATCAGCCAGAAAAGCAGGCCCAGAAGCCTGACAGCAGGTCAGGCCAGGTGAAGTCAGAAACTCCATGAAAGGGCAACCTGGAAGTGCTCAACCTGGGTTTAAAAAGGCTGTGTGAGGAGGGCTAATAGCAGACAGCCAATCAGGAATACTCAGCAAGTGACAGACACAGAACAGCACGAATCACGGGCACCGTGATATGGGAAGTTCATCTCCACGATAGAGACGGTGCCATTTGCGATGGCACACACCAGGGAACTTCAAAGGTTTGTGATCCAGACGTGCAGGGATCGACCGGATCATCTGAAGCTGTCTATCTCTGCCTCCTCATGTCGAGTTGAGCTTGGAGTGGTGGTTGGACCTTTCCCATCTCCTGAAGGGGAGATCCTTCCGGATCCCTTACTGGACCAAGGTCAAGACAGACTCCAGTCTCTCGGGTCTTGGGTCGCATCAGCGCTCAGGGGAAGTGGTCCTTGGAGTCTCTTCTCCCAATCAACTTTCTGGAACTTAGGGCGATTTTTTTTTTTTTTTTTTTTTTTTTTTTTCATGCTCTGAGCCATTGGGAATCTCAGCTGGAGGACTGTCTGGTCAGAGTGGAATCCAACAACGCCCCCACCGTGACTTACATCAACAGACAGGGCGGGACAAGAAGTCTCGCCGCTTGGCTAGAGGTCAAGGCCATTCTGTCCTGGGCAGAGGTTCACGTTCCTCCATTTCAGCGGTGCACATTCCAGGCATACACAACGTCATGGCAGACTTTCACAGTCGACAGCGGAGAGTGGGAACTCATCCGGAGGTGTTTCAGCTCCTGACCCAGATGTGGTGCGTACCCCTAGTGGATCTGATGGCAACCAGGCACAACAGGAAGGTTCCGATGTTCTGCTCCCAGTGGAGAGACTCGCTGGCTCTGGCGGTTGATGCAATGTCAAATTCCGTGGCCGTTTCCCCTAGCCTACATCTTCCCTCCCCTTCCAGTGTTGATCAGGGTAATCCAGAAGCTGAAGGTGGAACGTTGTCGGGTTATCCTGATCTCTCCAAATTGGCCTCGTCAGTCCTGGTATCTGGACCTTCTGGCCCTGTCTGGCGGAGCCCTTTCTGCTTCCCTCTCGTCCAGATCTTCTGCTGCAAGGTTATCTGTGGAAGGAGGATGTTTATCGTCTCCATTTGACGGCCTGGAGGTTGAATCCTCCTTTTATTTATTTTTTTTGAGGAAGGGGTTTTCTTCTGCTGTTGTCTACCATGCTCCGTGCTCGTAAGCCGGTTTCTTCCAAAATCTATCACCGGGTCTGGTCAACCTTTCTGTCTTGGTGTGCTGACAGGGACCTGTTTCACGATTTTCATCTTCCTAGTGTCCTGGTCTTTTTGCAGGACTCAGCATGAGTTCTCTTAAAGTTCAGACTTCGGCACTTTCTGTCTAGCGCATTGCTATTCTTCCTGATGTCAAGATCTTCTTCCAGGGTGTTGCTTTTCTGAGTCCGGCTCCTCAGTGGGACCTTTATCTGGCTTTGGGGGTTCTCCAGCGTGTCCCCCCCCCCCCCCTTTGAGTCCTTGGCTACTGTTCCTTTACGCCTTTTGTCGTGGAAGATGGCTTTTCTTCTGGCTATTGTCAGTCCGCCGGGTGGTGGAGTTACAAGCTCTCTCCTGTAAACCACCCTATTTGGTGTTTACAAGGACAAGGCAGTGCTTCGCACTTCTAAGGAGTTCTTACCTACAGTGGTTTCTGAGTTTCACATCAATCAGGAGATCATGGTGCCCTCTTTTTGCCCTAACCCCCTCTTCCGATAAGGAGAGGGATCTCCATTTGTTGGATGTTGTGCGGTTGTCTCAAGTTATGTGCATCGCACGGAATCCATCAGGAAGTCTGATGCTCTGTTTGTCATTCCGAGGGTCCTAGGGCTGGGAGACCGGCATCCAAAGTGAGTATTGCATCTTGGATTAAGTCTACTATTCGTAAGGCGTACGAATTGAGGAATAAGCATGTTCTCTTTCGGGTCACCAGTCCATTGGGGCCTCTTGGGCCTACAAAAATCAGGCGTCTGCTGATCAGCTGTGCCAGGCGGCCACTTGGTCCTCTGTGCACGCCTTCCTGAAGCACTAACGTGTGGATGTGCTGGCCTCGGCTGATGCCAGCTTTGGGAGGAAGGTCCTGGAGGCAGTTCTGCCTGTTTAGGATCTTCTGAGGTTCTTAGTGCTTCCTTACTGTTGAGCCCTGTTGGCTCTATTTCAGTGTACTGAGTAACAGTTCCTGGGGTCTGTTTTTACCCCTAGTTGGTGTCCATTGACACTTGTTTTGTTGGGATCTCTGTCCGGTAGGTTCGTGGAGGTCCTGGTGACTTTGGGGGCCTTGCGCCTGGTCCTTGCCTCCTTCCCACCTCAGGGAAACTCAGTGGTTGGACATCCCAGAGTTACCAGTAACCTGTATTGCACGACAGTGAAAATAGGATTTTAGTCTTACCTGTTAAATCCTTTTCACTTAGTCCATACAGGTTACTGGTCTCCCACCCTGTCAGGAGACATGCTTGGCTCTCCTGTGGCATTCTGTGGGAGTCCTTCGGGGCATGCTCACAGGAGTCTTCTCTCCTATTTCTGGTCAGTTAGTAGGGTCTCAAATCATTCTGGTGTTAGCTGACTGGAAGCAGCTGAGGAGGGAAGGGAGGCTCCGCCCCTGCATACATTTGGAGAAATGTTCCTGCCTACTTAAAGGGGCAGATCGCCTCCCAGAGTTACCAGTAACCTGTATGGACTAAGTGAAAAGGATTTAACAGGTAAGACTAAAATCCTATTGTCTTCTGTGTGCACTTTTGCCAAACACTACTGCTGGCTTCGGCTGAAGCCAGTTTTGGCAGTAAAGTCCTACAGGCAACTCTGTCTGTTTAGGACTTTACTTCCTGTTGGCTCTTGTTCTGTGTGCTGTTAATTATTCAGTGTCCGTTGAAGCTTTGTTTGGGCTGTTCCATGTATGGATAGTCCATGGAAGCTCTGGTATCATGGGGATCGATGCTTGGTCCTTCAATTCCCACCCTGGAACTTAATGTTGGTACATCCCTGTGGTACCGTAAGCTATATATTGGATGACAGGTGAAATTTACTCGCCAATATTGTTTTTCCTCTGTCCTTCCATAACACACTGTGGGTTGATTGGCTCCACCCTCCAGCTGGTAGGATCTCTCTAGAAATTTTTCATCACTTCATTCCTGCAGTTATACAATTGACCAAGCTGCAGTAAAGAGATGTTAGAGTGCCAGAAAAATTAGACATGTATAACATGCAACTAAGTAACGTTTAAAACATGGAACTGATACCATACCGTTAACCTTACCTAACGAGGGTAGGGTTGCAGTGGAAGGACAGAGGGAAAACAAATATTGGTGAGTAAATTTCACCTTTTCTCTGTGTCCAATCCACGGCATACTGTGGGACTTACCAAAGCAGTACCTCAGTGTATGGAGGGATGAAATAGCGCTGTTATACAGGAACAGCAGCTTCAAGCACCTTCCTGCCAAACTTGGCATCTTCAGATGCTTGAATATCAAGCTTATAATGTCTGATAAAGGTTGAAACTGAGGCTCATGTGGCTGCCCTACAAATTTCCTGTGGAGAAGCAGCTGCCTTTTGAGCCCATGAGGTAGACATGGCTCTTGTGGAATGGACTTTTATCTTTGGAGGAGGTTCAAGATCAGCTGCTGAGACACATGCCAAAGATATGCAGTCCCGGATCCACAGAGCAATAGATGGTGTAGATGCTGGTGAACCCTTGAATTTTCCACAAGTGAACAAATAAAGCGTCTGTTTTGCTCAGAAGCGGAGTCCTGTTTATATAGATTTGAAGACATCTGACTAGGTACAGATTATGTAATCTCCTTTTGATGTCATGTTGAGGAGAAGGGCAAAAGGATGGGAGAACAATCTCCTGATTGAGGTGGAATTCCGATATCACCTTAGATCTGAAGGAGAGATTAGGTTTGAGGACTGCCTTATATTGGTGAAATATTAGAAGTGGTGAGATTCTCATCAGGGCTTGTAGTTCTCCCACTCTTCTTGCTGATGTAATTGCTGTCAGGAAGACCATCTTAATAGTGAGGTGTTACACAGATATTTCCTCAAGAGGCTCAAAGTAGGGATGCGAAGAGAATTGCTGGAGCACCACATTTTTCATTAAACATGAAAAATGATTTAAGTCTTATCTCCCAAACCTTTATGGTTTGGGAGATATTCAGAAGTAGTTCCCCTGGAGTGACGTCATTGCTCCACCCTTCAGATTTGGAATCTGGTCCCGGGACCGGTTGTGCCTATCCAGAAGTGCTGAGATCACCATCTTTTAAAGAGAATCTTAATTGGAATGGTCTACAAAGTGTGCTTTCAAGCCAGGCACACTTTGTAGATAGTTCCAGTTAAGTAGTTATTTTCAAAGATCGTGATCTCGGCACTGCTAAAGAGCTGCTGGTTGCTCTGTGGACTGAATTCCAAATCTGTCCACTAGATGGCAGACTTGGCTGAAACAGCCAGGAAAAGAGAATTTTACTGTATTTTACATGTGAATATCTTCCAAACCATAAAGGTTTGGGAGATAAGACTTATATCATTTTTCATGTTTTTTTAAGGGCTACAATGTAAAATAAACGTATTTTCAAGTATTACTATACCTTTAAGGTCCCATGGCGGAATGGTCTCTCTAATGGGTTGGTTTAATTTTTGAAATGGAAGCAATATATCAATCAAATAATCATTAGTAAAGGGGGTAGCAAGGATAGCCGATATTGCTGACAATTGCACTCTTAATGATGCTGGTTTAAGACCCTTGTTGAATCCGTGGAGAAAATCCAGAATTCTAGAAGCTGAAATGGACCGGCGGTTTAGTTTCTACTGTAACACAATTTCTGGAATACAGACCATACCCTGTAGTAGATCTGTCGTAGATTTTCTACCTTGTAGTATAGTCTGAATAACTGCATCAGACAATCCCTGCCGCTCAGCCTCCAGGCCTTGAGACGGAAGAAATCCGGATTTGGTGTATAATGGGACCCTGGATTAGCAGGTCCTGGATCTGATGCAACGGAACCGGAGGCCTGACTGATGAAGATCCGTATACCAGGGCTTGTTTGGGCCAACCTGGAGCAATCAGAATGACTTCTGCCTTGTCTCTTCTGATTTTTCTTAATACTTCCAGTAAGAGTGGTAGAGGAGGAAATATATATGCTAGTTGAGTCCATGGGAGCTGAAGTGCATCCTGACCCAGAGCCTGAGGCTCATACCATCTGGATATGTAAGTTTGACATTTTGTGTTTAGTTTTGTGTCCATTAGGTCCACTGACGGTGTTCCAAATTCTTGTTATCAGGTTGAAGACTTTGCTGTTGATGCTCCACTCTCCTGGATCTATCCTGGTGCGACTTAGATAGTCCGCCTGCATGTTGAGGTTTCCTGATATGAATGTTGCTGTGAGTGATAGGTGTTTCTCTGCCCAGAATAGAATTTTTAGAGCTAGGTTGTTTAGCTCCAGACTTCTTGTACCTCCCTGATTTAGCAAGTATTGCACTGCTGATATGTTGTCTGACCTGATTAATACTGGAGTGTCTCCAGATTCTGTCGAAAGTGAGGCATTTCCATACTGCCAGGTAGTTCAAGCTGTTATGTAGATGGACTTCCCTTTGGGACCAGGTGCCCTGAATAGTCTGATTCCAGATTCCGCCCCAACTGTCAAACTGGCATCTGTGTATAGAATTTGCTTTTCTATTTCCAGTATCGGACGGCCTTGGGCTAGATGCCTGGGTTGCGTCCATCTCAACTCCTGCCTGGATGATGATAGGAGAGGAATCTTCTGGAAATGATCAAATGAATGCTTTCTGAAGTAGCGTAGGAAGTTCGCTTGAGTTCTGCAAGCATGAATTTTTGTCCATGGAAGCACCTGAAAAGTTGAGGACAGGTGTTCCAAAAGTCTGGAGAATTTGTCCGCTTTGAAAGTGGTCTATAAGAAAACTCTTAACAAAGTGTAGTATCTGGTGCTGTCTAAGGACAAGGTCACCTGGTTCTGGGCAATATTGAGTTGTATCCCCAGGAAGCATAAGTTCTGAGAAGGAGTCAAGGAGCTTTTGTCTCGGTTGATTAGTCAACCCAGTTTGCTGAGCAGTTCCAAGCATAGAGGTGTGCTTGCTCTGGACTTCTGTAGTGATTCCATAATCAGAATGTCGTCTAGGTATGGTACCAGTTTGATGCAGTACCGGTGACTTAGCTCTGCCATGGGAGCTGATATAATCTTTGTGAAGACCCGTGGGGCTGACACCAGCCCAAGTGGCAGGACTCTGAATTGGAGATGTTGCCCAAAGATATGGAATCTTAGGCATTTCCTTTGACTTTCTCTGATATGTGATGATATGCGTCCTTCAGATCCAGACATGTGAGGTACATCTGAGGTTGTACATCTTCAAAGTTGAAGCTACTGTTTCCATCTTGAAGTGACGAACTTTCAGCAAGGAGTTGAGATCCTTCAGATCCAAAATGACTTAGATCCCCTGAAAGCTTGGAAACTGCAAGAGCGTTGAATAAAAGCCCTGAAACCTCTGGTGTGCAAGGACAGGTTCTACTATCCTGTTGTAAATCAGATCCTGCACTGATTGA